>OY740799.1:30997739-31597739 GCA_963514005.1 Raja brachyura
CCAATCGCTTTGTTGAGACTTAAATTAAGAAGATGACATTGTCTTTCCTAAGAATTATGGTCTTCAAAGCCTCGTCCATTATTTGTTGTACGTACATGTGCAAATATTGATCTCAGACACTCCACTTTGGCACTATATTTCTCAAACATCTTTTTGGGTTCATAGTTGGATTTCAATTCCTTTTGGCCCTGATGAGTTGCCCATTCCACAATAAAACCATTTTCACCGGGCTATTTGAAGACAGTTTGATGGGGACATATAGTTTAGTTTAGAGGTACAGCATGGAAACAGGCGCTTCAGCCCACAAAGTTCACATAGCCCATCGATCACTCGTTCACACTAGTTCTATGTTATCTCACCTTCTCATACACTTCCTAGACAAGCATGGGTAATTTGCAGAGTCAACTAACTTACAAACCAGCACCTACAAACCCAAAAATCTTTGGAATGTGGGAGGAAACCAGATCACCCCGAGGGAACCCACACAGTCTCAGGGAGAACATTCAAACTCTGTACAGCCATCAGAATTGAACCCAGAACCCTTGGCACTGAAAGGCAGCAACTTTACCGCTGCGCAACTGTGCCATCCATAGTTAATCAACAAGTTTCCAGATCTCTAACTGAGTTCCAGGAAAGTTCACTGGCTAGGAAAAATGTCAAACGTCACAGAAATGTAAAAAAAACAAACAGAAGAGAATGAAATATGGTATGAGGTTGGGTCAAATATGGAACATGCCCCCCTAAACTAAGTCTTTAAATGATTCTAATGTGGAAATGGAAGCATTATAAGGGGCTGTTCGAACTTGTAATCTTCCCTATTTTGCAAGCCGGAATAATCTTAGCAAAAAAAAACTCCACACGATATCTGCGTAATGATGGGATTCATAAAATACTGAATTAGTACTAATTACTCCTCATTGGTTTTTAGAACGTGAGTGGAAGGCAACAAAAGTAGCCGTTAAAGAATTAATAACAACTTGGTGTTCGGGTCCAAATAACTTTTTCAAAGCACTGAATATCATGTAACTATATTTAAAAGACAAAAAAAAAGATGGAAACACTTCCGGCGGCACTATGGAGTAAGGCAGACTCGCGCCGTTGACCTACGGAAAATTTCTGTAAAAACGGGGGGGGGGGGGGTGGGGGGGGGGAGATTCGGGACTTACCTGCAGGACAAAGCTACCGGCTGCTTGCAATTAGCCTGTGATGTCATCAGGCCGGCGATGATACCGACGGTATGTCTACACAACATACCCCCCCCAAACTGAGAAAAACCGGTAGGTCTAAAGAAGTAGGCCCGACTGAAGCCTCGGGCTCAGGTTTAACAGCGTCCCAAGAAGAAATCTCGAGGAAGAAAAAGACAGATGTGGAAGAATTAAGAAGATTCCTCGCTCTAGAAATCTCAAGCATAATGGAAGAATTGAAAAAACTTAAACATTACTTCACGGATGAGTTGAAAACTTTTAAAAAAGAAATTAAAGAAGAAATTAAAGAAGATGTCATAGCTTCTGTACATTAAGTACTGGATTCCTGGAAGTTGGCCATGGAAGAAAATCTAAATCTAAAGATTGAAGTGGTAAATGTTAAATTGAATTTGATGGAATCCAGATTTAATTCGAAGTTGGATCCCATCTCTCAGGCACTAGAACAACAACATAAATCTGTAATTGAATTAGAGGAATTTGCTGAAACAAGCTCTAAAACTACAAGTAAGCTTCTCTCCAAGAACAAGCGTTTATCAGACTTATTGCATAAAATAACTGAAAAATGTATTAACTTGGAGGGACGACAGAGAGGCCAGAATCTAAGAATTATTGGCGTTTGGGAAGGCAGAGAAGGGGATCGTGACCCCCGTGAATTTGCTGCAGATCTATTGAAGAAAGTTTTAAATCTGGATCAAGCACCTTTACTTGCTTGGGCACATAGAGCATTGAGACGCCGCCCAAGGGCGGACGCCCCCCCCCCCCCCCCAAGATAACTGATAGTGAAGGTGAAATATGATCATGTTTTGGATGATATGATGAAGAAAATTGTTCGCAGCAGAAATCTCGAATTTGAAGGAGACAAGATCAGTATATTTCTAGATTACCCGTGGAGGTTGCCAAGAAAAGAGCATTGTTTACAGACACAAGAAGAATACTTAAGAATATAAAAAACCTAAGATATGGACTGATGTAACCTGCAACATTGAGAATCACCTACGACAAGCAAGGATACTTCTTCACCAAGCATACAGAGGTCCTTAAATTTGCAAAGAACATCGAGAAAATTTGAGAATACTGAGAACATCGAGAGCGAGAGTGACAAAGAGGATTAACACTTAATATACACCTGATGATACTATTATCTAAATGGTGGCCGATTAGGAAAATGGGAGATGCAGCATGACCTGGGTGTCATGGTACACCAGTCATTGAAAGTAGGCATGCAGGTGCAGCAGGCAGTGAAGAAAGCAAATGGAATGTTAGCTTTCATAGCAAAAGGATTTGAGTATAGGAGCAGGGAGGTTCTACTTCAGTTGTATAGGGTCTTGGTGAGACCACACCTGGCGTATTGCGTACAGTTCTGGTCTCCAAATCTGAGGAAGGACATTATTGCCATAGAGGGAGTGCAGAGAAGGTTCACCAGATTGATTCCTGGGAAGTCAGGACTGTCTTATGAACAAAGACTGCATAGGCTCGGTTTATACTCTCTAGAATTTAGGAGATTGAGAGGGGATCTTATAGAAACTTACAAAATTCTTAAGGGGTTGGACAGGCTAGATGCAGGAAGATTGTTCCCGATGTTGGGGAGGTCCAGGACAAGGGGTCACAGCTTAAGGATAAGGGGGAAATCCTTTAGGACTGAGATGAGAAGGACTTTTTTCACACAGAGAGTGGTGGGTCTCTGGAACTCTCTGCCACAGAGGGTAGTTGAGGCCAGTTCATTGGCTATATTTAAGAGGGAGTTAGATTTGGCCCTTGTGGCTAAGGGGATCAGAGGGTATGGAGAGAAGGCAGGTACGGGATACTGAGTTGGATGATCAGCCATGATCATATTGAATGGCGGTGCAGGCTCGAAGGGCCAAATGGCCTACTCCTGCACCTAATTTCTATGTTTCTATGTTTCTATTGTCACTTTACTGTGAAGAAATTGAACTTTAAATTACTATACCCAAGGACTGTCTTGAATATAGAATGAAATTGAGTAGTTATCTTGTTATTGTTATATAATATTTTATATTTTAGTACTAATTACTACTAATCATAATTACTAATTATTATTAATTATAGTTAACTTGATCAACTTAGAATTAGCTAAAAGGTTGAATTATAAGTAATGGGTGATTCAGGCAATTTATTAATTGTTTTTTAAATTTTAAAAATGGAGGTTTACTCCTTGATACTTGATACTTTTTAACTAATCGTGGACTAATATTTTTGTTATATGAGAGTAATATTTTACTTACTTTGAGATTATTAATTATTCCACTACTGGAATATAACCATTGTCTTCCTCCCCCCCCCCCCCCTCAATTTCTTCAAAGAAATATAAGTTTTTCTTTCAAGGAAAGTACGGAGCTAGTAATATATATTTATTACCAAAAGCTATGGAAGTCCTTAGATGTCTAGCCACATTAGGGTGGCTATCACTAACTGCACTAATTATAGATGTAGTTTTTTTCTCTCTTTTACACTTTACTAATACAACACTCTCTTATTCTTTCTATTTTATATTATATCACAATCATTATAATCATTATTTTGAATGGAATTATAAGTATTATTTAAGGAGATATGACCAAGAAGAAAACCTACAAGATCTAAAATTCATCTATCTGAGGTTCGGGTGTAAGGTATGGTTTAATGCTGAATCATCTGCTCTATTATAGACCACCTTAATCATAAGATGCAAGACGTAAAAGTGAAAACTGGGGGTGAAGGATTTACATTCTGTAGTTGGAATGTTAAGGGGATTAATGAACCCACCAAGAGAGGCAAAGTATTAGCTCATTTAAAATCGCTTAAAACAGATATAATATTCCTCCAAGAGATTCATCTCAAAAAGGAAGCGCAACATAGACTGAAAACAAAATGGATTGCTCAAACGTATCATTCTTCATTCACACATAAATCTAGAGGGGTTGCAATATTAATCCGTAAAGGTATACCGTTCAAACATATATCAACTATAGAAGATATTGATGGTAGATATATTGTAGTAGTAGGTGAGTTATATTCAAAAAAAGTGACTCTCCTTAATGTATATGGACCAAATTTTGATAGCCCATTGTTCTTCAAGAGAATACTTAATACTATTCCGGAATGCACACAAAATAATTTAATAATTGGTGGAGACTTAAATTGTACACTAGATTCTTATTTAGACAGATCATCAACTCAAAGAAAATCAAAATCTCAGTCAAGTGAATTTTTAAACTCATATATTAACACTACCAACATTAAGGATGTCTGGAGAATTGAAAATTCATCCGGACGAGAATATTCATTTTATTCACCTGTGCATAAAACATATTCAAGGATAGACTATTTCTTAGTAGATTCTAAACTTATTCCATTTACCTACTGTAGATTGATGTTGCATGTTAACCAATCACACACCAGCCAGCATCTCTAACTCCACCTCACTTTAATACTGATACTACTACTATTGCTCTGCACCAACAGTTGGGGCAGCCAGGAGGTGTTGATAACTAACCATCCTTCATGCTGTTAAGTTTTAGTGCTGATTAAAGATGTGTTTGAATCGTATACTGAGTCTGGAAGTCATCTACATGGTGTCAGAAGTGGGATCCACTCCTTCTGTATAACGGTTTTTTGTTTTAACCTTTCGTGAGTTTTTATTTTGCTTTATGATGGCCTCTTCCTGTCAAAAGCCTGACCCACTCGTCTTTGATGCGTATATCAGCGAACGCTGGGCCACGTTTGAAATTGATTACCGACACTACATGAACATTGCACACCGAAATGAACCTGATGCTGCCAAGGCCTCTCTCCTACTCAACCTTGCAGGGCCCAGATGCCCTTCGACGATCCAGAACATTCCGTTATGCTCTGGCAGTCCTCGATGCCAACGACCAGGTAATAACTGCAGCTGAATCGCCTGAGGAACCACACTGGCACGCGCCCATAGCCTGTTCTACTGGCCAGAAATGGCCAGCTACACCCGGGACCGCGTAGCCCCCTGCTCCGCTTGCAACAGCCTTGCGCCTCATCAGCAGCGGCAGCCCCTTCTGCAACAACCTCCATCAGCTCTGCCCTGGACATCGCTGGCGGCGGACATTTTCGAATGGTGCGGGAAGCACTATCTCGTTCTAGTCGACTCCTTTTCTAACTGGTTTGAACTAGACCAACTGACCTCCCTCACATCGGAGATGGTCATCCAGAAGCTGAAAAGACACTTCTCTACCTTTGGCGCTCCCGTCAGCCTGAGAACCGACAATGGTCGACAGTTCACCAGCCACATGTTCAAGCTTTTCGCACACCGATGGAACTTCCAGCATGTCACGAGCAGTCCCAAATATCCACAGAGTAATGGTCTCACTGAACGCGCTGTCAGAAGTGCCAAACACTTGCTGGAGTGAGCACAGATTTCAAAGTCAGACGTTTATCTCGATCTCCCGAATCTCAGAAATGTTGGCAGGGACGGAACCCTGGGATCGCCGGCACAGCCACTGTTACGACTCCCGAATGCAGGTATTTCAGAGCCGCGTAACATAGTCAAAAACCAGGTTCAAATTGAAGAAAATAGTCTTTAATTTAGTTAAGAGAAGACAAAAAACCCAAACCTGATTTAAACAACAGTCAGGGACAAGAATAGACTAACAAACAAATATAACAGTGCTCCAGCCAGCCTCGCAATGGACCGTCGAACCAGAGTCTCTAACCTGCCTAAATGGAGATAACCCTGAAACAAAATACACGAAAACCCTCAGGTCAGCCCTTATCCATCCCAATTCAACATTAAATGACAAATATAGGTAACAATACACAAAGTTCTATGCCATGTGGTCAGGCCTCCTGCATCTCACAACAGCAGCCTGTTCACTAGTTAGGGTCGACGAAGGAGAGAGAGAATTCTGGGAACTCCTGGCATTTAATCTTCCGCTGAGTCACCCGTCACCTGACGCAGTTTGGCCAATCGGGTACAGGAGCCCTTAACCCCTTGATTCCTGATTCCCAGCCATGGGGCCTGTACTCAGGAGAGAAACAGAAAAGGTAAGTACATAGCAATCACCGGGGGGGGGGGGGAAGCGCCTAACAGCGACTGATGTCGAGATTGACGAGGTCTCCGGTACCCATCGCACAACAGCAACTGGTTCCTCAGGTGCTGAAGCCTGCCACTTTCCAGAAACATCTACAAGAGAAGCACGATATTCAGAAACGGTCATACGACAGTTCCAGCAAAACACTCAGGCCTTTACTTCCGGGTCAGGTTGACTGTCTACAAACTTCAACTGGACATTCCTGTCTGGGCACTGTTATCAACCCGACTGACGAGCCATGGTCGTACCTGGTAGACTGTGTGGGAACGGTTTACCGGAGAAGTCGACAACACCTGGTTGCTGTGAGGGAGCCGCGACCACCGCCTGCTGGTCCCTATGCTCCACCGCTCCAGTTCCAGCCGCCTTTTGCAATGTCTCCCACCCATCCCCGCATGTCTTGCACCCCTCCACGTCCCGCGGTCTCCACTAACCACGGGGCCTCTCCCACCGCATGTTTCCCCTTTCGGTCACCACAGGCTTCCATCACGTTATTCACGCCTCCAGGCTCTCCGTCTCATCTTTCAAGTGAGGGAGGGGAAGGTTTGGTCCACACGTGCTCAGGCCATGTTAGTAGACCACCAGACAGATATGGCGAGTATATTTAACCCCATGGCATGAGTGCCCTTTCATACTTAACCTTTGGGGTGAAGGATGTAGATTGATGTTGCATGTTAACCAATCACACACCAGCCAGCATCTCTAACTCCACCCCACTATAATACTGATACTAATACTATTGCTCTGCACCAACAGTTGGGGCAGTCAGGAGGTGTTGATAACTAACCATCCTTCATGCTGTTGTTTTAGTGCTGAGTAAAGATGTGTTTCAATCGTATACTGAGTCTGGAAGTCATTTACACCTACAATTTGCAATATCATAATATTATAATTTCGGACCATGCTCCATTAACGTTTATGATTAAACAAAACGGAATGGACAAGAAACAGACACAATGGAGACTTAATCCTTAAATTTTACATGAAAAGGTATGTTGTGAATATTTTGTAAAACAGATTAATATGTTTTTCGAGGTCAATGACCAGCCTGAAATTTCTGCCTCCCTTCTCTGGGAAACATTTAAAACATTCATACGAGGGGCATTAATCTCCTCCCAGGCATTTCTTAATAAAGAGAATAGAGCTAAACAACAGACATTGGAAATGGAAATAAGGCAATTAGACATAGGAAATGCAGGAGCACCTTCATTGGCAAAACATAATAAAATTGCAGCACTGAAATATAAGTTAAATAAAATATACTCTGACCAAGTAATAAAACTTTATCAACATACAAAACAATTAAATTTTGAATTCGGTGATAAACGACAAAAACTATTAGCATGTCAGCTTCGTAAATTGGGCCAGGAATAAACGATTCATAAGATTATATCAGATAAGGGAGAAATATTAACACTTCCTAAAGATATTAATGACAGATTTTCACAATACTATCAATATCTTTATTCAACGAAAGTGACAGAACAATCAACAGGAATGGAAGCATTTTTACAGAAATGTAACCTTAAAGGTTTAAATTTGCAAGAGCAAGAACTATTAGGTGCTGAAATAACGATAAAAGATATCGAAGAGTCAATTAGATCTTTAAAAAATGGAAAGGCCGCAGGCCCTGATGGCCTAAGCTCCGAATTTTATTTAAAAATGTATTATCTGATATCCCCACGCTTACAAACATTGTATAAACACGTTTATACTCAACAGAAACTCCCGGAAACTTTAAATGAATCTACAATAATACTTATACCCAAAACTGATAAGGATCTGGAAGACCCGGCCTCATATAGAGCAATAGCTCGCTTAAATACTGATCAGAAAATATTAACTAAAATCCTATCTCATAGATTGAGCTTAGTGATTAACAAATTAATACACCCCGACCAAACAGGTTTTATCCCAAAACGTCACTCATTTTACAATCTGAGACGATTATTTAATATTATATACTCAAATAGAATTGCTAATGCAGATCTAGCAATTATTTCGCTTGATGCTGAAAAAGCCTTTGATCAGGTAGAATGGTCATATTTATTTTCGGTGATGGAAAAATTTCAATTGGGAGAGAAGTACTGTACATGGGTTAAACTTTTATATTCTAACCCAACAGCTAGAATACTAACAAACCAAGTGTTATCAACTAAATTTAATCTTTCTAGAGGTTGTAGACAAGGATGCCCGCTATCTCCATTATTATTCGCTATAGCAATTGAACCACTCGCAGAAAGTGTCAGAGCCCATATAGAAATCGCAGAAAGTGTCAGAGCTCATCCAGAAATACATGGGTACAATACTAAAGATACAATGAATAAAATCTCTTTATATGCAGATGATATATTAATATATATTACAAAGCCAGAAACTAGTATTCCAAATTTATTATATCTAATAACTCAATTTGGTCAGTTTTCAGGATATATAATTAATTGGAATAAAAGCGAAATCATGCCAATAACGGAACTCAATTTACATACACTACAACAATCACATTTTAAAATAGTTGAGGAAAGATTTAAATATTTAGGTATTTATGTAACTAAGACGTATACTTCTTTATTTAAATCAAATTTCCCACCTTTACTGAATAAACTAAACAAGAATATTCAATATCGGAAAACACTCCCCATTTCAATGTTCGGTAGAATTAATGCTATAAAAATGATCGTTTTGCCGCAATTAATGTACTTATTTCAGTCAATCCTGATATATATGGGATGGATTTAAGAGGGAGTTGGATAGAGCTCTAGGGGCTAGTGGAGTCAAGGGATATGGGAGAAGGCAGGCACGGGTTATTGATAGCGGACGATCAGACATGATCATATTGAATTGCGGTGCTGGCTCGAAGGGCTGAATGGCCTCCTCATGCACCTATTGTCTATGTTTCTATGTTTCTAAAACTAGAGGTCATAGGTTTAAGGCGAGAGGAAAAAGATTTTGAATGGATTTGACTGGCTTATTCGTCATAGAGGATGGTGGCTATATAGAAACTGCCAGGTTAGGTGGTAGCTGCAGGTGCAATTACATTGTTTAAAATACATTTATACAGGTACAGGAAAGGTTTAGAGGGATAAGGGCCAAATGCAAGCAATTTATTTAGCTTAGCAAGGCATCTTTATCAGCAGTGATGAGCTGGGCTTAAGAGCTTGTTTTCATGCTACATAAGTAAATTAATCTCTTGTGAAGTATTTCCGATGTGGCCATAACATGGCTAAACAATGTAGAAAATTGTCATATTCACAAAAAGGAGAAGAAAATCTAGCAAATTATACCCAATCAATCTACTCTTCATCAGCAAAGTGATAGAAGCTGCCAGTAACTTACCAATGCCCAATTTGCATTTCACAAGGACCATTCAGTTCTAGACCTCAGTAGAGCTTTGATCCAGGGAGAGGTGAAATTATAGTGTAGTATCTAAGAACTCTGTTCAAACTTAAGAAAATGGCAAAAGTGCTCCAGTGAAAAATGGTTGTGGTTATTGAAAGTCAGTCATTTCAGAGCCAGGACATTGCTGCAGCAGTTTGTCACATAACCTTTGCCTCAATTTCCATAATTCCATCATAAGGTCAAGAGTAGTGTCACGGTCACTGGCGATTCACACTGCACGATTCTATTTGTAACACCTTGTGAAATGAGCAAATTGCTAGAGGAACTTAGCTGGTCAGGCGTTATCTGTGGAGGGAAATGGACAAACTGTTACAGCTCGGGAGCTATAGAATATAGCACAACACAGCACAGAATTGCTGTACGCCCGCATTGTTTGTGCCAAACATGATGCCTAGATGAACTGATCTTTTGCCTGCACATGATCCATATCCCATTATTCCTGCATTTTCATGTGTCTATTCAAAAGCCTCTTAAACATCACTATTGTATCTGCCTCCACCACCACCCATGGTAATCCGTTCCAGGCCACCACCACCCTTTGTTTTAAAAAAACTTGCCCCACACATCTGCATTAAACTTTCCCCCTCTCATCTTTTAGCTATGGCTTCTAGTGTTGGGCATTTCCACCATGGGGGAAATAGGTTCTGACCTTCTACCCCATCATTGCCTCTCATAATTATATATGCCTATCATATCTCCCCTAAATATCTGAGGTTCAGCTTCATTCAGACTGACGGAGTAGAGGGTACTAAAAAGAAATGGGGAAAAGGGATGGGGCAAGTGCTGACAACTGATAGATGTATTCAGCTTTGGAAAGACATTGCAGTTGGCTCGGATGGGGAGAGAAGGGTGATGATATTAACTAAATCTAGAGATGAGAAGCGGGGAAGACAAAAAGCTGCAGATGGTGGATTCAGATAAGCAAAGGTAGTGACATTTAGAACAAGATGGAGGGATGGGGATGGAGGTGGGGAAAATGGGGGATCTGGAATATTGAGGATTGAGCAATGAGCAGGAGGAATAGGGTAAAGGAACTATGTGCGGCCAGAGTGGAATGTTGTGTACAAGAGTGAGGTGGTGGTGATGAGGTGATGAAAATGAGAGGGTGTGGTGAGAGGTTTACGTGAAATTGGAGAATTCAATTTTCATCCCATTGGCGTTTTCACCCTTTTGTGATGGCAGAAAGATGGTTACGAAAAAATTGTGCGATGTTCGAGACCAATACAGGGCACAAAACGGAATGGGAAGCTTGCAAGTAATGTCATGTAAAATGTTCAAGAATAATGTAGGATACTGAAAACATTGCAAGGGATGAAAATTGTTTCCCTCTTGCATCATTTTGCAAGCTAAGCTCATGTTCTAAAGCTGGTACAAATTGTCATGAAAAGAGTTTTCCTCTTTAATGTTTCCTGTTTTCTCTTAACAACCTGCCTGGCTGCAAATAAAACTCATTTGGCTAACTTACTAGACCTGCACTGTTTTCACTTAAGTTGTTAAATGTAAAGCATTTATGTAGGCAAGAGGAATGACAAAGCACGGATGCTGAGAATGTGATCTTGCGCCAGGAGTTTTACAAGGTGTGAAGTTTGAATGCATAAGGTGCAGTTTTGAGTACAGGTAAACGTATAATGGTTCCAATAGCCCCAATTAATTTACACCATTCCTGTGTCAATTGAAGTGGTACCGCAAGTGTAGGCACAACTGGTACCTACAAATGTCAGGTACAACTGAACATAAGAACAGAATTTCTCGTGAAACTATATTCAATGTGAAGCAGCATATACATTTGATGAGAGCCTCTTACAAACAATAATGGTACATTTCAAATACTTGTGCGTCATTTTTAACACTTTAATCAAACAACCAAGGAAATCAGATATTATTTTGCTTGTGTACACTCACTTGATAATGGACTTATTAGACTGAGTCAAATTTACTTAAAAATAACATTGATATGTGAATGACTTTAGTACACAAGACAATAAAGTAAGCATTAGATTTCAAACATAATTTGTGTATGATTACAAATAAGGTGGGGTAGTTCTAAGGTTCTTGATTCTTATTATACCTGTGGTATACTTCTTGTTAACCAATTTGCATTTTGGCTAGATAGTTTACATTTGCAAAACTTCACTTGACAGAATAGCTTAGTGGAAATATTCAAAATGCGTATCAATGTGGAATTAATACAGGGTTTATTTAGAAATGCTTTCTTTGCATGATAGAAAAAAGAATATAGAAAGACGCATTTCTATATAATCATTCTAAATTTCCTGCTGATCAGTAAATTTTGCAAATAACCCTTTTGAAATGCAGCAGCAAAATTTCATATGGCCTAGTCCCATAAGAGGTGAAACGATTAAATAGATAATTATCTATTGTTTGAAGACTAAACATTGGGCAGCACATGAAGCAGAACTCCCCTGCTCTATGTCCAAATTGTTTCAGCTATATTTTATGATCACTCCAGAGTGCAAACTATTTTCACTTTAATATCCAGTCTAAATGGTCCGATGTCGTCGCTCTCCATCAGTATTATACTGAAGTACTAACTAGATTTTGCCGTTTAGTCCCACATGGCATGATCTGAAGGAAGGTTGGAGCACCTACAAATGAGTGCACAAATGTTGCTCAGTTTAACATCCACTCCATTAATGCCACAAGTCTGGATCTTGAGTTGTAATGCAGAATAGTAAGATTGAACGAGAACTTACCAGTTCGAAGGTTGATCTTTATTTTATGAGGAGTCGAAGTGAGGGATTTCGTGAAGAGCCCGCCGGCGCGCATGCTCGACATACTTCAAAGTAGCGGCGTGGAGTCACAGAAACCAACAAAAGAAATGACTTCGCATAGTAAGATTGAAGTGACTAAGATTACCAGATGAAGATGATTGAGGGTTGGGCGAGGAGGGCACGAAATCCCTCACTTCGACTCCACATAAAATAAAGATCAACCTTTGAACTGGTAAGTTCTCGTTCAATCTTACTATTTCATTTCGGAGTCACGTGAGTGACTTCGTGAAGACTTCAAAGCTTCTGTGATTACACGCCCTGGACCACGTCCATGCTGACACACCACTACCAGGGATGGATTGGAGGAAAAAACTTGCTCAACAGTTCATACTGCAAAACAAGAGCAGAGTTATTAATAACAAATCAAAATCCCCTCATGCGGGGACATCTCCACGTTCTTGACCTACATTCAGCATGGCTTCTGCGAACTGTAGAGGACAGCAACAGGCTTGTTATAAAAACGCTGGAACACAGCTTCATTAGCCCATCCTGCTGTGGCGAGAATTTGGTCCATGGGCACCTCCATGACCCTCGCCGCTGACGTCGATGCAGCCCTGGTAGAATGAGACTTGAACACATTAGTGTCGATACCTGACTTACCCAAGACGACTCGAAGCCACCTGGATATCGTCTGGACTGTCACTCGATGATGAGGTCTCTTATGAGTGACAAGCAGGTGTCTCTCCATTCCTCTGATGCGTGCCGTCACCTTGACATAGTGGCGGATATGTGAGGCTAACATAGCCTAGCATCTGCGGGGTATGCCGGGAACTTCAGCTGCAGCCCTGTGCACCCAGGTCTATGCTGCTTTAGTAGCTCGTCAATGAAAAAGATGACTTCTGTGGGGGTAGACGTCATTCTGTCGACACGAAGTTTGTGTAGTGTCTGTACCCTCTGAGCTGAAGTCAGCGCTAGTAACATCACCAGCTTCATGGTGAGATGGTCCAGTTGGAGCCCTTCCATGGGTGACCACGTCCTGAGCAGGGTTAATACGTCCCTGACATCCCAGGTGATATTATAGCGTGGTGTAGGCGGATTCATATTGAATATACCCCGCATGAGTCTGGACACTAGCCTGTTGGATCCTGCCTCCAAACTGAGGTAGAATGATAGCGCACTTCTGGCGCTGTTGATGGCACTGTAACTTAAGTGTTCATCATGGTGCAACCCCGCGAGGAATTCCAGGACGTCGGTTATTGTCACGTCATCGTACGTGATGCGAGAGCGGCTGCAGTAGGCTTCCCACTTCTTAATATGCGAGCGGTATCTTTGCCTTGTGGACTCTCGACATGACGCCCCGATGGTATCCATGGTCCGAGCCGAGAGGCCGTATTGGACTAACGGCCTGTTCAGAACCTGCAAGCCAACAAATTTAAATAGCCATGGCAGGGATGTGGCTCCCCTGAGACAGGGTGAGTAACCAATTGTGGGCAACCCTTCAAAAGGACCCAAGGTTCGTTGAGCATGTCAAAGACCACCGGATACCAAGGCTGTGTGGGCCAGTCGGGTATAATAAGGATGCCCTTGGCAGCATCTGCCTGAATCTTTTGCAATACCCGACTGATGAGGCAAAACGGGGGGAAGGCATAGAAAAACCACTTCCCCCAGTCCAGCGAGAATGCATCTAGCGCTATAGCCCCAGGATCTGGTTCCCATGAAACGTAGGTTGGTACCTGATGGTTCAACCGTGACGCAAAGAGGTCAATGTCCGGTTTACCAAATTTGGCTGTGACTTTAGAAAAAATCTCAGGATGCAACATCCATTCAATATTGTCATTAAATTTGTGTGACCTTGTGTCCGCCACAATATTAAGCTCACCTGGCAAATAGGTAGTTGAAATCCAAATGTCTCTTTGAACACACCAGAGCCAAATTGAGTTAGCCAATTTGTCACACGAAACTGACCTGGTACCACCCATATGGTTTAAATATGCTACTGCTGTGGTGTTGTCTATTTGGAGACGGACATGTGCTCCAACAACCTTGGAACAATACGCACGAAGTCCGTGGAATGCTGCCAGCAACTCCAAATAGTTAATCCCTTGAGTTAACAACATCATTGATTCAAGGGTGTCCCATCTGCCACCACAACTAGATCAATTATTCGTGGCTCCCCAACCATTGGAGCTTGCATCAGTTTGCAAATATACCACCGGATTAGCCTCCCTAATAGGCTTGAATGAGCTGCTAATGTGACACACCCACCATTGCAACTCATTTATCGCTTCGGGCGGCAGCTGCATGGACCGATCATAATGACCAGCGTTCTGTTTTAACGCAGCAATTTTAGCTCTTTGCAAATTCTGATAATGCAAAGGTCCATATCGCGCTGCCGGAAACAAAGCTACCAGCTTCCCAATTATTGTAGCTAAGTGCCGAATCGATGGTATATTGGTGCGGATTAAATCTTGACACACCTGGGTAACCTCCTCAATCTTGTTAATTGGAATGGTAACCCTCATGCTTATAGAGTTCACCGTGAACCCTAGGTAATTAATCACCTGGGCAGGGTAGAACTTTGATTTCTCTGGATGGACAATAAACCCCAATTGTTGAAATATATCGACAGCAACTGCAACACCCTGTTCAGCCAATTCCAGGGTGTGGCCCACAATTAAGATATCATCTAAATAGGCCATAACTATATGGTGTCGTTGTCTCAAATAAGACATAATTGGCTTCACTAATTTAGTGAACAATCTAGGGCTGTGGTGAGCCCATTAGGCAAAGCCTTGTACTGCCAGAGTTGCCCCATCCAGATGAATTTCAAAAACCTTCTGTCACATTTCTGGATGGATACGGAATAATATGCGTCTTTTAAATCGATGCATGCCATAAAGCAACCATGAGAAATCAATGATTTGGCTGTTTCAAACGTATCCATTTTAAAATGAGTATATGTTACAAAAGAATTCAAACGGGTTCCTTATAGCCGGCTGCCTGTTCTGCAGCAGATAATTTAAACGTTCGAGCGGGCATGTGCTGGGATGGAGGAATGTCGCCATTAATAAACTCAATTTTATGCCCCTGAATATTCTGCAACACATACTCGTCACCAGTAAAATTACCCCATGCACCCAAAAACAACCGAAGGCGACCACCAACATGTGAAGTTAAACAAAGAGAAAGAGAGAACCAGACCCCCTCACCCCCGTGGTTACCGGCGGTCCTAGACACGCGTGGGTGGACGTGGAGGTGCTGGGTTGGCTTGAGGGCGCGGCGTCTTCGTTTTCCACCAGGGTCTCTGCCAACGCTGTCCTAAAAAAGACCCCTGGTGCTGGGTCTGATGTTGCTGTCATTGTGGAGCTTGAGGGTGGGTCCTCATCGAGGTACTAGCAGACCCTCGTGATCGAATGTATGGAGACTTTGAGCCTGACGGTGCAGGGGCACTCTGAGAGCGCATGATCCCCACCGTTTTGGCTGGTTCGTCAAGCTCTTTGACTCTCTTCGAGAGGTCCTCCCCAAAGAGCTGACGGGGCGGGGGCGGCGGCGGTGGTTTGTACAATCCTGCAGACTTCGGATTGAGCGCTGGGCGGATGCTGGTTTTGCGAAACCCGTTGATTTCGTGCTGGGTCGCGCACAGGAGGGCCAGAGCATCTTCCTGGTCCAAATTCAGTTCGTCCCCGTCCACCGACCGCGCAAAGGCGGTAATACCGGCCGTGAGGAGCTTCAGGATCCGCTGCAATTTTACCTCTTGTTGACAGATAGCCGCACTGATGTTGCCCCATATCGGCGTATTGACCACAGGCACGTTGAGGGAGTTGCAATTGGATGCAGCCTTGTGACGGCTCATTGCCTGAATGAGGACTTCTTCCTGTAGTTGCTGGTTGTTAAGAAAGTCAACAGTGGCTGCCAGCTTTGCGTTTAAAGGAAGTCCAGATGAATGTGGGGCCGCAATTTGGTCGCCACATCCAGAAGATCCTCCGCTGGCACCTCCAACGGAGGTGATATGGAATCCACCAAAACCTCCTCCTCCTGCTGCTCCAGGCTGATGGTAGAGGCTGGTGACGACGCCCTGTGCCTGTTGCTGCCCTGCTGTAGTTGACGTTGAAGCAGGAGCTCCAGCAGCCGCTCCATACGGTCAATACGCCCTTCACCCTGAACACTCAGGTGGTCGGAGTCCTCCGGCTCTGAAAAGAAACCGGGCTCCTATCTTCGGCCCGCACCTCATCGAGGCCCTGCCGGTGCCGGTAGTTGTCGCTAACAGCCGCCGAGGCGAAACTGCGCGATTCCCGCGCGGGCGTGTTCAACCGCCTCCGTTTAGCGGGAGCTGAAGCCGCTGCCACTAAGGGCACTTGCGGCGTGGTGTCGGCACCAGCCGAAGCATGGCTGCCTGAAGCCCGCGCAGGCTTGCCGGCTGCCCACATCGTGGACTTTGCCGACGCATGGTCTCGCCCACCCATCCATGGGGGGCTCGGCGACCGCGACGAGACCCGACTCAACCGACCCGTCCCGGCGTCGAGAGTCGGGGTGTGCCGGCTGGACCTCACAGCTGCCCCGGGTCTCTCCCTGGAACCTGACCGCTCCTCCGTGTCGGCAATGCCTTAGCCCTGGCAGGGTTTGGCTTCGGGGCTGCTGCCCTTCCCCTACTCGGAGGGCTGAGTGGAACTGGCCGTGCAGCCGCACGCACCCTGCTCGAGGTCGCCAGCGAGCCCGCTGACGACCTGACTGCCATGGCAGGGTTCCCCTGCTCTGGCGGCACACCACACTCCTCCTCGTCGAACTCCTCCGAGCTGTGGTGTGCTGGCGGATCTGGACAGGGCTTACCCACATCTCCGCCTGAGTCCCGGCCTGCGTTGCAGGTACTGCCGATGGTAAAGGCCCCGGAACTGTTGACCGGCGAACTCGTCCTGACGTCCTCCGGCCCTTGGAACTCCCATCCATGTCCTTGCTGCAAGACAAAACCCACAACAAGGACCACCAACTAAAGGTAGGATAATTACCTCCGTGGCCCCTTCTGAAGGGCTGGCGAGGAGCGCGCTCCACCGCCAGCCGTCGCAGCAACGCGGTACGACGATATGTCGAGCATGCGCGCCGGCGGGCTCTTCACAAAGTCAGTCACGTGACTCCGAAATGAAATTGCAATGCCCAAAAATATATAATTCATGTGGTTTCCCTGGCACTTGCAACATCTCATTTTAGTATGTGCCTCAAGGACTTGACCCATCTGGATATGGAAACAATTAGCAGTGGATTAAAAAAGGATGAAGTGCTTCCTGTCCTAAATGATTTGGCACCGAAATTTTTAAAGAAGAACAACGATTCATTCATGGAATTACCTGCTTTTTAAATGCAGCAATGGGTTATTCTGTCATGAGAATCAAACACCTTTTTCTCACCACATATAGGAAGACCATGTGCAGTCAGTTTACATCATGCCAAGTGTTCTACTGAAATTAATCCTTGAATTCATAATCAGTACCAATAGAAAGCAAGTTACCTGGAGCCACATCTCCAGCCACATCTTCATTTAATACCTTTCTTTTTGAGAATATCCTTTCAATGATAGAATTTTATTTATCCCAGGAGGGAAATTGATCTGCCAACAGTCATAAAAACACAGGGTGCACAAAACACAAAATACATGAAACATGAAATTAAAGTGACGAGTGGAAAGGCTTGTGAGATGTGTAAATATTTGGCGGGGGGTGGGTGGTGAGAGGGGAGTCAGTCTCAGTCTACCCCACGACAGTGGGAGGAATTGTAAAGTTTGATTGCCACAGGGAAGAAGGATTTCCTGTGGCGTTCTATCCTGCATCTTGGTGGAACCAGTCTGGTGCTGTAGGTACTCCTTGGGTTGACCAGTGTGTCATGGAGGGCCTGCGCTGTGTTGTCCAGGATGCTCCAGAATGTTTGAAGAGCATTCTCCCCTCCAAGACCACCTTCCACGAATCCACCTCCATCCCCAGAATGGAACCAGCCTTCCCGATAAGTTTGTTGATCCCATTGGCATCCGCATCCTTTGCCCGGCAGCGAAGAAGATGGCACTGGCTAGATTCAAGATTCAAGATTCAAGAAAGTTTATTGTAATGTGTCCCAGGTAGGACAATGAAATTCTTGCTTTGCTGCAGTGCAACAGGATATTGTAATCATAAATACAGATCAGATCAGTGTGACCATATATATATATATATATATATATATATATATATATATATATATATATACACACATCAACAAACAGATAAAGGCTGTTATAGTTCAGAGTTTGTTTGAAGTTGTGTTTAATAGTGTGATGCTGTGGGGAAGATACTGTTCCTGAGCCTGGATGTTGCAGATTTCAGGCTCCTTGTACCTTATAGAAACATAGAAATTAGGTGCAGGAGTAGGCCATTTGGCCCTTCGAGCCTGCACCGCCATTCAATATGATCATGGCTGATCATCCAACTCAGTATCCCGTACCTGCCTTCTCTCCATACCCTCTGATCCCCTTAGCCACAAGGGCCACATCTAACTCCCTCTTAAATATAGCCAATGAACTGGCCTCAACTACCCTCTGTGGCAGAGAGTTCCAGAGACCCACCACTCTCTGTGTGAAAAACGTCCTTCTCATCTCGGTCCTAAAGGATTTCCCCCTTATCCTTAAGCTGTGCCCCTAGTCCTGGACCTCCCCAGCATTGGGAACAATCTTCCTGCATCTAGCCTGTCCAACCCCTTAAGAATTTTGTAAGTTTCTATAAGATCCCCTTTCAATCTCCTAAATTCTAGAGAGTATAAACCGAGTCTATGCAGTCTTTCTTCATAAGACAGTCCTGACATCCCAGGAATCAGTCTGGTGAACCTTTTCTGCACTCCCTCTATGGCACTAATGTCCTTCCTCAGATTTGGAGACCAGAACTGTACGCAATACACCAGGAGTGGTCTCACCAAGACCCTATACAACTGAAGTAGAACCTCCCTGCTCCTATACTCAAATCCTTTTGCTATGAAAGCTAACATACCATTCGCTTTCTTCACTGCCTGCTGCACCTGCATGCCTACTTTCAATGACTGGTGTACCATGACACCCAGGTCGCGCTGCATCTCCCCTTGATTATACCTGATGGCAGCGGAGAGATGAGTGTGTGGCCAGGATGGTGTGGGTCCTTGATGATGCTGGCAGCCTTTTTGAGCAGCGACTGTGATAGATCCCCTCGATGGTAGGGAGGTCAGAACCAATGATGGACTGGGCAGTGTTTACAACTTTTTGCAGCCTTTTCTGCTCCTGGACGCTCAGGTTGCCGAACCAAGCCACGATGCAATCGGTCAGCATGCTCACTACTGTGCACCTGTAGAAGTTCGAGAGAGTCCTCCTTGACAAACCAACTCTCCATAATCTTCTCAGGGAAGTAGAGGCGCTGATGTGCTTTCTTTATGATTGCGTCAGTGTTCTGGGACCAGAAGAGATCTTCAGAAATATGCATGCCCAGGAATTATAAGTTCTTGACCATCTTTTTTTTAATATAAATGGGATTGTGGATCCCCATCCTACCCCTTCTGAAGTCCACAATCAGTTCCTTGGTTTTGCTGGTGTTGAGAGCCAGGTTATTGTGCTGGCACCATTTGGTCAATCGGTCAATCTCACTTCTATACCAATTACTACCATCGATTGGTAGAACATCTGTAGCATCTTCTTGCAGATGTTGAAGGAGTGGATCTTCTCAAAAGGTACAGCCGGCTCTGTCCCTTCTTGTACAGGGCCTCAGTGTCCAGGACCAGGCTCTGGAATTTATTTTAATTGCATGTTAAAACAGAGTTGTATTGGTAGGGGTACAAATTAATTTGCTAACTTGTAACAAGAGCTATTATTTTGCATATTGGACCTTTGCTTCTTGAGACATTCCTCCAACATTATATATGCCTCAGATCCAGTATCCATCGAAACATCACTTCCATAGAAATAACATCGCTTGAAAAAAAGAAAGCCATAGCAAAAATGCTCCAGCTTCTCTGGGTTAAATGATGATGAGCATGGATTAATGGCATAGTCGGGAAGTTAGCAGAGTTCCTGTTTTGGGTGGTAGCACAGATATTTTTACACAGAGTCTATGGAATTATCTGCCTCAAAGAGCGGTGGAGGCCGTTTCTCTGGATACTTTCAAGAGAGAACTTGATAGGGCTCTTGAAGATAGCAGAGTCAGGGGATATGGGGAGAAGGCAGGAACTGGGTACTGATTGTGGATGATCAGCCATAATTACACTGAATGGCGGTGCTGGCTTGAAGAGCCGAATGGCCTACTCCTGCACCTATTGTCTATTGTCTATTTACCAAAATAAAAGGAATTGCCCAGCTACTCTTGTGTTTAGTCCTCTCTTTCCTCATCAACATTTTTGAAACTGCTTTGATAATCAATCTCAATTACATATCTTATGGAAACAGAATATTGAATTCAATAGCAGCCAACCAGTACCTGACCTTGATCTAACAAACGGCATTTGTGGATTTTGTGAGGGGGGATTTGATGAGTCAGGACCACTTGGATCCAAACCTCATCACAGTCATGATATAAACATGGATCAAAGAACCAAATTTCAGAGAATAACTACCCTTCACATCAAGGAAAGATTCAATTCATGATGACATCAAGTAGCCCAACTAAAACTAAATTCAATAGGTAAGAAGGAGAAGAAAGTTCAGTGGTTGAGTTCCAAAACACACAAGAATTTCAAGATTGTTTGAGATCAAAATGTTTAATCCCAGAGTAATACTGCTACTAAAATCCTAAGCACAAGCATCTTCAGCTGCTTTATTAACGGTCTTTTCATTATAAAGTCCGAAATGGGAAGTTTACTTGTGATTGCACAATGTTATAATCCATGTGTATCTCCTCAGCAAACAAAGGGGCAAATGCAGCAAGGCATATGCAACATTGAGACGTGGGCTGATAAATAGTAAGTCATATTCATGCCATAAAAGTGTAAGGTCATGACCATCTGCCACAAGACATAATTTAGCCACTTATTCTTAACATCCAATAACATTACCATTATTAAACCCCCCATTATCAATATCCAAGATGTCATCAATGACTTGCTATTCTACTGAACTAGCCACATCAATGCAAGAGTAGGTCAGAGGCTGGATACAGGTGACCCCCATGTTACACAGGTTTGCATTCTTAGAAAATGGTCTGTATGGTGATTTTTTGCAATGCAAAGCCACATCTGCACATGCATCAAGAAACACGTTGAAAATGTTTTAAACTTTTTGAATATAAATTCTGAGAGCGCAAATGTTATTCCTTGTCTCAATTTTTTGTAGAGGTTTTTTCAAAAGCACTCCCAAAACTCTACAAATATCAGTGTGAACACCACTAACTGAAGATTCCCTTTCATGCGATACTCCATTCTGATATGACAATGCATCACCAGTCCTTCCTAAATCTTGGAACTACTACTAAATAGATTATCTTAACTGGAGGGCAACAGCTTTTTGAGAAGGCAGTTCGCCACCATTGTCTCAAGACAAATTATGGATTTGCAATAAAAACTTGCACTAAAAGTTGAATAAAAGTTGCATGTAGATATTCTCTCTAAATCTTCAGGATTTTATAACATAAAATCAAACAAGTAATAATGTAGAGGTAATCTGTACATTATCTGCCAGCCAATAATTTATTTTATAAGGTTTAGCCATAGTCTCATTACAATTTGAAGGAGTCAAAGCGCTCAGTATAATAAAAGTTATAACAATTGACCTGATTTATATGTCCTTAAATCTGAGGTGAACAGCAAACAATTGACCTAAACTATCTGCCAGAATTCAGGCTCAACACCTTGTGGAATTTTGAAACAGGCAAAACATGGAGAATTCGGTAGACACAAAATGCTGGAGTAATTCAGCGGGTCAGGTAGCATTTCTGGAGACCTTTCCATAGTCATCGGTTCCCGTTCCGATTTGCTCTGAACCTTTTCATACCTCTAGTTTCCCTCCCCCCGACTTTCACTCTGAGGAAGGGTTTCAACACGAAACGTCACCTATTCCTTTTCTCCAGAGATGCTGCCTGACCCACTGAGTTACTCTGGAATTTTGTGTCTATCTTCGGTGTAAACCAGCATTTGTAGCTCCTTCCTACATGTGGAAAATTAGGTTCTAGTCCGCACCAAGTCACCATTTACACAGGAAACACTATTCTCAATCTGTCTAGCCACAACACTTAACCTTTCAGTTACTTTTACTTGTTTGGGCGTTCTCCTTGCCCCTCACCACAATAGTTTATCCTTTGTCTATCTTAACATTTTCACCAGGAACTCCATTGCTACAACAGAAAAGCAGTGATTTGACTCCCATACCCCCTCCCTCTTTCCCTTGCTGGTTCACTATGATGAAGTGAAGTGAATGAATGAAGCCTACATATCTCACTTCAGGAAAATTGTTGTCACTCAGTCTTTACCTGCTTATCTCTACTTTAACATATAAATTGACTTTTTTATTCATGGAATAATCTATGTTTCTATGTTTCTATGAAACCAGTAATTAATCTGAAAACAGTCATTAATCCAAATGTATTTATGAGGTTCTTTTTAGTTGAACATCCTCTTAATACCCGTTTGCATTCTTTTCTCAAAATAATCTGCAGGATCTATTTCCTTGGGAGGTTCCCGCAGGAGACTTTCAATCCGTTGAGTTCATTACGTCCAATTGTATTTTGATTACGTGGTTATGCAACTTTGCATGATACATCGACATTCTTTGTGTAAAGAAATACTGGGTCAATTTTGCAGCCCCTTCTTCCTCAATTTGGTGCCAGGCTGAAATTGAGATATTTAATTCCCTAACTTCTCAGTGTTCAGGAATTATCCAGCTTTCAGGAGAGACTTAAAAAGCTGAATGTCAATGTTGACTGTTTTTATTTTAAGAGATTGGTAAATTGTTACCGTGAGGTGAAGAGGAAGGAGAAGTGGAAGCCAGGGCTTATTCTCCATCCACAAAAACTGCAGAATGAGAAAACAGGTTGAATTATACCCATATTAATAGAAAACTATCCCACTTTATTCTTGAAACTGAATTTAAGACACCTCGTTTAAACTCGTACCCATAAACTAAAACTACACCCTGGGCCAACCTTGAAGATCTCACAAACTATTACTGTGACAATTTGCCAAATCATCTGTTAATTCAGAATGGGATTTAATATTGTAGTTTGCAAGATACTTTGCACAATTGTGAAAGAGATGAAGGGAAAGTTCCTCACTGGTTATTTGTCACCTAGAACCACATGATCAGAGGCATATTGTTCCATCAATTAATAATTGGGATATGTATGTACCCAGAAAGTCAGCCCTCACAACATTATTTTTAGATATTTGAGGATTCTGTCCTTTGAAGCTTTCAGACAATTAATGTGAGGTCCTTTGTCTCAACAGTTATGTGATCTTGCCAGTAAAGATGTTCTTCCTTTGGAAATACGTAATTTTATCGAACCATATGTAATCTGTTAGGTGTAAATATTGAATTTGTATTCAATCATCGGCTGCGAAGTTTGCTCTCAGAAAGTATCAAACCTTAATATGCTATGAATTCTACTGGGAAATTCTTCCTGGAGAGAGTGTTCCATGAGATCTCCTCTTGAATGTGGTGAATAAAGACATTACAGCTGCATCTCTACTCTCTGTGTCACACGTATCCAATTCTAAACATTCAACTGTCCCACAACAGCCCTCTCATTCCTCTTACAATTTCTTTCCAGCTTTTAGCTGTTAAAAATAACTTTGTATTTGAAAATAACTCATTGTTTCACAGAGGTGGTTGGTGGGACCAGTGGTGCAGCAGTAGATATTTTGCCTTATAGCACCAGAGACCCAGGTTCAATCCTAATTACGGGCACTGTCTGTATGGAGTCCCCCTGTGACAGCGTGGGATTTCTCCGGATGCTCTGGTTTCCTTCCACACTCAAAAAACAAACAGGTTTGTAGGTTAAATTGCTTCAGAAAAATTGTAAAATTTTCCCTAGTGTGTAGGATAGTGTTCGTGTAAGGGGTGGTTACTGGTCGGGCAGACTCGGTTGGCTGAAATACCTATTTCTGCATTGTACTTCTACAGTCTAAAGATTATTTGTCTCTGAACAGCAGTTAGACACTCAGTAACCTATTGAAATCCATGTGAACTGAATTTACAAATCTATAATGGTATGTGCAGATATGGTTAGTGTGACTTATGCACAGTCACCATCCCTGTAGATTGTTCAGAAAGCAATGTCTTCCTTGTGTTTCAAATCATAGGAATCTATACAATACATACTTATAATTTTGAAGTAGTTTAGAACTTTCCTGATCCTCCATTTGAAGTATGCTGGGTGATGGTTTTCTTCCACGCCTGACCTTTGAGTCCAGCCTAAATCTGTCCTGGTGGAGTAAAAACTGACCAAGCTTACAGAACAAGACAACCAGTGCTCCCTTAAAAATGTATTGAGACCGAGTAATATAATAGATAAATTAAATACATGTACAAACAAAAGTTTATGAATTACTGAAGATAATACAATGAAAAGTACTATAAATTGTTGTACAGATAACCCTTTGTACATATAGCCCATTGAAGGTGAATGGTGACAGTTATTGCCGATTAACTGAGTAAGAGATTCGCTCGAACCACCTATCACATGAGAAAAGTTGTTTTAAAATACAAAGTTATTTTTAACAGCTACAAATGTATTTTTGCCATTGTGAACTAAAAGTATCAAAGGTTGTTTGTTACATTATTTAATAGAGTATCATTGCACAAGTGTTGATCGAAGCTATTGCTAGTCCAGCATTGTACCTAGCAGCCCGTGTGCTCAAAGAGACAGTGATGTCTGATTACTGTGGGGACACTCCGTCCACTATACGGAAATTCGTCATTAAGAGGTCCATAATAACGAGGGTAGACTGTACTCTAATTGGACGCCTGCACCTTATTTAACTATTACGTGCAATTATAATATCCACTCATCTTTCTGATTCCACAGTGTGTCAACTCCATTGAAAAGCATTTTTGAAGTCTTTTGGTTACAGTGTTAGAACCTCGAATTTCTGTTCAATTTCCACTTCTTGTACATTTCAAACAGCAGCTTATTTGTAAAATGGTAATAGACTCTGATGAAATTGAAAAGTAATTTAGGGGCAGCAAATAAACCGCTGATTTGAACCACAGTTTGAGTGCTTTAACTATGACCCTTCCTTAAAGGGACAACTGCAGAATGCTTTTACAGATTCATTTCAAATTATATTTATGTGAAGTTTGACGGAATTTTGCAATAGATTGATTACCATATAAAATGTGGCACTAAACATTAGTATTTATTTTGTGCATGTTTTCCTGTTTATTTGTGATTTTGCCATGACATCGTATAACAATGTAGCATGTGAAAGGTTAGGTTTAATGATTTGTGTAAATTAACATGTTTGATCCTGAAAAACCTGATAGATCTATTTCAAGTCTGCTCCTTTGCTCTTTTAATTTCCCTCCTTTAAGAAATTCACATTACTCAGAAGTATTGTTAAAGACAATTTTTTTGTTATTTGAATTGGGTGGTATTGTCGATAACAAATATATTTATCATAAATTACAGCAGGATGTTGATCAGTTTGGCAAGTGAGCTGAGGAATGGTTAATGGAGTTTAATGCAGATAAGTGTAAGACATTACATTTTGGAAAGTCAAACCAGGGCAGGATGTTCACTGTGAATGGGCAATGTTGTAGAGCAGAGGGATATAGGAACATAGAGCTCAGAGCAGTACAGCACAGGAACAGGCCCTTCTGCCCACAATGTGTGTGCCACACATGATGCCTAGTTTAAATGATCTCATCTGCCGGTACATAATCCGTATCCCTTTATTTCCATTCAGTTCTATATGCTTATCTAAAAGTTTCTTAAAAGCCACTACAGTATCTACCTCCACCACCTCCCCTGGCAATGTGTTCCAGCCACCACTATTTGTTTAAAAATCTTGGCCCGCAAATCTCCATTAAACTCTCCTCCTGTTGATGTGACTATTATTCATACTTCAAGTCTCCCCTCAACATATGACGTTCCAGAGAAAACAATCCAATTCTATCCAACTTCTTTCTGCAGCTGAAACTATCTAATTCATGCACCATTCTGGTAATCCTCCAATGCGCCCTCCCAAAAGCCTCCACATGTTTCCCGTAATGGGATGGTGACCTGAACTGCATGCAATGATCAAAGTCTTATAGAGCTACATTATGACTTCCAGACTCTTATATTCAATGCCCCAAGCAATGAAGGCAAGCACATCATACTATACCATAGGAGTGCAAGTAAGTAGTTCCTTGAAAGTGGCATCACAGGTAGATAGGGTGTACAAGAAGGCTTTATCAGTCAGGGTACTGACTATAGATGATGGAATGTACAAGATGTTGGTGAGGCCACATTTTCAGTATTGTGTTCATTTTTAGGCCACTCTACTATAGTAGAGATATTGTTAAGCTTAATAGAGTGCAGAGAAGATTGATGAGGATGTTGCCAGGACTTGAGGGCCTGAGCTCCCACACTTGAGGGTCAGAGTTCCCGCACTGAGATCCTGGTTGCACTCACTGGATTCTATTGGGCAGGTTATGTTCACATGGATATGCACGGAATGGAGGGATATTAATCTGTGCAGGTAGATGAGATTATTTTATTTTAGCATAATTTAGCAGACATTGTGGGCCAAGGGGCCAGTTCCTGACCTGCATTGCTTACATATTGCTTACATGCTCACTTCGGAACTCCCAGAACAGATCTCTATTTCTGATTTTGTCATGTGACTATTAAGAGGACAAGGAAAATATTCAAGTCTGAGCTCAAAATCTGCTTGAAAGCAACTAACCCTTGAGAATAAAAAAAAGACACAAATGTTTGGAGTAATTCAATGGGCCAGGCAGCATCGCCGGATAACTGTAGGTGATGTTTTGAGTCAGAACTCTTCTTCAGATTTATTATGTCGGTGGAGGGTAGAGAGGAGGGGCAGGACAATCCAAGTAATAGGTGTGGGAGGTTTTAATAGACAAAGGCCAGAGATGAAAAGAAAGAAAGTGCGAGACAAAACAATTGCAGAGTTGTGAATTGTGAAGCTAAAGAAAGAAATGTAAGTGGAGGGAGAGGGAAAGGGGAGAGATGGGTGCATTCAGTTTGGGCACAGGGGAGAGAGGGATAAAAAGGGAAGGATGATGGGGTCAGGGTTGGCTTACCTATCTAAAATTGGAGAATTCAGCGTTCATACATTGGGTTGTAAGCTGCAAAGCAGAATATGAGCTGCTGTTCCTCCAATTTGCGTATGGCCTCATTGGCAATGGAGGAGGCCCAGGACTCAAAGGCGAGTGTAGGAATAGAAGGAGGAGTTCAAATGGTTTGTAACCAAGAGATCCAGTAAGTCTTGGCAGACTGAGCGCAAGTATTTGGCGAAACGGTCACCAAATCTATGCTTGGTCTTGCCGATTTACAGGAGGGCGCGTTGTGATCACTGGATGCAGTATATGAGGTTAGAGGAGGTGCACATAAACATACATGTATGTGGGGATGCTCCGTCCACTAGAACTGTTACAAAATAGGTCTCTAATTATGAGGGCTGACTGGCATACCCTTGAGGATGTTTGCAAGGCTGCAAAATTACAAATATGAGTAAGTTTGTTCAGACTCTTTGATTTTATTTATTTGTTTTGTGAGGTGAATTTACTGGCAAATCCAGCAGTTCTTGCCCATCGCTAACTGCCTTTGATCAGTTGTGAATCACCTTCTTATACGGCTGCAGTAGTTCTCTTGAACAAATCCTGTTGTGTTGGCATGGAATCCAAGATGACCGGGGACCCTTTTCTGCTGCAGTCTTCATCTGCCTTGCCAGACGTTGTGACGCTACACTAAAGCCAGTCATCATCCTCCGCCTGTTCCACCATTGAGGTCTTGGTTGGATTGCTCTTTATCAGGGAGGGACCTCCTCCTCGACCTTACCGCCATGAGTGGCCCAACCAGGAGCATAGCTCCAGACGGCATTGCTCTCAGGATCTCAGGACCACACAAGCTTCTCCACCATACAAGGTGACAATCCACGGAGATCTACTGAAGTACTGTATTTGAGAACTTGAATATCTGGTCCGTTAACTTCAATGGAGTGACCCAATTGAATGTAATAAACTGGAGATTTGGCACTGTTATTGGGACATGGAGTAGATGAATGTAAACTTTAAGAAAATCACATTCTCCCCTCTATGCACATATGAATTTAAAATAATTAGATATTCATGACAAAAGCAGTGAAACAAATGCTGATTTTTTATTATTTTTTTAGTTTTGCATTGAATGGAGGAAAAATAAACTCGAAAGTTATATTGTGAAAAGTCATGTAGTTAGGAATAAAAGATGCTTAGGATTTTTCAAACATCACCAAGTAATGTTTGCTTAAAATAATTCAAACAGAGGTTAACAAGTTAAAAATTGGCGTTCAGTTTACAATTCCATTTCACGGTGCACTACTTTCACAAATAGAGCACTGACATGTTTTTGCAGAAATATATGAGTACAGTTTACTCAATCCATTTCCACACGCCAATGTTACTTCCTTTATTTCAGTCAACAGTTCTTCGCAGCACTCACAGTGGTGTTTCATTTGATCTATTGTGTAGTCAAACCTAAAATGTAAGAAGATCACAATGAAAATCAACCAATATCATATGGCATCTTATGCATTTTAAATACGACAAAATGCCGCAATTTGCAAAGGTATCACGCTGCTGTGGGCCATAGCTTTCATGCATTACCATAAAGAAGTAAGAACAAAGTAATGTTAACAAACCAATTATGTATTTAACCAAAAAGTTCTGGACTCCCAAAGAAAAAGTATGGAAATAATTTAATCGGTATTAAGTTAGCATTATATCTATTCATCAAATAGTATGGGTTTACACCATCACCGAGCCATTACTAGGCTCACAAACAATTTTTCATGACCTTTCTATCATTAATACAGGAGGGGTCGCAACTGCCTTTTTTCTTGCTAATTGATCAGTGGTTGATATAAGGCCAGATTGGTGAGTTTTGCCAGCTTCCTGCTTCTAGCTCCACCCTACCCCATCATTCTTAGGGAAGTGGTAGTGTGGAGTAATGTAAATTGGAGAAATGCACATTTTGTAGTAAACAGCATCCACGACCTTTCTCTGAAGTCATATTATCTGAGGTTTTTTTTTTGTTCTTTGATGCATTAAGGGCCTGTCCCACTTAAGTGATTTTTTTAGGTGATTGCTGTCAATTGTCATAGTCATAGTAGGTCGCAGATAAAGTGGTGACTGGACCCCCCACGACAATGTTTACCACAATGCTTACGACAACGTACCACCTAGTCGGCATCAAGCTACGCCAAGCTACCGACAACCATGGATCCATTAGGACGTCCGCCTACGACCACCCCTACAACAACCGAAGTAAACCTACGTCCACCCGCAACAGCTACGACAAGCTACGTCCCTGTCGGCGACAACTGAGGACAATTTGGTTGCTGGTACCTGTCACCGGTTGAAGTAGATTGAGGTAGGTAGTCGGCAATGAAATTCACTGAAGTCAGCACCGGCGGCAACTTACGTCACCTGGCAACAACCTACAACAGCACCTACGTCAGGAGAAGTCAAGCTATGCTCATTGGCATCAAGCCCACTGTCGCTGAAAATGTTTGAACATGTTGAAAATCCAGCGGTGACCAGAAAGACGATACGACTCTTTGGGCGACTGAGGAGACTACTGAGGTGACACCCCGGCAACCATGTGGTAACAGCCTAGTCACCTGCATTCGCCTAAAAAATAGCCTAAGTGGGACAGGCCCTTTATTCTATTTAACTATCACAAGATTCTTAAATTTACTTACATGGAATATGAGGCGCAATTTCCTTCACATGCATTAAGTTCAACTGTTGCGGTACAGTTATCCTTAATGATTGTAACCGAGTTTTGTTTAACTTTACATTGTTTCACTGTTGGGAAAAACATGGAAATTAGAGAATTCCACCATTTTATGTTATAAAAACATGTAATTAGAAATAGATTATCTATTTGATATTTATCTCATGACAGACAGACAGACAGACAAGCTAACAGACAGAAGAGCTGAAAGAGACACAGGTTTACCTTCTGAAATAACATATTATTGTCATGCGATACAGTAGATGAAGGCATAATGTTTACCTTTACTACTATTAATCGAGCTTAGAGCAGAATTGAACAATGAAAGGTCTGTTCCTACATATTGATAGGCAAAATAATTTTTCATTGTTAGAATAGGAGTCTTTGTTAAAAATCTAGTAGGAATGTGCAAAGGTCTGATTGTAGTAGGACAGAACTTCGGAATAATAATGTGTACCACAAGCCCTGCTGCAACTCAGTGAAATTAAATGTGAATCAGCTGCATCAGTTTTTTGTAAAATTGGTATCAATGTTAATTCAGCGTTGAATGTTAAAGTAAGTACTTTTGAAGTTTGGTCTCTGTTGTGAAATCAGAAACACCTAACATAAGTATGAAGAGATTGAAGCAGGATAAACATTTTGCAGGGGAAATATATTTTTCATATAAATTGCAGTGCCCAAAATGTGACTTCTTACCTGGCTCAGGGCAGTAATAGCAACAGTGACGGTCATCCCATTTTTTCTCAACCTAAACGTACAGGAAAAATGAATTGTTATTTCCCATATTATTTAACTATCTACCGTGATATGCTATCGTATTGTAAAAATGTAATTTTGTGCAGGACCAGAGGACATAGGTTTAAGGTTTCATAGGCATCTGATGGTAACTTATTCACAGAAAGGGTGGTGGATGTATGGAAGAAGCTGCCGGAGGAGGTAGTTGAAGCAGGGACTATCCCAACATTTAAGAAGCAGTGAGACAAGTACTTGGATAGGACATGTTTGGAGGGATATGGACCAAATGCTGGCAGTTGGGATGAGTGTAGCTTGTTTCCACACTGTATCTGTACCACACTAATATAGCCAGTTCATTGGCTATATTTAAGAGGGCGTTAGATGTGGCACTTGTGGCTAAAGAGATCAGGGGGTATGGAGAGAAGGCAGGTACGGGATACTGAGTTGGATGATCAGCCATGATCACATTGAATGGCGGTGCAGGCTCGAAGGGCCGAATGGCCTACTCCTGCACCTATTTTTCTATGTGTCTATGTTTCTATGTTCTATCACTCTATGGCTCTATTTACACACAATATCCAACCTTGGGCAATAATAATGCCACTCTAACCATAATTTTTAAAACATTTGTTTTAGAAGATAGCTATATGAATATTTATTTCAGTTAGAAACGCCGGAAATAGAAGCAAGGAATTGTTATTGGAACAATTTCACTTGGATAGGTAAATACTGATTAGGCCGAATTTGCATGTTCCAACGTTAAGACATTTAACAACACTTAATTCTGTGCTTTTAGTTGGATCCTGGATTCGGCTGCCTATCTTAATCAACATGAAATTCTGATTACTTTTTAGTATTTTACTTCAGTTTTATCTTTCCTTTGCATGGCATGTCATTTATCATATGCTCAATAATTTTAAGTAGATATTATAACTGATTTTTCACGTTAAAACAAGGTTGTAGAATTAAGTATTTTTTTTCCAACTAGCGTCAGTAGTAAATCTTCCCAAAAGAGGACTGATGCAGAAAATAACTGTGTTTCCAATCTCGTCAATGTAATTTTGCTCTAATTTCAGTAAGCAGCCTATTCTGAACTTGAATGGCCGCTAACATCTTGACATGAATTGACATATGGCGGAGTTTACATTAATTGCTGCGTTTGGAAATGAGAGGGGGCTATTTTACATACAAAATAGGTTGGCATTTGAAGGAGGCTTTGTATAATGAAATATAATAGATGTAGGTAGGTTTGCCCTATTCTGACCCAATAAATTGTTGTCATTCCAATTAAAAAAAACAATCTTTAATGGGTCTGATAGTTTGTTTTTCACATTGGCAGTATGGCAGATTTAAGGGGCTGTCCCATTGCGGCGACCTAATCCGCGAGTTAAGAAGAGTGTCTTCGACCTTCAAGCTCGAGGGCACTCGCCAGGAAAGCTTCGAGCTGGATCGACCAACCGCACACACACACACACGCACACAAACATATCGCAAAGGTGGGGGCCAGGGAAAGCTGGGGAGCGCTGTCTGAAATTCACACCCGCGATGAGAAAGACGGCTGCACAGTAACGGTAAGTTCTTTAGCGAGTACGGGGGGGGGGGGGGTTGAGAAGGGGGGGGAGAAGGGAAGGTAGAGAAGGGGAGGTAGAGAAGGGGGGGAGAAGGGTGGGAGAAGGGGAAGGGAGAAGGGGGGAGGGAGAAGGGGGAAAGAAGGGGGGGAGGGAGAAGGGGGGGGGAGAAGGGGGGGGAGAAGGGGGGGGAGAAGGGGGGGGGAGAAGGGGGAGGGGGGAGAAGGGGGGGGGGAGAAGGGGGGGGGGAGAAGGGGGGGGGGAGAAGGGGGGGGGGGAGAAGGGGGGGGGGGAGAAGGGGGGGGGGGAGAAGGGGGGGGAGAAGGGGGGGGGGAGAAGGGGGGGGGGAGAAGGGGGGGGGAGACACTATTAAGAAGTATAATAAAGTTTAGCGGGCATTTTACCTACCGGTCAATAGACAATAGGTGCAGGAATAGGCCATTCGGCCCTTCAAGCCAGCACCACCATTCAATGTGATCATGGCTGATCATCCCCAATCAGTACCCCATTCCTGCCTTCTCCCCATATCCCCTGACTCCGCTGTCTTTAAGAGCCCTATCTAGCTCTCTCTTGAAAGCATCCAGAGAATCTGCCTCCACCACCCTCTGAGGCAGAGAATGCCACAGACTGACCACTCTCTGTGAGAAAAAGTGTTTCCTCATCTCCGTTCTGAATGGCTTACTCCTTGTTCTTAAACTGTGGCCCCTGGTTCTGGACTCCCCCAACATCGGGAACATGTTTCCTGCCTCTAGCATGTCCAAACCCTTAACAATCTTATTAGTTTCAATGAGATCTCCTCTCATCCTTCTATACTCCAGAGTGTACAAGCCCAGCTGCTCCATTCTCTCAGCATATGACAGCCCTGCCATCCCGGGAATTAACCTTGTAAATCTACGTTGCACTCCCTCGATAGCAAGAATGTCCTTCCTCAAATTAGGGGACCAAAACTGCACACAATACTGCAGGTGTGGTCTCACTAGGGCTCTGTACAACTGCAGAAGGACCACTTTGCTCCTATATTCGATTTCTCTTGTTATAAAGGCCAACATGCCATTCGCTTTCTTCACTGCCTGCTGTACCTGCATGCTTACTTTCATAGACTGATGTACAAGGACCCCCCAAATCCTGTTGTACTTCCCCTTTTCCCAACTTTATGTCATTTAGATAGTAATCTGCTTTCCTGTTTTTGCTACCAAAGTGGATAACCTCAAATTTATCTCCATTGAACTTCATGTGCCATGCATCTTCCCACTCCCGCAACCTGTCCAAGTCACCCTGCATTCTCAAAGCATTCTCCTCACAGTTCACACTGCCACCCAGCTTTGTGTCACCTGCAAATTTGCTAATGTTACTTTGAATCCCTTCATCCAAATCATTGATATATATTGTAAATAGCTGCGGTCCCAGCACCGAGCCTTGTGGTACCCCACTAGTCACTGCCTGCCATTCTGAAAGGGACCCATTAATCCCTACTCTTTGTTTCCTGTCTGCCAACCACTTCTCTATCCATGTCAGCACTCTACCCCCAATACCATTTTGCCCACTAATCTCCTATGTGGGACCTTATCAAATGCTTTCTGAAAGTCCAGGTACACTACATCGACTGGCTCTACCTTGTCCATTTTCCTAGTCAAAAAATTCCAGAAGATTAGTCAAGCATGATTCCCCTTCGTAAATCCATGCTGACTCGGACCAATCCTGTTACTGCTGTCCAAATGTTCGGCTATGTTATCTTCCATCACCAAATGCCTGGTCAGCAAAGGAGATTGCCAACAGCTGTCCTCGACTGCTTGTAACTAAATAGCTACCCCACTCCACAGCACTACGAGTTAAAAAGAACCATGCCGACTAAATTTTTCTCGCGGAAAGTTTTTCGACATTCTGAAAATTCGGGAACTTCCCTCGAGCATGAAGGAGAGTTCCAGTGACCTCATAGGACCTCCTAGGACCACGTGTCCACCATGCTGCGAGTTTGAGTCAAGGGCAAACTCGCCTGAACTCGCGGATTAGGTCGCCGCAGTGGGACAGTCCCTTTAGTTTCACATCATGTTAAATCATATATTTTGTTTTGACTGTTGGCTAAATTGAGATAGGCCAATACTATTTTACGTGTAACATAGCAAACAGAAATTATTTATTCCATTAGACTAGTTAAAACCATGGTCACTGCGGTGAAAAGACTGCATGGTAATTCTTATAAAGTTGTGGCATAGAATTCTCATATAGACGAGATTTAATATTTCTTTGCCTCCTGCAAAGGCATGTTAAATGCTGGCTCTGTGGCTGGGCAATGAATGTCTTAACCCCAGGGCCTTGTTTTGGTATTTATTGGTGCTCAGGGCCACTGGTGAAACATGCCACTCAATTAAAGATAGCTGCCTTACATCATAATATCTTTTCCTTGCCCACTGAAGGAAGCAGTTGGGTCTTACATCACTGTTGGGTCCTTTGGGTTGTGGGAAAAGGAGAGCGTGATAGTGGGAGCTATTTAGGGAAAAGGTTAACTGCCAGTTGTGTGATCGATGATGAGGGCTGAGGTACAGGACCCTGGGATCATTGATCATCTATAGATGCCAGGAAGCCAGAGGACTCTGATTGCCAATTGGTAGGGTAGGTTTGGTCATGAGAAGTTAGCAAATATGAAGGGTGGAAACAATGGGTATTATTAATGTAGGGTGGTGAGGGAGAGGTTTTGTGGGGAAGGGGTGTAATTGAAGGACAGTGGAAAATACATTTAATGGGGTTTTAGAGGCAGACAACTCTTTAATTCATGCCAAAGCAGGCTTCATAGGCCCATTGAAGCCTGCATCTGCTGGTGTGAACTCTTGGGATACACCGCAGAAGCATGGAGGAAAATTGAAGGAAATGTCCAGAAATGTATTCAAAATGTATTTTTTTAGAGGAATTGTGTCATGTAGTGCATATGACCATGGTGTTTTGTTGAATAATTTTTAGTCAAATGTGTTAACCCACCGAGCACCCAATCATTGTTTAGAATGATTTTCATGTTGTTCAATTAATTGTATACAAATAATTATGAAAAGAACAAATCAATATTGCAATGTGAATGTACATCATGATACATGGAACCTGCTACAGTATAATTTGTACAAACCTCATCACAGGTTGAATTATAAAAGCATGTATATTCTGTCTCTATCACCATGCCATCTGAACATCTGTAGTAAATACATGTATTATTGGGATCAGACCATTCATCACCTTCCTGAAAAACAAATGCAGAAATGTCAGCGATTGTCAACCAGAGTAGCAAAGAGCTCTCGCAAATATGTTATGCGGGTTGTGGTTGTAAATATTCATGTGGTAAACACAGCTCCACTGATTGCCAAGGAAGAAAACCTCAGCTGAAGTATTAGTAAAATCAGTACAATTATTTGCTGTGGGTTGCAGTGGCAAAATCAGCTAAGTTTTTCTGTTCCAAATAATATGTGCGGATGTCAGACAAAAAAATTGATAACTCATCTTGTAACCATCATTGTCAAACTTCAGATATGAATCTTGGTCTTTATCAGAAGATGCTGCAGGATAGGCACTGGCTTTAAATTAATGCCCCTACATAAATGAAAGTATTGTGACTTTCATAACAGCAAATAAAATTGCAAAATATATTTGGAAAAAATTGTGAGAAATTCATTAAAGTTTGGAATTTCAGCTGAAAAGAGATATTATGCTTTATAAAATCAGTTCATGTTTGAAAGTAATCATTGGCTACGCATAGAATAAGCTATAACATATCTTACATAGAGTATGCTTTCTTTGCCCAACTGTGGAACAAAAATTAATATTGTTCCTTATTTAACTTTGATTGGAATTGAACAAGGCAACGAAAGGATGTATTGGAGTTGACAATTGGAAATCTCTCATGACCAGGTGTGAAGAAAATCCATGCTTTTACCTCCTGTCGGGGAATGTGATGAATTGTGGATGGTAAATGTAAACATGAAATAGAAGAAGATAACAAAGTTTGTTTAACTTTCTATCAGAGGTTTCATTCGCAGTAGATCACAGGCGCCTCTATCGATGGTAGCGTAGATACGTTTCAGTGGATGAGATACTTACGATTGGCTTGGAATAATGTCACGAGCCTTTGTATTGTATTGTGTTTGAATTGTATCAATCATTTGTTGTTGAATAAGATTAACATAAGCAAACAGTATGCTATCACTAATGAAATAATTGGTACCCATGTAGTAGATAGTATATTTTCGTATCTAAAACGTAAACAAAAGTTATTTACTGCACAGTATAACTGTCGGCTAATTCTGCTGTGAATTCAGAGAATTGGTGAGCAGTTTCCTGCCGCCATCTCTCCATGATATCATGTAATAAAGTCTCTTGAAGCAAACCTGCGAAGTCTGTTACTTTTAGTTTTTCTTTAATTTCCCTTTAAGTTAATTTCTTCCACACCAAATGTTCTGCAATACTTCCAGGAGAGTACTTAAGGAAGTGATTATACTTAATTTACGAACCAAGCCATTCGCCCTCAGAACTCCTCTGCAGCCAGGTCTGGATCTGCCTTCATGTGTTTATCCACAATGTTGCCCTTCGGCCACAAATTGTACAATAATAATTGGTAAAGCAAATCCTGGATGATTTATGAAGGGCAATTTATTCAGAAATGTAATCATGGGTTTTTTCGTGCAGTGAAATTCCGTGGTACAACCTTTGCTGAAGGGATTCTGACAATTTCAATTGTGGTTGGGTAGATTGACACTGAAGTGAAATCTGAAGCAACAGCATCAAGCAAATTTAGAAGATTATTAGAAGAAAATTTAGAAAATTGTGCAAGGATCATCTACAGAACCATCTGGAAAATGAAAACCGTTTTGTGACTGATGTTAAATATAGGATTCTAAAAGCAAGACATACAAAATGTAATTGTGGTGCAGAGTTTTGCGATAATGCCGAGGACACAGGCCCCTTGATTTAAAGGAGTGCAGAAGAGAGAGATCCTGTGCATCTAAGGACATCATGTGAGAGGGTGCCCCATGGGTTAAAAAGGAGACATAATGGCACATAAAATTACAATCAGTAGATGTATAGTGTAAGCTGCAGAAGACAACAATCTGCCAATACAAGGTAGAATCAGAATGATGGTTCACCCCTTGTTTTTTTTGGGAACGGTTCAAAGATCCAGGTTGTATCTCAGATCAGCAAGTGAAAGGTAAAGTAAAGGCTGGAATGGTGGAGGGAACGGGATAACTGAGAAATCAAGTTAAGACAAAGGAAGCTGAGAGGAAGGAGTTCTCCCTGTTACATCCTACCTCAGTGGGATTGCTGCCCTTTCCCAGGAACTACCACTGCATCCATACCATTCCTTGCCTGCTGCTCAGGGAAAGTCACTTCATAACAGTTGATGGTTTTACTACGGGCTTGAGAGAAATAGGGGCTGTGGGAAGTACTTGGTTAGTGGAGATGGAGGCAGAGCATTCTGAAGGGTAGAGTTAAGGATAGATGAGCAAAGAAAGGAAGAACGTCAAGTGAGAGGCTGTAGAGGGTGGGGGGATGGAGTGTGAACGGTGGAAGGAAATAGTTAGGAAGAAGGGGAAGAAATGAAGGTCAATAGATCCACGAGCAAAACATGAACTACTAGAGGAACTCAGTGGGTCAGGCAGCATCTGTGGAGACAAAGGGGTGGTCAACTTGATATTTGCTCCTTTTTTTCGAGAAGAGATCCAGCAACTGGACCAAAGCGAAGGTGAAGGAGGAAACATTGGGCAAAGGCATCTGTACATAAACCCACCGCTCTGCATATTGAGTGCATATGTCTTGACAGGCACCTGGTTCTTATCCACATAAATGTATGTGTTAACAGTCATGTATCAGGCTTTATACCCCCTCCTCCTACCACTGTATCAAAACATTACTCTGTAAGTCCACGTGGTTGCTGGGGATGCATTGGCTATCTCAAGTTAAAATAAGTCACAGATTGACAACTTCCATCCCTCAATATGATGTTGAGGACCTGGACATTCCCAACAGATACAGAACTGGAATACACTTTGCTATCATTGTCCAAGCATTCAGAAAACTGGTACTGACATCACTGCTCTGCGGGTAGTAGGTACATCACCACAGTCACAGCCATATACTGTAGCATGGAAACAGGTCATTCGACCCAACTGGTCAATGCCGAACAACATGCTCATCCAAACGAGTCCCATTTGCCTGCGCCCGGCAGGTAAATATTTATCTAAAGTTTTCCTATCCATGTACATGTCCAGATGTCGTTTTAATGATGCCATCATACCTGCCTTAGGAACTTCATCTGGCAGCTTTTTCCACATACCCACTATCCCCTCTGTGTTTCCCCTTAGCCTCATGCATTACAAGTGCTAGACTGCCCAGCATTTCTCTATTCCAATCATGTACCCAATTAACTATTGGGTACATAATGTTGCACAGCAGCCTACCATGTGGAATAGACAATGTCGATGGCCCTGTCATCATCAACGTTTTTGGTTACTTCTTCCAAAACCGCAATCTAATTTTTGGGACACAATTTCCCACACACAAAACCACGCTGAGTATCCTGAGTCAACCCCAGTCTTTCCAAATGTTTGTATATCTTATTCTTCAGAATCATCTCCAGTAACTTTCCTACCACATATGTTAAGTTATAGGTCTATTGTTCTCATGTTTACTATGTAATCCTTCTTCATTAGAGGCAAAATATTATCTACCCTCCAATCTTCCAGCACCCTACCTGTGCCATAAGAAACGATTCATATATCTCAGTTAGGACTCTTGCAATTTCTTCCCATAATGTTCATGAATAAACCTGATCAGGCCCAGATTTATGTACCTTTGGGATCAGTAAGCTGGAAAATGAACACTGTTTTAATAGGTTAAGCAATGTTATCAAGAATGAGCTTGTCTGTTGGCTCGTGAAGTTCTCCTCTGAAACAATCCTTTGGTAACGTTTTTTTTGGCAAGTGAGTAGCAAAAACTAACTCTGACTCCTTCTCCTGTCAAAATACCTGCAGCACAGTGTTGCCATTACCATGTTTTGACAAGAGCCAAACACAAGACCTCATTGCAATATCCCTGATCCAGATACTAACACCTATTAGATTAGATAATCATATGCATGAGACACCACAAGAACGTCTGCATAACCATCGTTGAGTTCCAATTCAATGAGTGATTTTCAGAGATAATTTTAACGCCTGAGAATCCAGAACCTTCAAAAAGCCAGTTGAACATCATGAGCCAAATTAGCATTTTGTGGAGGAGAACTCAAAGTTATGTGACATAATTATAATAGTGCAACTTTACTAAATGACTATGTGACACCAGAGTTCATTATTGTGGATTTAAAAGTATACTCTGAACTCCAAGTAATAAATCTAGAAAACAATCTAAAATTCAAGGTGTTTAATGAGTTTCAACTATCATAATATAAGAACTCCGTACACTCATTAAGTTTTGCCCTGATATTTGACCACACAAAATAATTTTACTTAAAGTAAAAGTATCAGAAAATACAAAATATTTTTCATGCACTCACATTTCTGAAGTTTCCTGAGTAGTCTGTGCATCCTGTAGGAAAGAGAGATGTGGAATTACTAAATTTGTGTTACCTATTTGAGTTGTATGAGGATATAATCTGAATTATAGTTTATAATTGTTTTACTGTTTTGTGGAAATATAACTTACTAGTACATAAAGGAACACATTGTGTCGCATCAAAGAAAAGAATGTTATGTTCAACCAAGCAGCCAAGAGGAATTTGTACCCAGTCAAGAAACCTCCAACAGGATTTGATCAGCTGCCACATTTTAATAAATTGTTTTACTGTTGACATTTCTTTCATCATAGAATCATGTGGGAGGGTATGCTTGCTGCTATATTTCTTCATTTCTGTCAATCCACAAATGACTATTTAGCTGCCATCTCGAACAAGAGTGGCACTCTTGACACTTTGATTGTGGATTTCATGAAGAATTTACAAGGCCCTTCTTATTTCAGAAGATGTTCTCCTATTTTTCAACTGAGAATTATTAAATATTTGCGGCAACACCATAAACAGGCAAGAGGGAAATATAGAGCTTCACTTTAACGTTACTTACCATATGATGTGCTGGTAGGGGTCTCAGTTGTTGATGTTGTTGGCGTTGTTTCTTGAGGAAGAAGAGAAAGTTTTATTCAACCTATGTAGCTGAGGTGAAAAAGCTTCAAAAGGAAATGTTTAAGCTGGGAAATTGCGTCAGAATGTTTTACACTGTTATTTTCTTAATTGTAGAATAAGGCTGCAGGGACTACTAAATGTATACCTCACTCTCTCCTTGTCAATTCAGCAGCTGAATATTTCAGTGCCATCACAAACAATTACGCTCTCTTTCATAGCAGCCCAAATATGTTTTTCAGAAATTGCAACTGATCAGGCATTCAGTAAGATTGAGTTGGCACAGATGTGCAGCTGGTAGAGCTGCAGCCTCATAGTGTCATAGATTTGTATTCTATCCTAACCTCGGGTGCTGTCAGGGCTGGGATTGCATGTTCTCCCTTTCACTGCCTGTTCCCCCCAAGTTTTTAACAGAGGATGATACTGACCTGATGTAGTGGTGGTCCCAGATGTTGATGTAGTTGTTTCTAGTGAAATAAAAAAATGTTATGTTCCACTGAGACAAACAAGAGGAGTTGTTATGCAGTTTAGAATCCTTCAACAGGAATTTATCAACTGGCACCTTTTAATAAGAAATTTTACACTTGATATTTCCTTATCAGTGAATAAAGCGTGTAGCCATACTATGCTGCTGCATTACTTTTTCCTTGTCAATCAGCAGCTGAATGTCAGGGCCATCACAAACAATTTCAATTTCTTAATGTACCAACTTCAGATTTTGCTTAAGCTCAGAAGTATTCCAAGAACTACTGATCAGATATTTACAACATAAAGAGTGTGCCATAACTGTTGCAACTCCTACCTCACAGCACCAGAGACTTCAGATTGATTTGTTCCGTGGGTGTTTACATGTACTCCCTGTTGTGCGTGCCTTTCCTACAAGTGTAACTGTAGGATCTTTAAACTAGATCGGTTGGGGGGGAAGAACTCAAATAGATAAAGCTAGTAGACAGTGTGTGCGGCTGGAGGCAGAGAAGGGAAGCACTCAGATCCAACATTTTGGCGGGAAAGAAGAAAAAAAATAATAAACAGCGAATAAGAGGTGGCGGGTTTCTTAAAGGTGTGAGCAGAGAGACAGAGGGGTATAAAATGAGGGTAGAAGCAATAGGTAGCAAGGTGAAAAGTAAAAGTGGCGGGCAGACAAATCCAGAGCAAAAATCAAAAAGGGCCAATTTTCAACATAATTTTATTAGGGGTAAGAGCATTGTAAAAACAAGCCTGAAGGATTTGTGTCTCAATGCAAGGAGCATTCGTAATAAGGTGGATGTTGAATGTGCAGATAGCTATTAATGATTATGATATAGTTGGGATCACGGAGACATGGCTCCAGGGTGACCAAGGCTGGGAGCTGAACATCCAGGGATATTCAATATTCAGGAGGGATAGACAGAAAGGAAAAGGAGGCGGGGTAGAATTGCTGGTTAGAGAAGAGATTAACGCAATAGAAAGGAAGGACATTAGCTTCGAGGATGTGGAAGCGATATGGATAGAGCTGCGAAATACTAAGGGGCAGAAAACGCTAGTGGGAGTTGTGTACAGTCCAACTAACAGTAGTAATGGAGTTGGGGATGGCATCAAACAGGAAATTAGAAATGCGTGCAACAAAGGTAAAACAGTTATAATGGGTGACTTCAATCTACATATAGATTGGGTGAATCAAATTGGCAGGGGTGCTGAGGAAGTGGATTTCTTGGAATGTATGCGGGATAGTTTTCTAAACCAACATGTAGAGGAACCAACGAGAGAGCACCCTATTCTAGACTTGGTATTGAGTTAGGAGGAAGGGTTAGTTAGCAGTCTTGATGTGCGTGGCCCCTTGGGCAAGAGTGACCATAATATGGTTGATTTCTTCATTAGGATGGAGAGTGACATTGTTAATTCAAAAACACAGGACCTGAACTTAAAGAAAGGTAACTTTGAGGGTATGAAACGTGAATTGACCAAGCTAGACTGGCAATTGATTCTTAAAGGGTTGACGGTGGATATGCAATGGAAGGCATTTAAAGACTGCATGGATGAACTACAACAATTGTTCATCCCAGTTTGGCAAAAGAATAAATCAGGGAAGGTAGTCCATCTGCGGATAACAAGGGAAATTAGAGATAGTATCAAAACAAAAGACGAAGCGTACAAATTAGCCATAAAAAGCAGCCTACCAGAGGACTGGAAGAAATTCAGTGTCCACCAGAGGAGGACAAAGGGCTTAATTAGGAAATGGCAGGCAGTGACTAGTGGGGTATCGCAAGGCTCAGTGCTGGGACCCCAGCTATTTACAATATATATTAATGTATTAATGATTTGAACGAGGGAATTGAATGCAACATCTCCAAGTTTGCAGATGACACGAAGCTGGGGGGCAGTGTTAGCTGTGAGGAGGAAGCTAGGAGGCTGCAAGGTGACTTGGATAGGATGGGTAAGTGGGCAAATGCATGGCAGATGCAGTATAATGTGGATAAATGTGAGGTTATCCACTTTGGTGGCAACAGGAAAGGAGACAATTATCTGAATGGTGGCCGATTCGGAAAAGGGGAGATGCAACGAAACCTGGGTGTCATGGTACACCAGTCATTGAAAGTAGGCATGCAGGTGCAGCAGGCAGTGAAGAAAGTGCATGGTATGTTAGCATTCATAGCAAAAGGATTTGAGTACAGGAGTAGGGAGGTTCTACTGCAGTTGTACAGGGTCTTGGTGACTCCACACCTGGAGTATTGCGTACAGTTTTGGTCTCCAAATCTGAGGAAAGACATTCTTGCCATAGAGGGAGTACATAGAAGGTTCACCAGACTGATTCCTGGGATGTCAGGACTTTCATATGAAGAAAGACTGGATATACTCGGCTTGTACTCGCTAGAATTTAGAAGACTGAGGGGGGATCTTATAGAAACTTCCAAAATTCTTAAGGGGTTCGACAGGCTAGTTGCAGGAAGATTGTTCCCGATGTTGGGGAAGTCCAGGACAAGGGGTCACACTTTAAGGATAAGGGGGAAATCTTTTAGGATAGAGATGAGAAAAACAATTTTCACACAGAGAGTGGTGAATCTCTGGAATTCTCTTCCACAGAAGGTAGTTGAGGCCAGTTCATTGGCTATATTTAAGAGGGAGTTAGATGTGACCCTTGTGGCTAAAGGGATCAGGGGGTATGGAGAGAAGGCAGGTACGGGATACTGAGTTCGATGATGAGCTCAGTGCAGGCTCGAAGGGACAAATGACCTACTCCTGCACCTATTGTCTATGTTTCTAAGTGTCTGAAATATATTGTCACTAACCTGATGTAGTACTGGTAGTGGTCTCAGTTGTTGGTGTTTCCAGTGAAAGAAAATTATGCAATATTCAAACAAGACAGCCAAGAGGAATTGGTATACAGCTAATTATTGGTTGTCAGAAAACCATCAGCAGGAATTCATATGCTGGCACACTTTATTAAAATGTTTAACAGATGGCATTTTTGTTGTACGTAGAATAAAATGGCAAGGCAAAATATACTTTTGATCAATCACCAGCTGAATATTTCAGTGCCATCACAAATAATCCTGATCTATCTATACACCAGTTGCGGATTTCCTGGAAGATCAACCGTCTTCCAAAGACCGCAAGGTCTACTTAGTACCATATTTTCTAATACCATTATTCGTTGATCCATTTATGTATAAATCTTTGAGCTGAAACAAAACTGTTTAACAGCGATGCCATGACCAAAAACTGCCGGTATGGTGGAAGAGGCGAAGGGAAGAGACCTTTTCTATAAATCCTTATCCATGTCAACTGAAAGGTGCCAGACTCAATTCTCTTTTTAAAATTTATTGCAAGCAATCAGCACCAAAAGGCCTAAATTCTGTAGATGTTTCTACATTTTCGTGGTGAGAAATGACATTTTTGGAATAGAACAATGAACAAATATTCCTGAAGAGGGGGCTATATAGAGCATCACGAAACAAAGCACAGAGTCCAAAAGGAAAAGCTAACAAGATTGATAGATGATGTTACTAACCTGATGTAGTGCTGCTGGTGGTCTCAGTTGTTGGTGTCGTTTCTAATGAAAGAAAAGATTGCTGTATTCAAGTGGGGCAGCCAAGAGGAATTGGTACACAGTTATAAAGCCATCAACAGGAATTCATGAGCTGGCACATTTTATGAAAGTGTTCTACTATGTAGATTGGTTACTTCTTACTAATATAAGCGAAGACAAACTGCTCAGCAACAACAGACTGTGTCCCACGCTGCCTCTCCACAGTGTTCAGCGCCCAGCTCGACTATTGCACCACCTCCACTCGGTGGGTCTACGGTGCCATCCCTGGTCACTTCCCTGTCACATCACCGGGGAATTGAATAAAGCGTGCGGCCATACTAACCGGTTGCATTATTTTTTCCTTGTCAATCAGCAGTTGAATATCAGGGCCATCACAAACTATTTCAATTTCTTAATGTACCAACTTCAGATTTTGTGGAAGCTCTGCAAATATTCTAAGAACTACTGACCAGAAATTCACAACATAAGGAGCGGTAAAGTGCCACAGGTGGAGCAACTCCTACCTCACAGCACCAGAGACTTCAGATTGATTTATTCCGTGGGTGTTGTGTGCATGAAGATTACATGTACTCCCTGATATGTGTGCCTTTCCTACAAGTGTCTGAAATATATTGTCACTAACCTGATATAGTTGTTTCTAGTGAAAGAAAATAAAGCAAAATTCAACCAACACAGCCAAGAGGAATTGGTATACAGCTAACTATTGGCAGTCAGGAAACCATCAGCAGGAATTCATATGCTGGCAAACTTTATTAAAATGTTTAACAGATGACATTTTTGTTCTACTTAGAATAAAATGGCAAGGCAAAATAAACTTTTGATCAATCAGCAGCTGATTATTTCTGTGCCATCACAAATAATCCTGTTCTCTTTATACACCCATTACGGATATCCTGGAAGATTACCGTCTTCCAAAGACATCAAAGTCTACTTAACACCATATTTTCGAATACCATTATTTGTTGATCCATTTTTGTAAAATCTTTGAGATGAAACAAAACTGTTTAACTGCGTTGCTATGACCAAAAACTCCAGGAATAGTGGACGAGGCGAAGGGAAGAGACCTTTTCTATAAAAGTGAAAATCCTTATCCATGTCTGCTGAAAGGTGCCAGACTCAATTCTCTTTATTGCAGGCAATCAGCAACAAAAGGCCTCCTTAATTCGGTAGTTGTTTCTATATTTTCGTCGTGAGAAACTACTTTTTTTGGAATAAAGCAATGAACAAATATTCCTGAAGAGTGGGCTATATAGAGCTTCACTAAACAATACTAGTTGCATTGAGACACAAAGCCTTAAGGCTTGTTTTTACAACACTCTTACTCCTTGTACAATTATGTTGACAAGTGGTCCCTTTTGATTTTAGCCCTGGAAACCCACCACCTCTTATTATCTGTTAATTATTTTTTTCTTCTTTCCCCCCGACATGTTGGGTCTGAGTGTTTCCCTTCTCTGCCTCCTGCCTCAGATCCTGTCTACTGGCTTTCTCTATTAGAGACCTACCTCACAGCACCAGAGACTTCAGATTGATTTGTTCCGTGGGTGCTGTGTGCATGGAGATTACATGTACTCCCTGTTATGTTGCCTCTCCTACATGTGTGTGAAATAAATTGTCACTGACCTGATGTAGTACTGGTAGTGGTCTCTGTTGTTGATGTAGTTGTTGGTGTTTCTAGTGAAAGAAAATAATGCAATATTCATCCAAGACAGCCAAGAGGAATTGGTACACAGCTAACTATTGGTTGTCAGGAAACCATCAGCAGGAATTCATATGGTGGCACACTTAATTAAAATGTTAAACAGATGGCATTTTTGTTCTTCATAGAATAAAATTGTAGGGCAAAATATAATTTTGATCAATCGGACGCTGAATATTTCAGTGCCATCACAAATAATCCTGTTCTATCCAAACACCAGTTGTGGATTTCCTGGAAGATCAACCATCTTCCAAAGACTGCAAGGTCGAATTAATACCATAATTTCTGATAGTATGTACTGTGTGTACTATGGGTAAGCATGTCTGTTCATATGCCCCATTGATACATGAATATCAACTTGCATAAATTGTGTTCATTATAATCATGGTTTTATTTTTTGCTATGGAATGGCCGTAGAAATTGAGAAGCAGAAAACACCAACTCATTTCCTCCACAAATCCGAACTATTTTGAAATTGTGTCATAATTTGGTAAAATTGTTATGAGTCAAACATTGACATCTTAACATGTATATTTGAACAATTTATGCCAATAATTTAAGCAACGATGCAAGAAGTCACAGAGCTGATGTTAGAAATGTTGTCTCATTGTCTTTGATTTGCCAATGTTTATTGAAAGTGGTTTGACTCACCTGTTGTGGAACTGGAGGTGGTCTCAGTTGTTCCAGTTGTCAAAGATGTTGTTGGTGTTGTACCTGGAGAGCAAATAGAAAAGAATTTACAAATTGAATTGCAAGAGTCACCAATCATTTTCAGTACGAAAAATTAAAAATCTTTATCCATGTCAACTGAAAATTGCCAGATTTAATGCTCTTTTTGAAATTATTGTAGGCAACCAGCACCAAAAGGCCTCCTTAATTTGGCATTTACTTCTATATTTTCATGGTGAGAAACTACATTTTTGGAATAAAGCAATTAACAAATATTCATGAAGAGGGTGCGATATGGAGCTTCACTAAACAAAGCACCGAATACAAAAGGAAAAGTTAACAGGATTGATAAATGATGGTACTAACCTGATGTAGTGCTGGTGGTGGTCTCAGTTGTTGGTGTCGTTTCTAGTGAAAGAAAAGATTGCTGTATTCAAGACGGGCAGCCAAGAGGAATTGGTACGCAGTTATAAAGCCATCAACAGGAATTCATGAGCTGGCACATTTCATGAAAGTGTTTTAATATGTAGATTGGTTACTTCTTACTAATATGCGAAGATAAACTGCTCAGCAACAACTGTGTCCCCCACAGCCTCTCCACGGCGTTCTGCTCCCAGCACGCTTATTTCACCACCTCCAATTGGTGTGTCTCCGGTGCCATCCCCGGTCACTTCCCCGTCACTTTACCAATTAATTGAATAAAGCCATGCGACTATACTATAGGCTGCATTACTTTTTACTTGTCAATCAGCAGCTGAATATTCAGGGCCATCATGAACAATTTCAATTTCTTAATGTACCAACTTCAGATTTTGTGGAAGCTCAGCAAGTATTCTAAGAACTATTGATCAGAAATTTAGAACATAAGGAACGGTAAAGTGCCGCAACTGGCGCAACTCCTACCTCACAGCACCAGAGATTTTAGATTGATTTATTCCGTGGGTGTTATGTGCATGAAAATTACATGTACTCGCCGTTATGTGTGCCTTTCCTACAAGTATCTGAAATATATTGTCACTAACCTGATGTGGTGCTGGTAGTGGTCTCTGTTGTTGATGTAGTTGTTGGTGTTCCTAGTGAAAGAAAATAAAGCAATATTTAACCAAGACAGCCAAGAGGAATTGGTATACAGCTAACTATTGGTAGTCAGGAAACCATCAGCAGCAATTCATATGATGGTACAATTTATTAAAATGTTTAACAGATGACATTTTTGTTCAACCTAGAATAAAATGGCAAGGCAAATATACTTTTGATAAATCAGCAGCTGAATATTCCAGTGCAATCACAAATAATCCTGTTCTATCTATACACCAGTTGCGGATTTCCTGGAAGATCAACCGTCTTCCAAAGACTGCAAGGTCTACTTAATACCATATTTTATAATACCATTATTCGTGGATCCATTTTTGAAAAATCTTTGAGCTGAAACAAAACTGTTTAACTGCGTTGCCATGACTAAAAACTCCAGGAATAGTGAAAGAGGCGAAGGGAAGAGACCTTTTCTATAAAAGTGAAAATCCTTATCCATGTCTGCTGAAAGGTGCCAGACTCAATTCTCTTTTTAAAATTATGGCAGGCAATCAGCAACAAATGGCCTCCTCAATTCGGTAGTTGTTTCTATATTTTCATGGTGAGATACTACATTTTTGGAATAAAGCAATGAACAAATATTCCTGAAGAGGGGGCTCTATAGAGCTTCACTAAACAAAGCACAGAGTCCAAAAAGAAACGCTAACAAGATTGATAGATGATGTTACTAACCTGATGTAGTGCTGGTAGTGGTCTCAGTTGTTGGTGTCGTTTCTAGAGAAAGAAAAGATTGCTCTATTCAAGTGGGGCAGCCAAGAGAATTGGTACGCAGGTATATAGCCATCAACAGGAATTCATGAGCTGGCACATTTTATGAAAGTGTTTTCATGTGTAGTTTGGTTGCTTCTTACTAATATGCAAAGATAAACTGCTCAGCAACAACAGACTGTGTCCCCCGTGGCCTCTCCACGGCGTTCTGCGCACAGCACGCTTATTTCCCCACCACGCCGGTCACTTCCCCGGACACTTCACCGGTGAATTCCCCATCACTTTACCGATTAATTGAATAAAGCGTGCGGCCATACTATACGGCTGCATTACTTTTTCCTTGTCAATCAGCAGCTGAATATTTCAGGGCCATCATAAACAATTTCAATTTCTTAATGTACCAACTTCAGATTTTGTGGAAGCTCAGCAAGTATTCCAAGAACTACTGATCAGAAATTTAGAACATAAGGAGCGGTAAAGTGCCAAAACTATTGCAACTCCTACCTCACAGCACCAGAGACATGAGATTGATTTGTTCCGTGGGTGTTGTGTGCATGGAGATGACATGTCCTCCCTGTTATGTGTGGCTTTCCTACAAGTGTCTGAAATATATTGTCACTTACCTGATGTAGTACTAGTAGTGGTCTCAGTTGTTGATGTAGTTGTTGGTGTTGCTGGTGAAAGAAAATAATGCCATATTCAACCAAGACGGCAAGAGGAATTGGTACACAGCTAACTATTGGCAGTCAAGAAACCATCAGAAGGAATTCATAGGCTGGCACGCATCATTAAAAATTTTAACAGATGGCATTTTTGTTCTTCGTAGAATAAAATGGCAGAGCAAAATATATTTGATCAATCAGCAGCTGAATATTTCTGTGCCATCACAAATAAACCTGTTCTGACTATACATCAGTTACGGATATCCTGGAAGATTACCGTCTTCCAAAGACCTCAAAATCACAATGTTGTCTAATACCATTATTTGTTGAACCATGTTTGAAAAATCTTTGAGGTGAAACAAAACTGTTTAACAGCGTTGCCATGACAAAAAAACTCCAGGAATAGTGGAAGAGGCGAAGGGAAGAGACCTTTTCTATAAAAGTGAAAATCCTTATCCATGTCTGCTGAAAGGTGCCAGACTCAATTCTCTTTGTAAAATTATTGCTTGCAATCAGCCATAAAAGGCCTCTTTAATTCGGTAGTTGTTTCTATATTTTTGTGGTGAGAAATTACATTTTTGGAATAAAACAATGAACAAATATTCATGAAGAGGGGGCTATATAGAGCTTCACTAAACAAAGCACAGAGTCCAAAAGGAAAAGCTAACAAGATTGATAGATGATGATACTAACCTGATAAAGTGCTGGTGGTGGACTCAGTTGTTGGTGTTGTTTCTAGTGAAAGAAAAGATTGCTCTATTCAAGTGGGGCAGCCAAGAGAATTGGAACGCAGTTATGAAGCCATCAACAGGAATTCATCAACTGGCATATTTTATGAAAACGTTTTACTAGTTGTCACTTTCTTCATCAGTGAATAAACCATGCGGCCATACTATACGGCTGCATTACTTTTTCCTTGTCTTTCAGAAATTGCAGCTGATCAGGCATCTAGAAAGATTGATTTGGCACAGATGTGCAGCTGGTAGAGCTGCAGCCTCATAGTGTCATAGATTTGTATTCTATCCTAAACTCGGGTGCTGTCAGGGCTGCGATTGCACGTTCTCCCTTTAACTACCTGTGATCCCTAAAGTTTTTAACAGAGGATGATACTGACCTGATGTAGTGGTGGTCCCAGATGTTGATGTAGTTGTTTCTAGTGAAATAGAAAAATGTTATGTTCCACTGAGACAAACAAGAGGAATTGTTATGCAGTTTAGAATCCTTCAACAGGAATTTATCAACTGGCACCTTTTAATAAGAAATTTTTCACTTGATCTTTCCTTATCAGTGAATATAGCGTGTGGCCATACTATGCTGCTGCATTACTTTTTCCTTCTCAATCAGCTGCTGAATGTCAGGGCCATCACAAATAATTTCAATTTCTTAATGTACCAACTTCAGATTTTGTGGAAGCTCAGCAAGTATTCCAAGAACTACTGATCATAAATTTACAACATAAGCAGCGGTAAACTGCCACAACTGTTGCAACTCCTACCTCACAGCACCAGAGACTTCAGATTGATTTGTTCCGTGGGTGCTGTGTGCATGGAGATTACATGTACTCCCTGTTATGTGTGCCTTTCCTACATGTGTGTGAAATATATTGTCACTAACCTGATGTAGTACTGGTAGTGGTCTCTGTTGTTGATGTAGTTGTTGGTGTTTCTAGTGAAATAAAATAATGCAATATTCAACCAGGACAGTCAAGAGGAATTGGTACATAGCTAACTATTGGTAGTCAGGAAACCATCAGCAGGAATTCATATGGTGGCACACTTAATTCAAATGTTTAACAGATGGCATTTTTGTACTTCAAAGAATAAAATTGCAGGGAAAATATAATTTTGATCAATCAGAAGCTGAATATTTCAGTGCCATCACAAATAATTCTGTTCTATCTATGCACCAGTTGCAGATTTCCTGGAAGATCAACCATCTTCCAAAGACTGCAAGGTCTACTTAATACCATCATTTCTGATAGTATGTACTGTGTGTACTATGGGTAAGCATGTCTGTTCGTATCCCCCATTGATACATGATTATCAACTTGCATAAATTGTGTTCATTATAATCATGGTTTTGTTTTTTACTATGGAATGGCCGTAGAAATTGAGAAGCAGAAAACACCAACTCATTTCCTCCACAAATCCAAACTATTTTGAAATTGTGATATAATTTGGTAAAATTGTTACGAGTCAAACATTGACATCTTAACATGTATAATTGCACAATTTATGCCAATAATTTAAGCAAAGATGCAAGAAGTAAGTCACAGAGCTGATGTTAGAAATGTTGTCTCATTGTCTTTGATTTGCCAATGTTTATTGAAAGTGGTTTGACTCACCTGTTGTGGAACTGGAGGTAGTCTCAGTAGTTCCAGTTGTCAAAGATGTTGTTGGTGTTGTTCCTGGAGAGCAAATAGAAAAGAATTTACAAATTGAATTGCAAGAGTCACCAATCAATTTCAGTATGACACTGTACATTTTCCTGAGACTGGGCTGAATTTTAACAATGTTCATTGCTTGTGCCTATGCAAAGGACATTAATTAGTTATCCGAATTTTGCTTCGTCATTTATCAAATGCACTGAAATTATGAATAGACATTGTGATTTTTAGAATAAAGTTCTAAACTCCTTTGTTAATCAACTTTGGAAAAATCATTGAGCAGAAACAAAACTGTTTAACAGCGTTGCCATGACCAAAAACTCCCGGAATAGTGGAGGAGGCGAAGGGAAGAGATCTTTTCTAAAAAGTGAAAATCCTTATCCATGTCAACTGAAAAGTGCCAGATTTAATTCTCTTTTTGAAATTATTGTAGGCAACCAGCACCAAAAGGCCTCCTTAATTTGGTACTTACTTCTATATTTTCATGGTGAGAAACTACATTTTTCGAATAAAGCAATGAACAAATATTCATGAAGAGGGTGCGATATGGAGCTTCACTAAACAAAGCACCGAATACAAAAGGAAAAGTTAACAAGATTGACAGATGATGTTACTAACCTGATGTAGTGCTGGTGGTGGTCTCAGTTGTTGGTGTCGTTTCTAGTGAAAGAAAAAATTGCTGTATTCAAGTGGGGCAGCCAAGAGGAATTGGTACGCAGTTATAAAGCCATCAACGGGAATTCATGAGCTGGCACATTTCATGAAAGTGTTTTAATATGTAGATTGGTTACTTCTTACTAATATGCGAAGATAAACTGCTCAGCAACAACAGACTGTATCCCCCGCAGCCTCTCCACAGTGTTCTGCACCCAGCACGCTTATTTCACCACCTCCAATCGGTGTGTCTCCGGTGCCATCCCCGCTCACTTCCCCGGTCAATTCCCCGTCACTTTACCGATTAATTGAATAAAGCGTGCGACCATACTATAGGCTGCATTACTTTTTACTTGTCAATCAGCAGCTGAATATTTCAGGGCCATCATGAACAATTTCAATTTCTTAATGTACCAACTTCAGATTTTGTGGAAGCTCAGCAAGTATTCTAAGAACTATTGATCAGAAATTTAGAACATAAGGAGCGGTAAAGTGCCACATCTGGCGCAACTCCTACCTCACAGCACCAGAGACTTCAGATTGATTTATTCCGTGGGTGTTATGTGCATGAAAACTACATGTACTCCCCGTTATGTGTGCCTTTCCTACAAGTATCTGAAATATATTGTCACTAACCTGATGTGGTGCTGGTAGTGGTCTCTGTTGTTGATGTAGTTGTTGGTGTTCCTAGTGAAAGAAAATAAAGCAAGATTTAACCAAGACAGCCAGAGGAATTGGTATACAGCTAACTATTGGTAGTCAGGAAACCATCAGCAGCAATTCATATGCTGGTACACTTTATTAAAATGTTTAACAGATGACATTTTTGTTCAACCTAGAATAAAATGGCAAGGCAAAATATACATTTGATAAATCAGCAGCTGAATATTTCAGTGCAATCACAAATAATCCTGTTCTATCTATACACCAGCTGCGGATTTCCTGGAAGATCAACCGTCTTCCAAAGACAACAAGGTCTACTTAATACCATATTTTATAATACCATTATTCGTGGATCCATTTTTGAAAAATCTTTGTGCTGAAACAAAACTGTTTAACTGCGTTGTCATGACCAAAAACTACAGGAATAGTGGAAGAGGTGAAGGGAAGAGACCTTTTCTATAAAATTGAAAATCCTTATCCATGTCTGCTGAAAGGTGCCAGACTCAATTCTCTTTTTTAAATTATGGCAGGCAATCAGCAACAAATGGCCTCCTTAATTCGGTGGTTGTTTCTATATTTTTGTGGTGAGAAACTACATTTTTGGAATAAAACAATGAACAAATATTCCTGAAGAGGGGGCTATATAGAGCTTCACTAAACAAAGCACAGAGTCCAAAAGGAAACGCTAACAAGATTGATAGATGATGTTACTAACCTGATGTAGTGCTGGTGGTGGTCTCAGTTGTTGGTGTCGTTTCTAGTGAAAGAAAAGATTGCTGTATTCAAGTGGGGCAGCCAAGAGGAATTGGTACGCAGTTATAAAGCCATCAACAGGAATTCATGAGCTGGCACATTTCATGAAAGTGTTTTAATATGTAGATTGGTTACTTCTTACTAATATGCGAAGATAAACTGCTCAGCAACAACAGACTGTATCCCCCGCAGCTTCTCCACGGTGTTCGGCGCCCAGCACGCATATTTCACCACCTCCAATCGGTGTGTCTCCGGTGCCATCCCCGGTCACTTCCCCGGTCAATTCCCCGTCACTTTACCGATTAATTGAATAAAGCGTGCGATCATACTATAGGCTGCATTACTTTTGTACTTGTCAATCAGCGGCTCAATAATTCAGGGTCATCATGAACAATTTCAATTTCTTAATGTACCAACTTCAGATTTTGTGGAAGCTCAGCAGTATTCTAAGAACTATTGATCAGAAATTTAGAACATAAGGAGCGGTAAAGTGCCACAACTGGCGCAACTCCTACCTCACAGCACCAGAGACATCAGATTGATTTGTTCCGTGTGTGCTGTGTACATGGAGATGACATGCCCTCCCTGTTATGTGTTGCTTTCCTACAAGTATCTGAAATATATTTTACTAACCTGATGTGGTGCTGGTAGTGGTCTCTGTTGTTGATGTAGTTGTTGGTGTTCCTAGTGAAAGAAAATAAAGCAATATTTAACCAAGACAGCCAAGAGGAATTGGTATACAGCTAACTATTGGTAGTCAGGAAACCATCAGCAGCAATTCATATGCTGGTACACTTTATTAAAATATTAACTATTGGCAGTCAAGAAACCATCAGAAGGAATTCATAGGCTGGCACGCATTATTAAAAAGTTTAACAGATGGCATTTTTGTTCTTCGTAGAATAAAATGGCAGAGCAAAATATATTTGATCATTCAGCAGCTGAATATTTCTGTGCCATCACAAATAAACCTGTTCTGACTATACATCAGTTACGGATATCCTGGAAGATTACCGTCTTCCAAAGACCTCAAAATCACCATGTTGTCCAATACCATTATGTGTTGAACCATGTTTGAAAAATCTTTGAGGTGAAACAAAACTGTTTAACAGCGTTGCCATGACAAAAAAACTCCAGGAATAGTGGAAGAGGTGAAGGGAAGAGACCTTTTCTATAAATGTGAAAATCCTTATCCATGTCTGCTGAAAGGTGCCAGACTCAATTCTCTTTGTAAAATCATTGCTTGCAATCAGCAACAAAAGGCCTCCTTAATTCGGTAGTTGTTTCTATATTTTTGAGGTGAGAAACTACATTTTTGGAATAAAACAATGAACAAATATTCATGAAGAGGGGGCTATATAGAGCTTCACTAAACAAAGCACAGAGTCCAAAAGGAAAAGCTAACAAGATTGATAGATGATGATACTAACCTGATGTAGTGCTGGTGGTGGTCTCAGTTGTTGGTGTTGTTTCTAGTGAAAGAAAAGATTGCTCTATTCAAGTGGGGCAGCCAAGAGAATTGGAACGCAGTTATGAAGCCATCAACAGGAATTCAAGAACTGGCATATTTTATGAAAACGTTTTACTAGTTGTCACTTTCTTCATCAGTGAATAAACCATGCGGCCATAATATACGGCTGCATTACTTTTTCCTTGTCTTTCAGAAATTGCTGCTGATCAGGCATTTAGAAAGATTGATTTGGCACAGATGTGCAGCTTGTAGAGCTGCAGCCTCATAGTGTCATAGATTTGTATTCTATCCTAACCTCGGGTGCTGTCAGGGCTGGGATTGCACGTTCTCCCTTTCACTACCTGTGATCCCCCCAAGTTTTTAACAGAGGATGATACTGACCTGATGTAGTGGTGGTCCCAGATGTTGATGTAGTTGTTTCTAGTGAAAGAAAAAATTATGTTCCACTGAGACAAACAAGAGGAATTGTTATGCAGTTTAGAATCCTTCAACAGGAATTTATCAACTGGCCGGTTTAATAAGACATTTTACACATTGATCTTTCCTTATCAGTGAATATAGCGTGTGGCCATACTATGCTGCTGCATTACTTTTTCCTTCTCAATCAGCTGCTGAATGTCAGGGCCTTCACAAATAATTACAATTTCTTAATGTACCAACTTCAGATTTTGTGGAAGCTCAGCAAGTATTCCAAGAATTACTGATCATAAATTTACAACATAAGCAGCGGTAAAGTGCCACAACTGTTGCAACTCCCATCTCACAGCACCAGAGACTTCAGATTGATTTGTTCCGCGGGTGCTGTGTGCATGGAGATTACATGTACTCCCTGTTATGTGTGCCTTTCCTACATGTGTGTGAAATATATTGTCACTAACCTGATGTAGTACTGGTAGTGGTCTCTGTTATTGATGTAGTTGTTGGTGTTTCTAGTGAAAGAAAATAATGCAATATTCAACCAGGACAGCCAAGAGGAATTGGTACATAGCTAACTATTGGTAGTCAGGAAACCATCAGCAGGAATTCATATGGTGGCACAGTTAATTGAAATGTTTAACAGATGGCATTTTTGTACTTCATAGAATAAAATTGCAGGGAAAATATAATTTTGATCAATCAGAAGCTGAATATTTCAGTGCCATCACAAATAATTCTGTTCTATCTATACACCAGTTGCAGATTTCCTGCAAAGATCAACCATCTTCCAAAGACTGCAAGGTCTACTTAATACCATCATTTCTGATAGTATGTACTGTGCGTACTATGGGTAAGCATGTCTGTTCATATGCCCCATTGATACATGATTATCAACTTGCATAAATTGTGTTCATTATAATCATGGTTTTGTTTTTTGCTATGGAATGGCCGTAGAAATTGAGAAGCAGAAAACACCAACTCATTTCCTCCACAAATCCAAACTATTTTGAAATTGTGATAGAATTTGGTAAAATTGTTATGTGTCAAACATTAACATCTTAACATGTATATTTGCACAATTTATGCCAATAATTTAAGCAAAGATGCAAGAAGAAAGTCACAGAGCTGATGTTAGAAATGTTGTCTCATTGTCTTTGATTTGCCAATGATTATTGAAAGTGGTTTGACTCACCTGTTGTGGAACTGGAGGTAGTCTCAGTTGTTCCAGTTGTCAAAGATGTTGTTGGTGTTGTTCCTGGAGAGCAAATAGAAAATAATTTACAAATTGAATTGCAAGAGTCACCAATCAATTTCAGTATGACACTGTACATTTTCCTGAGACTGGGCTGAATTTTAACAATGTTCATTGCTTGTGCCTATGCAAAGGACATTTATTAGTTAACCGAATTTTGCTTCGTCATTTATCAAATGCACTGAAATTATAAATAGACATTGTGATTTTTAGAAGAAAGTTCTAAACTCCTTCGTTGATCAACTTTGGAACCATCATTGAGCAGAAACAAAACTGTTTAACAGCGCTGCCATGACCAAAAACTCCCGGAATAGTGGAGGAGGCGAAGGGAAGAGATCTTTTCTAAAAAGTGAAAATCCTTATCCATGTCAACTGAAAAGTGCCAGATTTAATTCTCTTTTTGAAATTATTGTAGGCAACCAGCACCAAAAGGCCTCATTAATTTGGTATTTACTTCTATATTTTCGTGGTGAGAAACTACATTTTTGGAATAAAGCAATGAACAAATATTCATGAAGAGGGTGCGATATGGAGCTTCACTAAACAAAGCACCGAATACAAAAGGAAAAGTTAACAAGATTGACAGATGATGTTACTAACCTGATGTAGTGCTGGTGGTGGTCTCAGTTGTTGGTGTCGTTTCTAGTGAAAGAAAAAATTGCTGTATTCAAGTGGGGCAGCCAAGAGGAATTGGTACGCAGTTATAAAGCCATCAACAGGAATTCATGAGCTGGCACATTTCATGAAAGTGTTTTAATATGTAGATTGGTTACTTCTTACTAATATGCGAAGATAAACTGCTCAGCAACAACAGACTGTATCCCCCGCAGCCTCTCCACAGTGTTCTGCACCCAGCACGCTTATTTCACCACCTCCAATCGGTGTGTCTCCGGTGCCATCCCCGTTCACTTCCCCGGTCAATTCCCCGTCACTTTACCGATTAATTGAATAAAGCCATGCGACTATACTATAGGCTGCATTACTTTTTACTTGTCAATCAGCAGCTGAATATTTCAGGTCCATCATGAACAATTTCAATTTCTTAATGTACCAACTTCAGATTTTGTGGAAGCTCAGCAAGTATTCTAAGAACTATTGATCAGAAATTTAGAACATAAGGAGCGGTAAAGTGCCACATCTGGCGCAACTCCTACCTCACAGCACCAGAGACTTCAGATTGATTTATTCCGTGGGTGTTATGTGCATGAAAACTACATGTACTCCGCGTTATGTGTGCCTTTCCTACAAGTATCTGAAATATATTGTCACTAACCTGATGTGGTGCTGGTAGTGGTCTCTGTTGTTGATGTAGTTGTTGGTGTTCCTAGTGAAAGAAAATAAAGCAAGATTTAACCAAGACAGCCTGAGGAATTGGTATACAGCTAACTATTGGTAGTCAGGAAACCATCAGCAGCAATTCATATGCTGGTACACTTTATTAAAATGTTTAACAGATGACATTTTTGTTCAACCTAGAATAAAATGGCAAGGCAAAATATACATTTGATAAATCAGCAGCTGAATATTTCAGTGCAATCACAAATAATCCTGTTCTATCTATACACCAGCTGCGGATTTCCTGGAAGATCAACCGTCTTCCAAAGACAACAAGGTCTACTTAATACCATATTTTATAATACCATTATTCGTGGATCCATTTTTGAAAAATCTTTGTGCTGAAACAAAACTGTTTAACTGCGTTGCCATGACCAAAAAAATACAGGAATAGTGGAAGAGGTGAAGGGAAGAGACCTTTTCTATAAAATTGAAAATCCTTATCCATGTCTGCTGAAAGGTGCCAGACTCAATTCTCTTTTTAAAATTATGGCAGGCAATCAGCAACAAATGGCCTCCTCAATTCGGTGGTTGTTTCTATATTTTTGTGGTGAGAAACTACATTTTTGGAATAAAACAATGAACAAATATTCCTGAAGAGGGGGCTATATAGAGCTTCACTAAACAAAGCACAGAGTCCAAAAGGAAACGCTAACAAGATTGATAGATGATGTTACTAACCTGATGTAGTGCTGGTGGTGGTCTCAGTTGTTGGTGTCGTTTCTAGTGAAAGAAAAGATTGCTGTATTCAAGTGGGGCAGCCAAGAGGAATTGGTACGCAGTTATAAAGCCATCAACAGGAATTCATGAGCTGGCACATTTCATGAAAGTGTTTTAATATGTAGATTGGTTACTTCTTACTAATATGCGAAGATAAACTGCTCAGCAACAACAGACTGTATCCCCCGCAGCTTCTCCACGGTGTTCGGCGCCCAGCACGCTTATTTCACCACCTCCAATCGGTGTGTCTCCGGTGCCATCCCCGGTCACTTCCCCGGTCAATTCCCCGTCACTTTACCGATTAATTGAATAAAGCGTGCGATCATACTATAGGCTGCATTACTTTTTACTTGTCAATCAGCGGCTCAATAATTCAGGGTCATCATGAACAATTTCAATTTCTTAATGTACCAACTTCAGATTTTGTGGAAGCTCAGCAGTATTCTAAGAACTATTGATCAGAAATTTAGAACATAAGGAGCGGTAAAGTGCCACAACTGGCGCAACTCCTACCTCACAGCACCAGAGACATCAGATTGATTTGTTCCGTGGGTGCTGTGTACATGGAGATGACATGCACTCCCTGTTATGTGTTGCTTTCTTACAAGTATCTGAAATATATTTTACTAACCTGATGTGGTGCTGGTAGTGGTCTCTGTTGTTGATGTAGTTGTTGGTGTTCCTAGTGAAAGAAAATAAAGCAATATTTAACCAAGACAGCCAAGAGGAATTGGTATACAGCTAACTATTGGTAGTCAGGAAACCATCAGCAGCAATTCATATGCTGGTACACTTTATTAAAATATTAACTATTGGCAGTCAAGAAACCATCAGAAGGAATTCATAGGCTGGCACGCATTATTAAAAAGTTTAACAGATGGCATTTTTGTTCTTCGTAGAATAAAATGGCAGAGCAAAATATATTTGATCATTCAGCAGCTGAATATTTCTGTGCCATCACAAATAAACCTGTTCTGACTATACATCAGTTACGGATATCCTGGAAGATTACCGTCTTCCAAAGACCTCAAAATCACCATGTTGTCCAATACCATTATGTGTTGAACCATGTTTGAAAAATCTTTGAACTGAAACAAAACTGTTTAACAGCGTTGCCATGACAAAAAAACTCCAGGAATAGTGGAAGAGGTGAAGGGAAGAGACCTTTTCTATAAATGTGAAAATCCTTATCCATGTCTGCTGAAAGGTGCCAGACTCAATTCTCTTTGTAAAATCATTGCTTGCAATCAGCAACAAAAGGCCTCCTTAATTCGGTAGTTGTTTCTATATTTTTGAGGTGAGAAACTACATTTTTGGAATAAAACAATGAACAAATATTCATGAAGAGGGGGCTATATAGAGCTTCACTAAACAAAGCACAGAGTCCAAAAGGAAAAGCTAACAAGATTGATAGATGATGATACTAACCTGATGTAGTGCTGGTGGTGGTCTCAGTTGTTGGTGTTGTTTCTAGTGAAAGAAAAGATTGCTCTATTCAAGTGGGGCAGCCAAGAGAATTGGAACGCAGTTATGAAGCCATCAACAGGAATTCAAGAACTGGCATATTTTAAGAAAACGTTTTACTAGTTGTCACTTTCTTCATCAGTGAATAAACCATGCGGCCATACTATACGGCTGCATTACTTTTTCCTTGTCTTTCAGAAATTGCTGCTGATCAGGCATTTAGAAAGATTGATTTGGCACAGATGTGCAGCTGGTAGAGCTGCAGCCTCATAGTGTCATAGATTTGTATTCTATCCTAACCTCGGGTGCTGTCAGGGCTGGGATTGCACGTTCTCCCTTTCACTACCTGTGATCCCCCCAAGTTTTTAACAGAGGATGATACTGACCTGATGTAGTGGTGGTCCCAGATGTTGATGTAGTTGTTTCTAGTGAAATAAAAAAATGTTATGTTCCACTGAGACAAACAAGAGGAATTGTTATGCAGTTTAGAATCCTTCAACAGGAATTTATCAACTGGCCGGTTTAATAAGACATTTTACACATTGATCTTTCCTTATCAGTGAATATAGCGTGTGGCCATACTATGCTGCTGCATTACTTTTTCCTTCTCAATCAGCTGCTGAATGTCAGGGCCTTCACAAATAATTACAATTTCTTAATGTACCAACTTCAGATTTTGTGGAAGCTCAGCAAGTATTCCAAGAATTATTGATCATAAATTTACAACATAAGCAGCGGTAAAGTGCCACAACTGTTGCAACTCCTACCTCACAGCACCAGAGACTTCAGATTGATTTGTTCCACGGGTGCTGTGTGCATGGAGATTACATGTACTCCCTGTTATGTGTGCCTTTCCTACATGTGTGTGAAATATATTGTCACTAACCTGATGTAGTACTGGTAGTGGTCTCTGTTATTGATGTAGTTGTTGGTGTTCCTAGTGAAAGAAAATAATGCAATATTCAACCAGGACAGCCAAGAGGAATTGGTACATAGCTAACTATTGGTAGTCAGGAAACCATCAGCAGGAATTCATATGGTGGCACAGTTAATTGAAATGTTTAACAGATGGCATTTTTGTACTTCATAGAATAAAATTGCAGGGAAAATATAATTTTGATCAATCAGAAGCTGAATATTTCAGTGCCATCACAAATAATTCTGTTCTATCTATACACCAGTTGCAGATTTCCTGCAAAGATCAACCATCTTCCAAAGACTGCAAGGTCTACTTAATACCGTCATTTCTGATAGTATGTACTGTGCGTACTATGGGTAAGCATGTCTGTTCATATGCCCCATTGATACATGATTATCAACTTGCATAAATTGTGTTCATTATAATCATGGTTTTGTTTTTTGCTATGGAATGGCCGTAGAAATTGAGAAGCAGAAAACACCAACTCATTTCCTCCACAAATCCAAACTATTTTGAAATTGTGATAGAATTTGGTAAAATTGTTATGTGTCAAACATTAACATCTTAACATGTATATTTGCACAATTTATGCCAATAATTTAAGCAAAGATGCAAGAAGAAAGTCACAGAGCTGATGTTAGAAATGTTGTCTCATTGTCTTTGATTTGCCAATGTTTATTGAAAGTGGTTTGACTCACCTGTTGTGGAACTGGAGGTAGTCTCAGTTGTTCCAGTTGTCAAAAATGTTATTGGTGTTGTTCCTGGAGAGCAAATAGAAAATAATTTACAAATTGAATTGCAAGAGTCACCAATCAATTTCAGTACGACACTGTACATTTTCCTGAGACTGGGCTGAATTTTAACAATGTTCATTGCTTGTGCCTATGCAAAGGACATTTATTAGTTAACCGAATTTTGCTTCGTCATTTATCAAATGCACTGAAATTATGAATAGACATTGTGATTTTTAGAAGAAAGTTCTAAACTCCTTCGTTGATCAACTTTGGAACCATCATTGAGCAGAAACAAAACTGTTTAACAGCGTTGCCATGACCAAAAACTCCCGGAATAGTGGAGGAGGCGAAGGGAAGAGACCTTTTCTAAAAAGTGAAAATCCTTATCCATGTCAACTGAAAAGTGCCAGATTTAATTCTCTTTTTGAAATTATTGTAGGCAACCAGCACCAAAAGGCCTCCTTAATTTGGTATTTACTTCTATATTTTCATGGTGAGAAACTACATTTTTGGAATAAAGCAATGAACAAATATTCATGAAGAGGGTGCGATATGGAGCTTCACTAAACAAAGCACCGAATACAAAAGGAAAAGTTAACAAGATTGACAGATGATGTTACTAACCTGATGTAGTGCTGGTGGTGGTCTCAGTTGTTGGTGTCGTTTCTAGTGAAAGAAAAAATTGCTGTATTCAAGTGGGGCAGCCAAGAGGAATTGGTACGCAGTTATAAAGCCATCAACAGGAATTCATGAGCTGGCACATTTCATGAAAGTGTTTTAATATGTAGATTGGTTACTTCTTACTAATATGCGAAGATAAACTGCTCAGCAACAACAGACTGTATCCCCCGCAGCCTCTCCACAGTGTTCTGCACCCAGCACGCTTATTTCACCACCTCCAATCGGTGTGTCTCCGGTGCCATCCCCGCTCACTTCCCCGGTCAATTCCCCGTCACTTTACCGATTAATTGAATAAAGCCATGCGACTATACTATAGGCTGCATTACTTTTTATTTGTCAATCAGCAGCTGAATATTTCAGGTCCATCATGAACAATTTCAATTTCTTAATGTACCAACTTCAGATTTTGTGGAAGCTCAGCAAGTATTCTAAGAACTATTGATCAGAAATTTAGAACATAAGGAGCGGTAAAGTGCCACATCTGGCGCAACTCCTACCTCACAGCACCAGAGACTTCAGATTGATTTATTCCGTGGGTGTTATGTGCATGAAAACTACATGTACTCCGCGTTATGTGTGCCTTTCCTACAAGTATCTGAAATATATTGTCACTAACCTGATGTGGTGCTGGTAGTGGTCTCTGTTGTTGATGTAGTTGTTGGTGTTCCTAGTGAAAGAAAATAAAGCAAGATTTAACCAAGACAGCCAGAGGAATTGGTATACAGCTAACTATTGGTAGTCAGGAAACCATCAGCAGCAATTCATATGCTGGTACACTTTATTAAAATGTTTAACAGATGACATTTTTGTTCAACCTAGAATAAAATGGCAAGGCAAAATATACATTTGATAAATCAGCAGCTGAATATTTCAGTGCAATCACAAATAATCCTGTTCTATCTATACACCAGATGCGGATTTCCTGGAAGATCAACCGTCTTCCAAAGACAACAAGGTCTACTTAATACCATATTTTATAATACCATTATTCGTGGATCCATTTTTGAAAAATCTTTGAGCTGAAACAAAACTGTTTAACTGCGTTGCCATGACCAAAAACTACAGGAATAGTGGAAGAGGTGAAGGGAAGAGACCTTTTCTATAAAATTGAAAATCCTTATCCATGTCTGCTGAAAGGTGCCAGACTCAATTCTCTTTTTAAAATTATGGCAGGCAATCAGCAACAAATGGCCTCCTCAATTCGGTGGTTGTTTCTATATTTTTGTGGTGAGAAACTACATTTTTGGAATAAAACAATGAACAAATATTCCTGAAGAGGGGGCTATATAGAGCTTCACTAAACAAAAGCACAGAGTCCAAAAGGAAACGCTAACAAGATTGATAGATGATGTTACTAACCTGATGTAGTGCTGGTGGTGGTCTCAGTTGTTGGTGTCGTTTCTAGTGAAAGAAAAGATTGCTGTATTCAAGTGGGGCAGCCAAGAGGAATTGGTACGCAGTTATAAAGCCATCAACAGGAATTCATGAGCTGGCACATTTCATGAAAGTGTTTTAATATGTAGATTGGTTACTTCTTACTAATATGCGAAGATAAACTGCTCAGCAACAACAGACTGTATCCCCCGCAGCTTCTCCACGGTGTTCGGCGCCCAGCACGCTTATTTCACCACCTCCAATCGGTGTGTCTCCGGTGCCATCCCCGGTCACTTCCCCGGTCAATTCCCCGTCACTTTACCGATTAATTGAATAAAGCGTGCGATCATACTATAGGCTGCATTACTTTTGTACTTGTCAATCAGCGGCTCAATAATTCAGGGTCATCATGAACAATTTCAATTTCTTAATGTACCAACTTCAGATTTTGTGGAAGCTCAGCAGTATTCTAAGAACTATTGATCAGAAATTTAGAACATAAGGAGCGGTAAAGTGCCACAACTGGCGCAACTCCTACCTCACAGCACCAGAGACATCAGATTGATTTGTTCCGTGTGTGCTGTGTACATGGAGATGACATGCCCTCCCTGTTATGTGTTGCTTTCCTACAAGTATCTGAAATATATTTTACTAACCTGATGTGGTGCTGGTAGTGGTCTCTGTTGTTGATGTAGTTGTTGGTGTTCCTAGTGAAAGAAAATAAAGCAATATTTAACCAAGACAGCCAAGAGGAATTGGTATACAGCTAACTATTGGTAGTCAGGAAACCATCAGCAGCAATTCATATGCTGGTACACTTTATTAAAATATTAACTATTGGCAGTCAAGAAACCATCAGAAGGAATTCATAGGCTGGCACGCATTATTAAAAAGTTTAACAGATGGCATTTTTGTTCTTCGTAGAATAAAATGGCAGAGCAAAATATATTTGATCATTCAGCAGCTGAATATTTCTGTGCCATCACAAATAAACCTGTTCTGACTATACATCAGTTACGGATATCCTGGAAGATTACCGTCTTCCAAAGACCTCAAAATCACCATGTTGTCCAATACCATTATGTGTTGAACCATGTTTGAAAAATCTTTGAACTGAAACAAAACTGTTTAACAGCGTTGCCATGACAAAAAAACTCCAGGAATAGTGGAAGAGGTGAAGGGAAGAGACCTTTTCTATAAATGTGAAAATCCTTATCCATGTCTGCTGAAAGGTGCCAGACTCAATTCTCTTTGTAAAATCATTGCTTGCAATCAGCAACAAAATGCCTCCTTAATTCGGTAGTTGTTTCTATATTTTTGAGGTGAGAAACTACATTTTTGGAATAAAACAATGAACAAATATTCATGAAGAGGGGGCTAGAAAAGAGCTTCACTAAACAAAGCACAGAGTCCAAAAGGAATAGCTAACAAGATTGATAGATGATGATACTAACCTGATGTAGTGCTGGTGGTGGTCTCAGTTGTTGGTGTTGTTTCTAGTGAAAGAAAAGATTGCTCTATTCAAGTGGGGCAGCCAAGAGAATTGGAACGCAGTTATGAAGCCATCAACAGGAATTCAAGAACTGGCATATTTTATGAAAACGTTTTACTAGTTGTCACTTTCTTCATCAGTGAATAAACCATGCGGCCATACTATACGGCTGCATTACTTTTTCCTTGTCTTTCAGAAATTGCTGCTGATCAGGCATTTAGAAAGATTGATTTGGCACAGATGTGCAGCTGGTAGAGCTGCAGCCTCATAGTGTCATAGATTTGTATTCTATCCTAACCTCGGGTGCTGTCAGGGCTGGGATTGCACGTTCTCCCTTTCACTACCTGTGATCCCCCCAAGTTTTTAACAGAGGATGATACTGACCTGATGTAGTGGTGGTCCCAGATGTTGATGTAGTTGTTTCTAGTGAAATAAAAAAATGTTATGTTCCACTGAGACAAACAAGAGGAATTGTTATGCAGTTTAGAATCCTTCAACAGGAATTTATCAACTGGCCGGTTTAATAAGACATTTTACACATTGATCTTTCCTTATCAGTGAATATAGCGTGTGGCCATACTATGCTGCTGCATTACTTTTTCCTTCTCAATCAGCTGCTGAATGTCAGGGCCTTCACAAATAATTACAATTTCTTAATGTACCAACTTCAGATTTTGTGGAAGCTCAGCAAGTATTCCAAGAATTATTGATCATAAATTTACAACATAAGCAGCGGTAAAGTGCCACAACTGTTGCAACTCCTACCTCACAGCACCAGAGACTTCAGATTGATTTGTTCCACGGGTGCTGTGTGCATGGAGATTACATGTACTCCCTGTTATGTGTGCCTTTCCTACATGTGTGTGAAATATATTGTCACTAACCTGATGTAGTACTGGTAGTAGTCTCTGTTATTGATGTAGTTGTTGGTGTTTCTAGTGAAAGAAAATAATGCAATATTCAACCAGGACAGCCAAGAGGAATTGGTACATAGCTAACTATTGGTAGTCAGGAAACCATCAGCAGGAATTCATATGGTGGCACAGTTAATTGAAATGTTTAACAGATGGCATTTTTGTACTTCATAGAATAAAATTGCAGGGAAAATATAATTTTGATCAATCAGAAGCTGAATATTTCAGTGCCATCACAAATAATTCTGTTCTATCTATACACCAGTTGCAGATTTCCTGCAAAGATCAACCATCTTCCAAAGACTGCAAGGTCTACTTAATACCGTCATTTCTGATAGTATGTACTGTGCGTACTATGGGTAAGCATGTCTGTTCATATGCCCCATTGATACATGATTATCAACTTGCATAAATTGTGTTCATTATAATCATGGTTTTGTTTTTTGCTATGGAATGGCCGTAGAAATTGAGAAGCAGAAAACACCAACTCATTTCCTCCACAAATCCAAACTATTTTGAAATTGTGATAGAATTTGGTAAAATTGTTATGAGTCAAACATTGACATCTTAACATGTATATTTGCACAATTTATGCCAATAATTTAAGCAAAGATGCAAGAAGAAAGTCACAGAGCTGATGTTAGAAATGTTGTCTCATTGTCTTTGATTTGCCAATGTTTATTGAAAGTGGTTTGACTCACCTGTTGTGGAACTGGAGGTAGTCTCAGTTGTTCCAGTTGTCAAAGATGTTGTTGGTGTTGTTCCTGGAGAGCAAATAGAAAATAATTTACAAATTGAATTGCAAGAGTCACCAATCAATTTCAGTACGACACTGTACATTTTCCTGAGACTGGGCTGAATTTTAACAATGTTCATTGCTTGTGCCTATGCAAAGGACATTTATTAGTTAACCGAATTTTGCTTCGTCATTTATCAAATGCACTGAAATTATGAATAGACATTGTGATTTTTAGAAGAAAGTTCTAAACTCCTTCGTTGATCAACTTTGGAACAATCATTGAGCAGAAACAAAACTGTTTAACAGCGCTGCCATGACCAAAAACTCCCGGAATAGTGGAGGAGGCGAAGGGAAGAGATCTTTTCTAAAAAGTGAAAATCCTTATCCATGTCAACTGAAAAGTGCCAGATTTAATTCTCTTTTTGAAATTATTGTAGGCAACCAGCACCAAAAGGCCTCCTTAATTTGGTACTTACTTCTATATTTTCGTGGTGAGAAACTACATTTTTGGAATAAAGCAATGAACAAATATTCATGAAGAGGGTGCGATATGGAGCTTCACTAAACAAAGCACCGAATACAAAAGGAAAAGTTAACAAGATTGACAGATGATGTTACTAACCTGATGTAGTGCTGGTGGTGGTCTCAGTTGTTGGTGTCGTTTCTAGTGAAAGAAAAAATTGCTGTATTCAAGTGGGGCAGCCAAGAGGAATTGGTACGCAGTTATAAAGCCATCAACAGGAATTCATGAGCTGGCACATTTTATGAAAGTGTTTTAATATGTAGATTGGTTACTTCTTACTAATATGCGAAGATAAACTGCTCAGCAACAACAGACTGTATCCCCCGCAGCCTCTCCACAGTGTTCTGCACCCAGCACGCTTATTTCACCACCTCCAATCGGTGTGTCTCCGGTGCCATCCCCGCTCACTTCCCCGGTCAATTCCCCGTCACTTTACCGATTAATTGAATAAAGCCATGCGACTATACTATAGGCTGCATTACTTTTTACTTGTCAATCAGCAGCTGAATATTTCAGGTCCATCATGAACAATTTCAATTTCTTAATGTACCAACTTCAGATTTTGTGGAAGCTCAGCAAGTATTCTAAGAACTATTGATCAGAAATTTAGAACATAAGGAGCGGTAAAGTGCCACATCTGGCGCAACTCCTACCTCACAGCACCAGAGACTTCAGATTGATTTATTCCGTGGGTGTTATGTGCATGAAAACTACATGTACTCCCCGTTATGTGTGCCTTTCCTACAAGTATCTGAAATATATTGTCACTAACCTGATGTGGTGCTGGTAGTGGTCTCTGTTGTTGATGTAGTTGTTGGTGTTCCTAGTGAAAGAAAATAAAGCAAGATTTAACCAAGACAGCCAGAGGAATTGGTATACAGCTAACTATTGGTAGTCAGGAAACCATCAGCAGCAATTCATATGCTGGTACACTTTATTAAAATGTTTAACAGATGACATTTTTGTTCAACCTAGAATAAAATGGCAAGGCAAAATATACATTTGATAAATCAGCAGCTGAATATTTCAGTGCAATCACAAATAATCCTGTTCTATCTATACACCAGCTGCGGATTTCCTGGAAGATCAACCGTCTTCCAAAGACAACAAGGTCTACTTAATACCATATTTTATAATACCATTATTCGTGGATCCATTTTTGAAAAATCTTTGTGCTGAAACAAAACTGTTTAACTGCGTTGCCATGACCAAAAACTACAGGAATAGTGGAAGAGGTGAAGGGAAGAGACCTTTTCTATAAAATTGAAAATCCTTATTCATGTCTGCTGAAAGGTGCCAGACTCAATTCTCTTTTTAAAATTATGGCAGGCAATCAGCAACAAATGGCCTCCTCAATTCGGTGGTTGTTTCTATATTTTTGTGGTGAGAAACTACATTTTTGGAATAAAACAATGAACAAATATTCCTGAAGAGGGGGCTATATAGAGCTTCACTAAACAAAGCACAGAGTCCAAAAGGAAACGCTAACAAGATTGATAGATGATGTTACTAACCTGATGTAGTGCTGGTGGTGGTCTCAGTTGTTGGTGTCGTTTCTAGTGAAAGAAAAGATTGCTGTATTCAAGTGGGGCAGCCAAGAGGAATTGGTACGCAGTTATAAAGCCATCAACAGGAATTCATGAGCTGGCACATTTCATGAAAGTGTTTTAATATGCATATTCTTACTATTATGCAAAGATAAACTGCTCAGCAACAACAGACTGTTTCCCTCGCAGCCTCTCCCTGGCGTTCTGCACCCAGCACGCTTCTTTCACCACCTCCAATCGGTGTGTCTCCGGTGCCATCCCCGCTCACTTCCCCAGTCAATTCCCCGTCACTTTACCGATTAATTGAATAAAGCGTGCGACCATACTATAGGCTGCATTACTTTTTACTTGTCAATCAGCAGCTGAATATTTCAGGGCCATCATGAACAATTTCAATTTCTTAATGTACCAACTTCAGATTTTGTGGAAGCTCAGCAAGTATTCTAAGAACTATTGATCAGAAATTTAGAACATAAGGAGCGGTAAAGTGCCACAACTGGCGCAACTTCTACCTCACAGCACCAGAGACTTCAGATTGATTTATTCCGTGGGTGTTATGTGGATGAAAATTACATGTACTCCCCGTTATGTGTGCCTTTCCTACAAGTATCTGAAATATATTGTCACTAACCTGATGTGGTGCTGGTAGTGGTCTCTGTTGTTGATGTAGTTGTTGGTGTTCCTAGTGAAAGAAAATAAAGCAAGATTTAACCAAGACAGCCAGAGGAATTGGTATACAGCTAACTATTGGTAGTCAGGAAACCATCAGCAGCAATTCATATGCTGGTACACTTTATTAAAATGTTTAATAGATGACATTTTTGTTCAACCTAGAATAAAATGGTAAGGCAAAATATACATTTGATAAATCAGCAGCTGAATATTTCGGTGCAATCACAAATAATCCTGTTCTATCTATACACCAGCTGCGGATTTCCTGGAAGATCAACCGTCTTCCAAAGACAGCAAGGTCTACTTAATACAATATTTTATAATATCATTATTCGTGGATCCATTTTTGAAAAATCTTTGAGCTGAAACAAAACTGTTTAACTGCGCAAAATCTATAGGAATAGTGGAAGAGGCGAAGGGAAGAGACCTTTTCTATAAAAGTGAAAATCCTTATCCATGTCTGCTGAAAGGTGCCAGACTCAATTCTCTTTTTAAAATTATGGCAGGCAATCAGCAACAAATGGCCTCCTCAATTCGGTGGTTGTTTCTATAATTTTTGTGGTGAGAAACTACATTTGTTTTTGGAATAAAACAATGAACAAATATTCCTGAAGAGGGGGCTATATAGAGCTTCACTAAACAAAGCACAGAGTCCAAAAGGAAACGCTAACAAGATTGATAGATGATGTTACTAACCTGATGTAGTGCTGGTGGTGGTCTCAGTTGTTGGTGTCGTTTCTAGTGAAAGAAAAGATTGCTGTATTCAAGTGGGGCAGCCAAGAGGAATTGGTACGCAGTTATAAAGTCATCATCAGGAATTCATGAGCTGGCACATTTCATGAAAGTGTTTTAATATGCATATTCTTACTAATATGCAAAGATAAACTGCTCAGCAACAACAGACTGTATCCCCGCAGCCTCTCCCTGGCGTTCTGCACCCAGCACGCTTATTTCACCACCTCCAATCGGTGTGTCTCCGGTGCCATCCCCGGTCACTTCCCCGTCACTTTATCGATTAATTGAATAAAGCGTGCGATCATACTATGGGCTGCATTACTTTTTACTTGTCAATCAGCGGCTGAATAATTCAGGGTCATCATGAACAATTTCAATTTCTTAATGTACCAACCAGATTTTGTGGAAGCTTAGCAAGTATTCCAAGAACTACTCATCATAAATTTACAACATAAGGAGCGGTAAAGTGCCACAACAGTTGCAACTCCTACCTCACAGCACCAGAGACATCAGATTGATTTGTTCCGTGGGTGCTGTGTACATGGAGATGTCATGCCCTCCCTGTTATGTGTTGCTTTCCTACAAGTATCTGAAATATATTTCACTAACCTGATGTGGTGCTGGTAGTGGTCTCTGTTGTTGATGTAGTTGTTGGTGTTCCTAGTGAAAGAAAATTAAGGAGTATTTAACCAAGACAGCCAAGAGGAATTGGTATACAGCTAACTATTGGTAGTCAGGAAACCATCAGCAGCAATTCATATGCTGGTACACTTAATTCATATGTTTAACAGATGGCATTTTTGTTCTTCATAGAATAAAATTGCAGGGAAAATATAATTTTGATCAATCAGAAGCTGAATATTTCAGTGCCATCACAAATAATTCTGTTCTATCTATGCACCAGTTGCAGATTTCCTGCAAAGATCAACCATCTTCCAAAGACTGCAAGGTCTACTTAATACCATCATTTCTGATAGTATGTACTGTGTGTACTATGGGTAAGCATGTCTGTTCATATGCCCCATTGATACATGATTATCAACTTGCATAAATTGTGTTCATTATAATCATGGTTTTGTTTTTTTCTACGGAATGGCCGTAGAAATTGAGAAGCAGAAAACACCAACTCATTTCCTCCACAAATCCAAACTATTTTGAAATTGTGACATAATTTGGTAAAATTGTTATGAGTCAAACATTGACATCTTAACATGTATATTTGCACAATTTATGCCAATAATTTAAGCAAAGATGCAAGAAGTAAGTCACAGATCCGATTTTAGAAATGTTGTCTCATTGTCTTTGATTTGCCAATGTTTATTGAAAGTGGTTTGACTCACCTGTTGTGGAACTGGAGGTAGTCTCAGTTGTTCCAGTTGTCAAAGATGTTGTTGGTGTTGTTCCTGGAGAGCAAATAAAAAAATAATTTACAAATTGAATTGCAAGAGTCACCAATCAATTTCAGTACGACACTGTACATTTTCCTGAGACTGGGCTGAATTTTAACAATGTTCATTGCTTGTGCCTATGCAAAGGACAATTATTAGTTAACCGAATTTTGCTTCGTCATTTATCAAATGCACCGAAATTATAAATAGACATTGAGATTTTTAGAAGAAAGTTCTAAACTCCTTCGTTGATCAACTTTGGAACAATCATTGAGCAGAAACAAAACTGTTTAACAGCGTTGCCATGACCAAAAACTCCCGGAATAGTGGAGGAGGCGAAGGGAAGAGATCTTTTCTAAAAAGTGAAAATCCTTATCCATGTCAACTGAAAAGTGCCAGATTTAATTCTCTTTTTGAAATTATTGTAGGCAACCAGCACCAAAAGGCCTCATTAATTTGGTATTTACTTCTATATTTTCGTGGTGAGAAACTACATTTTTGGAATAAAGCAATGAACAAATATTCATGAAGAGGGTGCGATATGGAGCTTCACTAAACAAAGCACCAAATACAAAAGGAAAAGTTAACAAGATTGACAGATGATGTTACTAACCTGATGTAGTGCTCGTGGTGGTCTCAGTTGTTGGTGTCGTTTCTAGTGAAAGAAAAGATTGCTGTATTCAAGTGGGGCAGCCAAGAGGAATTGGTACGCAGTTATAAAGCCATCAACAGGAATTCATGAGCTGGCACATTTCATGAGAGTGTTTTAATATGTAGATTGGTTACTTCTTACTAATATGCGAAGATAAACTGCTCAGCAACAACAGACTGTATCCCCGCAGCCTCGCCACAGCGTTCTGCACCCAGCACGCTTATTTCACCACCTCCAATCGGTGTGTCTCCGGTGCCATCCCCGGTCACTTCCCCGGTCAATTCCCCGTCACTTTATCGATTAATTGAATAAAGCGTACGATCATACTATAGGCGGCATTACTTTTTACTTGTCAATCAGCGGCTGAATAATTCAGGGTCATGATGAACAATTTCAATTTCTTAATGTACCAACTTCAGATTTTGTGGAAGCTCAGCAGTATTCTAAGAACTATTGATCAGAAATTTAGAACATAAGGAGCGGTAAAGTGCCCCAACTGGCGCAACTCCTACCTCACAGCACCAGAGACATCAGATTGATTTGTTCCGTGGGTGCTGTGTACATGGAGATGACATGACCTCCCTGTTATGTGTTGCTTTCCTACAAGTATCTGAAATATATTTCACTAACCTGATGTGGTGCTGGTAGTGGTCTCTGTTGTTGATGTAGTTGTTGCTGTTCCTAGTGAAAGAAAATAAAGCAATATTTAACCAAGACAGCCAAGATGAATTGGTATACAGCTAACTATTGGTAGTCAGGAAACCATCAGCAGCAATTCATATGCTGGTACACTTTATTAAAATATTAACTATTGGCAGTCAAGAAACCATCAGAAGGAATTCATAGGCTGGCATGCATTATTAAAAAGTTTAACAGATCGCATTTTTGTTCTTCGTAGAATAAAATGGCAGAGCAAAATATATTTGATCATTCAGCAGCTGAATATTTCTGTGCCTTCACAAATAAACCTGTTCTGACTATACATCAGTTACGGATATCCTGGAAGATTACCGTCTTCCAAAGACCTCAAAATCACCATGTTGTCCAATACCATTATGTGTTGAACTATGTTTGAAAAATCTTTGAGCTGAAACAAAACTGATTAACAACGGTGCCATGACAAAAAAACTCCAGGAATAGTGGAAAAGGTGCAGTGAAGAGACCTTTTCTATAAAAGTGAAAATCCTTATCCATGTCTGCTGAACGGTGCCAGACTCAATTCTCTTTGTAAAATTATTGCTTGCAATCAGCAACAAAAGGCTTCCTTAATTCGGTAGTTGTTTCTATATTTTTGAGGTGAGAAACTACATTTTTGGAATAAAACAATGAACAAATATTCATGAAGAGGGGGCTATATAGAGCTTCACTAAACAAAGCACAGAGTCCTAAAGGAAAAGCTAACAAGATTGATAGATGATGATACTAACCTGATGTAGTGCTGGTGGTGGTCTCAGTTGTTGGTGTTGTTTCTAGTGAAAGAAAAGATTGCTCTATTCAAGTGGGGCAGCCAAGAGAATTGGAACGCAGATATGAAGCCATCAACAGGAATTCATCAACTGGCATATTTTATGAAAACGTTTTACTAGTTGTCACTTTCTTCATCAGTGAATAAACCATGCGGCCATACTATACGGCTGCATTACTTTTTCCTTGTCTTTGAGAAATTGCATCTGATCAGGCATCTAGAAATATTGATTTGGCACAGCTGTGCAGCTGGTAGAGCTGCAGCCTCATAGTGTCATAGATTTGTATTCTATCCTAACCTCGGGTGCTGTCAGGGCTGGGATTGCACGTTCTCCCTTTCACTACCTGTGATCCCCCCAAGTTTTTAACAGAGGATGATACTGACCTGATGGAGTGGTGGTCCCAGATGTTGATGTAGTTGTTTCTAGTGAAATAAAAAAATGTTATGTTCCACTGAGACAAACAAGAGGAATAGTTATGCGGTTTAGAATCCTCCAACAGGAATTTATCAACTGGCACCTTTTAATAAGAAATTTTACACTTGATCTTTACTTATCAGTGAATATAGCGTATGGCCATACTATGCTGCTGCATTACTTTTTCCTTGTCAATCAGCTGCTGAATGTCAGGGCCACCACAAATAATTCCAACTTCTTAATGTACCAACTTCAGATTTTGTGGAAGCTCAGCAAGTATTCCAAGAACTACTGATCATAAATTTACAACATAAGCAGCGGTAAAGTGCCACAACTGTTGCAACTCCTACCTCACAGCACCAGAGACTTCAGATTGATTTGTTCCGTGGGTGCTGTGTGCATGGAGATTACATGTACTCCCTGTTATGTGTGCCTTTCCTACATGTGTGTGAAATATATTGTCACTAACCTGATGTAGTACTGGTAGTGGTCTCTGTTGTTGATGTAGTTGTTGGTGTTTCTAGTGAAAGAAAATAATGCAATATTCAACCAGGACAGCCAAGAGGAATTGGTACATAGCTAACTATTGGTAGTCAGGAAACCATCAGCAGGAATTCATATGGTGGCACACTTAATTGAAATGTTGAACAGAAGGCATTTTTGTTCTTCACAGAATAAAATTGTAGGGAAAATATAATTTTGATCAATCAGAAGCTGAATATTTCAGTGCCATCACAAATAATTCTGTTCTATCTATACACCAGTTGCAGATTTCCTGGAAGATCAACCATCTTCCAAAGACTGCAAGGTCTACTTAATACCATCATTTCCGATAGTATGTACTGTGTGTACTATGGGTAAGCATGTCTGTTCATATGCCCCATTGATACATGATTATCAACTTGCATAAATTGTGTTCATTATAATCATGTTTTTGATTTTTACTATGGAATGGCCGTAGAAATTGAGAAGCAGAAAACACCAACTCATTTCCTCCACAAATCCAAACTATTTTGAAATTGTGACATAATTTGGTAGAATTGTTATGAGTCAAACATTGACATCTTAACATGTATATTTGCACAATTTATGCCAATAATTTAAGCAAAGATGCAAGAAGTAAGTCACAGAGCTGATGTTAGAAATGTTGTCTCATTGTCTTCGATTTGCCAATGTTTATTGAAAGTGGTTTGACTCACCTGTTGTGGAACTGGAGGTAGTCTCAGTTGTTCCAGTTGTCAAAGATGTTGTTGGTGTTGTTCCTGGAGAGCAAATAGAAAAGAATTTACAAATTGAATTGCAAGAGTCACCAATCAATTTCAGTACGACACTGTACATTTTCAAAAGACTGGGCTGAATTTTAACAATGTTCATTGCTTGTGCCTATGCAAAGGACATTTATTAGTAAACCAAATTTTGTTTCGTCATTTATCAAATGCACCGAAATTATAAATAGACATTGTGATTTTTAGAAGAAAGTTCTAAACTCCTTCGTTGATCAACTTTGGAACCATCATTGAGCAGAAACAAAACTGTTTAACAGCGCTGCCATGACCAAAAACTCCCGGAATAGTGGAGGAGGCGAAGGGAAGAGACCTTTTCTAAAAAGTGAAAATCCTTATCCATGTCAACTGAAAAGTGCAGATTTAATGCTCTTTTTGAAATTATTGTAGGCAACCAGCACCAAAAGGCCTCATTAATTTGGTATTTACTTCTATATTTTCGTGGTGAGAAACTACATTTTTGGAATAAAGCAATGAACAAATATTCATGAAGAGGGTGCGATATGGAGCTTCACTAAACAAAGCACCGAATCCAAAAGGAAAAGTTAACAAGATTGATAGATGATGTTACTAACCTGATGTAGTGCTGGTGGTGGTCTCAGTTGTTGGTGTCGTTTCTAGTGAAAGAAAAGATTGCTCTATTCAAGTGGGGCAGCCAAGAGGAATTGGTACTCAGTTATAAAGCCATCAACAGGAATTCATGAGCTGGCACATTTCATGAAAGTGTTTTAATATGTAGATTGGTTACTTCTTACTAATATGCGAAGATAAACTGCTCAGCAACAACAGACTGTATCCCCCGCAGCCGCTCCATGGCGTTCTGCACCCAGCACGCTTATTTCACCACCTCCAATCGGTGTGTCTCCGGTGCCATCCCCGGTCACTTCCCCGTCACTTTATCGATTAATTGAATAAAGCGTGCGATCATACTATGGGCTGCATTACTTTTTACTTGTCAATCAGCGGCTGAATAATTCAGGGTCATCATGAACAATTTCAATTTCTTAATGTACCAACTTCAGATTTTGTGGAAGCTCAGCAGTATTCTAAGACCTATTGATCAGAAATTTAGAACATAAGGAGCGGTAAAGTGCCACAACTGGCGCAACTCCTACCTCACAGCACCAGAGACATCAGATTGATTTGTTCCGTGGGTGCTGTGTACATGGAGATGACATGCCCTCCCTGTTATGTGTTGCTTTCCTACAAGTATCTGAAATATATTTCACTAACCTGATGTGGTGCTGGTAGTGGTCTCTGTTGTTGATGTAGTTGTTGGTGTTCCTAGTGAAAGAAAATAAAGCAATATTTAACCAAGACAGCCAAGAGGAATTGGTATACAGCTAACTATTGGTAGTCAGGAAACCATCAGCAGCAATTCATATGCTGGTACACTTTATTAAAATGTTTAACAGATGACATTTTTGTTCAACCTAGAATAAAATGGCAAGGCAAAATATACTTTTGATAAATCAGCAGCTGAATATTTCAGTGCAATCACAACTAATCCTGTTCTATCTATACACCAGTTGCGGATTTCCTGGAAGATCAACCGTCTTCCAAAGACTGCAAGGTCTACTTAATACCATATTTTATAATACCATTATTCGTGGATCCATTTTTGAAAAATCTTTGAGCTGAAACAAAACTGTTTAACTGCGTTGCCATGACCAAAAACTACAGGAATAGTGGAAGAGGCGAAGGGAAGAGACCTTTTCTATAAAAGTGAAAATCCTTATCCATGTCTGCTGAAAGGTGCCAGACTCAATTCTCTTTTTAAAATTATGGCAGGCAATCAGCAACAAATGGCCTCCTCAATTCGGTAGTTGTTTCTATATTTTCATGGTGAGAAACTACATTTTTTGAATAAAGCAATGAACAAATATTCCTGAAGAGGGGGCTATATAGAGCTTCACTAAACAAAGCACAGAGTCCAAAAGGAAACGCTAACAAGATTGATAGATGATGTTGCTAACCTGATGTAGTGCTGGTAGTGGTCTCAGTTGTTGGTGTCGTTTCTAGTGAAAGAAAAGATTGCTCTATTCAAGTGGGGCAGCCAAGAGAATTGGTACGCAGTTATAAAGCCATCAACAGGAATTCATGAGCTGGCACATTTTATGAAAGTGTTTTCATGTGTAGTTTGGTTGCTTCTTACTAATATGCAAAGATAAACTGCTCAGCAACAACAGACTGTGTCCCCCGTGGCCTCTCCACGGCGTTCTGCGCCCAGCACGCTTATTTCACCACCTCGCCGGTCACTTTCCCGGACACTTCACCGGTGAATTCCCCATCACTTTACCGATTAATTGAATAAAGCGTGCGGCCATACTATACGGCTGCATTACTTTTTCCTTGTCAATCAGCAGCTGAATATTTCAGGGCCATCATAAACAATTTCAATTTCTTAATGTACCAACTTCAGATTTTGTGGAAGCTCAGCAAGTATTCCAAGAACTACTGATCAGAAATGTCGAACATAAGGAGCGGTAAAGTGCCAAAACTGTTGCAACTCCTACCTCACAGCACCAGAGACATCAGATTGATTTGTTCCGTGGGTGTTGTGTGCATGGAGATGACATGTCCTCCCTGTTATGTGTGGCTTTCCTACAAATGTCTGAAATATATTGTCACTAACCTGATGTAGTACTGGTAGTGGTCTCAGTTATTGATGTAGTTGTTGGTGTTCCTGGTGAAAGAAAATAACGCAATATTCAACCAAGACGGCAAGAGGAATTGGTACACAGCTAACTATTGGCAGTCAAGAAACCATCAGAAGGAATTCATAGGCTGGCACGCATTATTAAAAATTTTAACAGATGGCATTTTTGTTCTTCGTAGAATAAAATGACAGAGCAAAATATATTTGATCAATCAGCAGCTGAATATTTCTGTGCCATCACAAATAAACCTGTTCTGACTATACATCAGTTACGGATATCCTGGAAGATTACCGTCTTCCAAAGACCTCAAAATCACCATGTTGTCCAATACCATTATTTGTTGAACCATGTTTGAAAAATCTTTGAGCTGAAACAAAACTGTTTAACAGCGTTGCCATGACAAAAAAACTCCCGGAAATCTGGAGGAGGCGAAGGGAAGAGACCTTTTCTAAAAAGCGAAAATCCTTATCCATGTCAACTGAAAAATGCCAGATTTAATGCTGTTTGTGAGATTATTGTAGGCAACCAGCACCAAAAGGCCTCCTTAATTTGGTAGTTGTTTCTATATTTTTGTGGTGAGAAACTACATTTTTGGAATAAAACAATGAACAAATATTCATGAAGAGGGGGCTATATAGAGCTTCACTAAACAAAGCACAGAGTCCAAAAGGAAAAGCTAACAAGATTGATAGATGATGATACTAACCTGATGTAGTGCTGGTGGTGGTCTCAGTTGTTGGTGTTGTTTCTAGTGAAAGAAAAGATTGCTCTATTCAAGTGGGGCAGCCAAGAGAATTGGAACGCAGATATGAAGCCATCAACAGGAATTCATCAACTGGCATATTTTATGAAAACGTTTTACTAGTTGTCACTTTCTTCATCAGTGAATAAACCATGCGGCCATACTATACGGCTGCATTACTTTTTCCTTGTCTTTGAGAAATTGCATCTGATCAGGCATCTAGAAATATTGATTTGGCACAGCTGTGCAGCTGGTAGAGCTGCAGCCTCATAGTGTCATAGATTTGTATTCTATCCTAACCTCGGGTGCTGTCAGGGCTGGGATTGCACGTTCTCCCTTTCACTACCTGTGATCCCCCCAAGTTTTTAACAGAGGATGATACTGACCTGATGTAGTGGTGGTCCCAGATGTTGATGTAGTTGTTTCTAGTGAAATAAAAAAATGTTATGTTCCACTGAGACAAACAAGAGGAATTGTTATGCAGTTTAGAATCCTCCAACAGGAATTTATCAACTGGCACCTTTTAATAAGAAATTTTACACTTGATCTTTCCTTATCAGTGAATATAGCGTATGGCCATACTATGCTGCTGCATTACTTTTTCCTTGTCAATCAGCTGCTGAATGTCAGGACCACCACAAATAATTACAACTTCTTAATGTACCAACTTCAGATTTTGTGGAAGCTCAGCAAGTATTCCAAGAACTACTGATAATAAATTTACAACATAAGCAGCGGTAAAGTGCCACAACTGTTGCAACTCCTACCTCACAGCACCAGAGACGTCAGATTGATTTGTTCCGTGGGTGCTGTGTGCAAGGAGATTACATGTACTCCCTGTTATATGTGCCTTTCCTACATGTGTGTGAAATATATTGTCACTAACCTGATGTAGTACTGGTAGTGGTCTCTGTTGTTGATGTAGTTGTTGGTGTTTCTAGTGAAAGAAAATAATGCAATATTCAACCAGGACAGCCAAGAGGAATTGGTACATAGCTAACTATTGGTAGTCAGGAAACCATCAGCAGGAATTCATATGGTGGCACACTTAATTGAAATGTTGAACAGAAGGCATTTTTGTTCTTCACAGAATAAAATTGTAGGGAAAATATAATTTTGATCAATCAGAAGCTGAATATTTCAGTGCCATCACAAATAATTCTGTTCTATCTATACACCAGTTGCAGATTTCCTGGAAGATCAACCATCTTCCAAAGACTGCAAGGTCTACTTAATACCATCATTTCCGATAGTATGTACTGTGTGTACTATGGGTAAGCATGTCTGTTCATATGCCCCATTGATACATGATTATCAACTTGCATAAATTGTGTTCATTATAATCATGTTTTTGATTTTTGCTATGGAATGGCCGTAGAAATTGAGAAGCAGAAAACACCAACTCATTTCCTCCACAAATCCAAACTATTTTGAAATTGTGACATAATTTGGTAGAATTGTTATGAGTCAAACATTGACATCTTAACATGTATATTTGCACAATTTATGCCAATAATTTAAGCAAAGATGCAAGAAGTAAGTCACAGAGCTGATGTTAGAAATGTTGTCTCATTGTCTTCGATTTGCCAATGTTTATTGAAAGTGGTTTGACTCACCTGTTGTGGAACTGGAGGTAGTCTCAGTTGTTCCAGTTGTCAAAGATGTTGTTGGTGTTGTTCCTGGAGAGCAAATAGAAAAGAATTTACAAATTGAATTGCAAGAGTCACCAATCAATTTCAGTACGACACTGTACATTTTCAAAAGACTGGGCTGAATTTTAACAATGTTCATTGCTTGTGCCTATGCAAAGGACATTTATTAGTAAACCAAATTTTGTTTCGTCATTTATCAAATGCACCGAAATTATAAATAGACATTGTGATTTTTAGAAGAAAGTTCTAAACTCCTTCGTTGATCAACTTTGGAACCATCATTGAGCAGAAACAAAACTGTTTAACAGCGCTGCCATGACCAAAAACTCCCGGAATAGTGGAGGAGGCGAAGGGAAGAGACCTTTTCTAAAAAGTGAAAATCCTTATCCATGTCAACTGAAAAGTGCAGATTTAATGCTCTTTTTGAAATTATTGTAGGCAACCAGCACCAAAAGGCCTCATTAATTTGGTATTTACTTCTATATTTTCGTGGTGAGAAACTACATTTTTGGAATAAAGCAATGCACAAATATTCATGAAGAGGGTGCGATATGGAGCTTCACTAAACAAAGCACCGAATCCAAAAGGAAAAGTTTACAAGATTGATAGATGATGTTACTAACCTGATGTAGTGCTGGTGGTGGTCTCAGTTGTTGGTGTCGTTTCTAGTGAAAGAAAAGATTGCTCTATTCAAGTGGGGCAGCCAAGAGGAATTGGTACTCAGTTATAAAGCCATCAACAGGAATTCATGAGCTGGCACATTTCATGAAAGTGTTTTAATATGTAGATTGGTTACTTCTTACTAATATGCGAAGATAAACTGCTCAGCAACAACAGACTGTATCCCCCGCAGCCGCTCCATGGCGTTCTGCACCCAGCAAGCTTATTTCACCACCTCCAATCGGTGTGTCTCCAGTGCCATCCCCGGTCACTTCCCCGTCACTTTATCGATTAATTGAATAAAGCGTGCGATCATACTATGGGCTGCATTACTTTTTACTTGTCAATCAGCGGCTGAATAATTCAGGGTCATCATGAACAATTTCAATTTCTTAATATACCAACTTCAGATTTTGTGGAAGCTCAGCAGTATTCTAAGACCTATTGATCAGAAATTTAGAACATAAGGAGCGGTAAAGTGCCACAACTGGCGCAACTCCTACCTCACAGCACCAGAGACATCAGATTGATTTGTTCCGTGGGTGCTGTGTACATGGAGATGACATGCCCTCCCTGTTATGTGTTGCTTTCCTACAAGTATCTGAAATATATTTCACTAACCTGATGTGGTGCTGGTAGTGGTCTCTGTTGTTGATGTAGTTGTTGGTGTTCCTAGTGAAAGAAAATAAAGCAATATTTAACCAAGACAGCCAAGAGGAATTGGTATACAGCTAACTATTGGTAGTCAGGAAACCATCAGCAGCAATTCATATGCTGGTACACTTTATTAAAATGTTTAACAGATGACATTTTTGTTCAACCTAGAATAAAATGGCAAGGCAAAATATACTTTTGATAAATCAGCAGCTGAATATTTCAGTGCAATCACAACTAATCCTGTTCTATCTATACACCAGTTGCGGATTTCCTGGAAGATCAACCGTCTTCCAAAGACTGCAAGGTCTACTTAATACCATATTTTATAATACCATTATTCGTGGATCCATTTTTGAAAAATCTTTGAGCTGAAACAAAACTGTTTAACTGCGTTGCCATGACCAAAAACTACAGGAATAGTGGAAGAGGCGAAGGGAAGAGACCTTTTCTATAAAAGTGAAAATCCTTATCCATGTCTGCTGAAAGGTGCCAGACTCAATTCTCTTTTTAAAATTATGGCAGGCAATCAGCAACAAATGGCCTCCTCAATTCGGTAGTTGTTTCTATATTTTCATGGTGAGAAACTACATTTTTTGAATAAAGCAATGAACAAATATTCCTGAAGAGGGGGCTATATAGAGCTTCACTAAACAAAGCACAGAGTCCAAAAGGAAACGCTAACAAGATTGATAGATGATGTTACTAACCTGATGTAGTGCTGGTAGTGGTCTCAGTTGTTGGTGTCGTTTCTAGTGAAAGAAAAGATTGCTCTATTCAAGTGGGGCAGCCAAGAGAATTGGTACGCAGTTATAAAGCCATCAACAGGAATTCATGAGCTGGCACATTTTATGAAAGTGTTTTCATGTGTAGTTTGGTTGCTTCTTACTAATATGCAAAGATAAACTGCTCAGCAACAACAGACTGTGTCCCCCGTGGCCTCTCCACGGCGTTCTGCGCCCAGCACGCTTATTTCACCACCTCGCCGGTCACTTTCCTGGACACTTCACCGGTGAATTCCCCATCACGTTACCGATTAATTGAATAAAGCGTGCGGCCATACTATACGGCTGCATTACTTTTTCCTTGTCAATCAGCAGCTGAATATTTCAGGGCCATCATAAACAATTTCAATTTCTTAATGTACCAACTTCAGATTTTGTGGAAGCTCAGCAAGTATTCCAAGAACTACTGATCAGAAATGTCGAACATAAGGAGCGGTAAAGTGCCAAAACTGTTGCAACTCCTACCTCACAGCACCAGAGACATCAGATTGATTTGTTCCGTGGGTGTTGTGTGCATAGAGATGACATGTCCTCCCTGTTATGTGTGGCTTTCCTACAAATGTCTGAAATATATTGTCACTAACCTGATGTAGTACTGGTAGTGGTCTCAGTTATTGATGTAGTTGTTGGTGTTCCTGGTGAAAGAAAATAACGCAATATTCAACCAAGACGGCAAGAGGAATTGGTACACAGCTAACTATTGGCAGTCAAGAAACCATCAGAAGGAATTCATAGGCTGGCACGCATTATTAAAAATTTTAACAGATGGCATTTTTGTTCTTCGTAGAATAAAATGACAGAGCAAAATATATTTGATCAATCAGCAGCTGAATATTTCTGTGCCATCACAAATAAACCTGTTCTGACTATACATCAGTTACGGATATCCTGGAAGATTACCGTCTTCCAAAGACCTCAAAATCACCATGTTGTCCAATACCATTATTTGTTGAACCATGTTTGAAAAATCTTTGAGCTGAAACAAAACTGTTTAACAGCGTTGCCATGACAAAAAAACTCCCGGAAATCTGGAGGAGGCGAAGGGAAGAGACCTTTTCTAAAAAGCGAAAATCCTTATCCATGTCAACTGAAAAATGCCAGATTTAATGCTGTTTGTGAGATTATTGTAGGCAACCAGCACCAAAAGGCCTCCTTAATTTGGTAGTTGTTTCTATATTTTTGTGGTGAGAAACTACATTTTTGGAATAAAACAATGAACAAATATTCATGAAGAGGGGGCTATATAGAGCTTCACTAAACAAAGCACAGAGTCCAAAAGGAAAAGCTAACAAGATTGATAGATGATGATACTAACCTGATGTAGTGCTGGTGGTGGTCTCAGTTGTTGGTGTTGTTTCTAGTGAAAGAAAAGATTGCTCTATTCAAGTGGGGCAGCCAAGAGAATTGGAACGCAGATATGAAGCCATCAACAGGAATTCATCAACTGGCATATTTTATGAAAACGTTTTACTAGTTGTCACTTTCTTCATCAGTGAATAAACCATGTGGCCATACTATACGGCTGCATTACTTTTTCCTTGTCTTTGAGAAATTGCATTTGATCAGGCATCTAGAAATATTGATTTGGCACAGCTGTGCAGCTGGTAGAGCTGCAGCCTCATAGTGTCATAGATTTGTATTCTATCCTAACCTCGGGTGCTGTCAGGGCTGGGATTGCACGTTCTCCCTTTCACTACCTGTGATCCCCCCAAGTTTTTAACAGAGGATGATACTGACCTGATGTAGTGGTGGTCCCAGATGTTGATGTAGTTGTTTCTAGTGAAATAAAAAAATGTTATGTTCCACTGAGACAAACAAGAGGAATTGTTATGCGGTTTAGAATCCTCCAACAGGAATTTATCAACTGGCACCTTTTAATAAGAAATTTTACACTTGATCTTTACTTATCAGTGAATATAGCGTATGGCCATACTATGCTGCTGCATTACTTTTTCCTTGTCAATCAGCTGCTGAATGTCAGGGCCACCACAAATAATTCCAACTTCTTAATGTACCAACTTCAGATTTTGTGGAAGCTCAGCAAGTATTCCAAGAACTACTGATCATAAATTTACAACATAAGCAGCGGTAAAGTGCCACAACTGTTGCAACTCCTACCTCACAGCACCAGAGACTTCAGATTGATTTGTTCCGTGGGTGCTGTGTGCATGGAGATTACATGTACTCCCTGTTGTGTGTGCCTTTCCTACATGTGTGTGAAATATATTGTCACTAACCTGATGTAGTACTGGTAGTGGTCTCTGTTGTTGATGTAGTTGTTGGTGTTTCTAGTGAAAGAAAATAATGCAATATTCAACCAGGACAGCCAAGAGGAATTGGTACATAGCTAACTATTGGTAGTCAGGAAACCATCAGCAGGAATTCATATGGTGGCACACTTAATTGAAATGTTGAACAGAAGGCATTTTTGTTCTTCACAGAATAAAATTGTAGGGAAAATATAATTTTGATCAATCAGAAGCTGAATATTTCAGTGCCATCACAAATAATTCTGTTCTATCTATACACCAGTTGCAGATTTCCTGGAAGATCAACCATCTTCCAAAGACTGCAAGGTCTACTTAATACCATCATTTCCGATAGTATGTACTGTGTGTACTATGGGTAAGCATGTCTGTTCATATGCCCCATTGATACATGATTATCAACTTGCATAAATTGTGTTCATTATAATCATGTTTTTGATTTTTGCTATGGAATGGCCGTAGAAATTGAGAAGCAGAAAACACCAACTCATTTCCTCCACAAATCCAAACTATTTTGAAATTGTGACAAAATTTGGTAGAATTGTTATGAGTCAAACATTGACATCTTAACATGTATATTTGCACAATTTATGCCAATAATTTAAGCAAAGATGCAAGAAGTAAGTCACAGAGCTGATGTTAGAAATGTTGTCTCATTGTCTTCGATTTGCCAATGTTTATTGAAAGTGGTTTGACTCACCTGTTGTGGAACTGGAGGTAGTCTCAGTTGTTCCAGTTGTCAAAGATGTTGTTGGTGTTGTTCCTGGAGAGCAAATAGAAAAGAATTTACAAATTGAATTGCAAGAGTCACCAATCAATTTCAGTACGACACTGTACATTTTCAAAAGACTGGGCTGAATTTTAACAATGTTCATTGCTTGTGCCTATGCAAAGGACATTTATTAGTAAACCAAATTTTGTTTCGTCATTTATCAAATGCACCGAAATTATAAATAGACATTGTGATTTTTAGAAGAAAGTTCTAAACTCCTTCGTTGATCAACTTTGGAACCATCATTGAGCAGAAACAAAACTGTTTAACAGCGCTGCCATGACCAAAAACTCCCGGAATAGTGGAGGAGGCGAAGGGAAGAGACCTTTTCTAAAAAGTGAAAATCCTTATCCATGTCAACTGAAAAGTGCAGATTTAATGCTCTTTTTGAAATTATTGTAGGCAACCAGCACCAAAAGGCCTCATTAATTTGGTATTTACTTCTATATTTTCGTGGTGAGAAACTACATTTTTGGAATAAAGCAATGAACAAATATTCATGAAGAGGGTGCGATATGGAGCTTCACTAAACAAAGCACCGAATCCAAAAGGAAAAGTTAACAAGATTGATAGATGATGTTACTAACCTGATGTAGTGCTGGTGGTGGTCTCAGTTGTTGGTGTCGTTTCTAGTGAAAGAAAAGATTGCTCTATTCAAGTGGGGCAGCCAAGAGGAATTGGTACTCAGTTATAAAGCCATCAACAGGAATTCATGAGCTGGCACATTTCATGAAAGTGTTTTAATATGTAGATTGGTTACTTCTTACTAATATGCGAAGATAAACTGCTCAGCAACAACAGACTGTATCCCCCGCAGCCGCTCCATGGCGTTCTGCACCCAGCAAGCTTATTTCACCACCTCCAATCGGTGTGTCTCCAGTGCCATCCCCGGTCACTTCCCCGTCACTTTATCGATTAATTGAATAAAGCATGCGATCATACTATGGGCTGCATTACTTTTTACTTGTCAATCAGCGGCTGAATAATTCAGGGTCATCATGAACAATTTCAATTTCTTAATATACCAACTTCAGATTTTGTGGAAGCTCAGCAGTATTCTAAGACCTATTGATCAGAAATTTAGAACATAAGGAGCGGTAAAGTGCCACAACTGGCGCAACTCCTACCTCACAGCACCAGAGACATCAGATTGATTTGTTCCGTGGGTGCTGTGTACATGGAGATGACATGCCCTCCCTGTTATGTGTTGCTTTCCTACAAGTATCTGAAATATATTTCACTAACCTGATGTGGTGCTGGTAGTGGTCTCTGTTGTTGATGTAGTTGTTGGTGTTCCTAGTGAAAGAAAATAAAGCAATATTTAACCAAGACAGCCAAGAGGAATTGGTATACAGCTAACTATTGGTAGTCAGGAAACCATCAGCAGCAATTCATATGCTGGTACACTTTATTAAAATGTTTAACAGATGACATTTTTGTTCAACCTAGAATAAAATGGCAAGGCAAAATATACTTTTGATAAATCAGCAGCTGAATATTTCAGTGCAATCACAACTAATCCTGTTCTATCTATACACCAGTTGCGGATTTCCTGGAAGATCAACCGTCTTCCAAAGACTGCAAGGTCTACTTAATACCATATTTTATAATACCATTATTCGTGGATCCATTTTTGAAAAATCTTTGAGCTGAAACAAAACTGTTTAACTGCGTTGCCATGACCAAAAACTACAGGAATAGTGGAAGAGGCGAAGGGAAGAGACCTTTTCTGTAAAAGTGAAAATCCTTATCCATGTCTGCTGAAAGGTGCCAGACTCAATTCTCTTTTTTAAATTATGGCAGGCAATCAGCAACAAATGGCCTCCTCAATTCGGTAGTTGTTTCTATATTTTCATGGTGAGAAACTACATTTTTTGAATAAAGCAATGAACAAATATTCCTGAAGAGGGGGCTATATAGAGCTTCACTAAACAAAGCACAGAGTCCAAAAGGAAACGCTAACAAGATTGATAGATGATGTTACTAACCTGATGTAGTGCTGGTGGTGGTCTCAGTTGTTGGTGTTGTTTCTAGTGAAAGAAAAGATTGCTCTATTCAAGTGGGGCAGCCAAGAGAATTGGTACGCAGTTATAAAGCCATCAACAGGAATTCATGAGCTGGCACATTTTATGAAAGTGTTTTCATGTGTAGTTTGGTTGCTTCTTACTAATATGCAAAGATAAACTGCTCAGCAACAACAGACTGTGTCCCCCGTGGCCTCTCCACGGCGTTCTGCGCCCAGCACGCTTATTTCACCACCTCGCCGGTCACTTTCCCGGACACTTCACCGGTGAATTCCCCATCACTTTACCGATTAATTGAATAAAGCGTGCGGCCATACTATACGGCTGCATTACTTTTTCCTTGTCAATCAGCAGCTGAATATTTCAGGGCCATCATAAACAATTTCAATTTCTTAATGTACCAACTTCAGATTTTGTGGAAGCTCAGCAAGTATTCCAAGAACTACTGATCAGAAATGTCGAACATAAGGAGCGGTAAAGTGCCAAAACTGTTGCAACTCCTACCTCACAGCACCAGAGACATCAGATTGATTTGTTCCGTGGGTGTTGTGTGCATGGAGATGACATGTCCTCCCTGTTATGTGTGGCTTTCCTACAAATGTCTGAAATATATTGTCACTAACCTGATGTAGTACTGGTAGTGGTCTCAGTTATTGATGTAGTTGTTGGTGTTCCTGGTGAAAGAAAATAACGCAATATTCAACCAAGACGGCAAGAGGAATTGGTACACAGCTAACTATTGGCAGTCAAGAAACCATCAGAAGGAATTCATAGGCTGGCACGCATTATTAAAAATTTTAACAGATGGCATTTTTGTTCTTCGTAGAATAAAATGACAGAGCAAAATATATTTGATCAATCAGCAGCTGAATATTTCTGTGCCATCACAAATAAACCTGTTCTGACTATACATCAGTTACGGATATCCTGGAAGATTACCGTCTTCCAAAGACCTCAAAATCACCATGTTGTCCAATACCATTATTTGTTGAACCATGTTTGAAAAATCTTTGAGCTGAAACAAAACTGTTTAACAGCGTTGCCATGACAAAAAAACTCCCGGAAATCTGGAGGAGGCGAAGGGAAGAGACCTTTTCTAAAAAGCGAAAATCCTTATCCATGTCAACTGAAAAATGCCAGATTTAATGCTGTTTGTGAGATTATTGTAGGCAACCAGCACCAAAAGGCCTCCTTAATTTGGTAGTTGTTTCTATATTTTTGTGGTGAGAAACTACATTTTTGGAATAAAACAATGAACAAATATTCATGAAGAGGGGGCTATATAGAGCTTCACTAAACAAAGCACAGAGTCCAAAAGGAAAAGCTAACAAGATTGATAGATGATGATACTAACCTGATGTAGTGCTGGTGGTGGTCTCAGTTGTTGCTGTTGTTTCTAGTGAAAGAAAAGATTGCTCTATTCAAGTGGGGCAGCCAAGAGAATTGGAACGCAGATATGAAGCCATCAACAGGAATTCATCAACTGGCATATTTTATGAAAACGTTTTACTAGTTGTCACTTTCTTCATCAGTGAATAAACCATGCGGCCATACTATACGGCTGCATTACTTTTTCCTTGTCTTTGAGAAATTGCATCTGATCAGGCATCTAGAAATATTGATTTGGCACAGCTGTGCAGCTGGTAGAGCTGCAGCCTCATAGTGTCATAGATTTGTATTCTATCCTAACCTCGGGTGCTGTCAGGGCTGGGATTGCACGTTCTCCCTTTCACTACCTGTGATCCCCCCAAGTTTTTAACAGAGGATGATACTGACCTGATGTAGTGGTGGTCCCAGATGTTGATGTAGTTGTTTCTAGTGAAATAAAAAAATGTTATGTTCCACTGAGACAAACAAGAGGAATTGTTATGCGGTTTAGAATCCTCCAACAGGAATTTATCAACTGGCACCTTTTAATAAGAAATTTTACACTTGATCTTTACTTATCAGTGAATATAGCGTATGGCCATACTATGCTGCTGCATTACTTTTTCCTTGTCAATCAGCTGCTGAATGTCAGGGCCACCACAAATAATTCCAACTTCTTAATGTACCAACTTCAGATTTTGTGGAAGCTCAGCAAGTATTCCAAGAACTACTGATCATAAATTTACAACATAAGCAGCGGTAAAGTGCCACAACTGTTGCAACTCCTACCTCACAGCACCAGAGACTTCAGATTGATTTGTTCCGTGGGTGCTGTGTGCATGGAGATTACATGTACTCCCTGTTATGTGTGCCTTTCCTACATGTGTGTGAAATATATTGTCACTAACCTGATGTAGTACTGGTAGTGGTCTCTGTTGTTGATGTAGTTGTTGGTGTTTCTAGTGAAAGAAAATAATGCAATATTCAACCAGGACAGCCAAGAGGAATTGGTACATAGCTAACTATTGGTAGTCAGGAAACCATCAGCAGGAATTCATATGGTGGCACACTTAATTGAAATGTTGAACAGAAGGCATTTTTGTTCTTCACAGAATAAAATTGTAGGGAAAATATAATTTTGATCAATCAGAAGCTGAATATTTCAGTGCCATCACAAATAATTCTGTTCTATCTATACACCAGTTGCAGATTTCCTGGAAGATCAACCATCTTCCAAAGACTGCAAGGTCTACTTAATACCATCATTTCCGATAGTATGTACTGTGTGTACTATGGGTAAGCATGTCTGTTCATATGCCCCATTGATACATGATTATCAACTTGCATAAATTGTGTTCATTATAATCATGTTTTTGATTTTTGCTATGGAATGGCCGTAGAAATTGAGAAGCAGAAAACACCAACTCATTTCCTCCACAAATCCAAACTATTTTGAAATTGTGACAAAATTTGGTAGAATTGTTATGAGTCAAACATTGACATCTTAACATGTATATTTGCACAATTTATGCCAATAATTTAAGCAAAGATGCAAGAAGTAAGTCACAGAGCTGATGTTAGAAATGTTGTCTCATTGTCTTCGATTTGCCAATGTTTATTGAAAGTGGTTTGACTCACCTGTTGTGGAACTGGAGGTAGTCTCAGTTGTTCCAGTTGTCAAAGATGTTGTTGGTGTTGTTCCTGGAGAGCAAATAGAAAAGAATTTACAAATTGAATTGCAAGAGTCACCAATCAATTTCAGTACGACACTGTACATTTTCAAAAGACTGGGCTGAATTTTAACAATGTTCATTGCTTGTGCCTATGCAAAGGACATTTATTAGTAAACCAAATTTTGTTTCGTCATTTATCAAATGCACCGAAATTATAAATAGACATTGTGATTTTTAGAAGAAAGTTCTAAACTCCTTCGTTGATCAACTTTGGAACCATCATTGAGCAGAAACAAAACTGTTTAACAGCGCTGCCATGACCAAAAACTCCCGGAATAGTGGAGGAGGCGAAGGGAAGAGACCTTTTCTAAAAAGTGAAAATCCTTATCCATGTCAACTGAAAAGTGCAGATTTAATGCTCTTTTTGAAATTATTGTAGGCAACCAGCACCAAAAGGCCTCATGAATTTGGTATTTACTTCTATATTTTCGTGGTGAGAAACTACATTTTTGGAATAAAGCAATGAACAAATATTCATGAAGAGGGTGCGATATGGAGCTTCACTAAACAAAGCACAGAATCCAAAAGGAAAAGTTAACAAGATTGATAGATGATGTTACTAACCTGATGTAGTGCTGGTGGTGGTCTCAGTTGTTGGTGTCGTTTCTAGTGAAAGAAAAGATTGCTCTATTCAAGTGGGGCAGCCAAGAGGAATTGGTACTCAGTTATAAAGCCATCAACAGGAATTCATGAGCTGGCACATTTCATGAAAGTGTTTTAATATGTAGATTGGTTACTTCTTACTAATATGCGAAGATAAACTGCTCAGCAACAACAGACTGTATCCCCCGCAGCCGCTCCATGGCGTTCTGCACCCAGCACGCTTATTTCACCACCTCCAATCGGTGTGTCTCCGGTGCCATCCCCGGTCACTTCCCCGTCACTTTATCGATTAATTGAATAAAGCGTGCGATCATACTATGGGCTGCATTACTTTTTACTTGTCAATCAGCGGCTGAATAATTCAGGGTCATCATGAACAATTTCAATTTCTTAATGTACCAACTTCAGATTTTGTGGAAGCTCAGCAGTATTCTAAGACCTATTGATCAGAAATTTAGAACATAAGGAGCGGTAAAGTGCCACAACTGGCGCAACTCCTACCTCACAGCACCAGAGACATCAGATTGATTTGTTCCGTGGGTGCTGTGTACATGGAGATGACATGCCCTCCCTGTTATGTGTTGCTTTCCTACAAGTATCTGAAATATATTTCACTAACCTGATGTGGTGCTGGTAGTGGTCTCTGTTGTTGATGTAGTTGTTGGTGTTCCTAGTGAAAGAAAATAAAGCAATATTTAACCAAGACAGCCAAGAGGAATTGGTATACAGCTAACTATTGGTAGTCAGGAAACCATCAGCAGCAATTCATATGCTGGTACACTTTATTAAAATGTTTAACAGATGACATTTTTGTTCAACCTAGAATAAAATGGCAAGGCAAAATATACTTTTGATAAATCAGCAGCTGAATATTTCAGTGCAATCACAACTAATCCTGTTCTATCTATACACCAGTTGCGGATTTCCTGGAAGATCAACCGTCTTCCAAAGACTGCAAGGTCTACTTAATACCATATTTTATAATACCATTATTCGTGGATCCATTTTTGAAAAATCTTTGAGCTGAAACAAAACTGTTTAACTGCGTTGCCATGACCAAAAACTACAGGAATAGTGGAAGAGGCGAAGGGAAGAGACCTTTTCTATAAAAGTGAAAATCCTTATCCATGTCTGCTGAAAGGTGCCAGACTCAATTCTCTTTTTAAAATTATGGCAGGCAATCAGCAACAAATGGCCTCCTCAATTCGGTAGTTGTTTCTATATTTTCATGGTGAGAAACTACATTTTTTGAATAAAGCAATGAACAAATATTCCTGAAGAGGGGGCTATATAGAGCTTCACTAAACAAAGCACAGAGTCCAAAAGGAAACGCTAACAAGATTGATAGATGATGTTACTAACCTGATGTAGTGCTGGTAGTGGTCTCAGTTGTTGGTGTCGTTTCTAGTGAAAGAAAAGATTGCTCTATTCAAGTGGGGCAGCCAAGAGAATTGGTACGCAGTTATAAAGCCATCAACAGGAATTCATGAGCTGGCACATTTTATGAAAGTGTTTTCATGTGTAGTTTGGTTGCTTCTTACTAATATGCAAAGATAAACTGCTCAGCAACAACAGACTGTGTCCCCCGTGGCCTCTCCACGGCGTTCTGCGCCCAGCACGCTTATTTCACCACCTCGCCGGTCACTTTCCCGGACACTTCACCGGTGAATTCCCCATCACTTTACCGATTAATTGAATAAAGCGTGCGGCCATACTATACGGCTGCATTACTTTTTCCTTGTCAATCAGCAGCTGAATATTTCAGGGCCATCATAAACAATTTCAATTTCTTAATGTACCAACTTCAGATTTTGTGGAAGCTCAGCAAGTATTCCAAGAACTACTGATCAGAAATGTCGAACATAAGGAGCGGTAAAGTGCCAAAACTGTTGCAACTCCTACCTCACAGCACCAGAGACATCAGATTGATTTGTTCCGTGGGTGTTGTGTGCATGGAGATGACATGTCCTCCCTGTTATGTGTGGCTTTCCTACAAATGTCTGAAATATATTGTCACTAACCTGATGTAGTACTGGTAGTCGTCTCAGTTATTGATGTAGTTGTTGGTGTTCCTGGTGAAAGAAAATAACGCAATATTCAACCAAGACGGCAAGAGGAATTGGTACACAGCTAACTATTGGCAGTCAAGAAACCATCAGAAGGAATTCATAGGCTGGCACGCATTATTAAAAATTTTAACAGATGGCATTTTTGTTCTTCGTAGAATAAAATGACAGAGCAAAATATATTTGATCAATCAGCAGCTGAATATTTCTGTGCCATCACAAATAAACCTGTTCTGACTATACATCAGTTACGGATATCCTGGAAGATTACCGTCTTCCAAAGACCTCAAAATCACCATGTTGTCCAATACCATTATTTGTTGAACCATGTTTGAAAAATCTTTGAGCTGAAACAAAACTGTTTAACAGCGTTGCCATGACAAAAAAACTCCCGGAAATCTGGAGGAGGCGAAGGGAAGAGACCTTTTCTAAAAAGCGAAAATCCTTATCCATGTCAACTGAAAAATGCCAGATTTAATGCTGTTTGTGAGATTATTGTAGGCAACCAGCACCAAAAGGCCTCCTTAATTTGGTAGTTGTTTCTATATTTTTGTGGTGAGAAACTACATTTTTGGAATAAAACAATGAACAAATATTCATGAAGAGGGGGCTATATAGAGCTTCACTAAACAAAGCACAGAGTCCAAAAGGAAAAGCTAACAAGATTGATAGATGATGATACTAACCTGATGTAGTGCTGGTGGTGGTCTCAGTTGTTGGTGTTGTTTCTAGTGAAAGAAAAGATTGCTCTATTCAAGTGGGGCAGCCAAGAGAATTGGAACGCAGATATGAAGCCATCAACAGGAATTCATCAACTGGCATATTTTATGAAAACGTTTTACTAGTTGTCACTTTCTTCATCAGTGAATAAACCATGCGGCCATACTATACGGCTGCATTACTTTTTCCTTGTCTTTGAGAAATTGCATCTGATCAGGCATCCAGAAATATTGATTTGGCACAGCTGTGCAGCTGGTAGAGCTGCAGCCTCATAGTGTCATAGATTTGTATTCTATCCTAACCTCGGGTGCTGTCAGGGCTGGGATTGCACGTTCTCCCTTTCACTACCTGTGATCCCCCCAAGTTTTTAACAGAGGATGATACTGACCTGATGTAGTGGTGGTCCCAGATGTTGATGTAGTTGTTTCTAGTGAAATAAAAAAATGTTATGTTCCACTGAGACAAACAAGAGGAATAGTTATGCGGTTTAGAATCCTCCAACAGGAATATATCAACTGGCACCTTTTAATAAGAAATTTTACACTTGATCTTTACTTATCAGTGAATATAGCGTATGGCCATACTATGCTGCTGCATTACTTTTTCCTTGTCAATCAGCTGCTGAATGTCAGGGCCACCACAAATAATTCCAACTTCTTAATGTACCAACTTCAGATTTTGTGGAAGCTCAGCAAGTATTCCAAGAACTACTGATCATAAATTTACAACATAAGCAGCGGTAAAGTGCCACAACTGTTGCAACTCCTACCTCACAGCACCAGAGACTTCAGATTGATTTGTTCCGTGGGTGCTGTGTGCATGGAGATTACATGTACTCCCTGTTATGTGTGCCTTTCCTACATGTGTGTGAAATATATTGACACTAACCTGATGTAGTACTGGTAGTGGTCTCTGTTGTTGATGTAGTTGTTGGTGTTTCTAGTGAAAGAAAATAATGCAATATTCAACCAGGACAGCCAAGAGGAATTGGTACATAGCTAACTATTGGTAGTCAGGAAACCATCAGCAGGAATTCATATGGTGGCACACTTAATTGAAATGTTGAACAGAAGGCATTTTTGTTCTTCACAGAATAAAATTGTAGGGAAAATATAATTTTGATCAATCAGAAGCTGAATATTTCAGTGCCATCACAAATAATTCTGTTCTATCTATACACCAGTTGCAGATTTCCTGGAAGATCAACCATCTTCCAAAGACTGCAAGGTCTACTTAATACCATCATTTCCGATAGTATGTACTGTGTGTACTATGGGTAAGCATGTCTGTTCATATGCCCCATTGATACATGATTATCAACTTGCATAAATTGTGTTCATTATAATCATGTTTTTGATTTTTGCTATGGAATGGCCGTAGAAATTGAGAAGCAGAAAACACCAACTCATTTCCTCCACAAATCCAAACTATTTTGAAATTGTGACATAATTTGGTAGAATTGTTATGAGTCAAACATTGACATCTTAACATGTATATTTGCACAATTTATGCCAATAATTTAAGCAAAGATGCAAGAAGTAAGTCACAGAGCTGATGTTAGAAATGTTGTCTCATTGTCTTCGATTTGCCAATGTTTATTGAAAGTGGTTTGACTCACCTGTTGTGGAACTGGAGGTAGTCTCAGTTGTTCCAGTTGTCAAAGATGTTGTTGGTGTTGTTCCTGGAGAGCAAATAGAAAAGAATTTACAAATTGAATTGCAAGAGTCACCAATCAATTTCAGTACGACACTGTACATTTTCAAAAGACTGGGCTGAATTTTAACAATGTTCATTGCTTGTGCCTATGCAAAGGACATTTATTAGTAAACCAAATTTTGTTTCGTCATTTATCAAATGCACCGAAATTATAAATAGACATTGTGATTTTTAGAAGAAAGTTCTAAACTCCTTCGTTGATCAACTTTGGAACCATCATTGAGCAGAAACAAAACTGTTTAACAGCGCTGCCATGACCAAAAACTCCCGGAATAGTGGAGGAGGCGAAGGGAAGAGACCTTTTCTAAAAAGTGAAAATCCTTATCCATGTCAACTGAAAAGTGCAGATTTAATGCTCTTTTTGAAATTATTGTAGGCAACCAGCACCAAAAGGCCTCATTAATTTGGTATTTACTTCTATATTTTCGTGGTGAGAAACTACATTTTTGGAATAAAGCAATGAACAAATATTCATGAAGAGGGTGCGATATGGAGCTTCACTAAACAAAGCACCGAATCCAAAAGGAAAAGTTAACAAGATTGATAGATGATGTTACTAACCTGATGTAGTGCTGGTGGTGGTCTCAGTTGTTGGTGTCGTTTCTAGTGAAAGAAAAGATTGCTCTATTCAAGTGGGGCAGCCAAGAGGAATTGGTACTCAGTTATAAAGCCATCAACAGGAATTCATGAGCTGGCACATTTCATGAAAGTGTTTTAATATGTAGATTGGTTACTTCTTACTAATATGCGAAGATAAACTGCTCAGCAACAACAGACTGTATCCTCCGCAGCCGCTCCATGGCGTTCTGCACCCAGCACGCTTATTTCACCACCTCCAATCGGTGTGTCTCCGGTGCCATCCCCGGTCACTTCCCCGTCACTTTATCGATTAATTGAATAAAGCGTGCGATCATACTATGGGCTGCATTACTTTTTACTTGTCAATCAGCGGCTGAATAATTCAGGGTCATCATGAACAATTTCAATTTCTTAATGTACCAACTTCAGATTTTGTGGAAGCTCAGCAGTATTCTAAGAACTATTGATCAGAAATTTAGAACATAAGGAGCGGTAAAGTGCCACAACTGGCGCAACTCCTACCTCACAGCACCAGAGACATCAGATTGATTTGTTCCGTGGGTGCTGTGTACATGGAGATGACATGCCCTCCCTGTTATGTGTTGCTTTCCTACAAGTATCTGAAATATATTTCACTAACCTGATGTGGTGCTGGTAGTGGTCTCTGTTGTTGATGTAGTTGTTGGTGTTCCTAGTGAAAGAAAATAAAGCAATATTTAACCAAGACAGCCAAGAGGAATTGGTATACAGCTAACTATTGGTAGTCAGGAAACCATCAGCAGCAATTCATATGCTGGTACACTTTATTAAAATGTTTAACAGATGACATTTTTGTTCAACCTAGAATAAAATGGCAAGGCAAAATATACTTTTGATAAATCAGCAGCTGAATATTTCAGTGCAATCACAAATAATCCTGTTCTATCTATACACCAGTTGCGGATTTCCTGGAAGATCAACCGTCTTCCAAAGACTGCAAGGTCTACTTAATACCATATTTTATAATACCATTATTCGTGGATCCATTTTTGAAAAATCTTTGAGCTGAAACAAAACTGTTTAACTGCGTTGCCATGACCAAAACCTACAGGAATAGTGGAAGAGGCGAAGGGAAGAGACCTTTTCTATAAAAGTGAAAATCCTTATCCATGTCTGCTGAAAGGTGCCAGACTCAATTCTCTTTTTAAAATTATGGCAGGCAATCAGCAACAAATGGCCTCCTCAATTCGGTAGTTGTTTCTATATTTTCATGGTGAGAAACTACATTTTTTGAATAAAGCAATGAACAAATATTCCTGAAGAGGGGGCTATATAGAGCTTCACTAAACAAAGCACAGAGTCCAAAAGTAAACGCTAACAAGATTGATAGATGATGTTACTAACCTGATGTAGTGCTGGTAGTGGTCTCAGTTGTTGGTGTCGTTTCTAGTGAAAGAAAAGATTGCTCTATTCAAGTGGGGCAGCCAAGAAAATTGGTACGCAGTTATAAAGCCATCAACAGGAATTCATGAGCTGGCACATTTTATGAAAGTGTTTTCATGTGTAGTTTGGTTGCTTCTTACTAATATGCAAAGATAAACTGCTCAGCAACAACAGACTGTGTCCCCCGTGGCCTCTCCACGGCGTTCTGCGCCCAGCACGCTTATTTCACCACCTCGCCGGTCACTTTCCCGGACACTTCACCGGTGAATTCCCCATCACTTTACCGATTAATTGAATAAAGCGTGCGGCCATACTATACGGCTGCATTACTTTTTCCTTGTCAATCAACAGCTGAATATTTCAGGGCCATCATAAACAATTTCAATTTCTTAATGTACCAACTTCAGATTTTGTGGAAGCTCAGCAAGTATTCCAAGAACTACTGATCAGAAATGTCGAACATAAGGAGCGGTAAAGTGCCAAAACTGTTGCAACTCCTACCTCACAGCACCAGAGACATCAGATTGATTTGTTCCATGGGTGTTGTGTGCATGGAGATGACATGTCCTCCCTGTTATGTATGGCTTTCCTACAAATGTCTGAAATATATTGTCACTAACCTGATGTAGTACTGGTAGTGGTCTCAGTTATTGATGTAGTTGTTGGTGTTCCTGGTGAAAGAAAATAACGCAATATTCAACCAAGACGGCAAGAGGAATTGGTACACAGCTAACTATTGGCAGTCAAGAAACCATCAGAAGGAATTCATAGGCTGGCACGCATTATTAAAAATTTTAACAGATGGCATTTTTGTTCTTCGTAGAATAAAATGACAGAGCAAAATATATTTGATCAATCAGCAGCTGAATATTTCTGTGCCATCACAAATAAACCTGTTCTGACTATACATCAGTTACGGATATCCTGGAAGATTACCGTCTTCCAAAGACCTCAAAATCACCATGTTGTCCAATACCATTATTTGTTGAACCATGTTTGAAAAATCTTTGAGCTGAAACAAAACTGTTCAACAGCGTTGCCATGACAAAAAAACTCCCGGAAATCTGGAGGAGGCGAAGGGAAGAGACCTTTTCTAAAAAGCGAAAATCCTTATCCATGTCAACTGAAAAATGCCAGATTTAATGCTGTTTGTGAAATTATTGTAGGCAACCAGCACCAAAAGGCCTCCTTAATTTGGTAGTTGTTTCTATATTTTTGTGGTGAGAAACTACATTTTTGGAATAAAACAATGAACAAATATTCATGAAGAGGGGGCTATATAGAGCTTCACTAAACAAAGCACAGAGTCCAAAAGGAAAAGCTAACAAGATTGATAGATGATGATACTAACCTGATGTAGTGCTGGTGGTGGTCTCAGTTGTTGGTGTTGTTTCTAGTGAAAGAAAAGATTGCTCTATTCAAGTGGGGCAGCCAAGAGAATTGGAACGCAGATATGAAGCCATCAACAGGAATTCATCAACTGGCATATTTTATGAAAACGTTTTACTAGTTGTCACTTTCTTCATCAGTGAATAAACCATGCGGCCATACTATACGGCTGCATTACTTTTTCCTTGTCTTTGAGAAATTGCATCTGATCAGGCATCTAGAAATATTGATTTGGCACAGCTGTGCAGCTGATAGAGCTGCAGCCTCATAGTGTCATAGATTTGTATTCTATCCTAACCTCGGGTGCTGTCAGGGCTGGGATTGCACGTTCTCCCTTTCACTACCTGTGATCCCCCCAAGTTTTTAACAGAGGATGATACTGACCTGATGTAGTGGTGGTCCCAGATGTTGATGTAGTTGTTTCTAGTGAAATAAAAAAATGTTATGTTCCACTGAGACAAACAAGAGGAATTGTTATGCAGTTTAGAATCCTCCAACAGGAATTTATCAACTGGCACCTTTTAATAAGAAATTTTACACTTGATCTTTCCTTATCAGTGAATATAGCGTATGGCCATACTATGCTGCTGCATTACTTTTTCCTTGTCAATCAGCTGCTGAATGTCAGGGCCACCACAAATAATTACAACTTCTTAATGTACCAACTTCAGATTTTGTGGAAGCTCAGCAAGTATTCCAAGAACTACTGATCATAAATTTACAACATAAGCAGCGGTAAAGTGCCACAACTGTTGCAACTCCTACCTCACAGCACCAGAGACGTCAGATTGATTTGTTCCGTGGGTGCTGTGTGCATGGAGATTACATGTACTCCCTGTTATGTGTGCCTTTCCTACATGTGTGTGAAATATATTGTCACTAACCTGATGTAGTACTGGTAGTGGTCTCTGTTGTTGATGTCGTTGTTGGTGTTTCTAGTGAAAGAAAATAATGCAATATTCAACCAGGACAGCCAAGAGGAATTGGTACATAGCTAACTATTGGTAGTCAGGAAACCATCAGCAGGAATTCATATGGTGGCACACTTAATTGAAATGTTGAACAGAAGGCATTTTTGTTCTTCACAGAATAAAATTGTAGGGAAAATATAATTTTGATCAATCAGAAGCTGAATATTTCAGTGCCATCACAAATAATTCTGTTCTATCTATACACCAGTTGCAGATTTCCTGGAAGATCAACCATCTTCCAAAGACTGCAAGGTCTACTTAATACCATCATTTCCGATAGTATGTACTGTGTGTACTATGGGTAAGCATGTCTGTTCATATGCCCCATTGATACATGATTATCAACTTGCATAAATTGTGTTCATTATAATCATGTTTTTGATTTTTGCTATGGAATGGCCGTAGAAATTGAGAAGCAGAAAACACCAACTCATTCAAACTATTTTGAAATTGTGACATAATTTGGTAGAATTGTTATGAGTCAAACATTGACATCTTAACATGTATATTTGCACAATTTATGCCAATAATTTAAGCAAAGATGCAAGAAGTAAGTCACAGAGCTGATGTTAGAAATGTTGTCTCATTGTCTTCGATTTGCCAATGTTTATTGAAAGTGGTTTGACTCACCTGTTGTGGAACTGGAGGTAGTCTCAGTTGTTCCAGTTGTCAAAGATGTTGTTGGTGTTGTTCCTGGAGAGCAAATAGAAAAGAATTTACAAATTGAATTGCAAGAGTCACCAATCAATTTCAGTACGACACTGTACATTTTCAAAAGACTGGGCTGAATTTTAACAATGTTCATTGCTTGTGCCTATGCAAAGGACATTTATTAGTAAACCAAATTTTGTTTCGTCATTTATCAAATGCACCGAAATTATAAATAGACATTGTGATTTTTAGAAGAAAGTTCTAAACTCCTTCGTTGATCAACTTTGGAACCATCATTGAGCAGAAACAAAACTGTTTAACAGCGCTGCCATGACCAAAAACTCCCGGAATAGTGGAGGAGGCGAAGGGAAGAGACCTTTTCTAAAAAGTGAAAATCCTTATCCATGTCAACTGAAAAGTGCAGATTTAATGCTCTTTTTGAAATTATTGTAGGCAACCAGCACCAAAAGGCCTCATTAATTTGGTATTTACTTCTATATTTTCGTGGTGAGAAACTACATTTTTGGAATAAAGCAATGAACAAATATTCATGAAGAGGGTGCGATATGGAGCTTCACTAAACAAAGCACCGAATCCAAAAGGAAAAGTTAACAAGATTGATAGATGATGTTACTAACCTGATGTAGTGCTGGTGGTGGTCTCAGTTGTTGGTGTTGTTTCTAGTGAAAGAAAAGATTGCTCTATTCAAGTGGGGCAGCCAAGAGGAATTGGTACTCAGTTATAAAGCCATCAACAGGAATTCATGAGCTGGCACATTTCATGAAAGTGTTTTAATATGTAGATTGGTTACTTCTTACTAATATGCGAAAATAAACTGCTCAGCAACAACAGACTGTATCCCCCGCAGCCGCTCCATGGCGTTCTGCACCCAGCACGCTTATTTCACCACCTCCAATCGGTGTGTCTCCGGTGCCATCCCCGGTCACTTCCCCGTCACTTTATCGATTAATTGAATAAAGCGTGCGATCATACTATGGGCTGCATTACTTTTTACTTGTCAATCAGCGGCTGAATAATTCAGGGTCATCATGAACAATTTCAATTTCTTAATATACCAACTTCAGATTTTGTGGAAGCTCAGCAGTATTCTAAGACCTATTGATCAGAAATTTAGAACATAAGGAGCGGTAAAGTGCCACAACTGGCGCAACTCCTACCTCACAGCACCAGAGACATCAGATTGATTTGTTCCGTGGGTGCTGTGTACATGGAGATGACATGCCCTCCCTGTTATGTGTTGCTTTCCTACAAGTATCTGAAATATATTTCACTAACCTGATGTGGTGCTGGTAGTGGTCTCTGTTGTTGATGTAGTTGTTGGTGTTCCTAGTGAAAGAAAATAAAGCAATATTTAACCAAGACAGCCAAGAGGAATTGGTATACAGCTAACTATTGGTAGTCAGGAAACCATCAGCAGCAATTCATATGCTGGTACACTTTATTAAAATGTTTAACAGATGACATTTTTGTTCAACCTAGAATAAAATGGCAAGGCAAAATATACTTTTGATAAATCAGCAGCTGAATATTTCAGTGCAATCACAAATAATCCTGTTCTATCTATACACCAGTTGCGGATTTCCTGGAAGATCAACCGTCTTCCAAAGACTGCAAGGTCTACTTAATACCATATTTTATAATACCATTATTCGTGGATCCATTTTTGAAAAATCTTTGAGCTGAAACAAAACTGTTTAACTGCGTTGCCATGACCAAAAACTACAGGAATAGTGGAAGAGGCGAAGGGAAGAGACCTTTTCTATAAAAGTGAAAATCCTTATCCATGTCTGCTGAAAGGTGCCAGACTCAATTCTCTTTTTAAAATTATGGCAGGCAATCAGCAACAAATGGCCTCCTCAATTCGGTAGTTGTTTCTATATTTTCATGGTGAGAAACTACATTTTTTGAATAAAGCAATGAACAAATATTCCTGAAGAGGGGGCTATATAGAGCTTCACTAAACAAAGCACAGAGTCCAAAAGGAAACGCTAACAAGATTGATAGATGATGTTACTAACCTGATGTAGTGCTGGTAGTGGTCTCAGTTGTTGGTGTCGTTTCTAGTGAAAGAAAAGATTGCTCTATTCAAGTGGGGCAGCCAAGAGAATTGGTACGCAGTTATAAAGCCATCAACAGGAATTCATGAGCTGGCACATTTTATGAAAGTGTTTTCATGTGTAGTTTGGTTGCTTCTTACAAATATGCAAAGATAAACTGCTCAGCAACAACAGACTGTGTCCCCCGTGGCCTCTCCACGGCGTTCTGCGCCCAGCACGCTTATTTCACCACCTCGCCGGTCACTTTCCCGGACACTTCACCGGTGAATTCCCCATCACTTTACCGATTAATTGAATAAAGCGTGCGGCCATACTATACGGCTGCATTACTTTTTCCTTGTCAATCAGCAGCTGAATATTTCAGGGCCATCATAAACAATTTCAATTTCTTAATGTACCAACTTCAGATTTTGTGGAAGCTCAGCAAGTATTCCAAGAACTACTGATCAGAAATGTCGAACATAAGGAGCGGTAAAGTGCCAAAACTGTTGCAACTCCTACCTCACAGCACCAGAGACATCAGATTGATTTGTTCCGTGGGTGTTGTGTGCATGGAGATGACATGTCCTCCCTGTTATGTGTGGCTTTCCTACAAATGTCTGAAATATATTGTCACTGACCTGATATAGTACTGGTAGTGGTCTCAGTTATTGATGTAGTTGTTGGTGTTCCTGGTGAAAGAAAATAACGCAATATTCAACCAAGACGGCAAGAGGAATTGGTACACAGCTAACTATTGGCAGTCAAGAAACCATCAGAAGGAATTCATAGGCTGGCACGCATTATTAAAAATTTTAACAGATGGCATTTTTGTTCTTCGTAGAATAAAATGACAGAGCAAAATATATTTGATCAATCAGCAGCTGAATATTTCTGTGCCATCACAAATAAATCTGTTCTGACTATACATCAGTTACGGATATCCTGGAAGATTACCATCTTCCAAAGACCTCAAAATCACCATGTTGTCCAATACCATTATTTGTTGAACCATGTTTGAAAAATCTTTGAGCTGAAACAAAACTGTTTAACAGCGTTGCCATGACAAAAAAACTCCCGGAAATCTGGAGGAGGCGAAGGGAAGAGACCTTTTCTAAAAAGCGAAAATCCTTATCCATGTCAACTGAAAAATGCCAGATTTAATGCTGTTTGTGAAATTATTGTAGGCAACCAGCACCAAAAGGCGTCCTTAATTTGGTAGTTGTTTCTATATTTTTGTGGTGAGAAACTACATTTTTGGAATAAAACAATGAACAAATATTCATGAAGAGGGGGCTATATAGAGCTTCACTAAACAAAGCACAGAGTCCAAAAGGAAAAGCTAACAAGATTGATAGATGATGATACTAACCTGATGTAGTGCTGGTGGTGGTCTCAGTTGTTGGTGTTGTTTCTAGTGAAAGAAAAGATTGCTCTATTCAAGTGGGGCAGCCAAGAGAATTGGAACGCAGATATGAAGCCATCAACAGGAATTCATCAACTGGCATATTTTATGAAAACGTTTTACTAGTTGTCACTTTCTTCATCAGTGAATAAACCATGCGGCCATACTATACGGCTGCATTACTTTTTCCTTGTCTTTGAGAAATTGCATCTGATCAGGCATCTAGAAAGATTGATTTGGCACAGCTGTGCAGCTGGTAGAGCTGCAGCCTCATAGTGTCATAGATTTGTATTCTATCCTAACCTCGGGTGCTGTCAGGGCTGGGATTGCACGTTCTCCCTTTCATTACCTGTGATCCCCCCAAGTTTTTAACAGAGGATGATACTGACCTGATGTAGTGGTGGTCCCAGATGTTGATGTAGTTGTTTCTAGTGAAATAAAAAAATGTTATGTTCCACTGAGACAAACAAGAGGAATAGTTATGTGGTTTAGAATCCTCCAACAGGAATTTATCAACTGGCACCTTTTAATAAGAAATTTTACACTTGATCTTGACTTATCAGTGAATATAGCATATGGCCATACTATGCTGCTGCATTACTTTTTCCTTGTCAATCAGCTGCTGAATGTCAGGGCCACCACAAATAATTCCAACTTCTTAATGTACCAACTTCAGATTTTGTGGAAGCTCAGCAAGTATTCCAAGAACTACTGATCATAAATTTACAACATAAGCAGCGGTAAAGTGCCACAACTGTTGCAACTCCTACCTCACAGCACCAGAGACTTCAGATTGATTTGTTCCGTGGGTGCTGTGTGCATGGAGATTACATGTACTCACTGTTATGTGTGCCTTTCCTACATGTGTGTGAAATATATTGTCACTAACCTGATGTAGTACTGGTAGTGGTCTCTGTTGTTGATGTAGTTGTTGGTGTTTCTAGTGAAAGAAAATAATGCAATATTCAACCAGGACAGCCAAGAGGAATTGGTACATAGCTAACTATTGGTAGTCAGGAAACCATCAGCAGGAATTCATATGGTGGCACACTTAATTGAAATGTTGAACAGAAGGCATTTTTGTTCTTCACAGAATAAAATTGTAGGGAAAATATAATTTTGATCAATCAGAAGCTGAATATTTCAGTGCCATCACAAATAATTCTGTTCTATCTATACACCAGTTGCAGATTTCCTGGAAGATCAACCATCTTCCAAAGACTGCAAGGTCTACTTAATACCATCATTTCCGATAGTATGTACTGTGTGTACTATGGGTAAGCATGTCTGTTCATATGCCCCATTGATACATGATTATCAACTTGCATAAATTGTGTTCATTATAATCATGTTTTTGATTTTTACTATGGAATGGCCGTAGAAATTGAGAAGCAGAAAACACCAACTCATTTCCTCCACAAATCCAAACTATTTTGAAATTGTGACATAATTTGGTAGAATTGTTATGAGTCAAACATTGACATCTTAACATGTATATTTGCACAATTGATGCCAATAATTTAAGCAAAGATGCAAGAAGTAAGTCACAGAGCTGATGTTAGAAATGTTGTCTCATTGTCTTCGATTTGCCAATGTTTATTGAAAGTGGTTTGACTCACCTGTTGTGGAACTGGAGGTAGTCTCAGTTGTTCCAGTTGTCAAAGATGTTGTTGGTGTTGTTCCTGGAGAGCAAATAGAAAAGAATTTACAAATTGAATTGCAAGAGTCACCAATCAATTTCAGTACGACACTGTACATTTTCAAAAGACTGGGCTGAATTTTAACAATGTTCATTGCTTGTGCCTATGCAAAGGACATTTATTAGTAAACCAAATTTTGGTTCGTCATTTATCAAATGCACCGAAATTATAAATAGACATTGTGATTTTTAGAAGAAAGTTCTAAACTCCTTCGTTGATCAACTTTGGAACCATCATTGAGCAGAAACAAAACTGTTTAACAGCGCTGCCATGACCAAAAACTCCCGGAATAGTGGAGGAGGCGAAGGGAAGAGACCTTTTCTAAAAAGTGAAAATCCTTATCCATGTCAACTGAAAAGTGCAGATTTAATGCTCTTTTTGAAATTATTGTAGGCAACCAGCACCAAAAGGCCTCATTAATTTGGTATTTACTTCTATATTTTCGTGGTGAGAAACTACATTTTTGGAATAAAGCAATGAACAAATATTCATGAAGAGGGTGCGATATGGAGCTTCACTAAACAAAGCACCGAATCCAAAAGGAAAAGTTAACAAGATTGATAGATGATGTTACTAACCTGATGTAGTGCTGGTGGTGGTCTCAGTTGTTGGTGTCGTTTCTAGTGAAAGAAAAGATTGCTCTATTCAAGTGGGGCAGCCAAGAGGAATTGGTACTCAGTTATAAAGCCATCAACAGGAATTCATGAGCTGGCACATTTCATGAAAGTGTTTTAATATGTAGATTGGTTACTTCTTACTAATATGCGAAGATAAACTGCTCAGCAACAACAGACTGTATCCTCCGCAGCCGCTCCATGGCGTTCTGCACCCAGCACGCTTATTTCACCACCTCCAATCGGTGTGTCTCCGGTGCCATCCCCGGTCACTTCCCCGTCACTTTATCGATTAATTGAATAAAGCGTGCGATCATACTATGGGCTGCATTACTTTTTACTTGTCAATCAGCGGCTGAATAATTCAGGGTCATCATGAACAATTTCAATTTCTTAATGTACCAACTTCAGATTTTGTGGAAGCTCAGCAGTATTCTAAGAACTATTGATCAGAAATTTAGAACATAAGGAGCGGTAAAGTGCCACAACTGGCGCAACTCCTACCTCACAGCACCAGAGACATCAGATTGATTTGTTCCGTGGGTGCTGTGTACATGGAGATGACATGCCCTCCCTGTTATGTGTTGCTTTCCTACAAGTATCTGAAATATATTTCACTAACCTGATGTGGTGCTGGTAGTGGTCTCTGTTGTTGATGTAGTTGTTGGTGTTCCTAGTGAAAGAAAATAAAGCAATATTTAACCAAGACAGCCAAGAGGAATTGGTATACAGCTAACTATTGGTAGTCAGGAAACCATCAGCAGCAATTCATATGCTGGTACACTTTATTAAAATGTTTAACAGATGACATTTTTGTTCAACCTAGAATAAAATGGCAAGGCAAAATATACTTTTGATAAATCAGCAGCTGAATATTTCAGTGCAATCACAAATAATCCTGTTCTATCTATACACCAGTTGCGGATTTCCTGGAAGATCAACCGTCTTCCAAAGACTGCAAGGTCTACTTAATACCATATTTTATAATACCATTATTCGTGGATCCATTTTTGAAAAATCTTTGAGCTGAAACAAAACTGTTTAACTGCGTTGCCATGACCAAAAACTACAGGAATAGTGGAAGAGGCGAAGGGAAGAGACCTTTTCTATAAAAGTGAAAATCCTTATCCATGTCTGCTGAAAGGTGCCAGACTCAATTCTCTTTTTAAAATTATGGCAGGCAATCAGCAACAAATGGCCTCCTCAATTCGGTAGTTGTTTCTATATTTTCATGGTGAGAAACTACATTTTTTGAATAAAGCAATGAACAAATATTCCTGAAGAGGGGGCTATATAGAGCTTCACTAAACAAAGCACAGAGTCCAAAAGTAAACGCTAACAAGATTGATAGATGATGTTACTAACCTGATGTAGTGCTGGTAGTGGTCTCAGTTGTTGGTGTCGTTTCTAGTGAAAGAAAAGATTGCTCTATTCAAGTGGGGCAGCCAAGAGAATTGGTACGCAGTTATAAAGCCATCAACAGGAATTCATGAGCTGGCACATTTTATGAAAGTGTTTTCATGTGTAGTTTGGTTGCTTCTTACTAATATGCAAAGATAAACTGCTCAGCAACAACAGACTGTGTCCCCCGTGGCCTCTCCACGGCGTTCTGCGCCCAGCACGCTTATTTCACCACCTCGCCGGTCACTTTCCCGGACACTTCACCGGTGAATTCCCCATCACTTTACCGATTAATTGAATAAAGCGTGCGGCCATACTATACGGCTGCATTACTTTTTCCTTGTCAATCAGCAGCTGAATATTTCAGGGCCATCATAAACAATTTCAATTTCTTAATGTACCAACTTCAGATTTTGTGGAAGCTCAGCAAATATTCCAAGAACTACTGATCAGAAATGTCGAACATAAGGAGCGGTAAAGTGCCAAAACTGTTGCAACTCCTACCTCACAGCACCAGAGACATCAGATTGATTTGTTCCGTGGGTGTTGTGTGCATGGAGATGACATGTCCTCCCTGTTATGTATGGCTTTCCTACAAATGTCTGAAATATATTGTCACTAACCTGATGTAGTACTGGTAGTGGTCTCAGTTATTGATGTAGTTGTTGGTGTTCCTGGTGAAAGAAAATAACGCAATATTCAACCAAGACGGCAAGAGGAATTGGTACACAGCTAACTATTGGCAGTCAAGAAACCATCAGAAGGAATTCATAGGCTGGCACGCATTATTAAAAATTTTAACAGATGGCATTTTTGTTCTTCGTAGAATAAAATGACAGAGCAAAATATATTTGATCAATCAGCAGCTGAATATTTCTGTGCCATCACAAATAAACCTGTTCTGACTATACATCAGTTACGGATATCCTGGAAGATTACCGTCTTCCAAAGACCTCAAAATCACCATGTTGTCCAATACCATTATTTATTGAACCATGTTTGAAAAATCTTTGAGCTGAAACAAAACTGTTTGACAGCGTTGCCATGACAAAAAAACTCCCGGAAATCTGGAGGAGGCGAAGGGAAGAGACCTTTTCTAAAAAGCGAAAATCCTTATCCATGTCAACTGAAAAATGCCAGATTTAATGCTGTTTGTGAGATTATTGTAGGCAACCAGCACCAAAAGGCCTCCTTAATTTGGTAGTTGTTTCTATATTTTTGTGGTGAGAAACTACATTTTTGGAATAAAACAATGAACAAATATTCATGAAGAGGGGGCTATATAGAGCTTCACTAAACAAAGCACAGAGTCCAAAAGGAAAAGCTAACAAGATTGATAGATGATGATACTAACCTGATGTAGTGCTGGTGGTGGTCTCAGTTGTTGGTGTTGTTTCTAGTGAAAGAAAAGATTGCTCTATTCAAGTGGGGCAGCCAAGAGAATTGGAACGCAGATATGAAGCCATCAACAGGAATTCATCAACTGGCATATTTTATGAAAACGTTTTACTAGTTGTCACTTTCTTCATCAGTGAATAAACCATGCGGCCATACTATACGGCTGCATTACTTTTTCCTTGTCTTTGAGAAATTGCATCTGATCAGGCATCTAGAAATATTGATTTGGCACAGCTGTGCAGCTGGTAGAGCTGCAGCCTCATAGTGTCATAGATTTGTATTCTATCCTAACCTCGGGTGCTGTCAGGGCTGGGATTGCACGTTCTCCCTTTCACTACCTGTGATCCCCCCAAGTTTTTAACAGAGGATGATACTGACCTGATGTAGTGGTGGTCCCAGATGTTGATGTAGTTGTTTCTAGTGAAATAAAAAAATGTTATGTTCCACTGAGACAAACAAGAGGAATAGTTATGCGGTTTAGAATCCTCCAACAGGAATTTATCAACTGGCACCTTTTAATAAGAAATTTTACACTTGATCTTTACTTATCAGTGAATATAGCGTATGGCCATACTATGCTGCTGCATTACTTTTTCCTTGTCAATCAGCTGCTGAATGTCAGGGCCACCACAAATAATTCCAACTTCTTAATGTACCAACTTCAGATTTTGTGGAAGCTCAGCAAGTATTCCAAGAACTACTGATAATAAATTTACAACATAAGCAGCGGTAAAGTGCCACAACTGTTGCAACTCCTACCTCACAGCACCAGAGACTTCAGATTGATTTGTTCCGTGGGTGCTGTGTGCATGGAGATTACATGTACTCCCTGTTATGTGTGCCTTTCCTACATGTGTGTGAAATATATTGTCACTAACCTGATGTAGTACTGGTAGTGGTCTCTGTTGTTGATGTAGTTGTTGGTGTTTCTAGTGAAAGAAAATAATGCAATATTCAACCAGGACAGCCAAGAGGAATTGGTACATAGCTAACTATTGGTAGTCAGGAAACCATCAGCAGGAATTCATATGGTGGCACACTTAATTGAAATGTTGAACAGAAGGCATTTTTGTTCTTCACAGAATAAAATTGTAGGGAAAATATAATTTTGATCAATCAGAAGCTGAATATTTCAGTGCCATCACAAATAATTCTGTTCTATCTATACACCAGTTGCAGATTTCCTGGAAGATCAACCATCTTCCAAAGACTGCAAGGTCTACTTAATACCATCATTTCCGATAGTATGTACTGTGTGTACTATGGGTAAGCATGTCTGTTCATATGCCCCATTGATACATGATTATCAACTTGCATAAATTGTGTTCATTATAATCATGTTTTTGATTTTTGCTATGGAATGGCCGTAGAAATTGAGAAGCAGAAAACACCAACTCATTTCCTCCACAAATCCAAACTATTTTGAAATTGTGACAAAATTTGGTAGAATTGTTATGAGTCAAACATTGACATCTTAACATGTATATTTGCACAATTGATGCCAATAATTTAAGCAAAGATGCAAGAAGTAAGTCACAGAGCTGATGTTAGAAATGTTGTCTCATTGTCTTCGATTTGCCAATGTTTATTGAAAGTGGTTTGACTCACCTGTTGTGGAACTGGAGGTAGTCTCAGTTGTTCCAGTTGTCAAAGATGTTGTTGGTGTTGTTCCTGGAGAGCAAATAGAAAAGAATTTACAAATTGAATTGCAAGAGTCACCAATCAATTTCAGTACGACACTGTACATTTTCAAAAGACTGGGCTGAATTTTAACAATGTTCATTGCTTGTGCCTATGCAAAGGACATTTATTAGTAAACCAAATTTTGTTTCGTCATTTATCAAATGCACCGAAATTATAAATAGACATTGTGATTTTTAGAAGAAAGTTCTAAACTCCTTCGTTGATCAACTTTGGAACCATCATTGAGCAGAAACAAAACTGTTTAACAGCGCTGCCATGACCAAAAACTCCCGGAATAGTGGAGGAGGCGAAGGGAAGAGACCTTTTCTAAAAAGTGAAAATCCTTATCCATGTCAACTGAAAAGTGCAGATTTAATGCTCTTTTTGAAATTATTGTAGGCAACCAGCACCAAAAGGCCTCATTAATTTGGTATTTACTTCTATATTTTCGTGGTGAGAAACTACATTTTTGGAATAAAGCAATGAACAAATATTCATGAAGAGGGTGCGATATGGAGCTTCACTAAACAAAGCACCGAATCCAAAAGGAAAAGTTAACAAGATTGATAGATGATGTTACTAACCTGATGTAGTGCTGGTGGTGGTCTCAGTTGTTGGTGTCGTTACTAGTGAAAGAAAAGATTGCTCTAATCAAGTGGGGCAGCCAAGAGGAATTGGTACTCAGTTATAAAGCCATCGACAGGAATTCATGAGCTGGCACATTTCATGAAAGTGTTTTAATATGTAGATTGGTTACTTCTTACTAATATGCGAAGATAAACTGCTCAGCAACAACAGACTGTATCTCCCGCAGCCGCTCCATGGCGTTCTGCACCCAGCACGCTTATTTCACCACCTCCAATCGGTGTGTCTCCGGTGCCATCCCCGGTCACTTCCCCGTCACTTTATCGATTAATTGAATAAAGCGTGCGATCATACTATGGGCTGCATTACTTTTTACTTGTCAATCAGCGGCTGAATAATTCAGGGTCATCATGAACAATTTCAATTTCTTAATGTACCAACTTCAGATTTTGTGGAAGCTCAGCAGTATTCTAAGAACTATTGATCAGAAATTTAGAACATAAGGAGCGGTAAAGTGCCACAACTGGCGCAACTCCTACCTCACAGCACCAGAGACATCAGATTGATTTGTTCCGTGGGTGCTGTGTACATGGAGATGACATGCCCTCCCTGTTATGTGTTGCTTTCCTACAAGTATCTGAAATATATTTCACTAACCTGATGTGGTGCTGGTAGTGGTCTCTGTTGTTGATGTAGTTGTTGGTGTTCCTAGTGAAAGAAAATAAAGCAATATTTAACCAAGACAGCCAAGAGGAATTGGTATACAGCTAACTATTGGTAGTCAGGAAACCATCAGCAGCAATTCATATGCTGGTACACTTTATTAAAATGTTTAACAGATGACATTTTTGTTCAACCTAGAATAAAATGGCAAGGCAAAATATACTTTTGATAAATCAGCAGCTGAATATTTCAGTGCAATCACAAATAATCCTGTTCTATCTATACACCAGTTGCGGATTTCCTGGAAGATCAACCGTCTTCCAAAGACTGCAAGGTCTACTTAATACCATATTTTATAATACCATTATTCGTGGATCCATTTTTGAAAAATCTTTGAGCTGAAACAAAACTGTTTAACTGCGTTGCCATGACCAAAAACTACAGGAATAGTGGAAGAGGCGAAGGGAAGAGACCTTTTCTATAAAAGTGAAAATCCTTATCCATGTCTGCTGAAAGGTGCCAGACTCAGTTCTCTTTTTAAAATTATGGCAGGCAATCAGCAACAAATGGCCTCCTCAATTCGGTAGTTGTTTCTATATTTTCATGGTGAGAAACTACATTTTTTGAATAAAGCAATGAACAAATATTCCTGAAGAGGGGGCTATATAGAGCTTCACTAAACAAAGCACAGAGTCCAAAAGTAAACGCTAACAAGATTGATAGGTGATGTTACTAACCTGATGTAGTGCTGGTAGTGGTCTCAGTTGTTGGTGTAGTTTCTAGTGAAAGAAAAGATTGCTCTATTCAAGTGGGGCAGCCAAGAGAATTGGTACGCAGTTATAAAGCCATCAACAGGAATTCATGAGCTGGCACATTTTATGAAAGTGTTTTCATGTGTAGTTTGGTTGCTTCTTACAAATATGCAAAGATAAACTGCTCAGCAACAACAGACTGTGTCCCCCGTGGCCTCTCCACGGCGTTCTGCGCCCAGCACGCTTATTTCACCACCTCGCCGGTCACTTTCCCGGACACTTCACCGGTGAATTCCCCATCACTTTACCGATTAATTGAATAAAGCGTGCGGCCATACTATACGGCTGCATTACTTTTTCCTTGTCAATCAGCAGCTGAATATTTCAGGGCCATCATAAACAATTTCAATTTCTTAATGTACCAACTTCAGATTTTGTGGAAGCTCAGCAAGTATTCCAAGAACTACTGATCAGAAATGTCGAACATAAGGAGCGGTAAAGTGCCAAAACTGTTGCAACTCCTACCTCACAGCACCAGAGACATCAGATTGATTTGTTCCGTGGGTGTTGTGTGCATGGAGATGACATGTCCTCCCTGTTATGTGTGGCTTTCCTACAAATGTCTGAAATATATTGTCACTGACCTGATATAGTACTGGTAGTGGTCTCAGTTATTGATGTAGTTGTTGGTGTTCCTGGTGAAAGAAAATAACGCAATATTCAACCAAGACGGCAAGAGGAATTGGTACACAGCTAACTATTGGCAGTCAAGAAACCATCAGAAGGAATTCATAGGCTGGCACGCATTATTAAAAATTTTAACAGATGGCATTTTTGTTCTTCGTAGAATAAAATGACAGAGCAAAATATATTTGATCAATCAGCAGCTGAATATTTCTGTGCCATCACAAATAAACCTGTTCTGACTATACATCAGTTACGGATATCCTGGAAGATTACCGTCTTCCAAAGACCTCAAAATCACCATGTTGTCCAATACCATTATTTGTTGAACCATGTTTGAAAAATCTTTGAGCTGAAACAAAACTGTTTGACAGCGTTGCCATGACAAAAAAACTCCCGGAATAGTGGAAGAGGCGAAGGGAAGAGACCTTTTCTAAAAAGCGAAAATCCTTATCCATGTCAACTGAAAAATGCCAGATTTAATGCTGTTTGTGAAATTATTGTAGGCAACCAGCACCAAAAGGCCTCCTTAATTTGGTAGTTGTTTCTATATTTTTGTGGTGAGAAACTACATTTTTGGAATAAAACAATGAACAAATATTCATGAAGAGGGGGCTATATAGAGCTTCACTAAACAAAGCACAGAGTCCAAAAGGAAAAGCTAACAAGATTGATAGATGATGATACTAACCTGATGTAGTGCTGGTGGTGGTCTCAGTTGTTGGTGTTGTTTCTAGTGAAAGAAAAGATTGCTCTATTCAAGTGGGGCAGCCAAGAGAATTGGAACGCAGATATGAAGCCATCAACAGGAATTCATCAACTGGCATATTTTATGAAAACGTTTTACTAGTTGTCACTTTCTTCATCAGTGAATAAACCATGCGGCCATACTATACGGCTGCATTACTTTTTCCTTGTCTTTGAGAAATTGCATCTGATCAGGCATCTAGAAAGATTGATTTGGCACAGCTGTGCAGCTGGTAGAGCTGCAGCCTCATAGTGTCATAGATTTGTATTCTATCCTAACCTCAGGTGCTGTCAGGGCTGGGATTGCACGTTCTCCCTTTCACTACCTGTGATCCCCCCAAGTTTTTGTAATATTTTTTTTTATTTGAAGTAAATAGTTTACAATATATAGCTTACTTTATAAACTAACACCTTAATTCAGTATTACTACAAATAGCATATCAATACATAATATCTTCTATTTTTATGGAAATAAAGAAAAAGATATATAAAAGAATAAAGAAAAAAGGAAAAATAAAAGGGAATAAAAATTTTTTTTTTTTCGCACATATATCAATTAAAAATTAAAAAGATAATTTGAAAAACAATAATATTACATATATATATATATATATATAAACAAAAACTAAAGACATTGTACGAGATACTATTTCATTCAGAAATATCTCTAATAAATACACAATATTATCAATTATAGGTAAGTTATTCGCATCGGATCCATAGGGTGCCCGTCGAAGCCGTGATTCCAAGAATAGCTACTTCTCTAAATACTGTATATATGGAGACCATATCAATTCAAAAGAATTATACTTGTCCAAAAGGACAAATCTAATTCTTTCCAAATTCAACGTCTCCAACATCTCTGCTTTCCACATTTTAATTGTTGGGGATAATGTTCCCTTCCAAAATTTAAGTATCATTTTTTTCCCAATTATTAAACAATAATCAAAAAAATTTCTTTGATTAATTGTGAGTACCAAATTTGGCTCCGGGATTCCAAATATTATTAATTTTGGGTCTGGGTCAAGTTTAACCTTAAGGACTTCCGAAATAACTTTAAAAATTTCAATCCAATAAAAATTCAACCGTGGACATGTTACAAAACTATGTATTAAATTTGCTTCAAAATTCTTACATTTATCACAAATAGAGGAAAGGTTAGGAAAAATACTTTTTAATTTGGTTTTCGAGTAGTGTAATCTATATATAACTTTAAATTGTATCAATGTATGTCTGGCATTCAAAGAACACCAATGTATTCTTTGTAAGCTTTCTTCCCAAGTTTCTTTCGTTATAGGTAATCCAATTTCATTTTCCCATGCTTGACGATATGTTTCAGTTGTTGGGTTCTCTTTATCTAAAATAATATTGTAGATATAAGCTATAAGCTTATCCGTATTTGGATGTAAATTAAACACTTCATCTAATAAGCCTGGTCCTTTATTTTTATAGTCGTATGTGTTACATTTAATAAAATCTCTAATTTGTAAATACCTAAAATGATGTTGTGAAGGTAATCCAAAAATATCTTGTAACTCTTCAAATAATAATAATTTTCCATTTCTATAAAGGTGTTCTATTCTTTTAATTCCTAAATCCTCCCACAGTCTAAACCCCGCATCTAAGATTGAGGGTTTAAACAGTGGATTATTCCTAATTGATAACCTAAAAGAAAGATTATCCAGATGTAGTGTCTTAACTATCTGTTTCCAAATACGCCTAATATTATGAATGATAATGTTGTCCCTATAAGTCTTTTTTTGTACTTCCTTTGGTGCGAAAATAATCGACTCTATAGTGAAAGGTAAACAGTCTTCCTTTTCCATTTTTAGCCACATTGGTTCAACATCCATATTTACCCACCAAAAATTCATATTCTTAATCTGGACTGCCCAATAGTAATATAAAAAATTTGGAAGTGCCAGCCCTCCATTTATCTTCGACTTACATAAGTGTTTTTTACCTATTCTATGGCTTTTGTAATCCCAGACAAAATTATTAACTATGGTATCAATTTTTTTTAGAAAACTTTTTGGAAGAAAAAAAGGAATTGCCTGAAATAAATATAACAATTGTGGTAAAAAAATCATCTTTATAGCATTAATTCTACCGATCATAGATATAGGAAGTGTTTTCCAATATAAAATGTTTTTTTTAAGTTTCTCTAATAATTGATAATAATTAGCTTTAATTAATAATTTATAGGATTTAGACACATTAATTCCTAAATATTTAAATTTATCTGTAACTATTTTTAATGGGTATTTTTGTAATATATTTACATTTATACCAGTTATAGGCATTATGTCACTTTTACTCCAATTAATCCTATATCCTGAAAATACACTAAATTCATTTATAACATTGAATAGCTTTGGAATACTACGTTCCGGCTTAGTAATATAAATCAGAATATCATCTGCATATAAAGATATCTTATTATTTGTTATGTCAGTGTTGTACCCATATATTTCGGGTTCTGATCTGATTCTTTCAGCCAGAGGTTCTATCACCAAGGCAAATAATAAAGGGGATAACGGACATCCCTGTCTGCATCCCCTAAAGAGATTAAATTTAGGTGATAATATTTGATTGGTTAAAATTCTTGCAGTAGGGTTAGAATATAATATTCTTACCCATTTACAAAATCCGTCCCCCAGTTGATATTTTTCCATTATATTAAATAAATATGACCATTCCACCTGGTCGAATGCTTTTTCAGCATCCAACGATATAACTGCTAATTCTATATCTCTCCTTCTTCTCGAGTAAATAATGTTAAACAAGCGTCTAAGATTATGTGATGAGTAACGTTTTGGAATAAAACCTGTTTGATCATAATGTATTATTTTGGAAATCACTAAACTTAGCCTCCGAGAGAGTACTTTAGTTAGTATTTTTTGATCAGTATTTAAAAGGGCAATCGCTCGGTATGATCCAGGGTCTTCCAGGTCCTTATCTAATTTAGGAATTAATGTAATTGTAGATTCATTTAAAGAGTCTGGTAATTTTCCTAACTCATAGGTGTGTCTGTACACTGTTTGTAATCTAGGTGAAAGTAGATCGTGAAATTTTTTATAAAATTCTGCATTCAGGCCATCGGGGCCCGCTGTTTTACCATTTTTTAACGATCCAATTGATTCTTCGATATCTATTACAGATATTTCAGCATTTAATAATTGCCTACTCTCAAAATTTAACTTATTAAAATGACATTTTTCTAGAAATGTTTCCATTTCATCTGTTTGCCCTGTTAATTTAGATGAATAAAGATTTTGATAATATTGTAAAAATGTATCATTAATGTCTTTTGGTATAGTCAACGTATTTCCCTGCGCCGATCTAATACTATGTATAGTTTTTTCATCGTCTAATCTTCTGAGTTGTCGTGCTAATAATTTTTGAGGTTTATCACCGAATTCAAAATGAACTTGTTTAGTTTGTTGGTATAATTTTATCACTTGGTCAGCATAAATTTTATTTAATCTATATTTTAATATTGCAATTTTATTACTCAACTCTTTTGAAGGGTGTATTATATTTTCACTATCTAATTGGTTTATCTCTTTTTCTAACTTTTGCTCCATCTTTCGATTTTCTTTATTAAAATGAGCTTGTGCTGATATTATTGCACCACGCATAAATGCTTTAAATGTGTCCCATAATAGTAATGAGGAAGTCTCAGGTTTATCGTTAGTTTCAAAAAATAATTTAATCTGTTTCTCCACATAGTTACAGCAGTCTTTATCCTTTAATATCTGTGTATTGAATCTCCAAATATTAGTTTTATTAACCATATCTTTTAATTTTATCTTAAATGTTAAAGGGGCATGATCTGAGATAATAATATTATGATACTTTGCATCATATGTAAAGGGGAGTAGTTTTGAGTCTACTAAGAAATAATCAATCCTCGAATATGTTCCAAATACCGGCGAGAAAAATGAATATTCCCGTCCGGTAGGATTATCCAATCTCCAAATATCTTTAACATTCAATGTCTTACTAAAGGAGTTTATAAGCTTGCTTGATTTAGAAAGAGCCTTAATTTTTGTAGAAGATCTATCCAGATAATTATCTAAAGTACAATTAAAATCACCTCCAATTATTAAATTATATTGGGTGGATATAGGAATACTATTAAATATTTTCTTAAAAAATAGTGGATTATCAAAATTAGGTGCATATATATTCATAAGAATTACTTTTTTTGAATGTAGTTCCCCTGTAATTATTAAATATCTACCCTCTTTATCCTCTATTAATGAATTAAGTTTAAAAGGTATACCTTTACGAATAATTATTGCAACTCCTCTAGATTTGTGTATAAACGAAGAGTGATATACTTTTGAAATCCATTTCGCGGTTAATCTATATTGAGCATCTTTTTTAAGATGTGTCTCTTGAAGAAACATAACTCCAGATTTCAATCTATTCAACTGAGCTAGTACCTTTCCCCTTTTAATTGGTTCATTGATTCCTTTAACATTCCAGCTACAGAAGGTGATTCCATCATCTCCATTCCTTACATTCATATCCTGCATTTTATTGTTAGGGTGGCTTTTTTTGGAGTAGCCTTCTTGGCTCCTCCAGCCCGACACTACACCCCAACTTCAGTCCGATGCGAATTTCCAATTCCATTAAACCATATTCATTTAATCTGATTATATAAAATAGATAAAAGTCATAATTATATAATATATAATATAATATCAAGTATGTGTTGATCCCCCCAAGTTTTTAACAGAGGATGATACTGACCTGATGTAGTGGTGGTCCCAGATGTTGATGTAGTTGTTTCTAGTGAAATAAAAAAATGTTATGTTCCACTGAGACAAACAAGAGGAATAGTTATGCGGTTTAGAATCCTCCAACAGGAATTTATCAACTGGCACCTTTTAATAAGAAATTTTACACTTGATCTTGACTTATCAGTGAATATAGCATATGGCCATACTATGCTGCTGCATTACTTTTTCCTTGTCAATCAGCTGCTGAATGTCAGGGCCACCACAAATAATTCCAACTTCTTAATGTACCAACTTCAGATTTTGTGGAAGCTCAGCAAGTATTCCAAGAACTACTGATCATAAATTTACAACATAAGCAGCGGTAAAGTGCCACAACTGTTGCAACTCCTACCTCACAGCACCAGAGACTTCAGATTGATTTGTTCCGTGGGTGCTGTGTGCATGGAGATTACATGTACTCCCTGTTATGTGTGCCTTTCCTACATGTGTGTGAAATATATTGTCACTAACCTGATGTAGTACTGGTAGTGGTCTCTGTTGTTGATGTAGTTGTTGGTGTTTCTAGTGAAAGAAAATAATGCAATATTCAACCAGGACAGCCAAGAGGAATTGGTACATAGCTAACTATTGGTAGTCAGGAAACCATCAGCAGGAATTCATATGGTGGCACACTTAATTGAAATGTTGAACAGAAGGCATTTTTGTTCTTCACAGAATAAAATTGTAGGGAAAATATAATTTTGATCAATCAGAAGCTGAATATTTCAGTGCCATCACAAATAATTCTGTTCTATCTATACACCAGTTGCAGATTTCCTGGAAGATCAACCATCTTCCAAAGACTGCAAGGTCTACTTAATACCATCATTTCCGATAGTATGTACTGTGTGTACTATGGGTAAGCATGTCTGTTCATATGCCCCATTGATACATGATTATCAACTTGCATAAATTGTGTTCATTATAATCATGTTTTTGATTTTTACTATGGAATGGCCGTAGAAATTGAGAAGCAGAAAACACCAACTCATTTCCTCCACAAATCCAAACTATTTTGAAATTGTGACATAATTTGGTAGAATTGTTATGAGTCAAACATTGACATCTTAACATGTATATTTGCACAATTTATGCCAATAATTTAAGCAAAGATGCAAGAAGTAAGTCACAGAGCTGATGTTAGAAATGTTGTCTCATTGTCTTCGATTTGCCAATGTTTATTGAAAGTGGTTTGACTCACCTGTTGTGGAACTGGAGGTAGTCTCAGTTGTTCCAGTTGTCAAAGATGTTGTTGGTGTTGTTCCTGGAGAGCAAATAGAAAAGAATTTACAAATTGAATTGCAAGAGTCACCAATCAATTTCAGTACGACACTGTACATTTTCAAAAGACTGGGCTGAATTTTAACAATGTTCATTGCTTGTGCCTATGCAAAGGACATTTATTAGTAAACCAAATTTTGTTTCGTCATTTATCAAATGCACCGAAATTATAAATAGACATTGTGATTTTTAGAAGAAAGTTCTAAACTCCTTCGTTGATCAACTTTGGAACCATCATTGAGCAGAAACAAAACTGTTTAACAGCGCTGCCATGACCAAAAACTCCCGGAATAGTGGAGGAGGCGAAGGGAAGAGACCTTTTCTAAAAAGTGAAAATCCTTATCCATGTCAACTGAAAAGTGCAGATTTAATGCTCTTTTTGAAATTATTGTAGGCAACCAGCACCAAAAGGCCTCATTAATTTGGTATTTACTTCTATATTTTCGTGGTGAGAAACTACATTTTTGGAATAAAGCAATGAACAAATATTCATGAAGAGGGTGCGATATGGAGCTTCACTAAACAAAGCACCGAATCCAAAAGGAAAAGTTAACAAGATTGATAGATGATGTTACTAACCTGATGTAGTGCTGGTGGTGGTCTCAGTTGTTGGTGTTGTTTCTAGTGAAAGAAAAGATTGCTCTATTCAAGTGGGGCAGCCAAGAGGAATTGGTACTCAGTTATAAAGCCATCAACAGGAATTCATGAGCTGGCACATTTCATGAAAGTGTTTTAATATGTAGATTGGTTACTTCTTACTAATATGCGAAGATAAACTGCTCAGCAACAACAGACTGTATCCCCCGCAGCCGCTCCATGGCGTTCTGCACCCAGCACGCTTATTTCACCACCTCCAATCGGTGTGTCTCCGGTGCCATCCCCGGTCACTTCCCCGTCACTTTATCGATTAATTGAATAAAGCGTGCGATCATACTATGGGCTGCATTACTTTTTACTTGTCAATCAGCGGCTGAATAATTCAGGGTCATCATGAACAATTTCAATTTCTTAATATACCAACTTCAGATTTTGTGGAAGCTCAGCAGTATTCTAAGACCTATTGATCAGAAATTTAGAACATAAGGAGCGGTAAAGTGCCACAACTGGCGCAACTCCTACCTCACAGCACCAGAGACATCAGATTGATTTGTTCCGTGGGTGCTGTGTACATGGAGATGACATGCCCTCCCTGTTATGTGTTGCTTTCCTACAAGTATCTGAAATATATTTCACTAACCTGATGTGGTGCTGGTAGTGGTCTCTGTTGTTGATGTAGTTGTTGGTGTTCCTAGTGAAAGAAAATAAAGCAATATTTAACCAAGACAGCCAAGAGGAATTGGTATACAGCTAACTATTGGTAGTCAGGAAACCATCAGCAGCAATTCATATGCTGGTACACTTTATTAAAATGTTTAACAGATGACATTTTTGTTCAACCTAGAATAAAATGGCAAGGCAAAATATACTTTTGATAAATCAGCAGCTGAATATTTCAGTGCAATCACAAATAATCCTGTTCTATCTATACACCAGTTGCGGATTTCCTGGAAGATCAACCGTCTTCCAAAGACTGCAAGGTCTACTTAATACCATATTTTATAATACCATTATTCGTGGATCCATTTTTGAAAAATCTTTGAGCTGAAACAAAACTGTTTAACTGCGTTGCCATGACCAAAAACTACAGGAATAGTGGAAGAGGCGAAGGGAAGAGACCTTTTCTATAAAAGTGAAAATCCTTATCCATGTCTGCTGAAAGGTGCCAGACTCAATTCTCTTTTTAAAATTATGGCAGGCAATCAGCAACAAATGGCCTCCTCAATTCGGTAGTTGTTTCTATATTTTCATGGTGAGAAACTACATTTTTTGAATAAAGCAATGAACAAATATTCCTGAAGAGGGGGCTATATAGAGCTTCACTAAACAAAGCACAGAGTCCAAAAGTAAACGCTAACAAGATTGATAGATGATGTTACTAACCTGATGTAGTGCTGGTAGTGGTCTCAGTTGTTGGTGTAGTTTCTAGTGAAAGAAAAGATTGCTCTATTCAAGTGGGGCAGCCAAGAGAATTGGTACGCAGTTATAAAGCCATCAACAGGAATTCATGAGCTGGCACATTTTATGAAAGTGTTTTCATGTGTAGTTTGGTTGCTTCTTACAAATATGCAAAGATAAACTGCTCAGCAACAACAGACTGTGTCCCCCGTGGCCTCTCCACGGCGTTCTGCGCCCAGCACGCTTATTTCACCACCTCGCCGGTCACTTTCCCGGACACTTCACCGGTGAATTCCCCATCACTTTACCGATTAATTGAATAAAGCGTGCGGCCATACTATACGGCTGCATTACTTTTTCCTTGTCAATCAGCAGCTGAATATTTCAGGGCCATCATAAACAATTTCAATTTCTTAATGTACCAACTTCAGATTTTGTGGAAGCTCAGCAAGTATTCCAAGAACTACTGATCAGAAATGTCGAACATAAGGAGCGGTAAAGTGCCAAAACTGTTGCAACTCCTACCTCACAGCACCAGAGACATCAGATTGATTTGTTCCGTGGGTGTTGTGTGCATGGAGATGACATGTCCTCCCTGTTATGTGTGGCTTTCCTACAAATGTCTGAAATATATTGTCACTGACCTGATATAGTACTGGTAGTGGTCTCAGTTATTGATGTAGTTGTTGGTGTTCCTGGTGAAAGAAAATAACGCAATATTCAACCAAGACGGCAAGAGGAATTGGTACACAGCTAACTATTGGCAGTCAAGAAACCATCAGAAGGAATTCATAGGCTGGCACGCATTATTAAAAATTTTAACAGATGGCATTTTTGTTCTTCGTAGAATAAAATGACAGAGCAAAATATATTTGATCAATCAGCAGCTGAATATTTCTGTGCCATCACAAATAAACCTGTTCTGACTATACATCAGTTACGGATATCCTGGAAGATTACCGTCTTCCAAAGACCTCAAAATCACCATGTTGTCCAATACCATTATTTGTTGAACCATGTTTGAAAAATCTTTGAGCTGAAACAAAACTGTTTGACAGCGTTGCCATGACAAAAAAACTCCCGGAATAGTGGAAGAGGCGAAGGGAAGAGACCTTTTCTAAAAAGCGAAAATCCTTATCCATGTCAACTGAAAAATGCCAGATTTAATGCTGTTTGTGAAATTATTGTAGGCAACCAGCACCAAAAGGCCTCCTTAATTTGGTAGTTGTTTCTATATTTTTGTGGTGAGAAACTACATTTTTGGAATAAAACAATGAACAAATATTCATGAAGAGGGGGCTATATAGAGCTTCACTAAACAAAGCACAGAGTCCAAAAGGAAAAGCTAACAAGATTGATAGATGATGATACTAACCTGATGTAGTGCTGGTGGTGGTCTCAGTTGTTGGTGTTGTTTCTAGTGAAAGAAAAGATTGCTCTATTCAAGTGGGGCAGCCAAGAGAATTGGAACGCAGATATGAAGCCATCAACAGGAATTCATCAACTGGCATATTTTATGAAAACGTTTTACTAGTTGTCACTTTCTTCATCAGTGAATAAACCATGCGGCCATACTATACGGCTGCATTACTTTTTCCTTGTCTTTGAGAAATTGCATCTGATCAGGCATCTAGAAAGATTGATTTGGCACAGCTGTGCAGCTGGTAGAGCTGCAGCCTCATAGTGTCATAGATTTGTATTCTATCCTAACCTTAGGTGCTGTCAGGGCTGGGATTGCACGTTCTCCCATTCACTACCTGTGATCCCCCCAAGTTTTTAACAGAGGATGATACTGACCTGATGTAGTGGTGGTCCCAGATGTTGATGTAGTTGTTTCTAGTGAAATAAAAAAATGTTATGTTCCACTGAGACAAACAAGAGGAATAGTTATGCGGTTTAGAATCCTCCAACAGGAATTTATCAACTGGCACCTTTTAATAAGAAATTTTACACTTGATCTTGACTTATCAGTGAATATAGCATATGGCCATACTATGCTGCTGCATTACTTTTTCCTTGTCAATCAGCTGCTGAATGTCAGGGCCACCACAAATAATTCCAACTTCTTAATGTACCAACTTCAGATTTTGTGGAAGCTCAGCAAGTATTCCAAGAACTACTGATCATAAATTTACAACATAAGCAGCGGTAAAGTGCCACAACTGTTGCAACTCCTACCTCACAGCACCAGAGACTTCAGATTGATTTGTTCCGTGGGTGCTGTGTGCATGGAGATTACATGTACTCCCTGTTATGTGTGCCTTTCCTACATGTGTGTGAAATATATTGTCACTAACCTGATGTAGTACTGGTAGTGGTCTCTGTTGTTGATGTAGTTGTTGGTGTTTCTAGTGAAAGAAAATAATGCAATATTCAACCAGGACAGCCAAGAGGAATTGGTACATAGCTAACTATTGGTAGTCAGGAAACCATCAGCAGGAATTCATATGGTGGCACACTTAATTGAAATGTTGAACAGAAGGCATTTTTGTTCTTCACAGAATAAAATTGTAGGGAAAATATAATTTTGATCAATCAGAAGCTGAATATTTCAGTGCCATCACAAATAATTCTGTTCTATCTATACACCAGTTGCAGATTTCCTGGAAGATCAACCATCTTCCAAAGACTGCAAGGTCTACTTAATACCATCATTTCCGATAGTATGTACTGTGTGTACTATGGGTAAGCATGTCTGTTCATATGCCCCATTGATACATGATTATCAACTTGCATAAATTGTGTTCATTATAATCATGTTTTTGATTTTTACTATGGAATGGCCGTAGAAATTGAGAAGCAGAAAACACCAACTCATTTCCTCCACAAATCCAAACTATTTTGAAATTGTGACATAATTTGGTAGAATTGTTATGAGTCAAACATTGACATCTTAACATGTATATTTGCACAATTTATGCCAATAATTTAAGCAAAGATGCAAGAAGTAAGTCACAGAGCTGATGTTAGAAATGTTGTCTCATTGTCTTCGATTTGCCAATGTTTATTGAAAGTGGTTTGACTCACCTGTTGTGGAACTGGAGGTAGTCTCAGTTGTTCCAGTTGTCAAAGATGTTGTTGGTGTTGTTCCTGGAGAGCAAATAGAAAAGAATTTACAAATTGAATTGCAAGAGTCACCAATCAATTTCAGTACGACACTGTACATTTTCAAAAGACTGGGCTGAATTTTAACAATGTTCATTGCTTGTGCCTATGCAAAGGACATTTATTAGTAAACCAAATTTTGTTTCGTCATTTATCAAATGCACCGAAATTATAAATAGACATTGTGATTTTTAGAAGAAAGTTCTAAACTCCTTCGTTGATCAACTTTGGAACCATCATTGAGCAGAAACAAAACTGTTTAACAGCGCTGCCATGACCAAAAACTCCCGGAATAGTGGAGGAGGCGAAGGGAAGAGACCTTTTCTAAAAAGTGAAAATCCTTATCCATGTCAACTGAAAAGTGCAGATTTAATGCTCTTTTTGAAATTATTGTAGGCAACCAGCACCAAAAGGCCTCATTAATTTGGTATTTACTTCTATATTTTCGTGGTGAGAAACTACATTTTTGGAATAAAGCAATGAACAAATATTCATGAAGAGGGTGCGATATGGAGCTTCACTAAACAAAGCACCGAATCCAAAAGGAAAAGTTAACAAGATTGATAGATGATGTTACTAACCTGATGTAGTGCTGGTGGTGGTCTCAGTTGTTGGTGTCGTTTCTAGTGAAAGAAAAGATTGCTCTATTCAAGTGGGGCAGCCAAGAGGAATTGGTACTCAGTTATAAAGCCATCAACAGGAATTCATGAGCTGGCACATTTCATGAAAGTGTTTTAATATGTAGATTGGTTACTTCTTACTAATATGCGAAGATAAACTGCTCAGCAACAACAGACTGTATCCCCCGCAGCCGCTCCATGGCGTTCTGCACCCAGCACGCTTATTTCACCACCTCCAATCGGTGTGTCTCCGGTGCCATCCCCGGTCACTTCCCCGTCACTTTATCGATTAATTGAATAAAGCGTGCGATCATACTATGGGCTGCATTACTTTTTACTTGTCAATCAGCGGCTGAATAATTCAGGGTCATCATGAACAATTTCAATTTCTTAATATACCAACTTCAGATTTTGTGGAAGCTCAGCAGTATTCTAAGACCTATTGATCAGAAATTTAGAACATAAGGAGCGGTAAAGTGCCACAACTGGCGCAACTCCTACCTCACAGCACCAGAGACATCAGATTGATTTGTTCCGTGGGTGCTGTGTACATGGAGATGACATGCCCTCCCTGTTATGTGTTGCTTTCCTACAAGTATCTGAAATATATTTCACTAACCTGATGTGGTGCTGGTAGTGGTCTCTGTTGTTGATGTAGTTGTTGGTGTTCCTAGTGAAAGAAAATAAAGCAATATTTAACCAAGACAGCCAAGAGGAATTGGTATACAGCTAACTATTGGTAGTCAGGAAACCATCAGCAGCAATTCATATGCTGGTACACTTTATTAAAATGTTTAACAGATGACATTTTTGTTCAACCTAGAATAAAATGGCAAGGCAAAATATACTTTTGATAAATCAGCAGCTGAATATTTCAGTGCAATCACAAATAATCCTGTTCTATCTATACACCAGTTGCGGATTTCCTGGAAGATCAACCGTCTTCCAAAGACTGCAAGGTCTACTTAATACCATATTTTATAATACCATTATTCGTGGATCCATTTTTGAAAAATCTTTGAGCTGAAACAAAACTGTTTAACTGCGTTGCCATGACCAAAAACTACAGGAATAGTGGAAGAGGCGAAGGGAAGAGACCTTTTCTATAAAAGTGAAAATCCTTATCCATGTCTGCTGAAAGGTGCCAGACTCAATTCTCTTTTTAAAATTATGGCAGGCAATCAGCAACAAATGGCCTCCTCAATTCGGTAGTTGTTTCTATATTTTCATGGTGAGAAACTACATTTTTTGAATAAAGCAATGAACAAATATTCCTGAAGAGGGGGCTATATAGAGCTTCACTAAACAAAGCACAGAGTCCAAAAGTAAACGCTAACAAGATTGATAGATGATGTTACTAACCTGATGTAGTGCTGGTAGTGGTCTCAGTTGTTGGTGTAGTTTCTAGTGAAAGAAAAGATTGCTCTATTCAAGTGGGGCAGCCAAGAGAATTGGTACGCAGTTATAAAGCCATCAACAGGAATTCATGAGCTGGCACATTTTATGAAAGTGTTTTCATGTGTAGTTTGGTTGCTTCTTACAAATATGCAAAGATAAACTGCTCAGCAACAACAGACTGTGTCCCCCGTGGCCTCTCCACGGCGTTCTGCGCCCAGCACGCTTATTTCACCACCTCGCCGGTCACTTTCCCGGACACTTCACCGGTGAATTCCCCATCACTTTACCGATTAATTGAATAAAGCGTGCGGCCATACTATACGGCTGCATTACTTTTTCCTTGTCAATCAGCAGCTGAATATTTCAGGGCCATCATAAACAATTTCAATTTCTTAATGTACCAACTTCAGATTTTGTGGAAGCTCAGCAAGTATTCCAAGAACTACTGATCAGAAATGTCGAACATAAGGAGCGGTAAAGTGCCAAAACTGTTGCAACTCCTACCTCACAGCACCAGAGACATCAGATTGATTTGTTCCGTGGGTGTTGTGTGCATGGAGATGACATGTCCTCCCTGTTATGTGTGGCTTTCCTACAAATGTCTGAAATATATTGTCACTGACCTGATATAGTACTGGTAGTGGTCTCAGTTATTGATGTAGTTGTTGGTGTTCCTGGTGAAAGAAAATAACGCAATATTCAACCAAGACGGCAAGAGGAATTGGTACACAGCTAACTATTGGCAGTCAAGAAACCATCAGAAGGAATTCATAGGCTGGCACGCATTATTAAAAATTTTAACAGATGGCATTTTTGTTCTTCGTAGAATAAAATGACAGAGCAAAATATATTTGATCAATCAGCAGCTGAATATTTCTGTGCCATCACAAATAAACCTGTTCTGACTATACATCAGTTACGGATATCCTGGAAGATTACCGTCTTCCAAAGACCTCAAAATCACCATGTTGTCCAATACCATTATTTGTTGAACCATGTTTGAAAAATCTTTGAGCTGAAACAAAACTGTTTAACAGCGTTGCCATGACAAAAAAACTCCCGGAAATCTGGAGGAGGCGAAGGGAAGAGACCTTTTCTAAAAAGCGAAAATCCTTATCCATGTCAACTGAAAAATGCCAGATTTAATGCTGTTTGTGAAATTATTGTAGGCAACCAGCACCAAAAGGCCTCCTTAATTTGGTAGTTGTTTCTATATTTTTGTGGTGAGAAACTACATTTTTGGAATAAAACAATGAACAAATATTCATGAAGAGGGGGCTATATAGAGCTTCACTAAACAAAGCACAGAGTCCAAAAGGAAAAGCCAACAAGATTGATAGATGATGATACTAACCTGATGTAGTGCTGGTGGTGGTCTCAGTTGTTGGTGTTGTTTCTAGTGAAAGAAAAGATTGCTCTATTCAAGTGGGGCAGCCAAGAGAATTGGAACGCAGATATGAAGCCATCAACAGGAATTCATCAACTGGCATATTTTATGAAAACGTTTTACTAGTTGTCACTTTCTTCATCAGTGAATAAACCATGCGGCCATACTATACGGCTGCATTACTTTTTCCTTGTCTTTGAGAAATTGCATCTGATCAGGCATCTAGAAAGATTGATTTGGCACAGCTGTGCAGCTGGTAGAGCTGCAGCCTCATAGTGTCATAGATTTGTATTCTATCCTAACCTCGGGTGCTGTCAGGGCTGGGATTGCACGTTCTCCCTTTCACTACCTGTGATCCCCCCAAGTTTTTAACAGAGGATGATACTGACCTGATGTAGTGGTGGTCCCAGATGTTGATGTAGTTGTTTCTAGTGAAATAAAAAAATGTTATGTTCCACTGAGACAAACAAGAGGAATAGTTATGCGGTTTAGAATCCTCCAACAGGAATTTATCAACTGGCACCTTTTAATAAGAAATTTTACACTTGATCTTGACTTATCAGTGAATATAGCATATGGCCATACTATGCTGCTGCATTACATTTTCCTTGTCAATCAGCTGCTGAATGTCAGGGCCACCACAAATAATTCCAACTTCTTAATGTACCAACTTCAGATTTTGTGGAAGCTCAGCAAGTATTCCAAGAACTACTGATCATAAATTTACAACATAAGCAGCGGTAAAGTGCCACAACTGTTGCAACTCCTACCTCACAGCACCAGAGACTTCAGATTGATTTGTTCCGTGGGTGCTGTGTGCATGGAGATTACATGTACTCCCTGTTATGTGTGCCTTTCCTACATGTGTGTGAAATATATTGTCACTAACCTGATGTAGTACTGGTAGTGGTCTCTGTTGTTGATGTAGTTGTTGGTGTTTCTAGTGAAAGAAAATAATGCAATATTCAACCAGGACAGCCAAGAGGAATTGGTACATAGCTAACTATTGGTAGTCAGGAAACCATCAGCAGGAATTCATATGGTGGCACACTTAATTGAAATGTTGAACAGAAGGCATTTTTGTTCTTCACAGAATAAAATTGTAGGGAAAATATAATTTTGATCAATCAGAAGCTGAATATTTCAGTGCCATCACAAATAATTCTGTTCTATCTATACACCAGTTGCAGATTTCCTGGAAGATCAACCATCTTCCAAAGACTGCAAGGTCTACTTAATACCATCATTTCCGATAGTATGTACTGTGTGTACTATGGGTAAGCATGTCTGTTCATATGCCCCATTGATACATGATTATCAACTTGCATAAATTGTGTTCATTATAATCATGTTTTTGATTTTTGCTATGGAATGGCCGTAGAAATTGAGAAGCAGAAAACACCAACTCATTTCCTCCACAAATCCAAACTATTTTGAAATTGTGACAAAATTTGGTAGAATTGTTATGAGTCAAACATTGACATCTTAACATGTATATTTGCACAATTGATGCCAATAATTTAAGCAAAGATGCAAGAAGTAAGTCACAGAGCTGATGTTAGAAATGTTGTCTCATTGTCTTCGATTTGCCAATGTTTATTGAAAGTGGTTTGACTCACCTGTTGTGGAACTGGAGGTAGTCTCAGTTGTTCCAGTTGTCAAAGATGTTGTTGGTGTTGTTCCTGGAGAGCAAATAGAAAAGAATTTACAAATTGAATTGCAAGAGTCACCAATCAATTTCAGTACGACACTGTACATTTTCCTGAGACTGGGCTGAATTTTAACAATGTTCATTGCTTGTGCCTATGCAAAGGACATTTATTAGTAAACCAAATTTTGTTTCGTCATTTATCAAATGCACCGAAATTATAAATAGACATTGTGATTTTTAGAAGAAAGTTCTAAACTCCTTCGTTGATCAACTTTGGAACCATCATTGAGCAGAAACAAAACTGTTTAACAGCGCTGCCATGACCAAAAACTCCCGGAATAGTGGAGGAGGCGAAGGGAAGAGACCTTTTCTAAAAAGTGAAAATCCTTAGCCATGTCAACTGAAAAGTGCAGATTTAATGCTCTTTTTGAAATTATTGTAGGCAACCAGCACCAAAAGGCCTCATTAATTTGGTATTTACTTCTATATTTTCGTGGTGAGAAACTACATTTTTGGAATAAAGCAATGAACAAATATTCATGAAGAGGGTGCGATATGGAGCTTCACTAAACAAAGCACAGAATCCAAAAGGAAAAGTTAACAAGATTGATAGATGATGTTACTAACCTGATGTAGTGCTGGTGGTGGTCTCAGTTGTTGGTGTCGTTTCTAGTGAAAGAAAAGATTGCTCTATTCAAGTGGGGCAGCCAAGAGGAATTGGTACTCAGTTATAAAGCCATCAACAGGAATTCATGAGCTGGCACATTTCATGAAAGTGTTTTAATATGTAGATTGGTTACTTCTTACTAATATGCGAAGATAAACTGCTCAGCAACAACAGACTGTATCCCCCGCAGCCGCTCCATGGCGTTCTGCACCCAGCACGCTTATTTCACCACCTCCAATCGGTGTGTCTCCGGTGCCATCCCCGGTCACTTCCCCGTCACTTTATCGATTAATTGAATAAAGCGTGCGATCATACTATGGGCTGCATTACTTTTTACTTGTCAATCAGCGGCTGAATAATTCAGGGTCATCATGAACAATTTCAATTTCTTAATGTACCAACTTCAGATTTTGTGGAAGCTCAGCAGTATTCTAAGAACTATTGATCAGAAATTTAGAACATAAGGAGCGGTAAAGTGCCACAACTGGCGCAACTCCTACCTCACAGCACCAGAGACATCAGATTGATTTGTTCCGTGGGTGCTGTGTACATGGAGATGACATGCCCTCCCTGTTATGTGTTGCTTTCCTACAAGTATCTGAAATATATTTCACTAACCTGATGTGGTGCTGGTAGTGGTCTCTGTTGTTGATGTAGTTGTTGGTGTTCCTAGTGAAAGAAAATAAAGCAATATTTAACCAAGACAGCCAAGAGGAATTGGTATACAGCTAACTATTGGTAGTCAGGAAACCATCAGCAGCAATTCATATGCTGGTACACTTTATTAAAATGTTTAACAGATGACATTTTTGTTCAACCTAGAATAAAATGGCAAGGCAAAATATACTTTTGATAAATCAGCAGCTGAATATTTCAGTGCAATCACAAATAATCCTGTTCTATCTATACACCAGTTGCGGATTTCCTGGAAGATCAACCGTCTTCCAAAGACTGCAAGGTCTACTTAATACCATATTTTATAATACCATTATTAGTGGATCCATTTTTGAAAAATCTTTGAGCTGAAACAAAACTGTTTAACTGCGTTGCCATGACCAAAAACTACAGGAATAGTGGAAGAGGCGAAGGGAAGAGACCTTTTCTATAAAAGTGAAAATCCTTATCCATGTCTGCTGAAAGGTGCCAGACTCAATTCTCTTTTTAAAATTATGGCAGGCAATCAGCAACAAATGGCCTCCTCAATTCGGTAGTTGTTTCTATATTTTCATGGTGAGAAACTACATTTTTTGAATAAAGCAATGAACAAATATTCCTGAAGAGGGGGCTATATAGAGCTTCACTAAACAAAGCACAGAGTCCAAAAGGAAACGCTAACAAGATTGATAGATGATGTTACTAACCTGATGTAGTGCTGGTAGTGGTCTCAGTTGTTGGTGTCGTTTCTAGTGAAAGAAAATATTGCTCTATTCAAGTGGGGCAGCCAAGAGAATTGGTACGCAGTTATAAAGCCATCAACAGGAATTCATGAGCTGGCACATTTTATGAAAGTGTTTTCATGTGTAGTTTGGTTGCTTCTTACTAATATGCAAAGATAAACTGCTCAGCAACAACAGACTGTGTCCCCCGTGGCCTCTCCACGGCGTTCTGCGCCCAGCACGCTTATTTCACCACCTCGCCGGTCACTTTCCCGGACACTTCACCGGTGAATTCCCCATCACTTTACCGATTAATTGAATAAAGCGTGCGGCCATACTATACGGCTGCATTACTTTTTCCTTGTCAATCAGCAGCTGAATATTTCAGGGCCATCATAAACAATTTCAATTTCTTAATGTACCAACTTCAGATTTTGTGGAAGCTCAGCAAGTATTCCAAGAACTACTGATCAGAAATGTCGAACATAAGGAGCGGTAAAGTGCCAAAACTGTTGCAACTCCTACCTCACAGCACCAGAGACATCAGATTGATTTGTTCCGTGGGTGTTGTGTGCATGGAGATGACATGTCCTCCCTGTTATGTATGGCTTTCCTACAAATGTCTGAAATATATTGTCACTAACCTGATGTAGTACTGGTAGTGGTCTCAGTTATTGACGTAGTTGTTGGTGTTCCTGGTGAAAGAAAATAACGCAATATTCAACCAAGACGGCAAGAGGAATTGGTACACAGCTAACTATTGGCAGTCAAGAAACCATCAGAAGGAATTCATAGGCTGGCACGCATTATTAAAAATTTTAACAGATGGCATTTTTGTTCTTCGTAGAATAAAATGACAGAGCAAAATATATTTGATCAATCAGCAGCTGAATATTTCTGTGCCATCACAAATAAACCTGTTCTGACTATACATCAGTTACGGATATCCTGGAAGATTACCGTCTTCCAAAGACCTCAAAATCACCATGTTGTCCAATACCATTATTTGTTGAACCATGTTTGAAAAATCTTTGAGCTGAAACAAAACTGTTTGACAGCGTTGCCATGACAAAAAAACTCCCGGAAATCTGGAGGAGGCGAAGGGAAGAGACCTTTTCTAAAAAGCGAAAATCCTTATCCATGTCAACTGAAAAATGCCAGATTTAATGCTGTTTGTGAGATTATTGTAGGCAACCAGCACCAAAAGGCCTCCTTAATTTGGTAGTTGTTTCTATATTTTTGTGGTGAGAAACTACATTTTTGGAATAAAACAATGAACAAATATTCATGAAGAGGGGGCTATATAGAGCTTCACTAAACAAAGCACAGAGTCCAAAAGGAAAAGCTAACAAGATTGATAGATGATGATACTAACCTGATGTAGTGCTGGTGGTGGTCTCAGCTGTTGGTGTTGTTTCTAGTGAAAGAAAAGATTGCTCTATTCAAGTGGGGCAGCCAAGAGAATTGGAACGCAGATATGAAGCCATCAACAGGAATTCATCAACTGGCATATTTTATGAAAACGTTTTACTAGTTGTCACTTTCTTCATCAGTGAATAAACCATGCGGCCATACTATACGGCTGCATTACTTTTTCCTTGTCTTTGAGAAATTGCATCTGATCAGGCATCTAGAAATATTGATTTGGCACAGCTGTGCAGCTGGTAGAGCTGCAGCCTCATAGTGTCATAGATTTGTATTCTATCCTAACCTCGGGTGCTGTCAGGGCTGGGATTGCACGTTCTCCCTTTCACTACCTGTGATCCCCCCAAGTTTTTAACAGAGGATGATACTGACCTGATGTAGTGGTGGTCCCAGATGTTGATGTAGTTGTTTCTAGTGAAATAAAAAAATGTTATGTTCCACTGAGACAAACAAGAGGAATAGTTATGCGGTTTAGAATCCTCCAACAGGAATTTATCAACTGGCACCTTTTAATAAGAAATTTTACACTTGATCTTTACTTATCAGTGAATATAGCGTATGGCCATACTATGCTGCTGCATTACTTTTTCCTTGTCAATCAGCTGCTGAATGTCAGGGCCACCACAAATAATTCCAACTTCTTAATGTACCAACTTCAGATTTTGTGGAAGCTCAGCAAGTATTCCAAGAACTACTGATAATAAATTTACAACATAAGCAGCGGTAAAGTGCCACAACTGTTGCAACTCCTACCTCACAGCACCAGAGACTTCAGATTGATTTGTTCCGTGGGTGCTGTGTGCATGGAGATTACATGTACTCCCTGTTATGTGTGCCTTTCCTACATGTGTGTGAAATATATTGTCACTAACCTGATGTAGTACTGGTAGTGGTCTCTGTTGTTGATGTAGTTGTTGGTGTTTCTAGTGAAAGAAAATAATGCAATATTCAACCAGGACAGCCAAGAGGAATTGGTACATAGCTAACTATTGGTAGTCAGGAAACCATCAGCAGGAATTCATATGGTGGCACACTTAATTGAAATGTTGAACAGAAGGCATTTTTGTTCTTCACAGAATAAAATTGTAGGGAAAATATAATTTTGATCAATCAGAAGCTGAATATTTCAGTGCCATCACAAATAATTCTGTTCTATCTATACACCAGTTGCAGATTTCCTGGAAGATCAACCATCTTCCAAAGACTGCAAGGTCTACTTAATACCATCATTTCCGATAGTATGTACTGTGTGTACTATGGGTAAGCATGTCTGTTCATATGCCCCATTGATACATGATTATCAACTTGCATAAATTGTGTTCATTATAATCATGTTTTTGATTTTTGCTATGGAATGGCCGTAGAAATTGAGAAGCAGAAAACACCAACTCATTTCCTCCACAAATCCAAACTATTTTGAAATTGTGACATAATTTGGTAGAATTGTTATGAGTCAAACATTGACATCTTAACATGTATATTTGCACAATTTATGCCAATAATTTAAGCAAAGATGCAAGAAGTAAGTCACAGAGCTGATGTTAGAAATGTTGTCTCATTGTCTTCGATTTGCCAATGTTTATTGAAAGTGGTTTGACTCACCTGTTGTGGAACTGGAGGTAGTCTCAGTTGTTCCAGTTGTCAAAGATGTTGTTGGTGTTGTTCCTGGAGAGCAAATAGAAAAGAATTTACAAATTGAATTGCAAGAGTCACCAATCAATTTCAGTACGACACTGTACATTTTCAAAAGACTGGGCTGAATTTTAACAATGTTCATTGCTTGTGCCTATGCAAAGGACATTTATTAGTAAACCAAATTTTGTTTCGTCATTTATCAAATGCACCGAAATTATAAATAGACATTGTGATTTTTAGAAGAAAGTTCTAAACTCCTTCGTTGATCAACTTTGGAACCATCATTGAGCAGAAACAAAACTGTTTAACAGCGCTGCCATGACCAAAAACTCCCGGAATAGTGGAGGAGGCGAAGGGAAGAGACCTTTTCTAAAAAGTGAAAATCCTTATCCATGTCAACTGAAAAGTGCAGATTTAATGCTCTTTTTGAAATTATTGTAGGCAACCAGCACCAAAAGGCCTCATTAATTTGGTATTTACTTCTATATTTTCGTGGTGAGAAACTACATTTTTGGAATAAAGCAATGAACAAATATTCATGAAGAGGGTGCGATATGGAGCTTCACTAAACAAAGCACCGAATCCAAAAGGAAAAGTTAACAAGATTGATAGATGATGTTACTAACCTGATGTAGTGCTGGTGGTGGTCTCAGTTGTTGGTGTCGTTTCTAGTGAAAGAAAAGATTGCTCTATTCAAGTGGGGCAGCCAAGAGGAATTGGTACTCAGTTATAAAGCCATCAACAGGAATTCATGAGCTGGCACATTTCATGAAAGTGTTTTAATATGTAGATTGGTTACTTCTTACTAATATGCGAAGATAAACTGCTCAGCAACAACAGACTGTATCTCCCGCAGCCGCTCCATGGCGTTCTGCACCCAGCACGCTTATTTCACCACCTCCAATCGGTGTGTCTCCGGTGCCATCCCCGGTCACTTCCCCGTCACTTTATCGATTAATTGAATAAAGCGTGCGATCATACTATGGGCTGCATTACTTTTTACTTGTCAATCAGCGGCTGAATAATTCAGGGTCATCATGAACAATTTCAATTTCTTAATATACCAACTTCAGATTTTGTGGAAGCTCAGCAGTATTCTAAGAACTATTGATCAGAAATTTAGAACATAAGGAGCGGTAAAGTGCCACAACTGGCGCAACTCCTACCTCACAGCACCAGAGACATCAGATTGATTTGTTCCGTGGGTGCTGTGTACATGGAGATGACATGCCCTCCCTGTTATGTGTTGCTTTCCTACAAGTATCTGAAATATATTTCACTAACCTGATGTGGTGCTGGTAGTGGTCTCTGTTGTTGATGTAGTTGTTGGTGTTCCTAGTGAAAGAAAATAAAGCAATATTTAACCAAGACAGCCAAGAGGAATTGGTATACAGCTAACTATTGGTAGTCAGGAAACCATCAGCAGCAATTCATATGCTGGTACACTTTATTAAAATGTTTAACAGATGACATTTTTGTTCAACCTAGAATAAAATGGCAAGGCAAAATATACTTTTGATAAATCAGCAGCTGAATATTTCAGTGCAATCACAAATAATCCTGTTCTATCTATACACCAGTTGCGGATTTCCTGGAAGATCAACCGTCTTCCAAAGACTGCAAGGTCTACTTAATACCATATTTTATAATACCATTATTCGTGGATCCATTTTTGAAAAATCTTTGAGCTGAAACAAAACTGTTTAACTGCGTTGCCATGACCAAAAACTACAGGAATAGTGGAAGAGGCGAAGGGAAGAGACCTTTTCTATAAAAGTGAAAATCCTTATCCATGTCTGCTGAAAGGTGCCAGACTCAATTCTCTTTTTAAAATTATGGCAGGCAATCAGCAACAAATGGCCTCCTCAATTCGGTAGTTGTTTCTATATTTTCATGGTGAGAAACTACATTTTTTGAATAAAGCAATGAACAAATATTCCTGAAGAGGGGGCTATATAGAGCTTCACTAAACAAAGCACAGAGTCCAAAAGGAAACGCTAACAAGATTGATAGATGATGTTACTAACCTGATGTAGTGCTGGTAGTGGTCTCAGTTGTTGGTGTCGTTTCTAGTGAAAGAAAATATTGCTCTATTCAAGTGGGGCAGCCAAGAGAATTGGTACGCAGTTATAAAGCCATCAACAGGAATTCATGAGCTGGCACATTTTATGAAAGTGTTTTCATGTGTAGTTTGGTTGCTTCTTACTAATATGCAAAGATAAACTGCTCAGCAACAACAGACTGTGTCCCCCGTGGCCTCTCCACGGCGTTCTGCGCCCAGCACGCTTATTTCACCACCTCGCCGGTCACTTTCCCGGACACTTCACCGGTGAATTCCCCATCACTTTACCGATTAATTGAATAAAGCGTGCGGCCATACTATACGGCTGCATTACTTTTTCCTTGTCAATCAGCAGCTGAATATTTCAGGGCCATCATAAACAATTTCAATTTCTTAATGTACCAACTTCAGATTTTGTGGAAGCTCAGCAAGTATTCCAAGAACTACTGATCAGAAATGTCGAACATAAGGAGCGGTAAAGTGCCAAAACTGTTGCAACTCCTACCTCACAGCACCAGAGACATCAGATTGATTTGTTCCGTGGGTGTTGTGTGCATGGAGATGACATGTCCTCCCTGTTATGTATGGCTTTCCTACAAATGTCTGAAATATATTGTCACTAACCTGATGTAGTACTGGTAGTGGTCTCAGTTATTGACGTAGTTGTTGGTGTTCCTGGTGAAAGAAAATAACGCAATATTCAACCAAGACGGCAAGAGGAATTGGTACACAGCTAACTATTGGCAGTCAAGAAACCATCAGAAGGAATTCATAGGCTGGCACGCATTATTAAAAATTTTAACAGATGGCATTTTTGTTCTTCGTAGAATAAAATGACAGAGCAAAATATATTTGATCAATCAGCAGCTGAATATTTCTGTGCCATCACAAATAAACCTGTTCTGACTATACATCAGTTACGGATATCCTGGAAGATTACCGTCTTCCAAAGACCTCAAAATCACCATGTTGTCCAATACCATTATTTGTTGAACCATGTTTGAAAAATCTTTGAGCTGAAACAAAACTGTTTGACAGCGTTGCCATGACAAAAAAACTCCCGGAAATCTGGAGGAGGCGAAGGGAAGAGACCTTTTCTAAAAAGCGAAAATCCTTATCCATGTCAACTGAAAAATGCCAGATTTAATGCTGTTTGTGAGATTATTGTAGGCAACCAGCACCAAAAGGCCTCCTTAATTTGGTAGTTGTTTCTATATTTTTGTGGTGAGAAACTACATTTTTGGAATAAAACAATGAACAAATATTCATGAAGAGGGGGCTATATAGAGCTTCACTAAACAAAGCACAGAGTCCAAAAGGAAAAGCTAACAAGATTGATAGATGATGATACTAACCTGATGTAGTGCTGGTGGTGGTCTCAGCTGTTGGTGTTGTTTCTAGTGAAAGAAAAGATTGCTCTATTCAAGTGGGGCAGCCAAGAGAATTGGAACGCAGATATGAAGCCATCAACAGGAATTCATCAACTGGCATATTTTATGAAAACGTTTTACTAGTTGTCACTTTCTTCATCAGTGAATAAACCATGCGGCCATACTATACGGCTGCATTACTTTTTCCTTGTCTTTGAGAAATTGCATCTGATCAGGCATCTAGAAATATTGATTTGGCACAGCTGTGCAGCTGGTAGAGCTGCAGCCTCATAGTGTCATAGATTTGTATTCTATCCTAACCTCGGGTGCTGTCAGGGCTGGGATTGCACGTTCTCCCTTTCACTACCTGTGATCCCCCCAAGTTTTTAACAGAGGATGATACTGACCTGATGTAGTGGTGGTCCCAGATGTTGATGTAGTTGTTTCTAGTGAAATAAAAAAATGTTATGTTCCACTGAGACAAACAAGAGGAATAGTTATGCGGTTTAGAATCCTCCAACAGGAATTTATCAACTGGCACCTTTTAATAAGAAATTTTACACTTGATCTTTACTTATCAGTGAATATAGCGTATGGCCATACTATGCTGCTGCATTACTTTTTCCTTGTCAATCAGCTGCTGAATGTCAGGGCCACCACAAATAATTCCAACTTCTTAATGTACCAACTTCAGATTTTGTGGAAGCTCAGCAAGTATTCCAAGAACTACTGATAATAAATTTACAACATAAGCAGCGGTAAAGTGCCACAACTGTTGCAACTCCTACCTCACAGCACCAGAGACTTCAGATTGATTTGTTCCGTGGGTGCTGTGTGCATGGAGATTACATGTACTCCCTGTTATGTGTGCCTTTCCTACATGTGTGTGAAATATATTGTCACTAACCTGATGTAGTACTGGTAGTGGTCTCTGTTGTTGATGTAGTTGTTGGTGTTTCTAGTGAAAGAAAATAATGCAATATTCAACCAGGACAGCCAAGAGGAATTGGTACATAGCTAACTATTGGTAGTCAGGAAACCATCAGCAGGAATTCATATGGTGGCACACTTAATTGAAATGTTGAACAGAAGGCATTTTTGTTCTTCACAGAATAAAATTGTAGGGAAAATATAATTTTGATCAATCAGAAGCTGAATATTTCAGTGCCATCACAAATAATTCTGTTCTATCTATACACCAGTTGCAGATTTCCTGGAAGATCAACCATCTTCCAAAGACTGCAAGGTCTACTTAATACCATCATTTCCGATAGTATGTACTGTGTGTACTATGGGTAAGCATGTCTGTTCATATGCCCCATTGATACATGATTATCAACTTGCATAAATTGTGTTCATTATAATCATGTTTTTGATTTTTGCTATGGAATGGCCGTAGAAATTGAGAAGCAGAAAACACCAACTCATTTCCTCCACAAATCCAAACTATTTTGAAATTGTGACAAAATTTGGTAGAATTGTTATGAGTCAAACATTGACATCTTAACATGTATATTTGCACAATTTATGCAAATAATTTAAGCAAAGATGCAAGAAGTAAGTCACAGAGCTGATGTTAGAAATGTTGTCTCATTGTCTTCGATTTGCCAATGTTTATTGAAAGTGGTTTGACTCACCTGTTGTGGAACTGGAGGTAGTCTCAGTTGTTCCAGTTGTCAAAGATGTTGTTGGTGTTGTTCCTGGAGAGCAAATAGAAAAGAATTTACAAATTGAATTGCAAGAGTCACCAATCAATTTCAGTACGACACTGTACATTTTCAAAAGACTGGGCTGAATTTTAACAATGTTCATTGCTTGTGCCTATGCAAAGGACATTTATTAGTAAACCAAATTTTGTTTCGTCATTTATCAAATGCACCGAAATTATAAATAGACATTGTGATTTTTAGAAGAAAGTTCTAAACTCCTTCGTTGATCAACTTTGGAACCATCATTGAGCAGAAACAAAACTGTTTAACAGCGCTGCCATGACCAAAAACTCCCGGAATAGTGGAGGAGGCGAAGGGAAGAGACCTTTTCTAAAAAGTGAAAATCCTTATCCATGTCAACTGAAAAGTGCAGATTTAATGCTCTTTTTGAAATTATTGTAGGCAACCAGCACCAAAAGGCCTCATTAATTTGGTATTTACTTCTATATTTTCGTGGTGAGAAACTACATTTTTGGAATAAAGCAATGAACAAATATTCATGAAGAGGGTGCGATATGGAGCTTCACTAAACAAAGCACCGAATCCAAAAGGAAAAGTTAACAAGATTGATAGATGATGTTACTAACCTGATGTAGTGCTGGTGGTGGTCTCAGTTGTTGGTGTCGTTTCTAGTGAAAGAAAAGATTGCTCTATTCAAGTGGGGCAGCCAAGAGGAATTGGTACTCAGTTATAAAGCCATCAACAGGAATTCATGAGCTGGCACATTTCATGAAAGTGTTTTAATATGTAGATTGGTTACTTCTTACTAATATGCGAAGATAAACTGCTCAGCAACAACAGACTGTATCTCCCGCAGCCGCTCCATGGCGTTCTGCACCCAGCACGCTTATTTCACCACCTCCAATCGGTGTGTCTCCGGTGCCATCCCCGGTCACTTCCCCGTCACTTTATCGATTAATTGAATAAAGCGTGCGATCATACTATGGGCTGCATTACTTTTTACTTGTCAATCAGCGGCTGAATAATTCAGGGTCATCATGAACAATTTCAATTTCTTAATATACCAACTTCAGATTTTGTGGAAGCTCAGCAGTATTCTAAGAACTATTGATCAGAAATTTAGAACATAAGGAGCGGTAAAGTGCCACAACTGGCGCAACTCCTACCTCACAGCACCAGAGACATCAGATTGATTTGTTCCGTGGGTGCTGTGTACATGGAGATGACATGCCCTCCCTGTTATGTGTTGCTTTCCTACAAGTATCTGAAATATATTTCACTAACCTGATGTGGTGCTGGTAGTGGTCTCTGTTGTTGATGTAGTTGTTGGTGTTCCTAGTGAAAGAAAATAAAGCAATATTTAACCAAGACAGCCAAGAGGAATTGGTATACAGCTAACTATTGGTAGTCAGGAAACCATCAGCAGCAATTCATATGCTGGTACACTTTATTAAAATGTTTAACAGATGACATTTTTGTTCAACCTAGAATAAAATGGCAAGGCAAAATATACTTTTGATAAATCAGCAGCTGAATATTTCAGTGCAATCACAAATAATCCTGTTCTATCTATACACCAGTTGCGGATTTCCTGGAAGATCAACCGTCTTCCAAAGACTGCAAGGTCTACTTAATACCATATTTTATAATACCATTATTCGTGGATCCATTTTTGAAAAATCTTTGAGCTGAAACAAAACTGTTTAACTGCGTTGCCATGACCAAAAACTACAGGAATAGTGGAAGAGGCGAAGGGAAGAGACCTTTTCTATAAAAGTGAAAATCCTTATCCATGTCTGCTGAAAGGTGCCAGACTCAATTCTCTTTTTAAAATTATGGCAGGCAATCAGCAACAAATGGCCTCCTCAATTCGGTAGTTGTTTCTATATTTTCATGGTGAGAAACTACATTTTTTGAATAAAGCAATGAACAAATATTCCTGAAGAGGGGGCTATATAGAGCTTCACTAAACAAAGCACAGAGTCCAAAAGGAAACGCTAACAAGATTGATAGATGATGTTACTAACCTGATGTAGTGCTGGTAGTGGTCTCAGTTGTTGGTGTCGTTTCTAGTGAAAGAAAATATTGCTCTATTCAAGTGGGGCAGCCAAGAGAATTGGTACGCAGTTATAAAGCCATCAACAGGAATTCATGAGCTGGCACATTTTATGAAAGTGTTTTCATGTGTAGTTTGGTTGCTTCTTACTAATATGCAAAGATAAACTGCTCAGCAACAACAGACTGCGTCCCCCGTGGCCTCTCCACGGCGTTCTGCGCCCAGCACGCTTATTTCACCACCTCGCCGGTCACTTTCCCGGACACTTCACCGCTGAATTCCCCATCACTTTACCGATTAATTGAATAAAGCGTGCGGCCATACTATACGGCTGCATTACTTTTTCCTTGTCAATCAGCAGCTGAATATTTCAGGGCCATCATAAACAATTTCAATTTCTTAATGTACCAACTTCAGATTTTGTGGAAGCTCAGCAAGTATTCCAAGAACTACTGATCAGAAATTTAGAACATAAGGAGCGGTAAAGTGCCAAAACTGTTGCAACTCCTACCTCACAGCACCAGAGACATCAGATTGATTTGTTCCGTGGGTGTTGTGTGCATGGAGATGACATGTCCTCCCTGTTATGTGTGGCTTTCCTACAAATGTCTGAAATATATTGTCACTAACCTGATGTAGTACTGGTAGTGGTCTCAGTTATTGATGTAGTTGTTGGTGTTCCTGGTGAAAGAAAATAACGCAATATTCAACCAAGACGGCAAGAGGAATTGGTACACAGCTAACTATTGGCAGTCAAGAAACCATCAGAAGGAATTCATAGGCTGGCACGCATTATTAAAAATTTTAACAGATGGCATTTTTGTTCTTCGTAGAATAAAATGACAGAGCAAAATATATTTGATCAATCAGCAGCTGAATATTTCTGTGCCATCACAAATAAACCTGTTCTGACTATACATCAGTTACGGATATCCTGGAAGATTACCGTCTTCCAAAGACCTCAAAATCACCATGTTGTCCAATACCATTATTTGTTGAACCATGTTTGAAAAATCTTTGAGCTGAAACAAAACTGTTTAACAGCGTTGCCATGACAAAAAAACTCCCGGAAATCTGGAGGAGGCGAAGGGAAGAGACCTTTTCTAAAAAGCGAAAATCCTTATCCATGTCAACTGAAAAATGCCAGATTTAATGCTGTTTGTGAAATTATTGTAGGCAACCAGCACCAAAAGGCCTCCTTAATTTGGTAGTTGTTTCTATATTTTTGTGGTGAGAAACTACATTTTTGGAATAAAACAATGAACAAATATTCATGAAGAGGGGGCTATATAGAGCTTCACTAAACAAAGCACAGAGTCCAAAAGGAAAAGCTAACAAGATTGATAGATGATGATACTAACCTGATGTAGTGCTGGTGGTGGTCTCAGTTGTTGGTGTTGTTTCTAGTGAAAGAAAAGATTGCTCTATTCAAGTGGGGCAGCCAAGAGAATTGGAACGCAGATATGAAGCCATCAACAGGAATTCATCAACTGGCATATTTTATGAAAACGTTTTACTAGTTGTCACTTTCTTCATCAGTGAATAAACCATGCGGCCATACTATACGACTGCATTACTTTTTCCTTGTCTTTGAGAAATTGCATCTGATCAGGCATCTAGAAATATTGATTTGGCACAGCTGTGCAGCTGGTAGAGCTGCAGCCTCATAGTGTCATAGATTTGTATTCTATCCTAACCTCGGGTGCTGTCAGGGCTGGGATTGCACGTTCTCCCTTTCACTACCTGTGATCCCCCCAAGTTTTTAACAGAGGATGATACTGACCTGATGTAGTGGTGGTCCCAGATGTTGATGTAGTTGTTTCTAGTGAAATAAAAAAATGTTATGTTCCACTGAGACAAACAAGAGGAATTGTTATGCGGTTTAGAATCCTCCAACAGGAATTTATCAACTGGCACCTTTTAATAAGAAATTTTACACTTGATCTTTCCTTATCAGTGAATATAGCGTATGGCCATACTATGCTGCTGCATTACTTTTTCCTTGTCAATCAGCTGCTGAATGTCAGGGCCACCACAAATAATTACAACTTCTTAATGTACCAACTTCAGATTTTGTGGAAGCTCAGCAAGTATTCCAAGAACTACTGATCATAAATTTACAACATAAGCAGCGGTAAAGTGCCACAACTGTTGCAACTCCTACCTCACAGCACCAGAGACGTCAGATTGATTTGTTCCGTGGGTGCTGTGTGCAAGGAGATTACATGTACTCCCTGTTATATGTGCCTTTCCTACATGTGTGTGAAATATATTGTCACTAACCTGATGTAGTACTGGTAGTGGTCTCTGTTGTTGATGTAGTTGTTGGTGTTTCTAGTGAAAGAAAATAATGCAATATTCAACCAGGACAGCCAAGAGGAATTGGTACATAGCTAACTATTGGTAGTCAGGAAACCATCAGCAGGAATTCATATGGTGGCACACTTAATTGAAATGTTGAACAGAAGGCATTTTTGTTCTTCACAGAATAAAATTGTAGGGAAAATATAATTTTGATCAATCAGAAGCTGAATATTTCAGTGCCATCACAAATAATTCTGTTCTATCTATACACCAGTTGCAGATTTCCTGGAAGATCAACCATCTTCCAAAGACTGCAAGGTCTACTTAATACCATCATTTCCGATAGTATGTACTGTGTGTACTATGGGTAAGCATGTCTGTTCATATGCCCCATTGATACATGATTATCAACTTGCATAAATTGTGTTCATTATAATCATGTTTTTGATTTTTGCTATGGAATGGCCGTAGAAATTGAGAAGCAGAAAACACCAACTCATTTCCTCCACAAATCCAAACTATTTTGAAATTGTGACATAATTTGGTAGAATTGTTATGAGTCAAACATTGACATCTTAACATGTATATTTGCACAATTTATGCCAATAATTTAAGCAAAGATGCAAGAAGTAAGTCACAGAGCTGATGTTAGAAATGTTGTCTCATTGTCTTCGATTTGCCAATGTTTATTGAAAGTGGTTTGACTCACCTGTTGTGGAACTGGAGGTAGTCTCAGTTGTTCCAGTTGTCAAAGATGTTGTTGGTGTTGTTCCTGGAGAGCAAATAGAAAAGAATTTACAAATTGAATTGCAAGAGTCACCAATCAATTTCAGTACGACACTGTACATTTTCAAAAGACTGGGCTGAATTTTAACAATGTTCATTGCTTGTGCCTATGCAAAGGACATTTATTAGTAAACCAAATTTTGTTTCGTCATTTATCAAATGCACCGAAATTATAAATAGACATTGTGATTTTTAGAAGAAAGTTCTAAACTCCTTCGTTGATCAACTTTGGAACCATCATTGAGCAGAAACAAAACTGTTTAACAGCGCTGCCATGACCAAAAACTCCCGGAATAGTGGAGGAGGCGAAGGGAAGAGACCTTTTCTAAAAAGTGAAAATCCTTATCCATGTCAACTGAAAAGTGCAGATTTAATGCTCTTTTTGAAATTATTGTAGGCAACCAGCACCAAAAGGCCTCATTAATTTGGTATTTACTTCTATATTTTCGTGGTGAGAAACTACATTTTTGGAATAAAGCAATGAACAAATATTCATGAAGAGGGTGCGATATGGAGCTTCACTAAACAAAGCACCGAATCCAAAAGGAAAAGTTAACAAGATTGATAGATGATGTTACTAACCTGATGTAGTGCTGGTGGTGGTCTCAGTTGTTGGTGTCGTTTCTAGTGAAAGAAAAGATTGCTCTATTCAAGTGGGGCAGCCAAGAGGAATTGGTACTCAGTTATAAAGCCATCAACAGGAATTCATGAGCTGGCACATTTCATGAAAGTGTTTTAATATGTAGATTGGTTACTTCTTACTAATATGCGAAGATAAACTGCTCAGCAACAACAGACTGTATCCCCCGCAGCCGCTCCATGGCGTTCTGCACCCAGCACGCTTATTTCACCACCTCCAATCGGTGTGTCTCCGGTGCCATCCCCGGTCACTTCCCCGTCACTTTATCGATTAATTGAATAAAGCGTGCGATCATACTATGGGCTGCATTACTTTTTACTTGTCAATCAGCGGCTGAATAATTCAGGGTCATCATGAACAATTTCAATTTCTTAATATACCAACTTCAGATTTTGTGGAAGCTCAGCAGTATTCTAAGACCTATTGATCAGAAATTTAGAACATAAGGAGCGGTAAAGTGCCACAACTGGCGCAACTCCTACCTCACAGCACCAGAGACATCAGATTGATTTGTTCCGTGGGTGCTGTGTACATGGAGATGACATGCCCTCCCTGTTATGTGTTGCTTTCCTACAAGTATCTGAAATATATTTCACTAACCTGATGTGGTGCTGGTAGTGGTCTCTGTTGTTGATGTAGTTGTTGGTGTTCCTAGTGAAAGAAAATAAAGCAATATTTAACCAAGACAGCCAAGAGGAATTGGTATACAGCTAACTATTGGTAGTCAGGAAACCATCAGCAGCAATTCATATGCTGGTACACTTTATTAAAATGTTTAACAGATGACATTTTTGTTCAACCTAGAATAAAATGGCAAGGCAAAATATACTTTTGATAAATCAGCAGCTGAATATTTCAGTGCAATCACAAATAATCCTGTTCTATCTATACACCAGTTGCGGATTTCCTGGAAGATCAACCGTCTTCCAAAGACTGCAAGGTCTACTTAATACCATATTTTATAATACCATTATTCGTGGATCCATTTTTGAAAAATCTTTGAGCTGAAACAAAACTGTTTAACTGCGTTGCCATGACCAAAAACTACAGGAATAGTGGAAGAGGCGAAGGGAAGAGACCTTTTCTATAAAAGTGAAAATCCTTATCCATGTCTGCTGAAAGGTGCCAGACTCAATTCTCTTTTTAAAATTATGGCAGGCAATCAGCAACAAATGGCCTCCTCAATTCGGTAGTTGTTTCTATATTTTCATGGTGAGAAACTACATTTTTTGAATAAAGCAATGAACAAATATTCCTGAAGAGGGGGCTATATAGAGCTTCACTAAACAAAGCACAGAGTCCAAAAGGAAACGCTAACAAGATTGATAGATGATGTTACTAACCTGATGTAGTGCTGGTAGTGGTCTCAGTTGTTGGTGTCGTTTCTAGTGAAAGAAAAGATTGCTCTATTCAAGTGGGGCAGCCAAGAGAATTGGTACGCAGTTATAAAGCCATCAACAGGAATTCATGAGCTGGCACATTTTATGAAAGTGTTTTCATGTGTAGTTTGGTTGCTTCTTACTAATATGCAAAGATAAACTGCTCAGCAACAACAGACTGTGTCCCCCGTGGCCTCTCCACGGCGTTCTGCGCCCAGCACGCTTATTTCACCACCTCGCCGGTCACTTTCCCGGACACTTCACCGGTGAATTCCCCATCACTTTACCGATTAATTGAATAAAGCGTGCGGCCATACTATACGGCTGCATTACTTTTTCCTTGTCAATCAGCAGCTGAATATTTCAGGGCCATCATAAACAATTTCAATTTCTTAATGTACCAACTTCAGATTTTGTGGAAGCTCAGCAAGTATTCCAAGAACTACTGATCAGAAATGTCGAACATAAGGAGCGGTAAAGTGCCAAAACTGTTGCAACTCCTACCTCACAGCACCAGAGACATCAGATTGATTTGTTCCGTGGGTGTTGTGTGCATGGAGATGACATGTCCTCCCTGTTATGTATGGCTTTCCTACAAATGTCTGAAATATATTGTCACTAACCTGATGTAGTACTGGTAGTGGTCTCAGTTATTGACGTAGTTGTTGGTGTTCCTGGTGAAAGAAAATAACGCAATATTCAACCAAGACGGCAAGAGGAATTGGTACACAGCTAACTATTGGCAGTCAAGAAACCATCAGAAGGAATTCATAGGCTGGCACGCATTATTAAAAATTTTAACAGATGGCATTTTTGTTCTTCGTAGAATAAAATGACAGAGCAAAATATATTTGATCAATCAGCAGCTGAATATTTCTGTGCCATCACAAATAAACCTGTTCTGACTATACATCAGTTACGGATATCCTGGAAGATTACCGTCTTCCAAAGACCTCAAAATCACCATGTTGTCCAATACCATTATTTGTTGAACCATGTTTGAAAAATCTTTGAGCTGAAACAAAACTGTTTGACAGCGTTGCCATGACAAAAAAACTCCCGGAAATCTGGAGGAGGCGAAGGGAAGAGACCTTTTCTAAAAAGCGAAAATCCTTATCCATGTCAACTGAAAAATGCCAGATTTAATGCTGTTTGTGAGATTATTGTTGGCAACCAGCACCAAAAGGCCTCCTTAATTTGGTAGTTGTTTCTATATTTTTGTGGTGAGAAACTACATTTTTGGAATAAAACAATGAACAAATATTCATGAAGAGGGGGCTATATAGAGCTTCACTAAACAAAGCACAGAGTCCAAAAGGAAAAGCTAACAAGATTGATAGATGATGATACTAACCTGATGTAGTGCTGGTGGTGGTCTCAGTTGTTGGTGTTGTTTCTAGTGAAAGAAAAGATTGCTCTATTCAAGTGGGGCAGCCAAGAGAATTGGAACGCAGATATGAAGCCATCAACAGGAATTCATCAACTGGCATATTTTATGAAAACGTTTTACTAGTTGTCACTTTCTTCATCAGTGAATAAACCATGCGGCCATACTATACGGCTGCATTACTTTTTCCTTGTCTTTGAGAAATTGCATCTGATCAGGCATCTAGAAATATTGATTTGGCACAGCTGTGCAGCTGGTAGAGCTGCAGCCTCATAGTGTCATAGATTTGTATTCTATCCTAACCTCGGGTGCTGTCAGGGCTGGGATTGCACGTTCTCCCTTTCACTACCTGTGATCCCCCCAAGTTTTTAACAGAGGATGATACTGACCTGATGTAGTGGTGGTCCCAGATGTTGATGTAGTTGTTTCTAGTGAAATAAAAAAATGTTATGTTCCACTGAGACAAACAAGAGGAATAGTTATGCGGTTTAGAATCCTCCAACAGGAATTTATCAACTGGCACCTTTTAATAAGAAATTTTACACTTGATCTTTACTTATCAGTGAATATAGCGTATGGCCATACTATGCTGCTGCATTACTTTTTCCTTGTCAATCAGCTGCTGAATGTCAGGGCCACCACAAATAATTCCAACTTCTTAATGTACCAACTTCAGATTTTGTGGAAGCTCAGCAAGTATTCCAAGAACTACTGATAATAAATTTACAACATAAGCAGCGGTAAAGTGCCACAACTGTTGCAACTCCTACCTCACAGCACCAGAGACTTCAGATTGATTTGTTCCGTGGGTGCTGTGTGCATGGAGATTACATGTACTCCCTGTTATGTGTGCCTTTCCTACATGTGTGTGAAATATATTGTCACTAACCTGATGTAGTACTGGTAGTGGTCTCTGTTGTTGATGTAGTTGTTGGTGTTTCTAGTGAAAGAAAATAATGCAATATTCAACCAGGACAGCCAAGAGGAATTGGTACATAGCTAACTATTGGTAGTCAGGAAACCATCAGCAGGAATTCATATGGTGGCACACTTAATTGAAATGTTGAACAGAAGGCATTTTTGTTCTTCACAGAATAAAATTGTAGGGAAAATATAATTTTGATCAATCAGAAGCTGAATATTTCAGTGCCATCACAAATAATTCTGTTCTATCTATACACCAGTTGCAGATTTCCTGGAAGATCAACCATCTTCCAAAGACTGCAAGGTCTACTTAATACCATCATTTCCGATAGTATGTACTGTGTGTACTATGGGTAAGCATGTCTGTTCATATGCCCCATTGATACATGATTATCAACTTGCATAAATTGTGTTCATTATAATCATGTTTTTGATTTTTGCTATGGAATGGCCGTAGAAATTGAGAAGCAGAAAACACCAACTCATTTCCTCCACAAATCCAAACTATTTTGAAATTGTGACAAAATTTGGTAGAATTGTTATGAGTCAAACATTGACATCTTAACATGTATATTTGCACAATTTATGCCAATAATTTAAGCAAAGATGCAAGAAGTAAGTCACAGAGCTGATGTTAGAAATGTTGTCTCATTGTCTTCGATTTGCCAATGTTTATTGAAAGTGGTTTGACTCACCTGTTGTGGAACTGGAGGTAGTCTCAGTTGTTCCAGTTGTCAAAGATGTTGTTGGTGTTGTTCCTGGAGAGCAAATAGAAAAGAATTTACAAATTGAATTGCAAGAGTCACCAATCAATTTCAGTACGACACTGTACATTTTCAAAAGACTGGGCTGAATTTTAACAATGTTCATTGCTTGTGCCTATGCAAAGGACATTTATTAGTAAACCAAATTTTGTTTCGTCATTTATCAAATGCACCGAAATTATAAATAGACATTGTGATTTTTAGAAGAAAGTTCTAAACTCCTTCGTTGATCAACTTTGGAACCATCATTGAGCAGAAACAAAACTGTTTAACAGCGCTGCCATGACCAAAAACTCCCGGAATAGTGGAGGAGGCGAAGGGAAGAGACCTTTTCTAAAAAGTGAAAATCCTTATCCATGTCAACTGAAAAGTGCAGATTTAATGCTCTTTTTGAAATTATTGTAGGCAACCAGCACCAAAAGGCCTCATTAATTTGGTATTTACTTCTATATTTTCGTGGTGAGAAACTACATTTTTGGAATAAAGCAATGAACAAATATTCATGAAGAGGGTGCGATATGGAGCTTCACTAAACAAAGCACCGAATCCAAAAGGAAAAGTTAACAAGATTGATAGATGATGTTACTAACCTGATGTAGTGCTGGTGGTGGTCTCAGTTGTTGGTGTCGTTACTAGTGAAAGAAAAGATTGCTCTAATCAAGTGGGGCAGCCAAGAGGAATTGGTACTCAGTTATAAAGCCATCGACAGGAATTCATGAGCTGGCACATTTCATGAAAGTGTTTTAATATGTAGATTGGTTACTTCTTACTAATATGCGAAGATAAACTGCTCAGCAACAACAGACTGTATCTCCCGCAGCCGCTCCATGGCGTTCTGCACCCAGCACGCTTATTTCACCACCTCCAATCGGTGTGTCTCCGGTGCCATCCCCGGTCACTTCCCCGTCACTTTATCGATTAATTGAATAAAGCGTGCGATCATACTATGGGCTGCATTACTTTTTACTTGTCAATCAGCGGCTGAATAATTCAGGGTCATCATGAACAATTTCAATTTCTTAATGTACCAACTTCAGATTTTGTGGAAGCTCAGCAGTATTCTAAGAACTATTGATCAGAAATTTAGAACATAAGGAGCGGTAAAGTGCCACAACTGGCGCAACTCCTACCTCACAGCACCAGAGACATCAGATTGATTTGTTCCGTGGGTGCTGTGTACATGGAGATGACATGCCCTCCCTGTTATGTGTTGCTTTCCTACAAGTATCTGAAATATATTTCACTAACCTGATGTGGTGCTGGTAGTGGTCTCTGTTGTTGATGTAGTTGTTGGTGTTCCTAGTGAAAGAAAATAAAGCAATATTTAACCAAGACAGCCAAGAGGAATTGGTATACAGCTAACTATTGGTAGTCAGGAAACCATCAGCAGCAATTCATATGCTGGTACACTTTATTAAAATGTTTAACAGATGACATTTTTGTTCAACCTAGAATAAAATGGCAAGGCAAAATATACTTTTGATAAATCAGCAGCTGAATATTTCAGTGCAACCACAAATAATCCTGTTCTATCTATACACCAGTTGCGGATTTCCTGGAAGATCAACCGTCTTCCAAAGACTGCAAGGTCTACTTAATACCATATTTTATAATACCATTATTCGTGGATCCATTTTTGAAAAATCTTTGAGCTGAAACAAAACTGTTTAACTGCGTTGCCATGACCAAAAACTACAGGAATAGTGGAAGAGGCGAAGGGAAGAGACCTTTTCTATAAAAGTGAAAATCCTTATCCATGTCTGCTGAAAGGTGCCAGACTCAGTTCTCTTTTTAAAATTATGGCAGGCAATCAGCAACAAATGGCCTCCTCAATTCGGTAGTTGTTTCTATATTTTCATGGTGAGAAACTACATTTTTTGAATAAAGCAATGAACAAATATTCCTGAAGAGGGGGCTATATAGAGCTTCACTAAACAAAGCACAGAGTCCAAAAGTAAACGCTAACAAGATTGATAGATGATGTTACTAACCTGATGTAGTGCTGGTAGTGGTCTCAGTTGTTGGTGTAGTTTCTAGTGAAAGAAAAGATTGCTCTATTCAAGTGGGGCAGCCAAGAGAATTGGTACGCAGTTATAAAGCCATCAACAGGAATTCATGAGCTGGCACATTTTATGAAAGTGTTTTCATGTGTAGTTTGGTTGCTTCTTACAAATATGCAAAGATAAACTGCTCAGCAACAACAGACTGTGTCCCCCGTGGCCTCTCCACGGCGTTCTGCGCCCAGCACGCTTATTTCACCACCTCGCCGGTCACTTTCCCGGACACTTCACCGGTGAATTCCCCATCACTTTACCGATTAATTGAATAAAGCGTGCGGCCATACTATACGGCTGCATTACTTTTTCCTTGTCAATCAGCAGCTGAATATTTCAGGGCCATCATAAACAATTTCAATTTCTTAATGTACCAACTTCAGATTTTGTGGAAGCTCAGCAAGTATTCCAAGAACTACTGATCAGAAATGTCGAACATAAGGAGCGGTAAAGTGCCAAAACTGTTGCAACTCCTACCTCACAGCACCAGAGACATCAGATTGATTTGTTCCGTGGGTGTTGTGTGCATGGAGATGACATGTCCTCCCTGTTATGTGTGGCTTTCCTACAAATGTCTGAAATATATTGTCACTGACCTGATATAGTACTGGTAGTGGTCTCAGTTATTGATGTAGTTGTTGGTGTTCCTGGTGAAAGAAAATAACGCAATATTCAACCAAGACGGCAAGAGGAATTGGTACACAGCTAACTATTGGCAGTCAAGAAACCATCAGAAGGAATTCATAGGCTGGCACGCATTATTAAAAATTTTAACAGATGGCATTTTTGTTCTTCGTAGAATAAAATGACAGAGCAAAATATATTTGATCAATCAGCAGCTGAATATTTCTGTGCCATCACAAATAAACCTGTTCTGACTATACATCAGTTACGGATATCCTGGAAGATTACCGTCTTCCAAAGACCTCAAAATCACCATGTTGTCCAATACCATTATTTGTTGAACCATGTTTGAAAAATCTTTGAGCTGAAACAAAACTGTTTGACAGCGTTGCCATGACAAAAAAACTCCCGGAATAGTGGAAGAGGCGAAGGGAAGAGACCTTTTCTAAAAAGCGAAAATCCTTATCCATGTCAACTGAAAAATGCCAGATTTAATGCTGTTTGTGAAATTATTGTAGGCAACCAGCACCAAAAGGCCTCCTTAATTTGGTAGTTGTTTCTATATTTTTGTGGTGAGAAACTACATTTTTGGAATAAAACAATGAACAAATATTCATGAAGAGGGGGCTATATAGAGCTTCACTAAACAAAGCACAGAGTCCAAAAGGAAAAGCTAACAAGATTGATAGATGATGATACTAACCTGATGTAGTGCTGGTGGTGGTCTCAGTTGTTGGTGTTGTTTCTAGTGAAAGAAAAGATTGCTCTATTCAAGTGGGGCAGCCAAGAGAATTGGAACGCAGATATGAAGCCATCAACAGGAATTCATCAACTGGCATATTTTATGAAAACGTTTTACTAGTTGTCACTTTCTTCATCAGTGAATAAACCATGCGGCCATACTATACGGCTGCATTACTTTTTCCTTGTCTTTGAGAAATTGCATCTGATCAGGCATCTAGAAAGATTGATTTGGCACAGCTGTGCAGCTGGTAGAGCTGCAGCCTCATAGTGTCATAGATTTGTATTCTATCCTAACCTCAGGTGCTGTCAGGGCTGGGATTGCACGTTCTCCCTTTCACTACCTGTGATCCCCCCAAGTTTTTAACAGAGGATGATACTGACCTGATGTAGTGGTGGTCCCAGATGTTGATGTAGTTGTTTCTAGTGAAATAAAAAAATGTTATGTTCCACTGAGACAAACAAGAGGAATAGTTATGCGGTTTAGAATCCTCCAACAGGAATTTATCAACTGGCACCTTTTAATAAGAAATTTTACACTTGATCTTGACTTATCAGTGAATATAGCATATGGCCATACTATGCTGCTGCATTACTTTTTCCTTGTCAATCAGCTGCTGAATGTCAGGGCCACCACAAATAATTCCAACTTCTTAATGTACCAACTTCAGATTTTGTGGAAGCTCAGCAAGTATTCCAAGAACTACTGATCATAAATTTACAACATAAGCAGCGGTAAAGTGCCACAACTGTTGCAACTCCTACCTCACAGCACCAGAGACTTCAGATTGATTTGTTCCGTGGGTGCTGTGTGCATGGAGATTACATGTACTCCCTGTTATGTGTGCCTTTCCTACATGTGTGTGAAATATATTGTCACTAACCTGATGTAGTACTGGTAGTGGTCTCTGTTGTTGATGTAGTTGTTGGTGTTTCCAGTGAAAGAAAATAATGCAATATTCAACCAGGACAGCCAAGAGGAATTGGTACATAGCTAACTATTGGTAGTCAGGAAACCATCAGCAGGAATTCATATGGTGGCACACTTAATTGAAATGTTGAACAGAAGGCATTTTTGTTCTTCACAGAATAAAATTGTAGGGAAAATATAATTTTGATCAATCAGAAGCTGAATATTTCAGTGCCATCACAAATAATTCTGTTCTATCTATACACCAGTTGCAGATTTCCTGGAAGATCAACCATCTTCCAAAGACTGCAAGGTCTACTTAATACCATCATTTCCGATAGTATGTACTGTGTGTACTATGGGTAAGCATGTCTGTTCATATGCCCCATTGATACATGATTATCAACTTGCATAAATTGTGTTCATTATAATCATGTTTTTGATTTTTGCTATGGAATGGCCGTAGAAATTGAGAAGCAGAAAACACCAACTCATTTCCTCCACAAATCCAAACTATTTTGAAATTGTGACAAAATTTGGTAGAATTGTTATGAGTCAAACATTGACATCTTAACATGTATATTTGCACAATTTATGCCAATAATTTAAGCAAAGATGCAAGAAGTAAGTCACAGAGCTGATGTTAGAAATGTTGTCTCATTGTCTTCGATTTGCCAATGTTTATTGAAAGTGGTTTGACTCACCTGTTGTGGAACTGGAGGTAGTCTCAGTTGTTCCAGTTGTCAAAGATGTTGTTGGTGTTGTTCCTGGAGAGCAAATAGAAAAGAATTTACAAATTGAATTGCAAGAGTCACCAATCAATTTCAGTACGACACTGTACATTTTCAAAAGACTGGGCTGAATTTTAACAATGTTCATTGCTTGTGCCTATGCAAAGGACATTTATTAGTAAACCAAATTTTGTTTCGTCATTTATCAAATGCACCGAAATTATAAATAGACATTGTGATTTTTAGAAGAAAGTTCTAAACTCCTTCGTTGATCAACTTTGGAACCATCATTGAGCAGAAACAAAACTGTTTAACAGCGCTGCCATGACCAAAAACTCCCGGAATAGTGGAGGAGGCGAAGGGAAGAGACCTTTTCTAAAAAGTGAAAATCCTTATCCATGTCAACTGAAAAGTGCAGATTTAATGCTCTTTTTGAAATTATTGTAGGCAACCAGCACCAAAAGGCCTCATTAATTTGGTATTTACTTCTATATTTTCGTGGTGAGAAACTACATTTTTGGAATAAAGCAATGAACAAATATTCATGAAGAGGGTGCGATATGGAGCTTCACTAAACAAAGCACAGAATCCAAAAGGAAAAGTTAACAAGATTGATAGATGATGTTACTAACCTGATGTAGTGCTGGTGGTGGTCTCAGTTGTTGGTGTCGTTTCTAGTGAAAGAAAAGATTGCTCTATTCAAGTGGGGCAGCCAAGAGGAATTGGTACTCAGTTATAAAGCCATCAAAAGGAATTCATGAGCTGGCACATTTCATGAAAGTGTTTTAATATGTAGATTGGTTACTTCTTACTAATATGCGAAGATAAACTGCTCAGCAACAACAGACTGTATCCCCCGCAGCCGCTCCATGGCGTTCTGCACCCAGCACGCTTATTTCACCACCTCCAATCGGTGTGTCTCCGGTGCCATCCCCGGTCACTTCCCCGTCACTTTATCGATTAATTGAATAAAGCGTGCGATCATACTATGGGCTGCATTACTTTTTACTTGTCAATCAGCGGCTGAATAATTCAGGGTCATCATGAACAATTTCAATTTCTTAATGTACCAACTTCAGATTTTGTGGAAGCTCAGCAGTATTCTAAGACCTATTGATCAGAAATTTAGAACATAAGGAGCGGTAAAGTGCCACAACTGGCGCAACTCCTACCTCACAGCACCAGAGACATCAGATTGATTTGTTCCGTGGGTGCTGTGTACATGGAGATGACATGCCCTCCCTGTTATGTGTTGCTTTCCTACAAGTATCTGAAATATATTTCACTAACCTGATGTGGTGCTGGTAGTGGTCTCTGTTGTTGATGTAGTTGTTGGTGTTCCTAGTGAAAGAAAATAAAGCAATATTTAACCAAGACAGCCAAGAGGAATTGGTATACAGCTAACTATTGGTAGTCAGGAAACCATCAGCAGCAATTCATATGCTGGTACACTTTATTAAAATGTTTAACAGATGACATTTTTGTTCAACCTAGAATAAAATGGCAAGGCAAAATATACTTTTGATAAATCAGCAGCTGAATATTTCAGTGCAATCACAACTAATCCTGTTCTATCTATACACCAGTTGCGGATTTCCTGGAAGATCAACCGTCTTCCAAAGACTGCAAGGTCTACTTAATACCATATTTTATAATACCATTATTCGTGGATCCATTTTTGAAAAATCTTTGAGCTGAAACAAAACTGTTTAACTGCGTTGCCATGACCAAAAACTACAGGAATAGTGGAAGAGGCGAAGGGAAGAGACCTTTTCTATAAAAGTGAAAATCCTTATCCATGTCTGCTGAAAGGTGCCAGACTCAATTCTCTTTTTAAAATTATGGCAGGCAATGAGCAACAAATGGCCTCCTCAATTCGGTAGTTGTTTCTATATTTTCATGGTGAGAAACTACATTTTTTGAATAAAGCAATGAACAAATATTCCTGAAGAGGGGGCTATATAGAGCTTCACTAAACAAAGCACAGAGTCCAAAAGGAAACGCTAACAAGATTGATAGATGATGTTACTAACCTGATGTAGTGCTGGTAGTGGTCTCAGTTGTTGGTGTCGTTTCTAGTGAAAGAAATGATTGCTCTATTCAAGTGGGGCAGCCAAGAGAATTGGTACGCAGTTATAAAGCCATCAACAGGAATTCATGAGCTGGCACATTTTATGAAAGTGTTTTCATGTGTAGTTTGGTTGCTTCTTACTAATATGCAAAGATAAACTGCTCAGCAACAACAGACTGTGTCCCCCGTGGCCTCTCCACGGCGTTCTGCGCCCAGCACGCTTATTTCACCACCTCGCCGGTCACTTTCCCGGACACTTCACCGGTGAATTCCCCATCACTTTACCGATTAATTGAATAAAGCGTGCGGCCATACTATATGGCTGCATTACTTTTTCCTTGTCAATCAGCAGCTGAATATTTCAGGGCCATCATAAACAATTTCAATTTCTTAATGTACCAACTTCAGATTTTGTGGAAGCTCAGCAAGTATTCCAAGAACTACTGATCAGAAATGTCGAACATAAGGAGCGGTAAAGTGCCAAAACTGTTGCAACTCCTACCTCACAGCACCAGAGACATCAGATTGATTTGTTCCGTGGGTGTTGTGTGCATGGAGATGACATGTCCTCCCTGTTATGTGTGGCTTTCCTACAAATGTCTGAAATATATTGTCACTAACCTGATGTAGTACTGGTAGTGGTCTCAGTTATTGATGTAGTTGTTGGTGTTCCTGGTGAAAGAAAATAACGCAATATTCAACCAAGACGGCAAGAGGAATTGGTACACAGCTAACTATTGGCAGTCAAGAAACCATCAGAAGGAATTCATAGGCTGGCACGCATTATTAAAAATTTTAACAGATGGCATTTTTGTTCTTCGTAGAATAAAATGACAGAGCAAAATATATTTGATCAATCAGCAGCTGAATATTTCTGTGCCATCACAAATAAACCTGTTCTGACTATACATCAGTTACGGATATCCTGGAAGATTACCGTCTTCCAAAGACCTCAAAATCACCATGTTGTCCAATACCATTATTTGTTGAACCATGTTTGAAAAATCTTTGAGCTGAAACAAAACTGTTTAACAGCGTTGCCATGACAAAAAAACTCCCGGAAATCTGGAGGAGGCGAAGGGAAGAGACCTTTTCTAAAAAGCGAAAATCCTTATCCATGTCAACTGAAAAATGCCAGATTTAATGCTGTTTGTGAGATTATTGTAGGCAACCAGCACCAAAAGGCCTCCTTAATTTGGTAGTTGTTTCTATATTTTTGTGGTGAGAAACTACATTTTTGGAATAAAACAATGAACAAATATTCATGAAGAGGGGGCTATATAGAGCTTCACTAAACAAAGCACAGAGTCCAAAAGGAAAAGCTAACAAGATTGATAGATGATGATACTAACCTGATGTAGTGCTGGTGGTGGTCTCAGTTGTTGGTGTTGTTTCTAGTGAAAGAAAAGATTGCTCTATTCAAGTGGGGCAGCCAAGAGAATTGGAACGCAGATATGAAGCCATCAACAGGAATTCATCAACTGGCATATTTTATGAAAACGTTTTACTAGTTGTCACTTTCTTCATCAGTGAATAAACCATGCGGCCATACTATACGGCTGCATTACTTTTTCCTTGTCTTTGAGAAATTGCATCTGATCAGGCATCTAGAAATATTGATTTGGCACAGCTGTGCAGCTGGTAGAGCTGCAGCCTCATAGTGTCATAGATTTGTATTCTATCCTAACCTCGGGTGCTGTCAGGGCTGGGATTGCACGTTCTCCCTTTCACTACCTGTGATCCCCCCAAGTTTTTAACAGAGGATGATACTGACCTGATGTAGTGGTGGTCCCAGATGTTGATGTAGTTGTTTCTAGTGAAATAAAAAAATGTTATGTTCCACTGAGACAAACAAGAGGAATTGTTATGCAGTTTAGAATCCTCCAACAGGAATTTATCAACTGGCACCTTTTAATAAGAAATTTTACACTTGATCTTTCCTTATCAGTGAATATAGCGTATGGCCATACTATGCTGCTGCATTACTTTTTCCTTGTCAATCAGCTGCTGAATGTCAGGACCACCACAAATAATTACAACTTCTTAATGTACCAACTTCAGATTTTGTGGAAGCTCAGCAAGTATTCCAAGAACTACTGATAATAAATTTACAACATAAGCAGCGGTAAAGTGCCACAACTGTTGCAACTCCTACCTCACAGCACCAGAGACGTCAGATTGATTTGTTCCGTGGGTGCTGTGTGCAAGGAGATTACATGTACTCCCTGTTATATGTGCCTTTCCTACATGTGTGTGAAATATATTGTCACTAACCTGATGTAGTACTGGTAGTGGTCTCTGTTGTTGATGTAGTTGTTGGTGTTTCTAGTGAAAGAAAATAATGCAATATTCAACCAGGACAGCCAAGAGGAATTGGTACATAGCTAACTATTGGTAGTCAGGAAACCATCAGCAGGAATTCATATGGTGGCACACTTAATTGAAATGTTGAACAGAAGGCATTTTTGTTCTTCACAGAATAAAATTGTAGGGAAAATATAATTTTGATCAATCAGAAGCTGAATATTTCAGTGCCATCACAAATAATTCTGTTCTATCTATACACCAGTTGCAGATTTCCTGGAAGATCAACCATCTTCCAAAGACTGCAAGGTCTACTTAATACCATCATTTCCGATAGTATGTACTGTGTGTACTATGGGTAAGCATGTCTGTTCATATGCCCCATTGATACATGATTATCAACTTGCATAAATTGTGTTCATTATAATCATGTTTTTGATTTTTGCTATGTAATGGCCGTAGAAATTGAGAAGCAGAAAACACCAACTCATTTCCTCCACAAATCCAAACTATTTTGAAATTGTGACATAATTTGGTAGAATTGTTATGAGTCAAACATTGACATCTTAACATGTATATTTGCACAATTTATGCCAATAATTTAAGCAAAGATGCAAGAAGTAAGTCACAGAGCTGATGTTAGAAATGTTGTCTCATTGTCTTCGATTTGCCAATGTTTATTGAAAGTGGTTTGACTCACCTGTTGTGGAACTGGAGGTAGTCTCAGTTGTTCCAGTTGTCAAAGATGTTGTTGGTGTTGTTCCTGGAGAGCAAATAGAAAAGAATTTACAAATTGAATTGCAAGAGTCACCAATCAATTTCAGTACGACACTGTACATTTTCAAAAGACTGGGCTGAATTTTAACAATGTTCATTGCTTGTGCCTATGCAAAGGACATTTATTAGTAAACCAAATTTTGTTTCGTCATTTATCAAATGCACCGAAATTATAAATAGACATTGTGATTTTTAGAAGAAAGTTCTAAACTCCTTCGTTGATCAACTTTGGAACCATCATTGAGCAGAAACAAAACTGTTTAACAGCGCTGCCATGACCAAAAACTCCCGGAATAGTGGAGGAGGCGAAGGGAAGAGACCTTTTCTAAAAAGTGAAAATCCTTATCCATGTCAACTGAAAAGTGCCAGATTTAATGCTCTTTTTGAAATTATTGTAGGCAACCAGCACCAAAAGGCCTCATTAATTTGGTATTTACTTCTATATTTTCGTGGTGAGAAACTACATTTTTGGAATAAAGCAATGCACAAATATTCATGAAGAGGGTGCGATATGGAGCTTCACTAAACAAAGCACCGAATCCAAAAGGAAAAGTTTACAAGATTGATAGATGATGTTACTAACCTGATGTAGTGCTGGTGGTGGTCTCAGTTGTTGGTGTCGTTTCTAGTGAAAGAAAAGATTGCTCTATTCAAGTGGGGCAGCCAAGAGGAATTGGTACTCAGTTATAAAGCCATCAACAGGAATTCATGAGCTGGCACATTTCATGAAAGTGTTTTAATATGTAGATTGGTTACTTCTTACTAATATGCGAAGATAAACTGCTCAGCAACAACAGACTGTATCCCCCGCAGCCGCTCCATGGCGTTCTGCACCCAGCAAGCTTATTTCACCACCTCCAATCGGTGTGTCTCCAGTGCCATCCCCGGTCACTTCCCCGTCACTTTATCAATTAATTGAATAAAGCGTGCGATCATACTATGGGCTGCATTACTTTTTACTTGTCAATCAGCGGCTGAATAATTCAGGGTCATCATGAACAATTTCAATTTCTTAATATACCAACTTCAGATTTTGTGGAAGCTCAGCAGTATTCTAAGACCTATTGATCAGAAATTTAGAACATAAGGAGCGGTAAAGTGCCACAACTGGCGCAACTCCTACCTCACAGCACCAGAGACATCAGATTGATTTGTTCCGTGGGTGCTGTGTACATGGAGATGACATGCCCTCCCTGTTATGTGTTGCTTTCCTACAAGTATCTGAAATATATTTCACTAACCTGATGTGGTGCTGGTAGTGGTCTCTGTTGTTGATGTAGTTGTTGGTGTTCCTAGTGAAAGAAAATAAAGCAATATTTAACCAAGACAGCCCAGAGGAATTGGTATACAGCTAACTATTGGTAGTCAGGAAACCATCAGCAGCAATTCATATGCTGGTACACTTTATTAAAATGTTTAACAGATGACATTTTTGTTCAACCTAGAATAAAATGGCAAGGCAAAATATACTTTTGATAAATCAGCAGCTGAATATTTCAGTGCAATCACAACTAATCCTGTTCTATCTATACACAAGTTGCGGATTTCCTGGAAGATCAACCGTCTTCCAAAGACTGCAAGGTCTACTTAATACCATATTTTATAATACCATTATTCGTGGATCCATTTTTGAAAAATCTTTGAGCTGAAACAAAACTGTTTAACTGCGTTGCCATGACCAAAAACTACAGGAATAGTGGAAGAGGCGAAGGGAAGAGACCTTTTCTATAAAAGTGAAAATCCTTATCCATGTCTGCTGAAAGGTGCCAGACTCAATTCTCTTTTTAAAATTATGGCAGGCAATCAGCAACAAATGGCCTCCTCAATTCGGTAGTTGTTTCTATATTTTCATGGTGAGAAACTACATTTTTTGAATAAAGCAATGAACAAATATTCCTGAAGAGGGGGCTATATAGAGCTTCACTAAACAAAGCACAGAGTCCAAAAGGAAACGCTAACAAGATTGATAGATGATGTTACTAACCTGATGTAGTGCTGGTAGTGGTCTCAGTTGTTGGTGTCGTTTCTAGTGAAAGAAAAGATTGCTCTATTCAAGTGGGGCAGCCAAGAGAATTGGTACGCAGTTATAAAGCCATCAACAGGAATTCATGAGCTGGCACATTTTATGAAAGTGTTTTCATGTGTAGTTTGGTTGCTTCTTACTAATATGCAAAGATAAACTGCTCAGCAACAACAGACTGTGTCCCCCGTGGCCTCTCCACGGCGTTCTGCGCCCAGCACGCTTATTTCACCACCTCGCCGGTCACTTTCCTGGACACTTCACCGGTGAATTCCCCATCACTTTACCGATTAATTGAATAAAGCGTGCGGCCATACTATACGGCTGCATTACTTTTTCCTTGTCAATCAGCAGCTGAATATTTCAGGGCCATCATAAACAATTTCAATTTCTTAATGTACCAACTTCAGATTTTGTGGAAGCTCAGCAAGTATTCCAAGAACTACTGATCAGAAATGTCGAACATAAGGAGCGGTAAAGTGCCAAAACTGTTGCAACTCCTACCTCACAGCACCAGAGACATCAGATTGATTTGTTCCGTGGGTGTTGTGTGCATAGAGATGACATGTCCTCCCTGTTATGTGTGGCTTTCCTACAAATGTCTGAAATATATTGTCACTAACCTGATGTAGTACTGGTAGTGGTCTCAGTTATTGATGTAGTTGTTGGTGTTCCTGGTGAAAGAAAATAACGCAATATTCAACCAAGACGGCAAGAGGAATTGGTACACAGCTAACTATTGGCAGTCAAGAAACCATCAGAAGGAATTCATAGGCTGGCACGCATTATTAAAAATTTTAACAGATGGCATTTTTGTTCTTCGTAGAATAAAATGACAGAGCAAAATATATTTGATCAATCAGCAGCTGAATATTTCTGTGCCATCACAAATAAACCTGTTCTGACTATACATCAGTTACGGATATCCTGGAAGATTACCGTCTTCCAAAGACCTCAAAATCACCATGTTGTCCAATACCATTATTTGTTGAACCATGTTTGAAAAATCTTTGAGCTGAAACAAAACTGTTTAACAGCGTTGCCATGACAAAAAAACTCCCGGAAATCTGGAGGAGGCGAAGGGAAGAGACCTTTTCTAAAAAGCGAAAATCCTTATCCATGTCAACTGAAAAATGCCAGATTTAATGCTGTTTGTGAGATTATTGTAGGCAACCAGCACCAAAAGGCCTCCTTAATTTGGTAGTTGTTTCTATATTTTTGTGGTGAGAAACTACATTTTTGGAATAAAACAATGAACAAATATTCATGAAGAGGGGGCTATATAGAGCTTCACTAAACAAAGCACAGAGTCCAAAAGGAAAAGCTAACAAGATTGATAGATGATGATACTAACCTGATGTAGTGCTGGTGGTGGTCTCAGTTGTTGGTGTTGTTTCTAGTGAAAGAAAAGATTGCTCTATTCAAGTGGGGCAGCCAAGAGAATTGGAACGCAGATATGAAGCCATCAACAGGAATTCATCAACTGGCATATTTTATGAAAACGTTTTACTAGTTGTCACTTTCTTCATCAGTGAATAAACCATGCGGCCATACTATACGGCTGCATTACTTTTTCCTTGTCTTTGAGAAATTGCATTTGATCAGGCATCTAGAAATATTGATTTGGCACAGCTGTGCAGCTGGTAGAGCTGCAGCCTCATAGTGTCATAGATTTGTATTCTATCCTAACCTCGGGTGCTGTCAGGGCTGGGATTGCACGTTCTCCCTTTCACTACCTGTGATCCCCCCAAGTTTTTAACAGAGGATGATACTGACCTGATGTAGTGGTGGTCCCAGATGTTGATGTAGTTGTTTCTAGTGAAATAAAAAAATGTTATGTTCCACTGAGACAAACAAGAGGAATTGTTATGCGGTTTAGAATCCTCCAACAGGAATTTATCAACTGGCACCTTTTAATAAGAAATTTTACACTTGATCTTTACTTATCAGTGAATATAGCGTATGGCCATACTATGCTGCTGCATTACTTTTTCCTTGTCAATCAGCTGCTGAATGTCAGGGCCACCACAAATAATTCCAACTTCTTAATGTACCAACTTCAGATTTTGTGGAAGCTCAGCAAGTATTCCAAGAACTACTGATCATAAATTTACAACATAAGCAGCGGTAAAGTGCCACAACTGTTGCAACTCCTACCTCACAGCACCAGAGACTTCAGATTGATTTGTTCCGTGGGTGCTGTGTGCATGGAGATTACATGTACTCCCTGTTATGTGTGCCTTTCCTACATGTGTGTGAAATATATTGTCACTAACCTGATGTAGTACTGGTAGTGGTCTCTGTTGTTGATGTAGTTGTTGGTGTTTCTAGTGAAAGAAAATAATGCAATATTCAACCAGGACAGCCAAGAGGAATTGGTACATAGCTAACTATTGGTAGTCAGGAAACCATCAGCAGGAATTCATATGGTGGCACACTTAATTGAAATGTTGAACAGAAGGCATTTTTGTTCTTCACAGAATAAAATTGTAGGGAAAATATAATTTTGATCAATCAGAAGCTGAATATTTCAGTGCCATCACAAATAATTCTGTTCTATCTATACACCAGTTGCAGATTTCCTGGAAGATCAACCATCTTCCAAAGACTGCAAGGTCTACTTAATACCATCATTTCCGATAGTATGTACTGTGTGTACTATGGGTAAGCATGTCTGTTCATATGCCCCATTGATACATGATTATCAACTTGCATAAATTGTGTTCATTATAATCATGTTTTTGATTTTTGCTATGGAATGGCCGTAGAAATTGAGAAGCAGAAAACACCAACTCATTTCCTCCACAAATCCAAACTATTTTGAAATTGTGACAAAATTTGGTAGAATTGTTATGAGTCAAACATTGACATCTTAACATGTATATTTGCACAATTTATGCCAATAATTTAAGCAAAGATGCAAGAAGTAAGTCACAGAGCTGATGTTAGAAATGTTGTCTCATTGTCTTCGATTTGCCAATGTTTATTGAAAGTGGTTTGACTCACCTGTTGTGGAACTGGAGGTAGTCTCAGTTGTTCCAGTTGTCAAAGATGTTGTTGGTGTTGTTCCTGGAGAGCAAATAGAAAAGAATTTACAAATTGAATTGCAAGAGTCACCAATCAATTTCAGTACGACACTGTACATTTTCAAAAGACTGGGCTGAATTTTAACAATGTTCATTGCTTGTGCCTATGCAAAGGACATTTATTAGTAAACCAAATTTTGTTTCGTCATTTATCAAATGCACCGAAATTATAAATAGACATTGTGATTTTTAGAAGAAAGTTCTAAACTCCTTCGTTGATCAACTTTGGAACCATCATTGAGCAGAAACAAAACTGTTTAACAGCGCTGCCATGACCAAAAACTCCCGGAATAGTGGAGGAGGCGAAGGGAAGAGACCTTTTCTAAAAAGTGAAAATCCTTATCCATGTCAACTGAAAAGTGCAGATTTAATGCTCTTTTTGAAATTATTGTAGGCAACCAGCACCAAAAGGCCTCATTAATTTGGTATTTACTTCTATATTTTCGTGGTGAGAAACTACATTTTTGGAATAAAGCAATGAACAAATATTCATGAAGAGGGTGCGATATGGAGCTTCACTAAACAAAGCACCGAATCCAAAAGGAAAAGTTAACAAGATTGATAGATGATGTTACTAACCTGATGTAGTGCTGGTGGTGGTCTCAGTTGTTGGTGTCGTTTCTAGTGAAAGAAAAGATTGCTCTATTCAAGTGGGGCAGCCAAGAGGAATTGGTACTCAGTTATAAAGCCATCAACAGGAATTCATGAGCTGGCACATTTCATGAAAGTGTTTTAATATGTAGATTGGTTACTTCTTACTAATATGCGAAGATAAACTGCTCAGCAACAACAGACTGTATCCCCCGCAGCCGCTCCATGGCGTTCTGCACCCAGCAAGCTTATTTCACCACCTCCAATCGGTGTGTCTCCAGTGCCATCCCCGGTCACTTCCCCGTCACTTTATCGATTAATTGAATAAAGCGTGCGATCATACTATGGGCTGCATTACTTTTTACTTGTCAATCAGCGGCTGAATAATTCAGGGTCATCATGAACAATTTCAATTTCTTAATATACCAACTTCAGATTTTGTGGAAGCTCAGCAGTATTCTAAGACCTATTGATCAGAAATTTAGAACATAAGGAGCGGTAAAGTGCCACAACTGGCGCAACTCCTACCTCACAGCACCAGAGACATCAGATTGATTTGTTCCGTGGGTGCTGTGTACATGGAGATGACATGCCCTCCCTGTTATGTGTTGCTTTCCTACAAGTATCTGAAATATATTTCACTAACCTGATGTGGTGCTGGTAGTGGTCTCTGTTGTTGATGTAGTTGTTGGTGTTCCTAGTGAAAGAAAATAAAGCAATATTTAACCAAGACAGCCAAGAGGAATTGGTATACAGCTAACTATTGGTAGTCAGGAAACCATCAGCAGCAATTCATATGCTGGTACACTTTATTAAAATGTTTAACAGATGACATTTTTGTTCAACCTAGAATAAAATGGCAAGGCAAAATATACTTTTGATAAATCAGCAGCTGAATATTTCAGTGCAATCACAACTAATCCTGTTCTATCTATACACCAGTTGCGGATTTCCTGGAAGATCAACCGTCTTCCAAAGACTGCAAGGTCTACTTAATACCATATTTTATAATACCATTATTCGTGGATCCATTTTTGAAAAATCTTTGAGCTGAAACAAAACTGTTTAACTGCGTTGCCATGACCAAAAACTACAGGAATAGTGGAAGAGGCGAAGGGAAGAGACCTTTTCTGTAAAAGTGAAAATCCTTATCCATGTCTGCTGAAAGGTGCCAGACTCAATTCTCTTTTTTAAATTATGGCAGGCAATCAGCAACAAATGGCCTCCTCAATTCGGTAGTTGTTTCTATATTTTCATGGTGAGAAACTACATTTTTTGAATAAAGCAATGAACAAATATTCCTGAAGAGGGGGCTATATAGAGCTTCACTAAACAAAGCACAGAGTCCAAAAGGAAACGCTAACAAGATTGATAGATGATGTTACTAACCTGATGTAGTGCTGGTAGTGGTCTCAGTTGTTGGTGTCGTTTCTAGTGAAAGAAAAGATTGCTCTATTCAAGTGGGGCAGCCAAGAGGAATTGGTACTCAGTTATAAAGCCATCAACAGGAATTCATGAGCTGGCACATTTCATGAAAGTGTTTTAATATGTAGATTGGTTACTTCTTACTAATATGCGAAGATAAACTGCTCAGCAACAACAGACTGTATCCCCCGCAGCCGCTCCATGGCGTTCTGCACCCAGCAAGCTTATTTCACCACCTCCAATCGGTGTGTCTCCAGTGCCATCCCCGGTCACTTCCCCGTCACTTTATCGATTAATTGAATAAAGCGTGCGATCATACTATGGGCTGCATTACTTTTTACTTGTCAATCAGCGGCTGAATAATTCAGGGTCATCATGAACAATTTCAATTTCTTAATATACCAACTTCAGATTTTGTGGAAGCTCAGCAGTATTCTAAGACCTATTGATCAGAAATTTAGAACATAAGGAGCGGTAAAGTGCCACAACTGGCGCAACTCCTACCTCACAGCACCAGAGACATCAGATTGATTTGTTCCGTGGGTGCTGTGTACATGGAGATGACATGCCCTCCCTGTTATGTGTTGCTTTCCTACAAGTATCTGAAATATATTTCACTAACCTGATGTGGTGCTGGTAGTGGTCTCTGTTGTTGATGTAGTTGTTGGTGTTCCTAGTGAAAGAAAATAAAGCAATATTTAACCAAGACAGCCAAGAGGAATTGGTATACAGCTAACTATTGGTAGTCAGGAAACCATCAGCAGCAATTCATATGCTGGTACACTTTATTAAAATGTTTAACAGATGACATTTTTGTTCAACCTAGAATAAAATGGCAAGGCAAAATATACTTTTGATAAATCAGCAGCTGAATATTTCAGTGCAATCACAACTAATCCTGTTCTATCTATACACCAGTTGCGGATTTCCTGGAAGATCAACCGTCTTCCAAAGACTGCAAGGTCTACTTAATACCATATTTTATAATACCATTATTCGTGGATCCATTTTTGAAAAATCTTTGAGCTGAAACAAAACTGTTTAACTGCGTTGCCATGACCAAAAACTACAGGAATAGTGGAAGAGGCGAAGGGAAGAGACCTTTTCTGTAAAAGTGAAAATCCTTATCCATGTCTGCTGAAAGGTGCCAGACTCAATTCTCTTTTTTAAATTATGGCAGGCAATCAGCAACAAATGGCCTCCTCAATTCGGTAGTTGTTTCTATATTTTCATGGTGAGAAACTACATTTTTTGAATAAAGCAATGAACAAATATTCCTGAAGAGGGGGCTATATAGAGCTTCACTAAACAAAGCACAGAGTCCAAAAGGAAACGCTAACAAGATTGATAGATGATGTTACTAACCTGATGTAGTGCTGGTAGTGGTCTCAGTTGTTGGTGTCGTTTCTAGTGAAAGAAAAGATTGCTCTATTCAAGTGGGGCAGCCAAGAGGAATTGGTACTCAGTTATAAAGCCATCAACAGGAATTCATGAGCTGGCACATTTCATGAAAGTGTTTTAATATGTAGATTGGTTACTTCTTACTAATATGCGAAGATAAACTGCTCAGCAACAACAGACTGTATCCCCCGCAGCCGCTCCATGGCGTTCTGCACCCAGCAAGCTTATTTCACCACCTCCAATCGGTGTGTCTCCAGTGCCATCCCCGGTCACTTCCCCGTCACTTTATCGATTAATTGAATAAAGCGTGCGATCATACTATGGGCTGCATTACTTTTTACTTGTCAATCAGCGGCTGAATAATTCAGGGTCATCATGAACAATTTCAATTTCTTAATATACCAACTTCAGATTTTGTGGAAGCTCAGCAGTATTCTAAGACCTATTGATCAGAAATTTAGAACATAAGGAGCGGTAAAGTGCCACAACTGGCGCAACTCCTACCTCACAGCACCAGAGACATCAGATTGATTTGTTCCGTGGGTGCTGTGTACATGGAGATGACATGCCCTCCCTGTTATGTGTTGCTTTCCTACAAGTATCTGAAATATATTTCACTAACCTGATGTGGTGCTGGTAGTGGTCTCTGTTGTTGATGTAGTTGTTGGTGTTCCTAGTGAAAGAAAATAAAGCAATATTTAACCAAGACAGCCAAGAGGAATTGGTATACAGCTAACTATTGGTAGTCAGGAAACCATCAGCAGCAATTCATATGCTGGTACACTTTATTAAAATGTTTAACAGATGACATTTTTGTTCAACCTAGAATAAAATGGCAAGGCAAAATATACTTTTGATAAATCAGCAGCTGAATATTTCAGTGCAATCACAACTAATCCTGTTCTATCTATACACCAGTTGCGGATTTCCTGGAAGATCAACCGTCTTCCAAAGACTGCAAGGTCTACTTAATACCATATTTTATAATACCATTATTCGTGGATCCATTTTTGAAAAATCTTTGAGCTGAAACAAAACTGTTTAACTGCGTTGCCATGACCAAAAACTACAGGAATAGTGGAAGAGGCGAAGGGAAGAGACCTTTTCTGTAAAAGTGAAAATCCTTATCCATGTCTGCTGAAAGGTGCCAGACTCAATTCTCTTTTTTAAATTATGGCAGGCAATCAGCAACAAATGGCCTCCTCAATTCGGTAGTTGTTTCTATATTTTCATGGTGAGAAACTACATTTTTTGAATAAAGCAATGAACAAATATTCCTGAAGAGGGGGCTATATAGAGCTTCACTAAACAAAGCACAGAGTCCAAAAGGAAACGCTAACAAGATTGATAGATGATGTTACTAACCTGATGTAGTGCTGGTAGTGGTCTCAGTTGTTGGTGTCGTTTCTAGTGAAAGAAAAGATTGCTCTATTCAAGTGGGGCAGCCAAGAGAATTGGTACGCAGTTATAAAGCCATCAACAGGAATTCATGAGCTGGCACATTTTATGAAAGTGTTTTCATGTGTAGTTTGGTTGCTTCTTACTAATATGCAAAGATAAACTGCTCAGCAACAACAGACTGTGTCCCCCGTGGCCTCTCCACGGCGTTCTGCGCCCAGCACGCTTATTTCACCACCTCGCCGGTCACTTTCCCGGACACTTCACCGGTGAATTCCCCATCACTTTACCGATTAATTGAATAAAGCGTGCGGCCATACTATACGGCTGCATTACTTTTTCCTTGTCAATCAGCAGCTGAATATTTCAGGGCCATCATAAACAATTTCAATTTCTTAATGTACCAACTTCAGATTTTGTGGAAGCTCAGCAAGTATTCCAAGAACTACTGATCAGAAATGTCGAACATAAGGAGCGGTAAAGTGCCAAAACTGTTGCAACTCCTACCTCACAGCACCAGAGACATCAGATTGATTTGTTCCGTGGGTGTTGTGTGCATGGAGATGACATGTCCTCCCTGTTATGTGTGGCTTTCCTACAAATGTCTGAAATATATTGTCACTAACCTGATGTAGTACTGGTAGTGGTCTCAGTTATTGATGTAGTTGTTGGTGTTCCTGGTGAAAGAAAATAACGCAATATTCAACCAAGACGGCAAGAGGAATTGGTACACAGCTAACTATTGGCAGTCAAGAAACCATCAGAAGGAATTCATAGGCTGGCACGCATTATTAAAAATTTTAACAGATGGCATTTTTGTTCTTCGTAGAATAAAATGACAGAGCAAAATATATTTGATCAATCAGCAGCTGAATATTTCTGTGCCATCACAAATAAACCTGTTCTGACTATACATCAGTTACGGATATCCTGGAAGATTACCGTCTTCCAAAGACCTCAAAATCACCATGTTGTCCAATACCATTATTTGTTGAACCATGTTTGAAAAATCTTTGAGCTGAAACAAAACTGTTTAACAGCGTTGCCATGACAAAAAAACTCCCGGAAATCTGGAGGAGGCGAAGGGAAGAGACCTTTTCTAAAAAGCGAAAATCCTTATCCATGTCAACTGAAAAATGCCAGATTTAATGCTGTTTGTGAGATTATTGTAGGCAACCAGCACCAAAAGGCCTCCTTAATTTGGTAGTTGTTTCTATATTTTTGTGGTGAGAAACTACATTTTTGGAATAAAACAATGAACAAATATTCATGAAGAGGGGGCTATATAGAGCTTCACTAAACAAAGCACAGAGTCCAAAAGGAAAAGCTAACAAGATTGATAGATGATGATACTAACCTGATGTAGTGCTGGTGGTGGTCTCAGTTGTTGCTGTTGTTTCTAGTGAAAGAAAAGATTGCTCTATTCAAGTGGGGCAGCCAAGAGAATTGGAACGCAGATATGAAGCCATCAACAGGAATTCATCAACTGGCATATTTTATGAAAACGTTTTACTAGTTGTCACTTTCTTCATCAGTGAATAAACCATGCGGCCATACTATACGGCTGCATTACTTTTTCCTTGTCTTTGAGAAATTGCATCTGATCAGGCATCTAGAAATATTGATTTGGCACAGCTGTGCAGCTGGTAGAGCTGCAGCCTCATAGTGTCATAGATTTGTATTCTATCCTAACCTCGGGTGCTGTCAGGGCTGGGATTGCACGTTCTCCCTTTCACTACCTGTGATCCCCCCAAGTTTTTAACAGAGGATGATACTGACCTGATGTAGTGGTGGTCCCAGATGTTGATGTAGTTGTTTCTAGTGAAATAAAAAAATGTTATGTTCCACTGAGACAAACAAGAGGAATTGTTATGCGGTTTAGAATCCTCCAACAGGAATTTATCAACTGGCACCTTTTAATAAGAAATTTTACACTTGATCTTTACTTATCAGTGAATATAGCGTATGGCCATACTATGCTGCTGCATTACTTTTTCCTTGTCAATCAGCTGCTGAATGTCAGGGCCACCACAAATAATTCCAACTTCTTAATGTACCAACTTCAGATTTTGTGGAAGCTCAGCAAGTATTCCAAGAACTACTGATCATAAATTTACAACATAAGCAGCGGTAAAGTGCCACAACTGTTGCAACTCCTACCTCACAGCACCAGAGACTTCAGATTGATTTGTTCCGTGGGTGCTGTGTGCATGGAGATTACATGTACTCCCTGTTATGTGTGCCTTTCCTACATGTGTGTGAAATATATTGTCACTAACCTGATGTAGTACTGGTAGTGGTCTCTGTTGTTGATGTAGTTGTTGGTGTTTCTAGTGAAAGAAAATAATGCAATATTCAACCAGGACAGCCAAGAGGAATTGGTACATAGCTAACTATTGGTAGTCAGGAAACCATCAGCAGGAATTCATATGGTGGCACACTTAATTGAAATGTTGAACAGAAGGCATTTTTGTTCTTCACAGAATAAAATTGTAGGGAAAATATAATTTTGATCAATCAGAAGCTGAATATTTCAGTGCCATCACAAATAATTCTGTTCTATCTATACACCAGTTGCAGATTTCCTGGAAGATCAACCATCTTCCAAAGACTGCAAGGTCTACTTAATACCATCATTTCCGATAGTATGTACTGTGTGTACTATGGGTAAGCATGTCTGTTCATATGCCCCATTGATACATGATTATCAACTTGCATAAATTGTGTTCATTATAATCATGTTTTTGATTTTTGCTATGGAATGGCCGTAGAAATTGAGAAGCAGAAAACACCAACTCATTTCCTCCACAAATCCAAACTATTTTGAAATTGTGACAAAATTTGGTAGAATTGTTATGAGTCAAACATTGACATCTTAACATGTATATTTGCACAATTTATGCCAATAATTTAAGCAAAGATGCAAGAAGTAAGTCACAGAGCTGATGTTAGAAATGTTGTCTCATTGTCTTCGATTTGCCAATGTTTATTGAAAGTGGTTTGACTCACCTGTTGTGGAACTGGAGGTAGTCTCAGTTGTTCCAGTTGTCAAAGATGTTGTTGGTGTTGTTCCTGGAGAGCAAATAGAAAAGAATTTACAAATTGAATTGCAAGAGTCACCAATCAATTTCAGTACGACACTGTACATTTTCAAAAGACTGGGCTGAATTTTAACAATGTTCATTGCTTGTGCCTATGCAAAGGACATTTATTAGTAAACCAAATTTTGTTTCGTCATTTATCAAATGCACCGAAATTATAAATAGACATTGTGATTTTTAGAAGAAAGTTCTAAACTCCTTCGTTGATCAACTTTGGAACCATCATTGAGCAGAAACAAAACTGTTTAACAGCGCTGCCATGACCAAAAACTCCCGGAATAGTGGAGGAGGCGAAGGGAAGAGACCTTTTCTAAAAAGTGAAAATCCTTATCCATGTCAACTGAAAAGTGCAGATTTAATGCTCTTTTTGAAATTATTGTAGGCAACCAGCACCAAAAGGCCTCATTAATTTGGTATTTACTTCTATATTTTCGTGGTGAGAAACTACATTTTTGGAATAAAGCAATGAACAAATATTCATGAAGAGGGTGCGATATGGAGCTTCACTAAACAAAGCACCGAATCCAAAAGGAAAAGTTAACAAGATTGATAGATGATGTTACTAACCTGATGTAGTGCTGGTGGTGGTCTCAGTTGTTGGTGTCGTTTCTAGTGAAAGAAAAGATTGCTCTATTCAAGTGGGGCAGCCAAGAGGAATTGGTACTCAGTTATAAAGCCATCAACAGGAATTCATGAGCTGGCACATTTCATGAAAGTGTTTTAATATGTAGATTGGTTACTTCTTACTAATATGCGAAGATAAACTGCTCAGCAACAACAGACTGTATCCCCCGCAGCCGCTCCATGGCGTTCTGCACCCAGCAAGCTTATTTCACCACCTCCAATCGGTGTGTCTCCAGTGCCATCCCCGGTCACTTCCCCGTCACTTTATCGATTAATTGAATAAAGCGTGCGATCATACTATGGGCTGCATTACTTTTTACTTGTCAATCAGCGGCTGAATAATTCAGGGTCATCATGAACAATTTCAATTTCTTAATATACCAACTTCAGATTTTGTGGAAGCTCAGCAGTATTCTAAGACCTATTGATCAGAAATTTAGAACATAAGGAGCGGTAAAGTGCCACAACTGGCGCAACTCCTACCTCACAGCACCAGAGACATCAGATTGATTTGTTCCGTGGGTGCTGTGTACATGGAGATGACATGCCCTCCCTGTTATGTGTTGCTTTCCTACAAGTATCTGAAATATATTTCACTAACCTGATGTGGTGCTGGTAGTGGTCTCTGTTGTTGATGTAGTTGTTGGTGTTCCTAGTGAAAGAAAATAAAGCAATATTTAACCAAGACAGCCAAGAGGAATTGGTATACAGCTAACTATTGGTAGTCAGGAAACCATCAGCAGCAATTCATATGCTGGTACACTTTATTAAAATGTTTAACAGATGACATTTTTGTTCAACCTAGAATAAAATGGCAAGGCAAAATATACTTTTGATAAATCAGCAGCTGAATATTTCAGTGCAATCACAACTAATCCTGTTCTATCTATACACCAGTTGCGGATTTCCTGGAAGATCAACCGTCTTCCAAAGACTGCAAGGTCTACTTAATACCATATTTTATAATACCATTATTCGTGGATCCATTTTTGAAAAATCTTTGAGCTGAAACAAAACTGTTTAACTGCGTTGCCATGACCAAAAACTACAGGAATAGTGGAAGAGGCGAAGGGAAGAGACCTTTTCTGTAAAAGTGAAAATCCTTATCCATGTCTGCTGAAAGGTGCCAGACTCAATTCTCTTTTTTAAATTATGGCAGGCAATCAGCAACAAATGGCCTCCTCAATTCGGTAGTTGTTTCTATATTTTCATGGTGAGAAACTACATTTTTTGAATAAAGCAATGAACAAATATTCCTGAAGAGGGGGCTATATAGAGCTTCACTAAACAAAGCACAGAGTCCAAAAGGAAACGCTAACAAGATTGATAGATGATGTTACTAACCTGATGTAGTGCTGGTAGTGGTCTCAGTTGTTGGTGTCGTTTCTAGTGAAAGAAAAGATTGCTCTATTCAAGTGGGGCAGCCAAGAGGAATTGGTACTCAGTTATAAAGCCATCAACAGGAATTCATGAGCTGGCACATTTCATGAAAGTGTTTTAATATGTAGATTGGTTACTTCTTACTAATATGCGAAGATAAACTGCTCAGCAACAACAGACTGTATCCCCCGCAGCCGCTCCATGGCGTTCTGCACCCAGCAAGCTTATTTCACCACCTCCAATCGGTGTGTCTCCAGTGCCATCCCCGGTCACTTCCCCGTCACTTTATCGATTAATTGAATAAAGCGTGCGATCATACTATGGGCTGCATTACTTTTTACTTGTCAATCAGCGGCTGAATAATTCAGGGTCATCATGAACAATTTCAATTTCTTAATATACCAACTTCAGATTTTGTGGAAGCTCAGCAGTATTCTAAGACCTATTGATCAGAAATTTAGAACATAAGGAGCGGTAAAGTGCCACAACTGGCGCAACTCCTACCTCACAGCACCAGAGACATCAGATTGATTTGTTCCGTGGGTGCTGTGTACATGGAGATGACATGCCCTCCCTGTTATGTGTTGCTTTCCTACAAGTATCTGAAATATATTTCACTAACCTGATGTGGTGCTGGTAGTGGTCTCTGTTGTTGATGTAGTTGTTGGTGTTCCTAGTGAAAGAAAATAAAGCAATATTTAACCAAGACAGCCAAGAGGAATTGGTATACAGCTAACTATTGGTAGTCAGGAAACCATCAGCAGCAATTCATATGCTGGTACACTTTATTAAAATGTTTAACAGATGACATTTTTGTTCAACCTAGAATAAAATGGCAAGGCAAAATATACTTTTGATAAATCAGCAGCTGAATATTTCAGTGCAATCACAACTAATCCTGTTCTATCTATACACCAGTTGCGGATTTCCTGGAAGATCAACCGTCTTCCAAAGACTGCAAGGTCTACTTAATACCATATTTTATAATACCATTATTCGTGGATCCATTTTTGAAAAATCTTTGAGCTGAAACAAAACTGTTTAACTGCGTTGCCATGACCAAAAACTACAGGAATAGTGGAAGAGGCGAAGGGAAGAGACCTTTTCTGTAAAAGTGAAAATCCTTATCCATGTCTGCTGAAAGGTGCCAGACTCAATTCTCTTTTTTAAATTATGGCAGGCAATCAGCAACAAATGGCCTCCTCAATTCGGTAGTTGTTTCTATATTTTCATGGTGAGAAACTACATTTTTTGAATAAAGCAATGAACAAATATTCCTGAAGAGGGGGCTATATAGAGCTTCACTAAACAAAGCACAGAGTCCAAAAGGAAACGCTAACAAGATTGATAGATGATGTTACTAACCTGATGTAGTGCTGGTAGTGGTCTCAGTTGTTGGTGTCGTTTCTAGTGAAAGAAAAGATTGCTCTATTCAAGTGGGGCAGCCAAGAGAATTGGTACGCAGTTATAAAGCCATCAACAGGAATTCATGAGCTGGCACATTTTATGAAAGTGTTTTCATGTGTAGTTTGGTTGCTTCTTACTAATATGCAAAGATAAACTGCTCAGCAACAACAGACTGTGTCCCCCGTGGCCTCTCCACGGCGTTCTGCGCCCAGCACGCTTATTTCACCACCTCGCCGGTCACTTTCCCGGACACTTCACCGGTGAATTCCCCATCACTTTACCGATTAATTGAATAAAGCGTGCGGCCATACTATACGGCTGCATTACTTTTTCCTTGTCAATCAGCAGCTGAATATTTCAGGGCCATCATAAACAATTTCAATTTCTTAATGTACCAACTTCAGATTTTGTGGAAGCTCAGCAAGTATTCCAAGAACTACTGATCAGAAATGTCGAACATAAGGAGCGGTAAAGTGCCAAAACTGTTGCAACTCCTACCTCACAGCACCAGAGACATCAGATTGATTTGTTCCGTGGGTGTTGTGTGCATGGAGATGACATGTCCTCCCTGTTATGTGTGGCTTTCCTACAAATGTCTGAAATATATTGTCACTAACCTGATGTAGTACTGGTAGTGGTCTCAGTTATTGATGTAGTTGTTGGTGTTCCTGGTGAAAGAAAATAACGCAATATTCAACCAAGACGGCAAGAGGAATTGGTACACAGCTAACTATTGGCAGTCAAGAAACCATCAGAAGGAATTCATAGGCTGGCACGCATTATTAAAAATTTTAACAGATGGCATTTTTGTTCTTCGTAGAATAAAATGACAGAGCAAAATATATTTGATCAATCAGCAGCTGAATATTTCTGTGCCATCACAAATAAACCTGTTCTGACTATACATCAGTTACGGATATCCTGGAAGATTACCGTCTTCCAAAGACCTCAAAATCACCATGTTGTCCAATACCATTATTTGTTGAACCATGTTTGAAAAATCTTTGAGCTGAAACAAAACTGTTTAACAGCGTTGCCATGACAAAAAAACTCCCGGAAATCTGGAGGAGGCGAAGGGAAGAGACCTTTTCTAAAAAGCGAAAATCCTTATCCATGTCAACTGAAAAATGCCAGATTTAATGCTGTTTGTGAGATTATTGTAGGCAACCAGCACCAAAAGGCCTCCTTAATTTGGTAGTTGTTTCTATATTTTTGTGGTGAGAAACTACATTTTTGGAATAAAACAATGAACAAATATTCATGAAGAGGGGGCTATATAGAGCTTCACTAAACAAAGCACAGAGTCCAAAAGGAAAAGCTAACAAGATTGATAGATGATGATACTAACCTGATGTAGTGCTGGTGGTGGTCTCAGTTGTTGGTGTTGTTTCTAGTGAAAGAAAAGATTGCTCTATTCAAGTGGGGCAGCCAAGAGAATTGGAACGCAGATATGAAGCCATCAACAGGAATTCATCAACTGGCATATTTTATGAAAACGTTTTACTAGTTGTCACTTTCTTCATCAGTGAATAAACCATGCGGCCATACTATACGGCTGCATTACTTTTTCCTTGTCTTTGAGAAATTGCATCTGATCAGGCATCTAGAAATATTGATTTGGCACAGCTGTGCAGCTGGTAGAGCTGCAGCCTCATAGTGTCATAGATTTGTATTCTATCCTAACCTCGGGTGCTGTCAGGGCTGGGATTGCACGTTCTCCCTTTCACTACCTGTGATCCCCCCAAGTTTTTAACAGAGGATGATACTGACCTGATGTAGTGGTGGTCCCAGATGTTGATGTAGTTGTTTCTAGTGAAATAAAAAAATGTTATGTTCCACTGAGACAAACAAGAGGAATAGTTATGCGGTTTAGAATCCTCCAACAGGAATTTATCAACTGGCACCTTTTAATAAGAAATTTTACACTTGATCTTTACTTATCAGTGAATATAGCGTATGGCCATACTATGCTGCTGCATTACTTTTTCCTTGTCAATCAGCTGCTGAATGTCAGGGCCACCACAAATAATTCCAACTTCTTAATGTACCAACTTCAGATTTTGTGGAAGCTCAGCAAATATTCCAAGAACTACTGATCATAAATTTACAACATAAGCAGCGGTAAAGTGCCACAACTGTTGCAACTCCTACCTCACAGCACCAGAGACTTCAGATTGATTTGTTCCGTGGGTGCTGTGTGCATGGAGATTACATGTACTCCCTGTTATGTGTGCCTTTCCTACATGTGTGTGAAATATATTGACACTAACCTGATGTAGTACTGGTAGTGGTCTCTGTTGTTGATGTAGTTGTTGGTGTTTCTAGTGAAAGAAAATAATGCAATATTCAACCAGGACAGCCAAGAGGAATTGGTACATAGCTAACTATTGGTAGTCAGGAAACCATCAGCAGGAATTCATATGGTGGCACACTTAATTGAAATGTTGAACAGAAGGCATTTTTGTTCTTCACAGAATAAAATTGTAGGGAAAATATAATTTTGATCAATCAGAAGCTGAATATTTCAGTGCCATCACAAATAATTCTGTTCTATCTATACACCAGTTGCAGATTTCCTGGAAGATCAACCATCTGCCAAAGACTGCAAGGTCTACTTAATACCATCATTTCCGATAGTATGTACTGTGTGTACTATGGGTAAGCATGTCTGTTCATATGCCCCATTGATACATGATTATCAACTTGCATAAATTGTGTTCATTATAATCATGTTTTTGATTTTTGCTATGGAATGGCCGTAGAAATTGAGAAGCAGAAAACACCAACTCATTTCCTCCACAAATCCAAACTATTTTGAAATTGTGACATAATTTGGTAGAATTGTTATGAGTCAAACATTGACATCTTAACATGTATATTTGCACAATTTATGCCAATAATTTAAGCAAAGATGCAAGAAGTAAGTCACAGAGCTGATGTTAGAAATGTTGTCTCATTGTCTTCGATTTGCCAATGTTTATTGAAAGTGGTTTGACTCACCTGTTGTGGAACTGGAGGTAGTCTCAGTTGTTCCAGTTGTCAAAGATGTTGTTGGTGTTGTTCCTGGAGAGCAAATAGAAAAGAATTTACAAATTGAATTGCAAGAGTCACCAATCAATTTCAGTACGACACTGTACATTTTCAAAAGACTGGGCTGAATTTTAACAATGTTCATTGCTTGTGCCTATGCAAAGGACATTTATTAGTAAACCAAATTTTGTTTCGTCATTTATCAAATGCACCGAAATTATAAATAGACATTGTGATTTTTAGAAGAAAGTTCTAAACTCCTTCGTTGATCAACTTTGGAACCATCATTGAGCAGAAACAAAACTGTTTAACAGCGCTGCCATGACCAAAAACTCCCGGAATAGTGGAGGAGGCGAAGGGAAAAGACCTTTTCTAAAAAGTGAAAATCCTTATCCATGTCAACTGAAAAGTGCAGATTTAATGCTCTTTTTGAAATTATTGTAGGCAACCAGCACCAAAAGGCCTCATTAATTTGGTATTTACTTCTATATTTTTGTGGTGAGAAACTACATTTTTGGAATAAAGCAATGAACAAATATTCATGAAGAGGGTGCGATATGGAGCTTCACTAAACAAAGCACCGAATCCAAAAGGAAAAGTTAACAAGATTGATAGATGATGTTACTAACCTGATGTAGTGCTGGTGGTGGTCTCAGTTGTTGGTGTCGTTTCTAGTGAAAGAAAAGATTGCTCTATTCAAGTGGGGCAGCCAAGAGGAATTGGTACTCAGTTATAAAGCCATCAACAGGAATTCATGAGCTGGCACATTTCATGAAAGTGTTTTAATATGTAGATTGGTTACTTCTTACTAATATGCGAAGATAAACTGCTCAGCAACAACAGACTGTATCCCCCGCAGCCGCTCCATGGCGTTCTGCACCCAGCACGCTTATTTCACCACCTCCAATCGGTGTGTCTCCGGTGCCATCCCCGGTCACTTCCCCGTCACTTTATCGATTAATTGAATAAAGCGTGCGATCATACTATGGGCTGCATTACTTTTTACTTGTCAATCAGCGGCTGAATAATTCAGGGTCATCATGAACAATTTCAATTTCTTAATATACCAACTTCAGATTTTGTGGAAGCTCAGCAGTATTCTAAGACCTATTGATCAGAAATTTAGAACATAAGGAGCGGTAAAGTGCCACAACTGGCGCAACTCCTACCTCACAGCACCAGAGACATCAGATTGATTTGTTCCGTGGGTGCTGTGTACATGGAGATGACATGCCCTCCCTGTTATGTGTTGCTTTCCTACAAGTATCTGAAATATATTTCACTAACCTGATGTGGTGCTGGTAGTGGTCTCTGTTGTTGATGTAGTTGTTGGTGTTCCTAGTGAAAGAAAATAAAGCAATATTTAACCAAGACAGCCAAGAGGAATTGGTATACAGCTAACTATTGGTAGTCAGGAAACCATCAGCAGCAATTCATATGCTGGTACACTTTATTAAAATGTTTAACAGATGACATTTTTGTTCAACCTAGAATAAAATGGCAAGGCAAAATATACTTTTGATAAATCAGCAGCTGAATATTTCAGTGCAATCACAAATAATCCTGTTCTATCTATACACCAGTTGCGGATTTCCTGGAAGATCAACCGTCTTCCAAAGACTGCAAGGTCTACTTAATACCATATTTTATAATACCATTATTCGTGGATCCATTTTTGAAAAATCTTTGAGCTGAAACAAAACTGTTTAACTGCGTTGCCATGACCAAAAACTACAGGAATAGTGGAAGAGGCGAAGGGAAGAGACCTTTTCTATAAAAGTGAAAATCCTTATCCATGTCTGCTGAAAGGTGCCAGACTCAATTCTCTTTTTAAAATTATGGCAGGCAATCAGCAACAAATGGCCTCCTCAATTCGGTAGTTGTTTCTATATTTTCATGGTGAGAAACTACATTTTTTGAATAAAGCAATGAACAAATATTCCTGAAGAGGGGGCTATATAGAGCTTCACTAAACAAAGCACAGAGTCCAAAAGGAAACGCTAAGATTGATAGATGATGTTACTAACCTGATGTAGTGCTGGTAGTGGTCTCAGTTGTTGGTGTCGTTTCTAGTGAAAGAAAAGATTGCTCTATTCAAGTGGGGCAGCCAAGAGAATTGGTACGCAGTTATAAAGCCATCAACAGGAATTCATGAGCTGGCACATTTTATGAAAGTGTTTTCATGTGTAGTTTGGTTGCTTCTTACTAATATGCAAAGATAAACTGCTCAGCAACAACAGACTGTGTCCCCCGTGGCCTCTCCACGGCGTTCTGCGCCCAGCACGCTTATTTCACCACCTCGCCGGTCACTTTCCCGGACACTTCACCGGTGAATTCCCCATCACTTTACCGATTAATTGAATAAAGCGTGCGGCCATACTATACGGCTGCATTACTTTTTCCTTGTCAATCAGCAGCTGAATATTTCAGGGCCATCATAAACAATTTCAATTTCTTAATGTACCAACTTCAGATTTTGTGGAAGCTCAGCAAGTATTCCAAGAACTACTGATCAGAAATTTAGAACATAAGGAGCGGTAAAGTGCCAAAACTGTTGCAACTCCTACCTCACAGCACCAGAGACATCAGATTGATTTGTTCCGTGGGTGTTGTGTGCATGGAGATGACATGTCCTCCCTGTTATGTGTGGCTTTCCTACAAGTGTCTGAAATATATTGTCACTAACCTGATGTAGTACTGGTAGTGGTCTCAGTTATTGATGTAGTTGTTGGTGTTCCTGGTGAAAGAAAATAACGCAATATTCAACCAAGACGGCAAGAGGAATTGGTACACAGCTAACTATTGTCAGTCAAGAAACCATCAGAAGGAATTCATAGGCTGGCACGCATTATTAAAAATTTTAACAGATGGCATTTTTGTTCTTCGTAGAATAAAATGACAGAGCAAAATATATTTGATCAATCAGCAGCTGAATATTTCTGTGCCATCACAAATAAACCTGTTCTGACTATACATCAGTTACGGATATCCTGGAAGATTACCGTCTTCCAAAGACCTCAAAATCACCATGTTGTCCAATACCATTATTTGTTGAACCATGTTTGAAAAATCTTTGAGCTGAAACAAAACTGTTTAACAGCGTTGCCATGACAAAAAAACTCCCGGAAATCTGGAGGAGGCGAAGGGAAGAGACCTTTTCTAAAAAGCGAAAATCCTTATCCATGTCAACTGAAAAATGCCAGATTTAATGCTGTTTGTGAAATTATTGTAGGCAACCAGCACCAAAAGGCCTCCTTAATTTGGTAGTTGTTTCTATATTTTTGTGGTGAGAAACTACATTTTTGGAATAAAACAATGAACAAATATTCATGAAGAGGGGGCTATATAGAGCTTCACTAAACAAAGCACAGAGTCCAAAAGGAAAAGCTAACAAGATTGATAGATGATGATACTAACCTGATGTAGTGCTGGTGGTGGTCTCAGTTGTTGGTGTTGTTTCTAGTGAAAGAAAAGATTGCTCTATTCAAGTGGGGCAGCCAAGAGAATTGGAACGCAGATATGAAGCCATCAACAGGAATTCATCAACTGGCATATTTTATGAAAACGTTTTACTAGTTGTCACTTTCTTCATCAGTGAATAAACCATGCGGCCATACTATACGGCTGCATTACTTTTTCCTTGTCTTTGAGAAATTGCATCTGATCAGGCATCTAGAAATATTGATTTGGCACAGCTGTGCAGCTGGTAGAGCTGCAGCCTCATAGTGTCATAGATTTGTATTCTATCCTAACCTCGGGTGCTGTCAGGGCTGGGATTGCACGTTCTCCCTTTCACTACCTGTGATCCCCCCAAGTTTTTAACAGAGGATGATACTGACCTGATGTAGTGGTGGTCCCAGATGTTGATGTAGTTGTTTCTAGTGAAATAAAAAAATGTTATGTTCCACTGAGACAAACAAGAGGAATTGTTATGCAGTTTAGAATCCTCCAACAGGAATTTATCAACTGGCACCTTTTAATAAGAAATTTTACACTTGATCTTTCCTTATCAGTGAATATAGCGTATGGCCATACTATGCTGCTGCATTACTTTTTCCTTGTCAATCAGCTGCTGAATGTCAGGGCCACCACAAATAATTACAACTTCTTAATGTACCAACTTCAGATTTTGTGGAAGCTCAGCAAGTATTCCAAGAACTACTGATCATAAATTTACAACATAAGCAGCGGTAAAGTGCCACAACTGTTGCAACTCCTACCTCACAGCACCAGAGACGTCAGATTGATTTGTTCCGTGGGTGCTGTGTGCAAGGAGATTACATGTACTCCCTGTTATATGTGCCTTTCCTACATGTGTGTGAAATATATTGTCACTAACCTGATGTAGTACTGGTAGTGGTCTCTGTTGTTGATGTAGTTGTTGGTGTTTCTAGTGAAAGAAAATAATGCAATATTCAACCAGGACAGCCAAGAGGAATTGGTACATAGCTAACTATTGGTAGTCAGGAAACCATCAGCAGGAATTCATATGGTGGCACACTTAATTGAAATGTTGAACAGAAGGCATTTTTGTTCTTCACAGAATAAAATTGTAGGGAAAATATAATTTTGATCAATCAGAAGCTGAATATTTCAGTGCCATCACAAATAATTCTGTTCTATCTATACACCAGTTGCAGATTTCCTGGAAGATCAACCATCTTCCAAAGACTGCAAGGTCTACTTAATACCATCATTTCCGATAGTATGTACTGTGTGTACTATGGGTAAGCATGTCTGTTCATATGCCCCATTGATACATGATTATCAACTTGCATAAATTGTGTTCATTATAATCATGTTTTTGATTTTTGCTATGGAATGGCCGTAGAAATTGAGAAGCAGAAAACACCAACTCATTTCCTCCACAAATCCAAACTATTTTGAAATTGTGACATAATTTGGTAGAATTGTTATGAGTCAAACATTGACATCTTAACATGTATATTTGCACAATTTATGCCAATAATTTAAGCAAAGATGCAAGAAGTAAGTCACAGAGCTGATGTTAGAAATGTTGTCTCATTGTCTTCGATTTGCCAATGTTTATTGAAAGTGGTTTGACTCACCTGTTGTGGAACTGGAGGTAGTCTCAGTTGTTCCAGTTGTCAAAGATGTTGTTGGTGTTGTTCCTGGAGAGCAAATAGAAAAGAATTTACAAATTGAATTGCAAGAGTCACCAATCAATTTCAGTACGACACTGTACATTTTCAAAAGACTGGGCTGAATTTTAACAATGTTCATTGCTTGTGCCTATGCAAAGGACATTTATTAGTAAACCAAATTTTGTTTCGTCATTTATCAAATGCACCGAAATTATAAATAGACATTGTGATTTTTAGAAGAAAGTTCTAAACTCCTTCGTTGATCAACTTTGGAACCATCATTGAGCAGAAACAAAACTGTTTAACAGCGCTGCCATGACCAAAAACTCCCGGAATAGTGGAGGAGGCGAAGGGAAGAGACCTTTTCTAAAAAGTGAAAATCCTTATCCATGTCAACTGAAAAGTGCAGATTTAATGCTCTTTTTGAAATTATTGTAGGCAACCAGCACCAAAAGGCCTCATTAATTTGGTATTTACTTCTATATTTTCGTGGTGAGAAACTACATTTTTGGAATAAAGCAATGAACAAATATTCATGAAGAGGGTGCGATATGGAGCTTCACTAAACAAAGCACCGAATCCAAAAGGAAAAGTTAACAAGATTGATAGATGATGTTACTAACCTGATGTAGTGCTGGTGGTGGTCTCAGTTGTTGGTGTCGTTTCTAGTGAAAGAAAAGATTGCTCTATTCAAGTGGGGCAGCCAAGAGGAATTGGTACTCAGTTATAAAGCCATCAACAGGAATTCATGAGCTGGCACATTTCATGAAAGTGTTTTAATATGTAGATTGGTTACTTCTTACTAATATGCGAAGATAAACTGCTCAGCAACAACAGACTGTATCCCCCGCAGCCGCTCCATGGCGTTCTGCACCCAGCACGCTTATTTCACCACCTCCAATCGGTGTGTCTCCGGTGCCATCCCCGGTCACTTCCCCGTCACTTTATCGATTAATTGAATAAAGCGTGCGATCATACTATGGGCTGCATTACTTTTTACTTGTCAATCAGCGGCTGAATAATTCAGGGTCATCATGAACAATTTCAATTTCTTAATGTACCAACTTCAGATTTTGTGGAAGCTCAGCAGTATTCTAAGAACTATTGATCAGAAATTTAGAACATAAGGAGCGGTAAAGTGCCACAACTGGCGCAACTCCTACCTCACAGCACCAGAGACATCAGATTGATTTGTTCCGTGGGTGCTGTGTACATGGAGATGACATGCCCTCCCTGTTATGTGTTGCTTTCCTACAAGTATCTGAAATATATTTCACTAACCTGATGTGGTGCTGGTAGTGGTCTCTGTTGTTGATGTAGTTGTTGGTGTTCCTAGTGAAAGAAAATAAAGCAATATTTAACCAAGACAGCCAAGAGGAATTGGTATACAGCTAACTATTGGTAGTCAGGAAACCATCAGCAGCAATTCATATGCTGGTACACTTTATTAAAATGTTTAACAGATGACATTTTTGTTCAACCTAGAATAAAATGGCAAGGCAAAATATACTTTTGATAAATCAGCAGCTGAATATTTCAGTGCAATCACAAATAATCCTGTTCTATCTATACACCAGTTGCGGATTTCCTGGAAGATCAACCGTCTTCCAAAGACTGCAAGGTCTACTTAATACCATATTTTATAATACCATTATTCGTGGATCCATTTTTGAAAAATCTTTGAGCTGAAACAAAACTGTTTAACTGCGTTGCCATGACCAAAAACTACAGGAATAGTGGAAGAGGCGAAGGGAAGAGACCTTTTCTATAAAAGTGAAAATCCTTATCCATGTCTGCTGAAAGGTGCCAGACTCAATTCTCTTTTTAAAATTATGGCAGGCAATCAGCAACAAATGGCCTCCTCAATTCGGTAGTTGTTTCTATATTTTCATGGTGAGAAACTACATTTTTTGAATAAAGCAATGAACAAATATTCCTGAAGAGGGGGCTATATAGAGCTTCACTAAACAAAGCACAGAGTCCAAAAGGAAACGCTAACAAGATTGATAGATGATGTTACTAACCTGATGTAGTGCTGGTAGTGGTCTCAGTTGTTGGTGTCGTTTCTAGTGAAAGAAAAGATTGCTCTATTCAAGTGGGGCAGCCAAGAGAATTGGTACGCAGTTATAAAGCCATCAACAGGAATTCATGAGCTGGCACATTTTATGAAAGTGTTTTCATGTGTAGTTTGGTTGCTTCTTACTAATATGCAAAGATAAACTGCTCAGCAACAACAGACTGTGTCCCCCGTGGCCTCTCCACGGCGTTCTGCGCCCAGCACGCTTATTTCACCACCTCGCCGGTCACTTTCCCGGACACTTCACCGGTGAATTCCCCATCACTTTACCGATTAATTGAATAAAGCGTGCGGCCATACTATACGGCTGCATTACTTTTTCCTTGTCAATCAGCAGCTGAATATTTCAGGGCCATCATAAACAATTTCAATTTCTTAATGTACCAACTTCAGATTTTGTGGAAGCTCAGCAAGTATTCCAAGAACTACTGATCAGAAATGTCGAACATAAGGAGCGGTAAAGTGCCAAAACTGTTGCAACTCCTACCTCACAGCACCAGAGACATCAGATTGATTTGTTCCGTGGGTGTTGTGTGCATGGAGATGACATGTCCTCCCTGTTATGTGTGGCTTTCCTACAAATGTCTGAAATATATTGTCACTAACCTGATGTAGTACTGGTAGTGGTCTCAGTTATTGATGTAGTTGTTGGTGTTCCTGGTGAAAGAAAATAACGCAATATTCAACCAAGACGGCAAGAGGAATTGGTACACAGCTAACTATTGGCAGTCAAGAAACCATCAGAAGGAATTCATAGGCTGGCACGCATTATTAAAAATTTTAACAGATGGCATTTTTGTTCTTCGTAGAATAAAATGACAGAGCAAAATATATTTGATCAATCAGCAGCTGAATATTTCTGTGCCATCACAAATAAACCTGTTCTGACTATACATCAGTTACGGATATCCTGGAAGATTAACGTCTTCCAAAGACCTCAAAATCTACTGAACGCCATGTGGTCTAATACCAGTATTTGTTGATCCATTTTTGAAAATTCTTTGAGCTGAAACAAAACTGTTAAACAGCGTTGTCATGACAAAAAACTCCAGGAATAGTGGAAGAGGCGAAGGGCAGAGACCTTTTCTATAAAAGTGAAAATCCTTATCCATGTCTGGTGAACAGTGCCAGACTCAATTCTCTTTATAAAATTATTGCAGGCAACCAGCAACAAAAGGCCTCCTTAATTCGGTAGTTGTTTCTATATTTTCGTGGTGAGAAACTATATTTTTGGAATAAAACAATGAACAAATATTCATGAAGTGGGGCCTATTTCGAGCTTCACCATAAAAAGTACAGAGTCCAAAAGGAAAATCTAACAAGATTGATAGATGATGATACTAACCTGATGTAGTGCTGGTGGTGGTCTCAGTTGTTGGTGTTGTTTCTAGTAAAAGAAAAGATTGCTGTATTCAAGTGGGGCAGCCAAGAGAATTGGAACGCAGTTATAAAGCCATCAACAGGAATCCATGAGCTGGCATATTTTATGAAAAAGTTTTACTAGTTGTCACTTTCCTCATCAGTGAATAAACCATGCGGCCATACTATACGGCTGCATTACTTTTTCCTTGTCTTTCAGAAATTGCAGCTGATCAGGCATTTAGTAAGATTGAGTTGGCACAGATGTGCAGCTGGTAGAGAGGCCGCCTCAAAGAGTCATAGATTTGTATTCTATTCTAACCTCGGGTGCTGTCTATGCTGGGATTGCACGTTCTCCCTTTCACTACCTGTGATTCCCCCCAAGTTTTTAACAGAGGATGATACTGACCTGATGTAGTGGTGGTCCCAGATGTTGATGTAGTATTGAGGAATTGTTATGCAGTTTAGAATACTTCAACAGGAATTTATCAACTGGCTTAATAAGAAATTTTCCACGTGATATTTCCTTATCAGTGAATAAAGCGTGCGGCCATACTATGCTGCTGCATTACTTTTTCCTTGTCAATCAGCAGCTGAATATTTCAGGGCCATCACAAACAATTTCAATTTCTTAATGTACCAACTTCAGATTTTGTGGAAGCTCAGCAAGTTTTCCAAGAACTACTGATCAGAGATTTATAACATAAGGAGCGGTAAAGTGCCCCAACTGTTGCAACTCCTACCTCACAGCATTAGAGACATCAGATTGATTTGTTCAGTGGGTGCTGTGTGCATGGAGATTACATGTACTCCCTGTTATGTGCCTTTCCTGCATGTGTGTGAAATATATTGTCACTAACCTGATGTAGTACTGGTGGTGGTCTCTGTTGTTGATGTAGTCGTTGGTGTTTCTAGTGAAAGGAAATAATGCAATATTCAACCAAGACAGCCAAGAGGAATTGGTACATAGCTAACTATTGGTAGTCAGGAAACCATCAGCAGGAATTCATATGGTGGCACACTTAATTAAAATGTTTAACAGATGGCATTTTTGTTCTTCATAGAATAAAATTGTAGGGCAAAATAAAATTTTGATCACTCAGAAGCTGAATATTTCAGTGCCATCTCAAATAATCCTGTACTATCCATACACCAGTTGCGGATTTCCTGGAAGATCAACCATCTTCCAAAGACCGCAAGGGCTGCTTAATACCATAATTTCTAATAGTATGTACTGTATGTACTCTGGGTATGCATGTCTGTTCATATGCCCCATTGATACATGATTCTCAACTTGCATAAATTGTGTTCATTATAATCATGGTTTTGATTTTTGCTATGGAATGTCTGAAGAAATTGAGAAGCAGAAAACACCAACTCATTTCCTCCACAAATCCGAACTATATTTAAATTGCGTCATAATTTGGTAAAATTGTTATGAGTCAAACATGTATATTTGCACAATTCATGCCAATGATGTAAGCAAAGATGCAAGAAGTAAGTGACAGAGCTGATGTTAGAAATGTTGTCCCATTGTCTTTGATTTGCCAATGTTTATTGAAAGTGGTTTGACTCACCGGTTGTGGAACTGGAGGTGGTCTCAGTTGTTCCAGTTGTCAAAGATGTTGTTGGTGTTGTTCCTGGAGAGCAAATAGAAAATAATTTACAAATTAAATTGCAAGAGTCACCAATCAATGTCAGTACGACACTGCACATTTTCCTGAGAATGGGCTGAATTTTAATATTGTTCATTGCTTGTCCCCATGCAAAGGACATTTAGCAGTTAAATTTTGCTTCGTCATTTATCAAATGGACCAAAATTATGCAGGACTTTATGAATTTTAGAAGAAAGTTCTAAACTTGTTCGTTGATCAATTTTGGAAAAATCATTGAGCAGAAACAAAAATGTTTAACAGCGTTGCCATGATCAAAATCTCTAGGAATAGTGGAAGAGGCCAAGGGAAGAGACCCTTTGAAAAAGTGAAAATCCGTATCCATGTCAACTGGAAAGTGCCAGCCCCAATGCTCTTCTTAAAATTATTGAAGGCAACCAGCACCAAAAGGCCTCCTTAATTCGGTAGTAACTTCTATATTTTCGTGGTGAGAAACTACATTTTTGGAATAAAGCAATGAACAAATATTCATGAAGAGGGTGCGATATGGAGCTTCACTGAACAAGGCACAGAATCCAAAAGGAAAAGTTAACAAGATTGATAGATGATGTTACTAACCTGATGTAGTGCTGGTGGTGGTCTCAGTTGTTGGTGTTGTTTCTAGTGAAAGAAAAGATTGCTGTATTCAAGTGGGGCAGCCAAGAGGAATTGGTACACAGTTATAAAGCCATCAACAGGAATTCATGAGCTGGCACATTTCATGAAAGTGTTTTAATATGTAGATTGGTTACTTCTTACAAATATAAGCGAAGATAAACCGCTCAGCAACAACAGACTGTGTTCACCACAGTGTTCACTTACTTACAACATTTTCTTAAAAAATTTACTTACAAAATTCTTAAGAGGTTGGACAGGCTAGATGCAGGAAGATTATTCCCGATGTTGGGGAAGTCCAGGACATGGGGTCACAGCTTAAGGATAAGGGGGAAATTCTTTAAGGCTGAGATGAGAAAGACATTTTTCACACAGAGAGTGGTGAGTCTCTGGAACTCTCTGCCACAGAGGGTAGTTGAGGCCAGTTCATTGGCTATATTTAGGAGGGAGTTAGATGTGGCCATTGTGGCTAAGGGGATCAGAGGGTATGGAGAGAAGACAGGTACGGGATACTGAGTTAGATGATCAGCCATGATCATATTGATTCCGCGGTGCAGGCTCGAAGCGCCGAATGGCCTACTCCTGCACCTAATTTCTATGTTTCTAAGTTTCAGCGCCCAGATCGCCTATTTCACCACCTCCACGGTTCATGTGGCCATACCATAGGCTGCATTACTTTTTCCTGGTCAATCAGCAGCTGAATATTTCAGGGCTATCATAAACAATTTCAATTTCTTAATGTACCAACTTCAGATTTTGTGGAATATCAGCAAGTATTCTAAAAACTACTGATGAGAAATTTAGAACATAAGGAGCGGTAAAGTGCCACAACTGTCGCAACTCCTACCTCATAGCACCATAGACTTCAGATCGATTTGTTCCGTGGGTGTTGTGTGCATGGAGATGACGTATCCTCCCTGTTATGTGTGCCTTTCCTACAAGTGTCTGAAATATATTGTCACTGACCTGATGTAGTACTGGTAGTGGTCTCAGTTGTTGATGTAGTTGTTGGTGTTGCTGGTGAAAAAACATAAAGCAATATTCAATCAAGACGGCCAAGAGGAATTGGTAATCAGCTAACTATTGGTAGTCAGGAAACCATCACCAAGAATTCATATGCTGGCACACTTTATTAAAATGTTTACCAGATTAAATTTTTGTTGTACGAAGAATAAAATGGCAAGGCAAAATATACTTTTGATCAATCAGCAGGTGAATATTTCAGTGCAATCGTAAATAATCCTGTTCTATCTATACACCAGTTGCAGATTTCATGGAAGATCAACCGTCTTCCAAAGACCGCAAGGTCTACTTAATACCATATTTTATAATACCATTATTCGTGGATCCATTTTTGAAAAATCTTTGCACTGAACAAAACTGTTTAACTGCGTTGCCATGACCAAAATCTCCAGGAATATTGGAAGAGGCAAAGGGAAGAGAACTTTTCCATAAAAGTGAAAATCCCTGTCCATGTCTAGTGAAAGGTGCCAGTCAATTCTCTTTTTAAAATTATTGCAGGCAATCAGCACCAAAAGGCCCCTTTAATTCGCTTATTGGTTCTATATTTTCGTGGTGAGAAACTACATTTTTGGAATAAAGCAATGAACAAATATTCATGAAGAGGGTGCAATATAGAGCTTCACTAAACAAAGCACAGAATCCAAAAGGAAAAGTTAACAAGATTGATAGATGATGTTACTAACCTGATGTGGTGCTGGTAGTGGTCTCAGTTGTTGGTGTCGTTTCTAGTGAAATAAAATAATGGTGTATTCAACTGGGGCAGCCGAGAGGAATTGGTAGACAGTTATAAAGCCATCAACAGGACTTTCATGAGCTGACACATTTTATGAAAGTGTTTTAATATGTAGATTGGTTACTTCTTACTAATATGTGTAGATAAACCGCTCAGCAACAACAGACTGTGTCCCCCGCAGCCTCTCCATGGCGTTCTGCACCCAGCACGCTTATTTCACCACCTCCACTCGTTGTGTCTCCGGAGCCGTCCTCGGTCACTTTCCCGGGCACTTTCCCGTCACTTCACCGGTGCATTTAATAAAGCGTGCGGCCATACTATACGGCTGCATTATTTTTCCCTTGTAAATCAGCAGCTGAATATTTCAGGGCCATCTTAAACAATTTCAATTTGTTAATGTATCAACTTCAGATTTTGCAGAAGCTCAGTATTCCAAGAACTACTGATCAGAAATTTACAACATAAGGAGCAGTAAAGTGCCACAACTGTTGCAACTCCTTCCTCTCAGCACCAGAGACTTCAGATTGATTTGTTCCGTGGGTGTTCTGTGCATGGAGGTTCCATGTATTCCCTGTTATGTGTGCCTTTCCTACAAGTGTCTGAAATATATTGTCACTAACCTGATGTAGTACTGGTCGTGGTCTCAGTTGTTGAAGTAGTTGTAGGTGTTTCTAGTGAAAGAAAATAATGCAATATTCAAACAAGACAGCCAAGAGGAAATGGTATACAGCTAACTAATGGTAGTCAGGAAACCATCAGCAGGAATTCATATGCTGGCACACTTAATTAAAATGTGTAACAGATAGCATTTTTGTTCTTCGTAGAATAAAATTGAGGGCAATATATATATTTTTGATCAATCAGCTGCTGAATATTTCTGTGCCAACACAAATAATCCTGCTGTCTCTTTACACCAGTTGCTGATTTCATGGAAGATCAACCGTCTTCCAAAGACCACAAGGTCTACTTAATACCATAATATCTAATAGTATGGAATGTGTGTGCAATGCGTAAACATGTCTGTTCATATGTCCCATTGATACATGATCCACAATTTGCGTAAAAGATGTTCCTCATAATCATAGTTTTGCTTTTTCTACAGAATGTACAAAGAAAATGAGAAGCAGATATAATGTTTCTGCTCAATGATTTTTCCAAAATGAATCAACGAAGGAGTTTAGAACTTTCTTCAAAAAATCAAAGATCTTTTCATAAATCCATCCATTTGATAAATCATGAAACAAAATGTGGTTAATTTCTAAATGTCCGTTGCTTATGAACATTGATAAAATTCAGCACAATCTCAGCAAAATGTGCAGTGTCGTACTGAAATTGATTGGTGACTCTTGCAATTTAATTGTAAATGCTTTTCTATTTGCTCTCCAGGAACAACACCAACAACAACTTCAACAGGTACAACTGAGTCCACCTCCAGTTCCACAACAGGTGAGTCAAACCATTTTCAATAAACATTGGCATATCTGAAGACAATGAGACAATATTTCTAACATGAGCTCTGTGACTTCTTGCATCTTTGCTTACATTATTGGCATAAATTGTGCAAATATACATGTTAAGATGTCAATGTTTGGTTCATAACAATTATACCAAATTTTGACACAATTTCAAAAAAATTCGGAATTGTGGAGGAACTTGAGTTGGTGTTTTCTGCTTCTCATTTTGTTCGGACATTCCGTAGCAAAAAGCAAAGCTAGCTACCCATAACAGCTGGCCCCGTCACCTAGTTAGGGCATAAGAGCCACCCTCACTTGGCTACAAAAAGTTTAAAGAGAAGAATACCCCCAGAGTCTGCGAGAGCGGGGGCGCAAGATGACTCATCGACTGACCACCTGGTAACAAACCTTGGAACGGACATGACATTGAATCAGGTAAGTGGCAAGACTCTTGGAAAACGAGCAGCTGGCCACATTCTTCAGACCTGTAGGTGTGGCTGGTCTAAACTACATTTTTGCAACAAAGCAATGAACAAATGTTGCTGTAGAGGGTTCTATATAGAGCTTCACTAAACAATGCACAGAGTCCTAAAGCAAAAGCTAACAAGATTGATAGATGATGTTACTAACCTGATGTAGTGCTGGTGGTGGTCTCAGTTGTTGGTGTCGTTTCTAGTGAAAGAAAACAATGCTGTATTCAACTGGGACAGCCAAGGGGAATTGGTACGCCGTTATAAGGTCATCAACATGAATTCATGAGCTGTCACCTTTTATTAAAACATTTTAATAGGCATTTTCTTCACCGTTAAATAAAGCTTGCGGCCATATTTTACAGCTGCAATTCTTTTTTCTTGCCAATCAGCAGCTGAATATTTCATGCCATCACAAACAATTTTACTTTCTTAATGTACCAACTGCAGATTGTGTGGAAGCTCAGAATGTATTCTAAGAACTACTGATCAGAAATTTTGAATATAAGGAGCGGTACAGTGCCACAGCAGGTAGAGCTCCTGCCTCACACCACTAGAGACTTCAGATCGATTTGTTCCGCAGGAGTTGTGTGCATGATTACATGTACTCCCTGTTATGTGCCTTTCCTAAAAGTGTTTGAAATATATTGTCACTAACCTGATGTAGTACTGGTAGTGGTCTCAGTTGTTGATGTAGTTGTTGGTGTTTCTAGTGAAAGAAAATAATGTAATATTCAACCAAGGCAGCCGAGAGGAATTGGTATACAGCTAACTATTCGTAGTCAGGAAACCATCAGCAGGAATTCATATGCTGGCACACTTTATTAAAATGTTTAACAGATGGCATTTTTATTCTTCGTAGAATCAACAGTCTTCCCAAGACCGCCATGTCTTCTTTATACCATAATTTCTAATAGTATGTAATGTGTGTGCAATGGGTAAACATGTCTGTTCATATGTCCCATTGATACATGATCCCCTACTTGCGTAATATGTGTTTATTTTAATAATGGTATTGCTTTTTGTTACAGAATATCTGAAGAAAATGAGAGGCAGAAAACACCAACTCAGTTCCTCCACAATTGAATTTAACAGATCTCAGACATACTCAAAGAAAAGCAAACATGTTTGATAGATGTTGTTACTAACCTGATGTAGTCCTGGTTGTGGTCTCAGTTGTTATTGTTGTTGTTTCTAGTGAAAGAAAATAATGCTCTATTCAACCAAGGCAGCCAAAAAGAATTGTTATGCAGCTGGAATACCATCAGTAGGAATTCACGATCTGGAGCATTTGATTGAAATGATTGACAGATTACATTTTCTTTATCGTAGGAATAAGTGGGAGGGCATACTATATTGTAACGTATCTTTTTCTCAATCAGCAGCTGAATATTTCATGACCATCACAAATAATGCAACTCTCTTAACACACCAATTACGGAATTCATGGAAGATCAACCTTTTTCCGAAGACTGAATGTTCTACTTAATATCATCACTACATTTGAAAACATATACCCATGATTTCACACTCTGCTGCCTGATACATTAGATGAAGGTATGAATAGAGACTCAGAGTCAAACAATCTAACATCAAGCTTATATAATACCCTTCTAAATCTAGAAATTCCATCATCAGACACAATTAGAAGAGAATGGGAAGCAGAATTAGGACTAAACATTTCCAAAGACATATTTCTTATGTATACATAATCGTTCGATTAATGTTAGACACATTTTAAATTAATTCAAAATACTGCACAGACTTTACAACTCGAAGACTAAACTGAATAAGATTTTTTCAAATGTATCTCCTATTTGTGACAAATGTCTCCTCCAAGAAGCAACTATAACACACTCCTTTGCCTCTTGCACAAAACTACATAATTTTTGGAAAGGAATCTTTGAAATGTTCTCAAAAACATTAAAAACAAAACTGGACCCCCCACACGGAACTGATTATTTTCTGAACAGCAGGAGCTGCCCTGAGCTATCAATATCAAGACATTTCCTTAATTATGGTCTGATAATGGGGAAAAAACGTATACTTACATTTTGGAAAAATACATCTGCCCCGACTCTTAAAATCGGGATTACAAACATGTCTGAGATACGACATCTTGAAGATATGAGACTTGTCTTAGCAGAAAAATCAGAGCAATTTTCAAAGATATGGATTCCTTTCATTGATTCATTACAAGGATAGTATGGTGCAACACAACTTTGGAATTAAACCGATTTACAGACTGGGTGATGGGTGGGGAGAGAAATGAAGTCGGTATATCAACACTTTTGGCGGTTTTTTTCTTTCTTTTTTCCGCTTTTGTCTTTTTATTTCTTTAAGTTTTACTTACTCACTCTTTGACTACACCCATTTGGTAGTTTAGAGGTTCTATTCTTACACATTTACTTTCTCTTCCACTTTCTTTCTTTCTTGCTTTTCCTATATTTTTCTATTTCATCTTTGCTAAAATTAAAAATGAAGCTGTACAATAAATGTACTGTCATATGCCGCGATTTATACTTTTGTCCTCTGTTTCTAATAAAAATATAAATTAAAAAAAAAAGATATATATATATATATATATATATATATATATATATATATATATATATATATATATATATATATTATCACTAATAGTATGGGATACACCTGCAAACAATCAGGTTCATATGTCGAAACGAGCCATGATAGCCAGTCTGTATTTTTTTCTCTTTTTCAGTCAGCAGCTGAATGTTTTTGTGCGTTCACAAACAATCCCACTCTCTTAACGTACCAATTGCGGAGTATGGGGAAGTTCAACTATGTCAACCATTGTATTGTCTAGTACAGCGTTTCTCAACCTTTTTACCCTTGTGGATCCCTTGAACTTATTTTCAGGTCTCAGGGAACTCGTACATAAAAATTGTAAGATATCGTTATTAATCTCTTTCTTTCTCTTTCATAAACTTAAAGTTCATAAGGCAAACATAATATATATTTTTGATAACTGGTTTACGCTTTTCCCAAGTTTATTGACAAATAACTGAAATCAAACTGCTTGTTCAAAAGAAGCAACTAAAGGCAAACATAAGAATTATCCTTGAAGGAGACTTAAACTTTTCATAAATTAACAAAAACATACATAAATAAACTTTTGATCAACTAACAAAAATAAACATAAACATACTTAAAGTTTTTAATTCATATAACATCCCTAAATGATGGGTAAAAATGACTAAATAACGAGGGTGAATGAGGGACTGTACCTGCACACCAGGAAGCACAGATAGGACTGACGGAGACCGTGCATGCATCTGTACTCTAGTAAGTCACTTGATGATACACGAATCCATCACGTACAGCACATGTCCACTGTCCGCTGAAGGACGTTACACACTGGCACCGTATAGACGGCGCAAAAAGACATTGATAAATATGCTAAAAAGACTTCACTAAATATGCCAAAAGTGTATGATAAAATTACCAATATGAAATTAAACACAAAAATGATTCAAAAATGCATTTACATATGATTAGTCTATTTAGCACTATTTCTCTTGGAACCCATGGCGACCACTTGCGGAACCCTGGCGTTCCGGGGAACCACGGTTGAGAAACGCTGGTCTAGTGTATGCCATTACTTCTCATAGATTGTGATGCATCTGTAAACAATGAGTTTTTGTGTTCATATGTTCAAACTTTGCCATGATCCTCATCCTGCGTAAAACTTTCTGATTTTAATCCTGTATTTGTTTGTTCCTGCGGAATGTCCGAGGAAAATAAGAAGCAGAAGACACCAATTCAGTTCCTCTACATTTCTATAGCTTTTTGAAGATTGTGTTATAACTTGATATACTTGTTATGAGTCAAATATTGTATCTTAACAAGTATATTTGCACAATTTATGCTTATAATATAAGCAAAGATGCACGAGTTGAGGCACAGAGCTGTTAGAAATGTTAACCCATTGTCTTAAGATTTGCCAATGTTTATTGAAAGTGGTTTGACTCACCAGTTGTGGAAATGGTGGTGGACTCAGTTGTGCCAGTTGTTGTAGATGTTGTTGGTGTTGTTCCTGGAGAGAGAATACAAATGTGTTTACACTTCAATTGCAAAAGTCAGCAATCAGTTCCAATACAACTCAACTTCATCAGTGATAAAGAAAACACTGCTTAGTAATCTCCATTGTAATAGCATTTGTTTAGTCCATCAGATAATGAATATCTGTGTATCTTATGAGATTTCATATTAATACCTATCAATTTGACCAAAATATGACCAAAATAAACAAAATATGACCAAATAACCAAAATAAACAAAACATGACCTGTATAAACAAAATGGTATTTGTCGAAGACATTTATAAGCTCTGACTGATTTTGGAATCATCATTGTGCAGAAGAAACTGAAGCGCTATACTTTGCAAGTCATCACACCTATACTAACGGGTCATCTACACTATGTCTTGGAACATAGTCTGTTTCATAACCTAACCATGACCAAACAATCTCAGATATGGAATAAGAGTCTGCCGTGAGAAGAGAAATGTCTTTTCCTAAAAAGGCACGACTGCTGAAAATTCTTATTTGTAGCTATTGAAAGGTTAATTGCTTAATGCTCCTTTTAAACTTATTGCATGCAATCAGCACCAAAAAGCCTCCTTAATTCAGAAGCTGTTCCCATATTTTCACAGTGGGAAACTACCCATGTATAAATAATTGGAGCACAACAAAGAACAAATGTTCTTGAAGAGGGGAGAGTTTAATTGAACAGATCTCAGACGCACTCAAAGAAAAGCAAACATGATGTCACTAACCTGATGTTGTGACGGTGGTGGTCTCAGTTGTTGGTGTTGGTGGTGTTGTTTCTAGAGAAAGGAAATAATGTTATATTTAATCAATGAGGCCAAGATGAAGTGGTTCATGGTTGTGAAACATTCAACAGGAATTCAACAGGATAAACTGGCACACTTTAAAAAGGTGACATTTTCATCATAGTTTAGTAAAGTTGGAAGGCATACTATACAGCTGTATTTCTTTCTCTTTGTCAATCAGCTGGTGAATGTTTCAATGTGTTCACAAACAATCCCATTCTCTTAATATACCAATAGTGGATTTCATGGAAGCGCAACCATGTCTTCCATGATTGTATTGTTCTGTATTGTCCAGTGTATGCCATTATTTCTCATAGTGTGTAATGCATCAGTAAACAATGAGTATTTGTGTCCAAACGTGTTATGATCGTCAACCTGTGCAAAATGTGTTCATTGTACTCCTGCATGCACTTGTTCCTGGGGAATGTCTGAGGAAAATTACACCAACTCAGTTCCTCGTTATATTCTTATGCTCATCGGTATTGATATTTATAAAATGGGTCGAAGTGTGATGTGAAAGGTGCAGGAAAGGTACTGCTGCTGAAAATGCCTATCCATGTTGCCATTGTTTATATTGAAACAAAATCAATTATTTTATTTTGTTGCTCTGAATTTAAATTGCTGCAGTATCAATAGCAATCAATAATTATTGGAGAAATTATGCAAATTATTCAAAATGTTACACTGGGTGGCACCATCAGTGATGGATGCCTCACCAACAGTCTGTCTGTCTATTTGTCTTTTTTGTTATTTTTAGTGTGTATTAAAAGTATGTGTTAATGTTCTCTAGTTTGTTTCATGTGGGGGTGGGGAAGGGAGTTGGGTAAAACTTTTTTCAATCCCTTACCTTGCCGGAGATGCAATGTTTTTCCTGATTGTATCTCCGTTCGCTTTGCGGCCTAACATCATGGAGCTGGTGACCTATCATCATGGAGCTGGCGGCCTTGCTCTAGTCTGACTTTGTGCCCCACCGCAGGACCGTGCACTTGCCATCGGAGCTTGCAATCCCTTGCCTGGGATTGACGCTCCAACCACAGCCTACAGATTTCAACATTGATGAGCTTGCAGTCTTGGGTAGAGACTGATGTCGGGTAGCTCCAAAGTTGTAAGAGGTTCGACAGCCCCAACCCGAGGTCAGATCGCCCGGCGCGGGGGAGCTGAGATCCCCCGATGCAGGAGATTGATCTCCCCGACGCAGAGGGCTCAATGGTTGGCTGCAGAGCCAAGATTGCCTCGATAACGGAAGGTTCATGGCCCTCGGCCATGGGAGGACAAAGAAGGGAAGAAGATTGAAGTTTTTCTGCCTTCCAACACAGTGAATAATGTGGGGGAGTTGCTGTGGTGGATATTAATGTTCCAATTTTATTTGGGTGTCTTGTTGCTCTTTGTTGGTCCAACTATGGTAAATCAAATGTGTTGTATGTTGCAAAACATACTTGGCTAATAAAGTACTATTTTGATTTTGATTAAGATTATGATACATGCCTCCAGAAAAAAAAAGTCCTGAACACTCAATATTTGCAATCCTATGCATAAAAATATGCAAGCATGAATCTAAGATCCTCAAAACACTCGGAATGATGCACAAGTTGCATCATCTTGTTGCACCCTATTAATCTATATATTTTATATTTTATGCTGATGGAAGTTACCATCAAATATATATAATTTGGATATCAGGAGACTGAGAAAGTCAAAGCACTCAGAGCATTTCCCTTCCAGTCAAGAAATAGCAAGAGCATCTTATTTGTCATATGGGTCAGATAGGAACTGGTACAGTGAAATTCTTGCTTGCCGCAGTTTTGTAGTATGTATCAACAGCAAACTAAAATGTACAATAAATTACCAGTTATTCAGAGTAAACTACACCATGATAGTGCAATAATCAAAGTATATAGAACATTTGCAGTAAATACATTCACAATATGGTGAAAATAAAAGGAAACCATTTCAAGGCGCCTTGAAATGTTTACAACCGTAGCAAAGTGTTCACCAAGGCAGTTGTGAATCTGTGGAATTCTCCGTAACAGATGGCAGTGGAGGCCAATTCACTGGATGTTTGCAAAAGAGAGTTAGATATAGCTCTTAAAGCTAATGGAATCAAGGGATATGGGGAAAAAGCAGATACGAGGGACAGGTTTAGGATGATCAGCCATGATCATATTGAATGGTGGTGCTGGCTCGAAGAACCGAATGGCCTACTCTTGTACCTATTTTCTAAGTTTCTATATTTAAAATTCGAGATGCTTTTCTTAGTAATTCAAGCTTTGAATCTTTCAAAGCTTGTTTTCTCTGGAATGTCTGAGGTTGAGGAGGGATCTGATAAAAGTATATAAAATTATACGAGGCAAAGATAGACAGTCCGAATAGTTTCCCAGGATGGAAAAGTCAAATGCTCGAGCGCGTACAAATATTAACTTAAATTTAAAGGTGACGTGCAAGGCAGGTACACAGGAAGGTTAGTGCTTGGAATCTTCTGTTGGGGGTGATGGTGAAGGCAAGTACATGAATATACAGGCAATGGTGAGTTATGGATTATGTACAGGCAGATGCGTTGGTCTTGGCATCTTAAATGTCTGGCACTGTCAAAGTTGACTTGGGTACGAGATATTCATGGGAATATCACAAACCTAACTTAAGTATAAATCATTAATTGACAATTATTGATAGTTACTGCAACTTTGGACACTGAGATTTATTATTAAAATAGAAAACTAAGATGTCTTTACCTGTACTGGTGGTTGAAGAAATCGTAGTTGTCGATGGTGTGGTGACTGTTGTTGTAGCAGTTGTGGTTGTTTTTGCTGTTGTAATAAATATACGCACAATAAAGTAGGAGTCCTAATCAATTTGAGACATTTGACAAGCTCGTATTGTTTTATATGAGGTGCATTGTTTTACATAAGGCACAACGAATTTGTTATGACAATCAGAGTGCGACATAAATCTCCAGGTGACTCAACTGCTATTGTACTTCATGCTGGGGAATAAAGCTGATATCCCATATCAATTCCTGGGGAGAATGGCAATTGAATGAACTGAGTCAAAATGACCAATGGGAGAAGTCAAGTTTTATTCCATATTATTACTGTATTTATGATTTTTGTTAGTTGGTTGGTTCCAAGTGATTAATCAGATTACTGAAGAACTCCAGTATAATTTGGATGGTTGCTTTCTACCACTCCATTCCCTGTTGAGCCTGGGAATTTACATTAATATGCTTCATTGTATTCAGAGCACAAACAATCTGCCATGTATAAGACCACTAATGTTATGTTGGAAGTTGCTGGTGACTCACTAAAATATCTGCGATAGTGTCTCCTAAACCTATGGCCTCTACTAACTAAAATGGTAACTGCAATAGGTGCATGAGAGCACCACCACCTAAATAAATCTCCTCTCACATGTACTCCAATTGGCCTGGAAATATGGCTATTACCATTGCTGGATTTCTAGGCCTAAAATGTTGACCTTGCTGGCAATACTCATGCCACAAATAAATAAACAAAAACATCACAGATGTTTTTCAAAAGAATGGGTGCATTTGCGATATGAGAGTGTGAATAAGAAGTGACATGTAGTGACATTAGCATAAACTGTTTATGATCAAGTTTAGTTGTCACAACTTCAACAGAAGAAACACAACTATACAATAATTATGGTGTGATTATGGTACATTCCTTGTTGTTCATGTTTTTCATGGCTTTCCTTGCAAACATTGATGGAGAAATAGAGAACCAAAAGATAGAACGGGATCTTAGTAGAGAAAAATATAACTACTGCAATGATATCCACTCATTTGTATTATTTTTGCTGCAGATTTAATTGGTAGCTAATTAGTATTTGGAAAGTATTTTAGAAACATTCAGGTGAATCGTTAATAACATTATTATTGCATTGTTGACAAGACCAATATTAATATAATCTTAAATATGATAATTCATTCCATAATTTTGATCTATGAACAAGTGAATGCGAAACAAAGTTACTTACGTAGGCACTTAGTAATTCCTTCATAGCACATACTGTAAAACAAACAAGATATTAAAACTACAAATTACTCAAAATAGATACATATTAACTACATGGAGGATAATGAGAACAGCATAGAGAAAACTAACATGCTAGGGGCTCTTTGAGATTAAGAAGGAGGTTGTTGTAATCTCTTGTAAAGCATTAAGGTGGATAACCCCTGAGCCCAATGGAATCAATTTCAGGTTATTGAAACAAAAGATAAGGTTGCGGGGCCTTGCACAAATTTGTATGTCCTCTCTAGCCACAGGCATGATTCCGAAGAACTGGAGAGCAGCCAATGTTCTTTTGTTAAGAAGAGAAGTAGATATAGAAATTATAGGCCAGAGCCTCACATCAGTGCTCGGGAAATTACTGGGGAGGATTCTTCAAGCTAGGACTTACTCGCAATTGGAAGAGAATGGGATAATAATCAGTGAGGGTCTGCATGATTTTGCCTGTGGCAGGTCATATTTTACTAACTTGATTGAGGCTTTGAGTAGGTAATTGATGAGGGTAGGGTAGGGATATTTACATCGATTTTAGTTGACATCTAATAAAGTTCCTCGTGGTACACTGATCCAGAATATTAACATGCAAGGGATTCATGGTGGCTTGGTAGTTTGGATACAGAACTGGCTTATCATGGAATTCAGGTTTGTAAACACATACATTGGAAAAAAGGAAAAAGTTATTTGGGGTTTGGAGTGTTCAATGGCGTGATGGTTGTCCACAGCTGCCTGCAAGTGGCTGCACATTGTGAATGAGTTTGAATAAATAAGGCATACAATATGTTACATCAGTTAGGGCAATGAGTATAAGAGTCAGCAACCTTCACGTGGTCCACCCTGTTTCAACTAATGCAATGTCAGATGTGCACAAACAAAAGACCAAATAGAACAAGTTGACCTACTACTTTAAGCTGTGCACGCTATACGTAAGAAGAAGGAGAAGAAGCTATAACGAGACTTTGGACAAACTTGGATTATTTGATTCTTCTGGGGCATCGGAGGTTTAGAGAAGACCTGATAGAAGTATGTAAAGTTATGAGAGGCATATATAGGGTAGATAGTTGCAATCATTATCAAAGCTTTTAAAGTGCAGGTTAGCAGATAACAAAGGAGAATTATGAGGGGTTTTATATATCGGAATCAAAATGAACAAACGTAGATCTTGCAGAACAAAATCACAGATGCAGTTGAAGGAAATGGGAATGCTTAATCTTAATAAATCATAATGCATAATAAAGGACGAGTCATACCCTGGCCACTCCCTCTTTTCCCCTCTCCCATCAGGCAAAAGGTATAGAAGAGAGAAAACGCACACCTCCAGATTTGGCGACAAATTCTCCCCAGCTGTTATCAGGCAACTGAATCATCCTACCACAACCAGAAAGCAGTGCTGAACTACTATCTACCACTTTGATGACCCTCAGACTATCCGTGATTGGACTTTGCTGGCTTTCCCTTGCACTAAATGTTCTTCCCTTATCATTTGTCTGTACACTGTAAATGGATCGATTTTAATTGTGTATGGTCTTTCTGCTGACTGGTTGCACACAACAAAAACTTTTCAATGTACATTGGCACATGTGACAATAAACTAAACTGAACTGAAACTGAACTGAATATATGAAGGAGTTTGAAACAACAAATGAGAATCTTGAAGTTGGGAATTAGTACAGGCTGTATTTTTTTAATTGTCAAAATATCTATTTTATAACCTAGTGCTTCAATATGAATCAAGAAAAATAATTTAAATTCAAGAATATAACATTTCCATCGAAATTTGGTTATTGCCAAATATATATATTGATATATTTATATATTTTTGAAATTAATCTGGCGTGTTTGCTGCTTACGAGAAAAATATTTTCTTCTTTAAAGGCCTATGAAATCCATTACACCCTATAACTGAATAGTTAAATGTGTAAAATATTCCAGACCCACTTTCAAGACAAGGTTAGTGCTTTCAACATAAGAATCAAGATGAATTAAATAAAATGCTCTTTTTTAGGTAATTTACCATTCTTCACAACCATTACTTGTTGTTTCACTGGGTTGCAATATCCTTCCCTCATAATAGCATGTACACTGAGGTAATGCAACGCACTTCATTGTATTTTCATCCAAATAAGGAGCACTCTCTGGGCATTTGGCATAGCAACCTTAAACATTGAAAAGTAAAAGTCACTATAAAGATAAACAGGAACTCTGTAAACGCTGGATATTTTAAGTAACAACAGAATCAGATCCACCAGTGACAAAACTCAATGAACTCGAAAACAGCAATTAAACAAAATTTGAACACAGTTCATTGAATCCCTTTAAATAAAGCAAACACTTAGATTTTGACACAACTAAGCCTAAATTAGGGAATACCAAGAGAATATTGATATATTTGTTGATTTTGCATCTTGTCTGCCATCTTGTGCATGTAAGTAGAAATACCAGTCCATCTGATTCTTTGAATCAACTCTTTTATGAAGATCGTGGATGATCTTCCACCTTGGAGTAATTTTCCAGTTCTATCATCTTATCGCTTGATTTCTGTAATGTGCAGAAATCTTGATATCTATGAATAAATGGCATTATCTATCCAGTGGGTAGACAACTCCAATGGTGCTGTGCCCTCTGAATGAAGAATTATTTCTCCATCTCAGTCCTAAATTGCCTGTCACTATTTTCAAACAGTGCCCTCTGGTTCTAGACTTCTCAGTCAAATAATATGTCCTCCTTGCATCCAGCCTGATGAGCTATGAATGAATATTGTATGTTTCGATGAAATTTGCCACTCTTCTATACTGCTGAGTGTCCCAGTCCTCACACATCAAACTTGCCATCTCCTATCATTCAAGAGCATCTTTGCTGCAGCCGACTCACCCCACAGCAAATACATCCTATCTTAAGTAAGGAGACCAATACTGTACATAATCACTCCAGGCATAGATTCAACAAGGGCCCATATATTTACATCAAGACTCCCTTACCCCTGTGATAAAACTCTTTCATTATAAAGACTTCTATTCCCCCTCATTATATTCTGTTTGATAATTGGTTTCAATCCATATTGGTATATTATCATTGATTCCTGTGCTGTTATGTTATTGACTGCTCCCACCAAGCAACAGGCGGGATGCTCCTGGCAAGCAGGCCCGACTTGCCTGCTGCAGACTGACCTCGCCTACTGTGGACTCCGGTGGGTCCAGGAACCGGCCCGAAGACTCGTTGGTGTCTGACCAGAGGCTCGAGGTTGCCGGGTCCTCACCCAAAGGCTCGCCAGTCAACAGAACCGGGGACCTGTCTGAAGGCTCGTTGGAGTCCTCCCAAAGGCTCATGATCAACAGGGTCTCATGGTCAGCAGGACCTCAACCAAAGGCTCAGCTGTAAATGGGATTGGGAACCCGCTGGAAAGCTTGGCAGACACCATAACCAGGAGGGAGCTGCAGAAGTTATCCCGAGGAGAAAGGACTGGTAGGAGGGTGAACCAGGGTAATTCCTCCAGTGCCTTCAGGTAGGCTGCAGGAGGCACTCCCGGGATACGAAGATGGCCGTGTGAGGAGAGGAGAGGGATGTTGGTTCGCGGAACCTGCTGGAGTATTTCGGGCATGCAGGCCGAGCTTTCGACTTTGAATAATGGCGCCACAAACAGCAGCGCCCATATGTGTAACATATTATTATATATAATAGAACATAATAACTATTGCCTATTGGACTTTGTCAAAAGCCTTATTGAATTCCAAATGTATTACATCCACTGGCTCCCCTCGTCTACTCTATCAATCACTAATTATATTACTTATGCATTATTGATTGTTAGAAACTGGTATTCTTAGCAAATATTTATCAAAAGGTACAAATAATTTAAAGAAAATGAATTAATATTATATTGGATACAGTAATTTAAAACATTTTGGAATTGGTCATGAAATTTGAAAACAATCTATACGACACCTTCAAGAATTGCTGAATACTTCTTTCCGATGAAATGGCCGGTACATGTTCTTGTTGTTATGGTTCCACATGGCTGATAGTGCCAGCTGCATTCATTGGGAGCATTATAATAGTCACAGTACACAGCTGTAATGTGAAATAGTATTTTAAAATTGTATTTTTAATTGCACTTTTAATACACTTAAGCAAGACGACCTTTAATCTGGACTGTCGGACGAAGTCTGTCTTGGCAGAGTTTCAATCCCAACATTCACTAACACTCAACTTGTTCCCCCCCAAAAGTTTTTATTGCAGTTAATAAATATTACTGGGGTAGGCAAAGGAGATACAATCATTCTTCTCTGCCCTCCTCCGTTACATAAAGTTGATCAGCAGCAACATTAGGAGTTAAGATGATACACGCATTTACTCCCATGGCAGAGAACGCAAAGTGGATGGAATCTGAATGATAGCTCCTCTTCCAGATTGCAAATAAAAATCTACAAATGAACCCAATAATGGGATATTGTTCTGTGAAATGTTCTGAGTGTGTTTTACTTGATGAAATGAACATTTAAAAAGTGCTGCAGTGCTGATCTGCTTTTCACTGATACGGCTGTAATCGCTTGTAAGAAAAAGAGCGGTGATGATTTTGATCATTTTGATGCTGCAGGTCACAGGTCATTCATAAGGTCATAGAGTTCTACAGCATGGAAACAGGCTCTTTGGCCCAACCTGCCCACACCAGCCAACATATCCGGTTTTCACTTGTCCCACCTGCCTGCGTTTGGCCCATATCCCTCCAAACCTGTCATCCATGTACCTGCCCAAATGTTTCTTAACTGTTGCAATTTAATGCACAAACAATTGCCTCTAAGTATCTTCCCCATCCTGTTCAAGAAGAGGATAGGGGTTCTTATCATCCTCGAGTCATACAGTACAGAAACAGGCTCTTTGGACAACTGTGTCCACACCAGCCATCCATTACCCTTTACACACATCCCTTTTTTTAATATAGAATGTAAATGTCGGAGTAACTCAACGGTCAGGCAACATCTCTGGTGGACATGGACATTCATTTTTCTCCAGAGATACTGCCTGACCTGCTGAGTTACACAAGCACATTGTGTTCTCTGCACGATTTCAGCATCTGTTCCAATTTTATTATTCTCTCCACATGTCCTTCAAATTCCTTGGGATTCCACAGTTTATCTAAATAGGTGGGACAATTTACAATGGGCAATTAATCCAACATGCAGCACATTTTGGGATGTGAATGGAAATTAGAGCACGCAGAAGAAACCCAGTGGTCACAGGGAGAACATGAAAACTCCACACAGACAGCACTGGAATTTAGAATTGGGCTCTAGTCACTGGGAGCTGTGAAGATCAAGCTATTATTAGCTGCAAAAAAAGAGATGGGAATATGAAAAATAATATATTGTTTATTTATTTGCTCTCATTATAAATTGTGCTCAAGACAACAGAAATTAGTATCAGATTTAAATAGTGGTGTTATTTGTTGGTCAGCGTGTTACACGTGCAGGAGCCAATTAAGTTGCATTGTGAACAATTGGTGTTCTGATCTTTAAAAATGTGCTGCCATGCCTTTGATGAAACATGAGTGAAAAAAAATGAGTGATGCATATGCTGATCACATGGAGGCTGGAGGTAACTGATCATAATGCACAAACAATTGCCTGAGTATCTTTGGAACCATGTTCAAGAAGAGGTGAGGATCTCACTATTATAGAGTCATCCTTCAACTCACTGTGTCTGGTAAATATGCATTAGGTTACACTTACGACAAAGTTCAGGGGTTCTCCAGCGAATACAAACTTCAGCTTTATTACAAGCTTCCGCATACACAGCTACAGCAGTACAGAAACCAAGATATTTTCCCTCCATATCACAGGCACAAGCTTCTTGAATACAAGCATCATAAAATGGAATTGGATCAACCTGGTAAAGTAACAGTGTCAGAAAAAGAATGATGGAAATGCAGCTCATTTCATATTATATATCAAATTTGTTATCACTCAATCTCTCTTACCTTTTTATGGCACGCTTGAAAGGTTGCGCTATGAATTAAGTTGCACCTCTTCTGCGCCCATGACAAACAATATGGATTGTTATCACATGGATATATCTCATTTACTGTATCAGAGCAAAGCTGTGTGGATTTCCAGTTGTTCCCAAATTCCAAATTGTTGGTCAGCAAGGCATTCGCCTTTGATATTAAGTCATCTTCAACATCATCATTGAAATTTCCACAAAGGCCACAAACTTTATTCTTTAGCACACAGGAGAAAAATATTGATGGTTACTATTCTAAAATTACAATTACTGGTATTTATACTATTCTTCCAAATTAAATACAAATCTAACCCAGCAGAGAAAATTGGTCAATAAAGTGCTTTGAGATCTGTTAAAATTGGGCACTACAAATTTTAATTTACCAATATATTTTTTATAATCAATTGGGGTTTTTTTTTGGTGGTTTTTTTTTGTCTCTATATTTATGTAAAACATTCTGTGCAGCTTCAAGAGATTTTCCTGCAGTTATGAGCAGTCCTAACTAAATACAAGTTTAAAAACAATGTATGACATGAACCATGACACAATTACATAGAATAAAATAGCCCACAGAGTGATGCGGTAAAATCTCTGGTTATTTTCTGGAAACCACCAAATCCTTGAACGAGAAGTCCTCAGCAAGGTTCTGGATGGATGCATTATCTTATAGATGAAATGGCCTTTTTCGTAAATATAATGAGTGAGCTTTTGTACAGATTTATTTCATTCTAGGTTTAAGAAAAGGCTTTTAAAATAGACATAAAAGGGAAAATATATACTTTTAAAATAGAACATTGTTTTAGTGGGAAGGAACTGCAGATGCAGGTTTAAACCAAAGATACGCACAAAAAGGTGAAGTACCTCAATGGGTCAGACAGCATCTCTGGAGAAAAGGAATTGGGGACGTTCGGAATTAGACCCTGCTTCATATTAATGTCTGAAGAAGGCTCTCGACCTGAAAAGTCACCTGTTCATTTTCTCCAGAGATACTGTCTGACCTGCTCAGTTACTCCAGCTTTTTGTGTCTATCTTCAGAACATGATTTGAGCCTGGTTTATTAAACTTTAATGAAAGCTTCCATCCTCAACTTCAACTTACTGCAGCTCTCGATTCCTCCACATCTTCGCTATGTACACTTCCTGCACAGATTACTGCTGCATTGATTACTCCTCACAGTTTAGGTCATCCTTAAAACCATTCACATCATAATTCATGGTCCATATGCGTACATGATTCATATATGAGGTGTAGGAAGGAACTGGAGATGCTGCTAAAACTGAAGATAGACTTAAAATGCTGGAATAACTCTGCTCTCTCCTGTGATGCTGCCTGTCCTGCTGTTACTCCAGCATGTTGTGCCCATTCTTCTTCTTATCGAGTCCACGCACAAGATTAGAAGTTGTTCAGGCAGAGCTGAACACACTTCTCGGCATCTGAATGCAATAGTATCTGTCTTGTCGCTTCTTGTGCTCCTTTAGCGTGGTGGTGGAAAGATTGGTGGAAACTGGGCCGCGACGTGAACGCTCTTTCCTTGACACCTGTGTCCATTCATATATATGGTTTAGATATGTGCCTGTGACCATGTAGTAGAACTTCCTGACAATAAATGGCAGTGCAAGAATACATTTCTGAAACTGCCCTTATTTCCTCGTTTTCAGGAAAATATTTTAAATTTCATACAGATGCTATATCCCCTCGTGGATTTTGAGTAATGATCTTTTCACAAAGTATTGTTTTCCCACACTGCTACTTCCAACCACTTGGCATTTGGTCATATCGTGAGCCAGCTTTAAATTGGCAATGTTTTCCCAGCCTCACCCTGGCCATTTCAGCCTCAGGTTCTGAATGCTCACTCCCATTTTAACAAGTCCCGACTCTTATTCAGCAAATCTGTTGTAAAACCAGTCAACCCCTTCCTCTCAGCATCTAATCCAATTTTATTTCCACAATTTAAATTCTCACAGCTTTCCGTTGTCTTTTGAATAACTCAATACTTTTTCACATATATATAGAAAAATATTTCCGAGCAAAATATGTTGAGGCTACCTATTATATCATGTAATAGATGGAAATTTAGAATATTTATATTATTGTTGTTTTATGGATTCAATACCACCAAACCTTAGCTTTGCCATTTCAGTCATTTTTCTGTGCTTTATCAAAGTTTACAGATTCTTTCCCCATCTGTATTCTGTGAGTTTTGATGTAAATATATCTTTCTATGAAATGAATCGCTTCCTAATAATTCCAATGTTGCATTATACTTTCTGTATTATTAAGCAGAAATTTAATTTTCAATCCCCACTCACCTGCCATTTTGGATCGAGTGTGATTGAAAGTCGTGTCCGTTTATCCCAAACCAAAGTGATCCCATTGGAAAATGACAGGATTAAGTAGAGTCCAACTGTGTGAATTGTATATGAATGATACGCGCACTGGCTGTATTCAGAGGACACCTCACGTACTCCAGTTGCACTCGATAAAGTTAGTTCTCTCTCCTGTAAGGATAAATTTGAAAATAAATTATTTTATAAGATGAATAATTTCCGATTAGACACTGCAACTGCATAACCTGCAGTTCCTCTCATATGTTATAGATTAAAAGACATACCCCAATCAAGATTCTAATTTCTCTTGAACATGTCACTCCATTTTCACAGCAGGGAACACTTTGTGTCAGTATTTGGAATGTACCAATCTCTCGTCGACATTTGTCCTAAGGTTAAAATATCTTGAATTAATATGTGCAATGAGAATTCAACACATAATTTGTCATTACGCTGCCAGTTCAATGTGTATAATTTTCCGATTTTAGAATTGTTTACACACTTTATCGGAATCAAATAATTTTGATCACTGCCCTCCCTGAAATAGTAATTAGTTTGGTGTCTTTATCTCCCAAGCTAGCCAGTGGAACACACATTTTCTAAATCCAACACAATTGAACAGCGGTATAGTTGCTGCCTTACTGCAACAGAGACCCAGATTTGATTCTGACTACAGATGCTCTCTGTAAGGTATTTATACGTTCTTCCTGTGACTTCATGAGTTTTTTTCTGGGTGATCCAGTTTCCTATCACTTTCCAAAGATGTGCAGGTTTGGATGTTAAATGACTTCCCTAAATTGTCTCTTACAAAGATATATTTTGAGAAAAATGGATATGGGAAACAAAACTTAATAACATCTGCAATTAGACAGAATTTACAATGGAAACAGCCGTGTTAAATGCGACTCCTTCATCTTACCTCCGCAAAGATATATTCACAGTTGCCATCAAATTTGTATCGTTTTCCATCAAATGTTATGTAGTGGCCATCTCCATAAACAGTGCAGGTCTTTGGACATGAATTATCAGTGCATTCCCATTCTCCACCTTGGCATGTGCTATAATGTAGAGTATAGAGATATATCATTTTACAGCTGTATGCAGTTAGTGTTATATTTTATGTGGTCATTCCTCTCAGTATTTGTTTCGCTCACCATGTATTGCAATCAATGGTGATTGTTTCTCCACTACCAAAGGTTTCACCTCCAAATAAACAGGGACATAGGGATGGTTCAATGCATCCTTCAGTGGAATCCTCCACCAAACCATCAGGGCAGACACAACCTGGGACACATGGGTCTGGCTTTATAGAGAAAAAAAAATATTGTATCAATTGGCAGGAATAACAATATATAACATATATAACAATCAGGTGATGATAGGGGACAAATGATCCGCTATTATCTCTATGATAATCTTCAACACTGGTGCTCCGCAAGGATGTGTTCTCAGCCTCCTTCTTGTATACCCATGACTGTGCAGCCATGTACAAATCTAATTCAATTTTCAAATTCATAGACAACACCACCATTGTGGGCCGGATGTCAAATAATGATGAGGTGGAGTACAGGAAGGAGATCGAGAATCTCGTGTCCTGGTGTCGAAACACCAACCTTTCTCTCAATGTCAGAAAGACAATAAAGTAGCGATCGACTTCAGGAAATGAAGCAGTACACATACCCCAGTTTGCATTGACAGTGCCAAAGTAGAAAACTTCAAATTCATAGGAGTCAATTTCACAAACAACTTCTCCTGGACCACCCATATTGAAGCAACAACCAAGAAAGCACACCGATGCCTCTATTTCCTTGGAAGGCTTAGGAAGTTTGGCATGTCTCCTACAACTCTCATCACCTCTCTACAGATGCACCATAGAAAGCATTTTATCAGGATGCATCACAGCTTAGTTTGGGATCAGCTCTATCCAAGACCACAAGAAATTGCAGCGAATTGTGGACTCAGCCCAGACCATCACACAAACCAACCAACCTCCCATCTATTGACTCCATTTATACCTCATGCAGTCTCGGCAAAGCCAAGCACATAATCAAGGACGAGTCGCACCCTGGCCATTCCCTCTTCTCCCCTCTCCCATCAGGAAAAAGGTATAAAAGTGTGAAAACCTTCACCTCCAAATTCAGGACAGTTTCTTCCCAGCTATTACCAGGCAACTGAATCATCCTACCACAACCAGAAAACAATGCTAAACTACCATCTACTTCATTGATAACTCTCGGACTATCCTTGTTTGGACTTTGATGGCTTTACCTTGCACTAAACATTATTCAATAGACAATAGACAATAGACAGTAGGTGCAGGAGTAGGCCATTCGGTTCTTGGAGCCAGCACAGCCATTCATTGTGATCATGGCTGGTTATCCACTATCAAGGGCCTGTCCCACTTTGCGATTTTTTTCGACGACTGCCAGCATCATTGACTGACGTATCAGGTCACCGAAATAGTTGCAGCGTGATGCGGCGTGACGATTTATTGATGCGCGGTGTTTCCTCAATTTTTGCAACTTTTTTTGTCGCCGATGGATTTAGAAATGCTCAAAATCTTTCGGTGACCCTGATATGTCAGTCAATTACGCCGGCAGTCGCCAAAAGAATTGCCAAGTCGGACAGGCCCTTCAGTGCCCCATTCCTGCCTTCTTCCTATATCCCTTGACTGCTATCTCTAAGAGCACTATCCAACTCTTTCTTGAAAGCATTCCCTTATCATGTATCTAAACACTGTAAATGGATCGATTGTAATCATGTATTGTCATTCTGCTGACTGGCAACAAAAGCTATTCACTGTAGCTCGGTACACGTGACAATAAAATAAACTAAACTGAAAACTGAAAAACATATATAGGTAATCATCACATATTAAAAATCATAGTAATTTTCCAGTATATGCTCAGTAATTACGTTTTATAACTTGTGTTGAATGTCATAATGTAGACTTCTAAATGGGTTGCATGCTTCATTCTACAATGATCATGTAAAATAAAATAGACTGAACATATTGTTCAATCTATAAAAGAAGATACATAAGCACCAGGCTAGTATTTATACATGTTCACTTACACATGGTTTGTTTAGTGTGTCACATGTCCTCTTACATAAACTGGTATTGGTACAGTCCGAAAATTGTTTATCTTGGCAATCTAAAGAAAAACAAAGCGTTCTTTTATATACACATGTTAATTATTATTTTGATGATAAATTTAAATGTTGCACCTCAATAATGGAAAAAGGTTTGGAAAATTATTAACCTTCTGAAATGGGCAGGTTGCTTCCATCAGGGCAGGACGGGACTCCATTCCGGCAGAAACTGGGAGAAAAAATTACATATTATCACTTTATGATTGTAGGCAACAAATAATTGGATTCAAACTGTGCAGCGCAACATCAAATACTCACCAATCCATTCCATTTATTGGAATAATTTGACTTTTGTATACAATGATCCCATTAACATAACAAGGACATTCTGATATTTCTACACACGTTGCTTTGTCGTCCATGTACGTTCCCTCAGGGCAACCACAGCCATCAACTGGAGTGTCTTGAAACTCACATGTGAAGTCAAACTTTGACAGAAATTCACAGGTGCGATTACAGGCTCTCGTATCGTAATGGTAAACTTGTGTGCTGGGGCAAGTTATTGCTTGAAAGAAAAGAATTACAATATTAGCATATGATTTTAGCCATTTGCCATATATATAGTGGAATGCTAATATTAAGATACTTTACGAGTAAAGACACAACCAAATCAGATTATTCTCTTCTCTTGATGCCATTTTTTGATAATGTAGAGTGCCCATATTTTTTTATGTCTATGACACCCCCTTTGCATTTGCTCTTTGATAAAATATATTTAATGTAAAATATTATTAATGATATTTAACATTCTACAGAAAAGACATTATATATTGTCTAGTGCTTATATTCTTTTTTTTATTTCAGTATTTTTAGTTTAGTTTAGAGATACAGTGTGCGGAAACAGTCCCTTCAGCCCACCACGCTGCCCAGCGATCCCTACACATTAACAAAATCCTACACATACTTGGGAAAATTCACATTTTTGCCAAAGCCAATTAACCTACAAACCTGTATGTCTTTGTATCATGGGAAGAAACTGAAGATCTTGGAGAAAACCCACGCAGTCACGAGGAGAACATACAAACTCCGTACAGATAGCACCCGTAGTCAACATCAAAACTGGGTGCCCGGATCTGTAAGGCAGTAACTCTACTGCTGTGCCACCGTGTGCCCAAGTGTGAAGCTTGGTTATTAATCAATTGTATATTTTCCCCTTACATTCGTTCTCCCAAAGTGCAATACCTCTCACTTAAGGGACTGTCCCACTTTCAATACCTAATTCACAACCTTTTTTACTTGTGGACATTTTTCATCAGGCTAGAAAAACGCTCCGACCTACTTGATGACACGAGTACCTACAACTAGAATCACGACCCACCTGCGACCTACCTACGACCTCCTACGACCTCCTGCGACCTTGTGACAACCATGCTGCGAGTATGAGTCGAGGGCAAACTCGGCAGAGGTCGTGAATTGGGTTGCGAAAGTGGGACAGTCCCTTTACTTGGATTAAACTTCTTCTGCCATTTCCACGTCTATATCTGTAGCTGATCTACTGTATAATTTGACAGCCCAAGATTGCTTCACAGTCATCTGCAAACTTACTAACTGACCTGTCTACATTTATGTCCAACCCAACTATTTCTATCACAAAAGCAGAGGTCGTCAATCAGCTCCAATCCCTGATAAATTTTGACCGTTTGAAAATTGTCCATCCACCATAATCCTCTGTCTGCTGTCAGTAAATCAGTTCTGGTTCCATACAACCGTCACTGTTCATCCCATGCACTTTAAACTGCTGGATCAAATACCTTACTAAAGTAGTCTTGTGTTAAAATACTTTTAGAGAAAGCGAGACATCCCTGCAATATTATATTGTAATGCAACCACATAAATGGATCAAACTCATCAGTATTATTAATCGCTAATTGAAAGTAAGTGTATATTTAAATGTCCACAGCCACAACAAAAAGTGAGGGATGATAGAGCAACTGTATGGATGTTACTGATTTGATGCATTCATAAAGAATATAATATTCGAAAGACATGCCTTGCAAATGTGGTTAAATGCTGGATCAAATTTATGATATTTATCATGCTTCAATATGATCTACATTAAGTGGAATCATGTTATGAGCTAGAGTTTAACTGAAGTTGATAATATTTTTAAGCAAATGGACTGTGTTGCTAAGAGGGCATAAGTACTTTCCATGGGTGTAACAAATACTTTTTTACAGACCCGACGGAAGCATTAATGCTGCATTATGTTATGCATTATGTTTAATATGTTAGCAATAGCTACGTTGCTTAGGGAGTGAAGATTAGATGAATATGTTAGACCCCCAAAAAGAAAATGGAAATAAACTTCTGTTATGAACATGTAATTTCATAAACTGTTCCAAATGATTAGTGTAATTGTAAAGATGAAAAGATTAGATCAATGTAATGCTTGGAATAGTTATTTGCCCCCTCAGTAGGATAAAAATGAAACATGTTTTACTCATGTTACATTTGAAACAGCATTCCTTATAATCCTGTAAACACTGGAACAGGTGTTGCTTTTACATCTAACTAACATATTTTCTTAAGAGTATCAAGGAAAATAGAGTAAAAGTAGGGAAATTGAGTAGAATTAGTCAGCAATTATGTAATTGAATGGCACAGAATAGTTTAGCAGCTGAATGGCCTTCTCCTGTTCTAAGTGATCCTTTTTTTCTATAATGGAAATTATAACCAAAAACTCCATACCGCAAACTGATCTCCTCCAGTTCATCACAACGATGCCCTTTGCGGAACAAGCATGGACATATGCTTCCATTGCAGCACACACACAGTCATCAAGGTTTACACAATTACATGAAGCAGCTTTACACATCTAAAAATACAAACATGATTTGTTATCATTTTAAATGTTTCAATAGTGGATATTATCATAACTTTAAAATCTTTAACCTGAATTGAAAAAAAAATCATTGTAACTTATTTCCATAAACCTTAATCTCTCAAAGTTTGTTATTTCCAACACAGGGGTGCAGTGGCACAGCTGACAGAGCTGCTGCTCACAGCGCCAGAGATCTGGGTTTGATCCTGACCTGGGGTGCTGCCTGTGATGAGTTTGAAGAATCTCCCAGTGATCACATGGGTTTCCTGCAGCAGTTGCAGTTTCTTCCCACATCACAGAGACGTGTGGGTTTGTAGATTGAATGGTCTCAGTAAATTGCTCCTTGGATGTAAGGTGATCGATGGTCAGTGTGGACATGGTGGGCTGAAGGGGCAGTTTCCCTGCTGAATCTTCCAATCAATCATCAAAGCTTTATGTTTTCGCATAAAATTGCATTGTTATGATTCATGAAAGTGGGTGGCTTTTGTGTATCAGAATTATTGGCAGTGAAAGCTGATTTCCAAACCATGGGAAATGTTTAAGTTACAATGGTATGTTATACCGTATGTAATCCCAACTGTGAGGAATACTTCATTCAAAATCTGCATAAAGGAGAAAAGTGTGAATGTAAATCGGTACTAATTATAACCTGTGCTGGATTAACCTGGGAAAATATACAAAATTCTATCATAGAAACATATTTACTTCGAAATTATACTTTGCATCCAAAATAACGCATTGCGTCAAGGAGAGTTAATGACCCACTGACATTGAAATCCCTCCCATTACAAAAAAATAAAACATCTGTTGCTGGTCCAGACAAAAATGTAAATGGTGATCCTTTGCAACCCCAAACCGAACAGAAGAATGTGGTGCTGCAAAATATATTGGCTCAGTATTTGTCAGGTTTGAAATCGGAAGGTTTGACTCAACATCAGAAGTGGAGAAATTAACAGCATCAGGAAAGGAAGATTGGAAGCAACATTAGGAGAAGAGGATGTGAAATGTCATTGGGAGAGAGGTGAGGGGGAAGAGAGGGGGTAGCAGTGCGAGACTGCTGAAGAGCTGTGTTGGGAAAGGAGGATTGCGTTCTTCATCAAAATGGAGATCAACATCAAAAAGGTGAACAACGTCAAGAAAGGATTAGAGAGAGATGCATTATAAAAAGGGGATGAGAGCAACTTTGGGATGGAGAGTAGCTCAAGGAGAGAGGCATGGGCAGCAGCATCAAAAGAGAGGAACATAAGGAGAGCTTGATGGGAAATAAAATCAGGAAAGTGGAAATCAGAAGAGTGAAATTTGGTAAGCAAGCATTGAGTTTGATTGAGGATGAGACCAGATGAATCAAAATGTTTATTTTCAGAAACATAAACAAAATGATTTTGCAGCTGCAGGGCTTTAGATTGGTGTTTTGGGGGCATGTGGGACATCACTCCTTGCATCTCTGAAATAGATGTCACATCGGGGTAACAAGGATGAATCACAACAGGAAGTGCTGAGTCAAATTTCATAGTTGCCTGGTTTGGTGCTGACATTATTTATTTTCTGAACAGCTTTAAGATGGTTAATTTGATAAAATATTGTCATCTGGAAAACTCTTACAAATTCCTGACTTACTTCATAATACACCATATACTCGACAACAGAATGACAGCTGGAAAAAGCCCCCGTTGGGTCTTTTATATGTGCACATTGCTCTCTGGCATAATTTTCTGCAATGAAGATATAACATACAATTATTTAAAACGTGAAGAGACCAGTTCATTCCTGATCAGTGTAGTGACTAATGATGACTGTGTGTATCTGAGTTTGACAAGCAAGGGCAAAATCAGTATCTGGCACTATAGTTTCATCATCTCTTTCCATATTTAATCATGGTGGAACTTTGAGATCCTTGCAATCAAACCTACAAATAATAATGGTGTTATTTACAATAAGAATATTGCTCTAATCTAAATTCAGTATTCAAGACGCTGGAATCAAATTGCACTTCCAATTTTAATTTAAGTTAGAATTGCTAAATATGGTGACAGTTCGGAGATCAATACATCAGAGCTTTGTCACTGAACCTAGCCAATTCTTTACGCAAGATTTGGGCAAATAAGAAGTTTTAAATTTTCGGGAAATCTCTTGATCCAGAGCCAGACATTTCAGCACAATGCAATGTGATTCAAGCAAATCAGGGGCTGGGTTTCTGGAATCTATTTTTTTGGTTAATTGTGTATTGAACTGGAATCTCTGCTTTCACGCTTTTGCTTATGTAGGAACTACCTGTAATTTTATCAATGTTTCCAGAGTTGGTATGGGGCTAAGACCACTGCAGCCACCGGCTATCCCTGCACTGCACTGGTCAACTGCCCATGTTGTCCAACTTCCGAGCTCTCAGGCTGGGTAAGCAAAACCAGCACCCATATAAAGCAGCAGGAATAGAATGAATGTGAGACAGGCCAATGCAAAACAAGTGTGACTAAGGCCATATTTAACTATTTATTTACTTATGTTTCGATGCTTTTAATTACTTTTAATATTACATTTAATATAAATCTGTCCACTGTGAACAGTTTGATTCTAATCGTGTATCATCTTTTCACTAACTGGACAGCACTGTACCTCGGCACACAAGACAATACAATAATTTGAACTAATTTCAGATTGCTATTTAGCCTGAAACATCTACAGGACAAAGAATATCTATGTTTCCATTACAATCTGTTTTACTGCTTCTCTTTCCTGAGACTTCGTCTCTGAATGAATTTCATTTTATTCTTTTCCTATATACAATATATTCTGAATAAAATATTTTTGCAGTGACTCTAGCAATATTTGCTTAAATTTGTAATCCTCCTCTCATGTTTTACGGCTTTCAACTTCAGTTTTGTTGAAAAGTTATATTATTTGACAGTTACGTTTCACAATGTACCATCTTAAAAGGAATGTCATAAATATTGTAATATATGGCAAGGAAGATCCTGTGAAAGAATTACCATGTTCTGAGCTAACACAGGTTGGATTCACTATTGGTGAAGGGCAGTCATCACTGGTTTTCCATGATTCACTGAAAGGAAGATATGTGAACTCAACAATGCCCTGTGACGATAGAAAGTCATCTTCTGCATTGTCATTGTAGGTGCCGCACAAACCTGGGGAAAAGTACAGTTCAGTTGACCATAAGGGAGCAGTTATGTTCTTATATCATCTGTTATCAACTCTTAAGAAACCTATTCCATTAATAATCCACAATTCATTCCTTTTTTGCAAAACGGTATACTATTTTCTTTAAACAGAAAACATTAATCCAAGTTGATCACTGAGAAATTGGCAGGGTCAAAAGCAAGGCTGATTTATTTCCCCAACTAGAATTTACTCTCCAGCAAGGTAAATGGGACATTTTACTGGAAAGCAAAGCAATTTTTGCCTCTCGTCTTATCAGTTTTTGGAAATGGAGGTTGTGCTAACACTCATCCACATAGGTTTTGGAAAGTCTTCATTTCTTTACTTTTTTCTGTCAATCCACCTCACAAAATCTCTCACAGATATAACCAATTATTTCTCATACAGAGTATGTAAATTAACTTTTACAGATGACCTAATGTAGTTCCACAAGTAGTTTTACAGAAATAACTGACTCATGATGATGCTGTGCATGGCCTAATTATTTCTGGTGAATCCATTTACTTGACTACGTCAACAGGAAGAACATCAATACAATATTATAACCATATAACCATATAACAATTACAGCACGGAAACAGGCCATCTTGGCCCCTCAAGTCTGTGCCGAACACCTTTTTTCCCTTAGTCCCACCTGCCTGCACTCATACCATAACCCTCCATACCCTTCTCATCCATATGCCTATCCAATTTATTTTTAAATGATACCAACGAACCTGCCGCCACCACTTCCACTGGAAGCTTATTCCACACCGCTACCACTCTCTGAGTAAAGAAGTTCCCCCTCATGTTACCCCTAAACTTCTGTCCCTTAATTCTAAAGTCATGTCCTCTTGTTTGAATCTTCCCTATTCTCAAAGGGAAAAGCTTGTCCACATCAACTCTGTCTATCCCTCTCATCATTTTAAAGACCTCTATCAAGTCCTCCCTTAACCTTCTGCGCTCTAGAGAATAAAGGCCTAACTTATTCAACCTATCTCTGTAACTTAGCTGTTGAAACCCAGGCAACATTCTAGTAAATCTCCTCTGTACCCTCTCTATTTTGTTGACATCCTTCCTAGAATTGGGTGACCAAAATTGTACACCATACTCCAGATTTGGTCTCACCAATGCCTTGTACAATTTTAACATTACATCCCAGCTTCTATATTCAATGCTCTTATTTATAAAGGCTAGCATACCAAAAGCTTTCTTTACCACCCTATCTATATGAGATTCCACCTTCAAGGAACTATGCACGGTTATTCCCAGATCCCTCTGTTCAACTGTATTCTTCAATTCCCTACCATTCACCATGTATGTCCTATTTTGATTTGTCCTGCCAAGGTGTAAACTCCATCTGCCATCTTTCAGCCCATTTTTCCAACTGGCCTAAATCACTCTGTAGACTTTGAAAATCCTCTATGGTTTGTATATTAAAGCAGCTTTTAATGGATCTGATGTATGGATTGTAAATTCTAAGTTTGAAGCTGTTCTGGTACTTCATAATTTCAATGGTAAACCGAAAGGATGAAAAAAATAAAATCATATTTCCTTATATTTGGAAATTCATGGAAAACATATTATCACATGGATAACACAATGTTGTTTAGTATTCTACTCTTTGGTTTGTATATTTTGTTATTTCAGTCGGTGAAGGTCAAAGAAGCAAATTATAAAGTAAAGAGCTAGGCGAGATGATGAAGAATGTGACTGCTACATTCATTCATGAAGCTACATAGAGAAAACTTGAAACAGATTGAGAAAAAGTTCAACAGTCGTTTATTCAGCAAATGTCCAGCAATTCCATCGCATAACAAAATGTTCACAGTCAATGCATTATTCATTCCTAGGAAATACATAATTGATTATACCTTTAGTGGTTCCCTTGGCAGTTTTGGGCAGTGACATGTAAAGCTGCATGATGGGAGATATCAGTACCTGTATCTTCAGACCATCTTTTGTGGTCAATTGAATGTACAATGATGACTGTTGAAATATCATTATTTCACCTGTGCAAAGAGATTAGAACAGGATAACTTCACTTTAATTATTATCTGTTTTGTTGTTTGAAAGATGAACTGATGAAAAGCTATTTACCATTTCCAAAAGGCAATCCCACTTGGTTGTCATTCTGATAAATAGCGCCTTCATTATTGATTGAATATGAGTTCTAAAATGGGAAGATGCCTGTTATGAAATTCATGCAAAAAAAAACTGTAACAGGAAAGGTGTGAATGAAAATCATAAAATTCTACCTGAAATTTTGTGAATGTTACTCGCTGTAGACATGTCTGTCTATATGCTGAATGACATGGATGCATTTCAATTTTCACTGACCAGTCCGTTGTCTGTGAAAAGTAATTTAAAATGCAAAACTCAGAAATATATTCCATAAATAAATGTGATAACAGATACAAAGTATTTTTGAAAACTAAGTAACAATAATTAAAATCAATTGATGCAGCAAGAGCTCACTTACGACAATTGCATAATACGAGCAATCTCCGATCAAATTATAGTATTTGCCATCAAATGTTGTGATATGAGTTCCTTCTTCAATTTGGCATATTTTAGGGCAGTTAAGATCAATACACTCCCAGATTCCACTCTTGCAGGTGCTAAAAACATAAGAACATGTAATTATATAAAGTGTTTCTGATAAAAGCCTTTGAACGACAACTTATTGATAATTATATGATTTGAAACATTACCATGAATGGCACAAGGAATTGTATGTTCCTTCAGAATTATATATTTGTCCATTATGTTCACAAGGACAATCCATGTAGTTGATACATGTGTTATCGCCTCTGACATCATCAAGGACAGTCCCTGAAAAACAATGAAATGAATATCTAAGTATTTTTCTAACAACAAACAACAAAACCAGCAATGTTCATCTGAGGATTCGGTAGAATTTGTTGTTGAAAAATGAAACTTTCCAATAGAAGTGAGTTACCTCCAGATACCCATGCAACAGGATTATGAATTAACTGAATTCATAATAATCTAAAAAAATGTAGGATTACACATTCTCCACTGTCTTTTTCTAAAATATTTCATGCCATTTACTTTCTCAATATATAATTTTGGCATTAACAAAAGTACACAGAATGAAAACTACTGAATAATCTTGGTTAAAGAAGTGCATAATGTATTGAAGGAAGAAATACTTCATCAAATGAACACATCAAAAAAACAAAACTCATTTAGAAATTACATCATGCAAACTTCATTCCAGTTTATGAGATATTTTTTTTGTTGTACATGATACAGGTGTCTTAAATAATAAATATGTTTTGTTTCAGAAACATTAATCAGAAATAAAAATAAAAAATACAAGCATATATATCTGGGGACAAAAATGTTGATTCAGCCTTTTTCATCTTGTTATACTTGTTGTAAAATCTAACACCTCCATTCCAAAATGATTGCTATTTAAAGAAAATATACGTGTACAATTACTGAGAGGTATTTGACGTTGTTGTTTAAAACAAAGTTAAAATGCCAATAAATAGTCAATATAATTACCTTGCGGACAATCACATGTATTCACACACTGATCACACTGTTGTTCAGAATTTGGGTCGGTGCAGGTTGACATACAAACAGGACCACAACCTTGGTAAACCTGATTCCCTGGACAAGTGGGCCATGCTAAAGAGGAAGAGTTTTTGATTTTATAATATGAATTACAAATTGTTGTTAAGCAGCCAAAGATAATATACTCAAGCCAGAAATTGAAAAAGTCTATTGAATTTTAAAAGGAGTAGGTTGAAGTTCTGACTGGCTCCAAAAAAATAACTTACTGCATTGGACAGAATTCCTCCATGTGTCCCAGCGTGATGGATCTACATCTGCACACTCTTTTGATGCTTCATTAAAGGTAGAACAAAGGGATTTTTCTGCGTCATTATTAGTACAAACATCCTTCCGACACATTTCCACAAATTTATCGTTGATGGCAGGAGAAGAGCATGCTGTGAAAAGCTCTCGGATTGCTGAACAATTCTGAACAAGTACAGGAATAAAATAATAATAATTTAATGAACACATTTTCAAAAGAGATTTCTTGAGTTGCAATATACAATAGCAAAATAAGTGATTTTGCTAAATCATGTTTTCTGTATATATCATAAATAGGTCACGCAAGTAAGGGCAGTAATTCATCTGCAGCAAGATTGCCAGTCTATGCAATGTGAATTTTAGTGCTGTGAAATTTTGGATCGTTAGAGGGTGGGATGAGGAAGAGTGGTAGGGTTAAGAGAATAGATAGGTCTATTGACTAAATGGTTAAAATTCAAATGTCTACTTTAATTTGCAATGTACATTTGCATTATGTGCTTATCGAGTCTGGTGCAAGATGTGAAATATGTCCAAAGACCTTTTAAATGTAGCAATAGAAACTGCCTCTACTCCCAGCTCTGGTAGCTTACTCCAAATATTCATCACTCTCTGGATGAGAAGTTACCCTTTGATCTCCATGTTAGTAGCAAGCAGCTGGTGGTAACCTAGTATTTGCAACTAAAGACAACTGTTGCATTTGTTTCAGAGTGGTGAAATGATGCCGATTGAAATCAAGCTTCCAACATATAAAGGGCAGATCATATAAAGGGTGGAAACTTTGTGCCTACAAATGTGTAAGTCACACTGAAAACAATATGTTAATAAGTAAGCGTAGACACCAAGATTTTTTGATTCAGCACGAAAAACTGATGGAGCTTGATGGAGAATTGTAATTAACCAATATTATATAGAATACTGGCAGATTAAAATAAAATATATTTTAGAAAGGAGATATGCATCTTGCTTAATAGGATGGAATATTGCTGGATCTGGTTCTGGGGAATGTAGAACATACACATGGCATAGGACAGGAACAGCCCATTGCATATGCTGAACATGATGCCATGATTAACATCCATCTATCCCTGCATATTCATGTGCCTATCTAAAAACGTTTTTGTTTTTGTTTTTTTAAATATTTTTATTTATTAGAGGTACAGTAAATTACATCAGTGTACGTCCCGTATATATTATTACAATCATTGTACCCCTTAATTTTTAAGGCTATTAAAGAAAAAGAATAGAAACACAGAAAGTAGAGAAAGTGATAGAGAGTTGTGAAAGTGAAGAAACGTGACAAAGGGAAAGAAAAAAGATCCCTTGGTTGACGAATTAGAGAAAGGAGATTAAGAGATAGACCTTAGGGAAAAAAAAAAATAGAAGAAAAAGGGAAAAGCCAGTTACTTTATTATAAACATCACGCAAAAAGAATCTACCAACTCGGCAGTTTTTCATCCCCCTTTACCAAGACCCGACGCCGGTACCTTTTTGAGGTACTCGTGCGCCCTATCCTTGTAGTAGATCTATAAATGCAGACCACGTCTTATAGAAGCGATCTGATTTTCCTGCCAGGCGGAGTCTCATATCTTCCAGATGTAGTGTCTCAAACATAGTTGAAATCCACATATTTACTGTTGGTATGGGAGCATTTTTCCAGAATTTTAAGATCAGCTTTTTTCCAGTTATTAAGCCGTATTAGCCATAGATTTTAACATTTAAAAGTAAAGTGGATAGGTATATGGACGGGAAGGAAATGGAGGGGTATGGTCTGAGTGCAGGTAGATGGGACTAGGGGAAAATAAATGGTCGGCACGGACTGGAAGGGCCGAGAGGGCCTGTTTCCTTGCTGTAATTGTTATATTGTTATATGGTTATATGGTTATTCAAGTAGATTCTTTTGAAACACATTTTAAAACGTTTTCTTACTGAATATATGTATCTTATCTATATCCCACTGTATTCTTTGAGAGCCTTTCTTACTCTCCGCAATTCTATTTTGGTGTTGTCTGCAAATTTAGTAACCAACCCATCTATATTTATATCCAAGTTGTGTGCACATGTTTATATATATATATATATATATATATATATATATATATATATGTTGCAAAATACAGGATCCCATCCTACATCTCTGCAAGCACATCACTTGTCATAGACCTCCTGCCAGAATAACACAACCCTCCTATATGTTAGCCAGATCTGAATCTAAACTACCAAGTCACCATGGATCCTATGCAACTTTATCTTCTGGATCAGCCTACCATGCGAGACTTTATCAAATGGCTTACTAAAATCCATGTGGATATCATCAACTGCTTTACCCTTATCAATCATCTTCATCACCTCCTCAATCAACTTAGTAAGATATGACTTGTCACGGACAAACCCCTGCTAACTGTATCTAATTATCTCTATCTCTGGATATATATGAGTAAATCATATTCCGAGGAACCTCCCCAATAATATACTCGCCTCTAACATGGGGCTCACCAGCCTATAACTTCCTGGATTATCTCTACTTTTCCTCCTTATCAAAGGAACAGCATAAACTATGCCCCAGTTCTCCGAGATCTCGCCTATGACTAGAGAGGACACAAAGATATTTATCAAGGCCCCTGCACTCTCCTCTCTTGTCCTTATCAATAACAGGATGGATCCCAAAAGGCCCTGGATATCTATTCACGTTGATGCTTTTCAAGAGACCCAGCACCACCTTCTTCTTGATCTAGAACAATCCTAGCATACAGGTACTCCCCACCCGGATGTCACTACCCTCCCTGTCCTTCGCTTTGGTGGATACAGATGCAAAATATTTGTGTAGTACCTGTCTGCATCCTCTGACTTTTCTCCCTTATCTCCCTTATAAATTTTCTCCCTTATCCTTGAGTGGTCGTAACTTCTCCCTTATTACCCTCTTATTTTTAATGTACATGTAAAAACCCTAGGAATTTTCTTTTATCCAACTTGCCAATGAGATTTCATGGCCCATTTTGACCCTTCTAATTCTCTGTTTAGTTTCCTGCTTGCTTTATATTCTTAAAAAAAATGTAATCTTCCTAAACCTTGTGTCTTTCACTTTCCTAAATCTTCTTTTTTCTTTATGAACAAATTTACAACCTCTCTGGACATCAAAGATTCCCTTACCTTGCCATCCTAATCTCTCTTTCTTACTGGAATATGACGATCTTAAACTTAATCAGCTTGTCTTTCAATTACTCCTAAAGGTTAGATGTGGATTTACCAGATAACAACTGCTCCCATTTTACTTTCCATAGCTCCTGCCTAATATTGTTGTGATCTGCCTTACTCATGGAACGAGATAGGACAAGAGACATTCGGGGTTTATTTGAAGCAGAGTAATAATCATGATGTAAGTTTTAGATTTTTATTCGAGAAGACCAAGGAGCAATTAAACTAGAATTTTTAAATATAAAAATGTAATAGGAGATCTAAGGAGGAGATGCTTCAGATACAGTGTAGATGCTTTCCTACGTGAAGGAAAAGCAGGAGAAACAAACTCATGGCTCCTTGGATGATGAGGTGTATGGAGAATGTGATGAAATAAAAAAGCTATATTAATCATGGGAGGTCGTTTTTTTAGTGAGAACCATGCAAACTATATCAGACGTGAAAAATAAAATAAGCTGGCAAAGAATGAGTATGTAAGTGAGGTGGCAGCTAATATTAATAAGATCGGCATTTTTAAAAGTAAACTGGTATAAAGAGGTCGGATAGGATCTGACAAGAATAAAGAACAAGGTATATCTTTCGAAATACAGGACAATATCAGAATATATACCAAATGCATTATGTTATTATCAGTGCTTACAAACGAATGGGGTGCAGTCAAAATATTGGTGGAAGTGAAGAACATGGAGATTAATATCATTGTAGGTAAGTATTTGCACAATTTACAGCATGCAAACATTTTCATGAGGTGATAGGACATTTCTTCACTAGATACATTTTTAACATTTTTGCTTTAAAGAGCTGCAATTCAACTACTCCTGGTGCAATGCAACTTACATCTGATGATGCGCAACTGTTTACTTTGGAGAATTGGACAGTGCAGTCTGCATTCCATTCATCCAATTTGTACTCGTAGACGTAGTTCAAATCTAAAATAAAGCCAAGTCAAGAGTTAAAAATGTTTTTTGTCATGTGTCCAAGAACAATGACATTTGTATTTAAAAACAATAATAAACAAAAAATGTTCAGTATATAAATATACTGAACATTTTTTGTTTAATATAGTTTTACAGAGTACTATGTTTACATATCAGTTGTGCTGCTGCAAATAAGAAATATATGTCTATATATATATATATATATATATATATATATATATATATATATATATATATATGTATGTACACACAAATGAACAGACAAATAAATAACCAATAATAGTGCAAAGTCAAGACTAATGCCCACAAATCTGTAGCTCACAGCCTGTGTGGAACTTGTAGCATATAATAGCCTGATGGTTGTTGGGTGAAACTTCTCCTGAACCAGGATATTATAGTTTTCAGACTGATACCTTCCCAATGGCAGGAGTGAAATGAGAATGAGGCCAGGGTAATGAATAACAGTTTACCATTCATTGAAGTATTATTTTATATTATAAAACAAAGAACATTGATTTATCATTACCATAGGTTGTTGAGACGGTATCATCAAAGGGTCCACAGAGGCCACATAATAGTCCCTTATATTGAGGATCAACTGTTATCTGAAAAATAAAGAACATAACAAATTAAAGAGAATGTTAATGGAAACAGATATAGGGAATAAAACCTCTTGAGCCTGCTCAACTATTCATTTTTCAGCTTTGTATACTCAACCACTGAATATCTGCAAATATCTGGTCAAGAATGGCAAAATTCTGCATCAGGAAATTTCTGCTCATAACAGTCCTAAATGACTGACCTCTTATGCTGAAATAATGCCCATAATGTGTTGGCTCTTCAGCAAGAGCAAGATTTGCCCTGAAAATCCACGTTGGATACCTATATGTCACAGATAGAGGCCAACCAAAACCTGTGCTCATGAGATAACCTTCTCAGCTAGGAATGAGTCTAATGAAGCAAGTGAATTCATATTGCACTGGTTCCAAGCTAGAAAGACTCAAATTCTGTACAATTTCAGCAAAACGTCCAACCTTTGCAATAAAGACCATCAGATCTTTTGCATTCTTTATAGCAGGTGTATTGCTGTTTATTTTTCGTCTGAAGAAGGGTCTCGACCCAAAATGTCACCCATTCATTTTCTCCAGAGATGCTGCCTGTCCCGCTGAGTTATTCCAGCGTTTTGTGTCTATCTTCAGTTTAAACCGGCATCTGCAGTTCCTTCCTACACATTTTTTTTCCTTTGCTTCATCTTGTGTATCAGTATTTCTACACACCAGCATTTTATAATTTCTCATTATTTTACAAAAATTCTACTTTGCTATTCTCTCTATCAATATGCATAATATCATATTTATATACTTTATGCTCCAATTGGTCTCTATGGCCAATGCCTACATTAGCTTTCTTTTTATTTTTTAACAACTTACCTTATCATTTAGTGTTGTGTCATAAGCAGTCTGATAGGTTTCACTGTATCTTTTCTTTTTTGGCTTTTTATATAAATCACGTGTGGCCGAGGGCTGAGAACTAACCCCTGTGGTATGTCAGGTGTAGCAGTTTGCCAAACTGAATATTAATACTTCTATGTTTATATTCTTGTCTTTAACTAGTCCTCTATTTGTGTTAATTTGATTCTTCCAATCCCATAATTCTGTATTTCATGTAACAATCTTTATTTGGTACATTATGAAGTGCCTTTTCTAAATCCATAAGTACTATATCCATTGATTCCACCTTATCCACCTTATCCACCTATTTAATACTTGCTCAAAAATGTTGCACTAGTTGTAACCTGTGTTGGTACTGCCTAATAATTCTGGTCTAGATTTTCTAATGAAACATCACTGGTTTTGTTCTGTTGATTGACTCCCAATAGACAATAGACAAGAGACAGTTGGTGGCGTTTTAGTTCACGATGAGATGGCAGTGTGCCATCAGAATTGGGAGATTAAATACATCTTAAATATATGAATGTAGGAATTCAGTGCAGTTATAGGCTACTCATCCTCTTGAGCCTAATCTACCATCTCATAGGATCGAATCATTTGATCTGAATGACAATTCTGCCTTAGACAGAGACAAAATGCTGGAGTAACTCCATTATTTCTGCCTATCTTCAATGCAAACCAGCATCTGCAGTTCTTTCCTCCACATCAATTCTGCCTTTCTGTTTACATTTAATAATGTTTACTTATTAAGAATATATCTACTTATGCCTTAAAAATATTTAAAGGTTTTGCTTCCACCACCCTTTGGGAAAGAAAGTTCTCCATATTCATGACTCTTTAAGAGAAATAACACATCATCTATATCATCAGTGGGTAACTCGTTATTCTAGATGTTCCTGGGTGAGGAAACATCCTCTCCATATGCAGCTTATCAAGACCCATCAGGATCTTCTATTTCAAGCATGTTCCTACTCAAACTTCTAAACTCCAGGGGATGCAAAGCCTAACTTGTCAAATCATTCTCCATAAGATATCCTGCTCTTTCCAGTATTAGTCTAGAATACTTTCTCTGAACATCAACCAATCTACTAACATCCTTGCACAAATAATTCCAATATAGTACATAACAGTTCACATATTCTCACAAAATTGAAGCATAACTCTCATCTTCCGTATTGAATTCCCTTCTCAATAAATCATAACTGCCTACTGACTTTTCTATGAGGAAGTTCTTTCAAAATGTTTATTAAACTTTAACAGTAGGTTCACTCTGTTGACGACAAGTTATGACAAAAGACACACACAATTTTAAATTCAACTGAAATATTATCAATACCTATTGATTCTTCATTCTGAATAAATTACACATTCTTGAAACTTTCTTACCGACAATGCATCTTCATGATTCCAGATCACAGATATAGTGCGCTGCCTGTTGTTAATTCGTACATTGACTCCATAATGCTGAATTGTAATCACTTTGTTCTCATAAGGCAATAAAACTCTGTTGAGAAGGAAAAGCAGTAATGGACAAAAAAGTATTGACTCAAAATATTAGGACTAATCAAAATGTTAACAGAGTTATTTTGAGCAGTGCTAATATTTATTTAGTTTAGTTTAGAGATACAGCAAGGAAACAGGCTCTTCGGCCCTCCGAATCCGCACTGGCAAACGATCTCCGTACACTAGCGAAATCCTACATAATAGGGACAATTTACAATCTTCAAAGTCAATTAACCTACAAACTCGTACATCTTCGGAATGTGGGAGGAAACAGGAGCATGGGGAGAACGTCATGGGGAGAACATACAATCTTCGTACAGACAGCACCCACGATCAGGATCAAACCTTGGTCTCTGACATTGCAATTCTACCACTGTAATTATGCTCTATCTACTGTATTTGTGCTGAAATATTTGGTACAAGGAAATGAATGCAGCCAATTTAAAATCATTCTCATTTAAAATTAATAATTTTGATTAAATTCCCGTAAAATAAGTTACATCTTGGACTGCTCTATGAAAACGTGGCCGTGTGGATGATTATGTGATGACATAACAGTGAAAGTACAGACACTCTTAAATTCCGGAGCCCTGAAGGCAAAAAGCAAGGGCACTCTGGTGTTGGAGACGAGTGAGTGACTGGTATATTGGGCAATATCGGGTTCTAAGAAGTTTTCACTCAATGAGGTGCTCAGCAGATGTTATTCATTTCTATAAAGACACAAATTATAATTAATAATAAATTGGTCTGCTGGATTTTCTGGAACTCAGCAAGTCAGACATCAGCCATGGAAGAAAATGGACAGTTGATGTTGACCCTTCCTATAGATTCCAGAGAAAGGATCTTGACTGTTCATTTCCCTCCACAGATGGTGTGTGATCTGCACCAGTTTGCGTTTTACTCCATGTTCCAGCATCTTCACTCTTTTGTATCGGTAAAATTGATCTGTTTGACTTACTTAACGTCGTTCACCTTGTACGTATCATTCATCACAACTATCATAACACCTTCAGTTTTAATGAAAATGTGCTCCAATTTGCCAGTTGAATCACTACGAATTTCCACATTAAAATCTTCAGTGCCACCTTGGCATTGGCGACTCAGAATTTGGTTGCATGTTGATTGAAAATGATAAAATTCGTCGGTATATGTCTTGACTGCCTTGTTACCCCATATACTGCAGGTATCTGTAGAAATGTGAAGAAAACATCCCCTTCATTATAGCAGCTCTGAACTTGAGATAATCTCTCAATTATCTCTGTATTGTTTGCAAAATAAATAAAACCAGTAATTTAATATTCATACACCTTGTCATGCAAGATATATTGATATATATATATACTTACGAGTTCCTTCATCTGATGCGCTTAAAACATCTCTTCTAAATCTGAAGTTTTGTGTGATTGCAGATCCACTCAGATCTAACAAAAAATATGTTCAAGTTAAATTTAATTTACACTGAACATGGGACGTCTTACTTTTATTTAGCACTCATTTTGCTTTGTCAGATTATCTGTGGCTATAAAATTCAGGAATATTTTAATTATATGCCGGATTATTACCATCAGAAAACACAATGGCTTTATATGGGGAATTTAACATGTCAATATAATTGTTAGTAACATTAAATTATATTAGTTATTTTAAAGCTTCAACTTTACTAGTCATTCATTAAGCACAATGTATAAGGAAGGGGACATGCTTTCCAATCTCCCTAACATGAGATTCTCATTGGCCATCAGCCTGATCAAAATAGCAACTTAAGCAATCAAAATGCTTACTTACCAAATGTGGTTTGTGAATATTCCCGTTTGACTTGATTGTGGGCGAAAGCATCCTCTGCATTAAACAATGATCAGTTTTAGCCAAATATTATAAGGATAAATAAGTTTGTATTTTAGCACTGAATCAAGGTTTGTTTTTAATACCCTTTATCAAGAGTTATAAATAATTATGAAGAATTAAAGGCAAATAGAGTCTGCCATGAAATATAAATTAAATTGCTCTTCACAATTACTTTTAAGACATCAATCTGTTATATGAATTGGAAAATTATGCCCTCTTTCTGTGTCATACAGCATGAATCTGGGAATTTCAAATTTAGGTTTTGATCACCATAAATATATATTTTTTGTTTTAGAAAAAACTCAAATTCATGATGCATTGGGGCAATAATAAAAGTTTTAAAGAACTCCCAGAAAATGATGGAATAAATCATTTAATGTAATTAAACTTCTGTACTATCATTATGATCTAAGCCATTGTTACACCTCTACATTGGCATAACATTTCTCCTCCAATAAGTGATGGAAGAAAATGTGGATAAAGTCAGAATAAATGTGTCCCAGTTACACACTAATAATTTTAACTAACTAATCTCTTAGTGGATATGGAAAATATATTTAAATATTGTCATGGAGCTCTCTTGAGGGGAAGTGGGAAGCCTTCATACCTCCTGTCAAAGATAGATAAATAGAACTCCAAAAGTTATGATGGGATTATGGTATATATGGTGATTGCTCTGTTGAGGGAAATCAGGAGAATATTTTGCGAATTCTATCCAAAATTATTTAACCAAAGAGCAACCGTTTAATTCAAAGGAAATACCTCCGTGGCCTTGAAAATGTGAGAAAGTACAATACGATATTCTTGGCTCAAATGTTGTCCCTCTGTAGATTTATGTAGTTGTTACAGTTTGTAGAACAATGACAATAGTAATCTGACAATTTCAATAAAATATAAACAAAAATTGATGGAAATACTCAGCAGTAAGAGAAAACAAATGGTTAATGTTTTCGGTCAACAATCTTTGTGTGAGAACGGCGAAAGAGAGAAAATGTAACTTAGTTTTAAGTTGCACTGAAGGTGTGAGAGGGATAGATGGAACAAGGGGAACATCTCATGTGCATAAGCTGTGGACCTCCTCCAGTCAATGGGACAATGTAGTTTGTAAGTGTTCAAACTAACATCAAACCATAAAATGTTGCAAAATACAGAGCGATGAGGCTTGCCCTGTATGCTAGGTAATGTAAAGAGAAAAAAAAGTAATATCATGAACTTGTAAAATTTAATAAGCATACATATTTCCTAACTGCATTAGGCAACATATAAGGCAGACAAAAAGTACTGGAGAAACTCAGCGGGTGAGGCAGCATCAATGGAGAGAAGGAATAGGCAATGTTTTGGGTCGATACCCTTCTTCAGTCTGATGTTGGGGGAGGGAGGGAACAATAAAGAACTTGTGGGAGAACTGGGAAGGGGGAGGGGAAGGAGGGAGAAAGCAAGGGTTATCTAAAGTTAGAGAAGTCAATGTGCATACCACTGGGTTGTAAACTACCCAAGCAAAATATGAGGTGCTGTTCCTCCATTTTGCCCAGAATAGAAATGTCAGATTGGGAATGGGAGGGGGATTTGAAGTGCTGAGCAACCGGGCGATCACTTTGGTTAACATGGACTGAGCGGAGGTGTTCAGCGAAACGATCGCCGAGCCAGTGCTTGGTGTCGCTGGTGAACCTAGAACAGCGGATGCAGTAGATGATGTTGGAGGAGGTGCAGGTGAATCTCTGCCTCACCTGGAAAGACTGATTTGGACCTTGGATGGGGTTAAGGAGGGAGGTATAGGGACAAGTGATGCACTTCCTGCGGTTGCAGGGGAAAGTACTTGGGGAAGGGGTGGTTTGGGTGGGTAGGGGCAAATTAACCAGGGAGTTATGGTGGGAATGGTCTTTGCGGAAAACAGAAAGGGGAGGAGATGGGAAGATGTGGCCAGCAGTGGGATCCCGTTGGAGGTGGCGAAAATGTTGGAGGATTATATGTTGAAATTGACGGCTGATGGAGTGGAAGGTGAGGACAAGGGGAATTCTGTCCTTGTTATGAATAGGGGGAGGGGGTGTAAGAGTAGAACTGTGGGATATAGAGGAGATCCTGTTGAGAGCCTCATCTGTAATGGAAGAAGGGAACCCTTAAGAATGAGGACATCTCCGATGCCCTTGTAAGGAACACCTCAACCTGGGTGCAGATGCGGCATAGACTGAGGAATTGGGAGTAAAGGATAGAGTTCTTACAAGAAGCAGGGTGGGAAGAACTGTAGTCAGGATAGCTATGGGAGTCAATGGGTTTGTAGCAGATGTCGGTCAGTAGCCTGTTACCTACGATGGAGATGGTGAGATCTAGAAATGGTAGTGAGATGTCGGAAATGGTCCAGGTGAATTTGAGTGGCGGATGGAAATTAATGGTGAAGTGGATGAAGTCAGTGAGTTCTGCATGGGTGCAGGAGTAGCACCAATACAGTCGTCAATGTAGCGGAGGTAGAATTTGGGGATAGGGCCAGTGTACGCTTGGAACAGGGATTGTTCGACGTACCCTACAAAGGGGCAGGTATAGCTAGGGCCCATCTGCGTGCCCATAGCTACGCCTGGGATTTGGAGGAAATGGTAGGAGTCAAAAGAGAAGTTGTTTAGGGTAGAATGTCGTAGAAGTTGTTGAGGGTAAAATATAGTCCTGTTCTAATGTGATGAATGACATCTATACATTGTCATGCTTCTTTCTCGGCAGCAGTACTGTGTTCTTAGTTAAAATCTTGATAAATTACATGCAATAACTTCATATAGAATAAATGAAAATCCAGTTGAAATCTCATGTATTTATATGTTTAAATTGAGTTAAGTTAACTTCTTGGAAACTTATTGGAAATTATGTTCTATTCAAAGGTAAATTACAGTGTTTGCTATATACACACATCATTTCTCAACAAAATATATTAATATGCCAATCTGCTACTTTTCTTCAATGGCTTCAAAATAATGTATATGAGAAAGCTTACCTTTGAAGAGGAACAAAGCAAAAACAATTACAAGCATGTTACACTTCATTGTTTTCGGCTAAATGTAGATCATATTACGATCTGCTTCTGGTAAGTTCAGCTGACTACTGAGTGTGCAGGCACTCATGCGTTTTATACCTTGCCTTCAAAACAAATGTGCACATTAGAATAGAATGAGGAAATTACTGTTTGCTGGTGATTTTTTTTAATCATCAGACATTGTAACCATTTCAGGACTGAAACAGATGGATTATGACGTGGCCCCTCCTTCACATATTGTAATTTCATCAGTGCAATACAACAATGTCATTGGCATTAGAATACAGTAACACCAATTTTCATTTATAAAAAAATGTCAAATGAAAATATTCATAGGTTTAGTAAATGAGTAAAGAAAATGTAGTAGGTATTAATCTGTGGTATGAAACTTTTGGAATTCTGACACAAGGTGAGGTTTGTGAGGAGAGGTGAAAGGTTTGTCACTGGTGTTGGTGGCGAGGAGGGGCTGCGAATGAAGCATTTGAGGTCTTGACAGCCAAATGATGCCAATGCTTGGCAGGCTGAAACAAAAGGGAAGGGGCAGGACAAGTCCATTGAGGGTTTTTAAAAGGAGAATGAGGAATTTTTAAAAAGTATATTGAGTGACCTGACGGCCTTCTGTCACAGTGAGCTTTGAATGAGAGACAAATGCATCTTATTTTGGAGCATGGCACTGTTCTAGAATTTTGCATGGTATGTTGTTAGCGAAGAGTCGAAGCTAAAATGACGGGCCGTGGAGTAATTGAAACAGTGGTGAAGAAAACAAAATGTGACTAAATGGCAGCCACTGATTTAACCAGTGTTTTCCTTAGTGCTGAGACAGACTTACAAAGGTAGTCTTGAGAGGGCCAGAAAGGAAACTTGAATGCTGCAACACATGTTGAACCGTGAAGAAAAAAAAGCGAGGTAAATGTTAAAGCATATTTGGTGCAGGGTGTAGGAGCCATTTATGTTTAGGATTACTGTTGGCATATTATATTATATATTGCAGTATTATTTTGGACACTTGGGGGTGATCATTAGATGCACAGAGTGGCATATATATAGGGGCATAGTGGACAGGAAGTGGCAGACCGGGCACAGTGGTGGAGGGTATACAGTTCACCAGACCGGGGAGATCAGCTAGCTACAACTTGTATGCAGAATAAGGAAAGCCTGTTACGTTCATCTCTTTGTTTGTACAACTACTTCAATAAATAACAACAGAAAAATCTGTTCTATTTGGTCAGCATAAGATCACTCCTACTTACCTGTGTAGTAATCGCAATGGAAAGTTGGACACTGGAAGAGTTGGAAATTTGCCATTACACAGGGTATTTATGAAGCAGGTACGATGGCAGGAAAGAGTGCTCTCAAGAAAAGACAAAAACTAATAGTATCAATGAGCAAGACCATGGAGGAGATGATGTGGGTTCAGCAGTATGATGGGATTAAAGACAAACTAAATGGATTGCAATGATGCAATGAATAGGAGTTTGGCATTCAGGAGAAGATGGAAGGGGGGATGAGAAATCAGGGCAAGCATACAGTGAAGGGAAGTTGAGTAGTTGCTATGATTGGAGAGGGAGGTTGTATATAACTGGGGGATAAAAGCAAGTGTTAGTGAGCGAGATGGACATGCAGTTTATAATTGAAGACAATGAGATTGGGAATGAATATGAGGGAACAGGGTGTTTGGGAGCAGCAATAACTTGATGGGGGAATTGGGAGTGAGAATGAGAAGATAGGAGTCCTTGCAAGTGAGAGTAAAAGATTGAGGAGATTGGAAAATAGAGTAACGAGACAAGGAGCTTGAGAGTGAGTGTGAAAAGGTGAGGAGGTTGGGAATGTGAGTGGCAAGATGAGGAGCAGAGATGGAGTGATCTCTAATTCCACCATCATATACTTCATCTTTGGCTGTTATATTACTGGGTCCAATTTCTTCGCTGATACTTGGTGAAAGCCTGCTCTCCCACCATGATTTAAATTGCATATTCAAGCACTAGTCTACAATCCCTACTCCAGCCTCCGATTCAAAAACTGGCTTCAAATCCTCATCCCCAACAGCCCTCTCACACCATGAACCCCAATCAGTTTCTTCCTTCCCCACCAGCCCACCCCTGACCTATGCACACCAACTGAAGAACCCATTTCCAATTTCCTTGCCTCCCGCCGTGCCCACCAACTACAGTATTGGTCAAATATCCCAACAGGAGATGGTGCGAAATTAATAAAATTTGTGATTCCTGTTCATTTTTACACAACAACTGAAGTTTGCAGTGTGAGGCCATCAGCCAAAACCATCATTGGGGCCTTAGTGGCAACAACTCTTTTTCTTGGCTGTATCAGCTCAATACCTCAATATTCAAATGAAGAACATTGGTCAGAATAATAGACAATAGACAATAGGCGCAGGAGTAGGTCATTCGGCCCTTCGAGCCAGCACCGCCATTCAATGTGATCATGGCTGATCATCCACAATCAATACCCTGTTCCTTCCTTCTCCCCATATCCCTTGACTCCGCTATCTTTAAGAGCCCTATCAAGCTCTATCTAGAAAGTATCCAGAGAACTGGCCACCACCACTCTCTGAGGCAGAGATTTCCACAGACTCACAACTCTCTGTTAGCAAAAGTGCTTCCTCATCTCCGTTCTAAATGCCTTATTCCTTATTCTTAAACTGTGGACCCTAGTTCTGGACTCCCCCAACAACGGGAACATGTTTCCTGCCTCTAGTGTGTCAAAACCCCTAATAATCTTTGATGTTTCAATAAGATCCCCTCTCATCCTTCTAAGTTCCAGAGTATACAAGCCCAGCCACTCCATTCTTTCAACATATGACAGTCCCACCTTCCTGGGAATTAACCTTGTGAACCTACACTGCACTTCTTCAATAGCAAGAATGTCCTTCATAATAATGTGAAAAAAAAATATGTTTGTCCTACTCCTTTTCCATTGTATACATTTTTTACTTTAGTGTCGGTATCCAAACATAGCTGCTGTGCATGCAACTCCTAATTTCACAACAGGGAGGCGTAGGAGAATAGGGCAGATTGTTGAATCACTCATTTTTTGTCAGTTCCCTCGAGAAATACTTGACCTACTCTTGGCATGCTACGAAACTTTACTTTGCAAATTTTTCTACACCAGGTGGCGCCACTGCCTGGCTGCCTCACCAACAGTCTGTCTATCCCTTCTCTGTTTTTCTTATTTTAAGTATGTTTTAAAAGTATGATTTAGTGTTTCTTAGTCTGTTTTATGTGGGGGTGGGGTGGGGGGGTGAATTGGGGTAAACTTTTTGCCAGTCGCATACCTCGACAGAGACGCAATTTTTCTCAATTTCACTTCTCTGTTCCCCCCAGCAGCCTAACAACCTGGAGTGGTGTGGCCTTTCCTGAAGACCGGCCCGGCGCTTCAAGCCGTGGGCGCTGTGTGGACTTTAACATCGGGAACTGCAATCCTTTGCCGAGGATTGTGGCGAGCTCCAACCGTGGGGTCTGTGGACTTTAACACGGTTAAGCTCGCAGTCTCCGGCAAGAAGAGGCCGACTCGGGAACTCCATGCTGTGAAATGTTGCATTCCATCCTGACGCCGGAGTTTCCATCATCCCGACGCGAGGGCTTCAGACAGGGTCGGCAGCGGCGAACTGCGGAATGTTCGACAGCCCCGAACACTGGTGAACAAAGGAGGAAGATGATTGAAATTGATTACCTTCCATCACAATGAGGAATGTTGAATTTTATTTTACGTGGCTGTGTGTATTGTTCATTTTCACTTAGTATGGCTGTACGGCAACTCAAATGTACCATACACTATCTGGCCTCAGTTAAGACATGAGTCACAGCGGCATGGTGGTACAGCGGTAGAGTTGCTGCCTTACAGTGAATGCAGCGCCGGAGACCCTGACTACGGGTGCTGACTACGGGTGCTGTCTGCATGGAGTCTGTACGTTCTCCCCATGGCCTGCATGGGTTTTCTCCGAGATCTTCGGTTTCCAAAGACGTACAGGTTTGTAGGTTAATTGGCTTGGTAAATGTAAAAATTGTCCCTAATGTGTGTAGGATAGTGTTAATGTGCGGGGATTGCTGATCAGCACGGACGCGGTGGCCCAAAGAGCCTGCTTCCATGCTGTATCTCTAAACTAAACTAAACTAAAAAAGACGAGGAGGGAATAGTGCAACTAGGCTGCAGGAACAGGAGAAAAATCCAATTAGTGCTCTTATTCCTGATTAATGTTCAACAACTGGTTTTGAATGTATATATTTGTGATCTGGATGTTTTATGCCTCACAAGTGAATCAAGGAGAGTAAAATTGGCATTGCGAAGTAAAATTAACCAGAGCCAGGGGCTTTCCAATGAAGTAACATTTTGTGGTAGGTGCTATGGCTCTTATATGTGTATGTGACAAATAAACTTGACTTCACTTCACTTGACCCCCCCCCCCCATGTGGTCTTGCACGATCACATAGGTGCCATGTGGTCGTGCAAGAATCAGGAATATTTCCTTCAGGCTAGAGATGTACTTGGAGGGCAACCAATGAAAAGACTCTCTAGCCTGAAGGAAATATTCCTGATTCTTGCACAGCAATTGTGTAATGAGATGGAGATTCAATCAAAAAGCAGAACCCCATAGGGTAATCATCTCCCAATTGTTATGTGAGAAATGCACCATTTGGCAAGGGGACAGATCTGATAGTAAGTGCATTATTCAACGAATAGAGTTGGGGAAAATACGTTCACTTAATGGAACATGAGCAGCAGAATTGGATTAAGAAGACAATGGTTCTGTTGGGATGAACTCCGCTTCAAGATTGACTGTGGATGAGCAATCTTGATTTAATTGAAGAAATATTTGCAAATTCTGAAAGTTATGAGTAGTAAATCCTCCACAGAGAAGTGTGACATCTGTTTAACTAAAGAAATTAAGGATATAATTGAATGAAAAGACCAGGGTTAGAATGTTGTGATAAAGATAATGATTTTACTTCAGAGTCACGTGAGTGACTACGTGAAGAACCCCGTACAGCCGTTCGTGCGTCAACCTTCAAAGCAATGGTGTGAAATCACAGCAAATAATAACTGAAGTATAATGTAAGATAAAGACTAGAACTACCAGATGAAATCTATGAGGGCTGGGAGCGGAGGGCACGTAGTCCCTCAACTTGACTCCTCATAAAATAAAGATCAAACTTCAAACTGGTAAGTTCTCGTTTAATCTTACTATTTTGATGAATAGGATGAAATTTTAAAACATCAGGCTACAAAAATGATTATGAAAAGACTAAAAATAAATATAAATATGTGAGTGAATTCTCACAAATCTTTAAGCAGATTGTAAGGACATCTACAAATATTTAAAAGGAAGAGGTTAATGAGGGTCAATTTGGTTCCCTTTGAGAACAAATCTGAAAAACATGATAGGGAATTAGAAAATGGCTGAAATGTTAAATGTTAAATGCAGATTTTGCAATTATCCTCACAGAAGAAAACACAAGAAGTATTCACTGAGTGTGAATAACCACAGTTTGAACAAAGAAATTAAAATAAGGACTGGACTAAGTGGGACACATTGGGTCCCCGTCACACTGGAGGCCTGGTCCCCTAACGCAATATTCCACCATTGAGCCATAGCCCCTAACTGCGCATGATCGGCTGACGGGTCCGCACTAATGGCAGAAGTTGTTAAAGTTAATAACTTTGCATTTAATATTTCCATTACCTTGCCATCCCTCAACACCTACTCCTATCCTCCTACATTCCCCCTCGTCCTCCAGCACCCTCCCCCTAGTCTTCAGCCTCCCTTATCTTTTCCCTGTGGGGGGGGGGGGAGAGAGCGTCCTGGAGCCGGGCGAGGGCTTGAGGCAGGGGCTGTCAGTGGGGTGTCAAGTGAAATGAAGTTTATTTGTCACATACACATATAAGATGTGCAGTGTGTACAGTGAAATGAATGAACATCGTTGAGCCAGGTCCCTCCGAAAATTGTGTCCGGTTGGAGACCTCCGCCACCCACCCACAACATCCTCAGCTCCAGTAAAGATGCAATGGCGCAGGAAGGGGCGGACCATCGCGTGGAATGGCAGGAGAAGAGACTAATCTGCACAGCACTGACAAGCAGGAGAGATCGAGAGATTTAAAACTTCCACTGCCTTGTGGCCATATCCAGTCATGGAAAAGGCTCCTGGAGTAAACCTCAGGAAAATCTGTAGTCGAAGCCCTTAAGGCAGTTCGTTGTTGTCTACAACCTCGCTCTGGCAGCTCCTGCGATGGCGCTGGTGCCAAACTGTAACAGCCCTGCTGTTCCTTTGGATCGATCAGCGACATGGAGAGGGGGGGACATGCTGCATGGGCACAGCCTATCCTCCATATGACATCACCCAGGCTTGCATCCGACCACACATCACCTGCAAACTAGGATGCGCACCCATGAATTCCTGGAGGTGTGCTCATGGCGGGAGTATCCAGGGGAGCCACTGCCCATAGACCGAGTATTTGCCTGCCTGGTAAGCCCGACTTGGCCGCGGGAGTCCAGGGACCCGCTCTGTGGGCACCATCTTTCCTAAATCATGGTGCCAAAAACTGAGAGAGGACATACTGGAGGCTATGTCTACTGAGGCAATATGGGTTGAGCTCAAAAATAAGAAAAGCACAATTACTCTGATGGGATTATACTACAGGCCATTCGATGGCCAGCGGGAGATAGAGGATCAGATATGTATACAGTTTGCAGAAGGATGCAAGAAACACAGGTTTATTGTAGTGGGTAACTTTCACTTCCCCAATATTAACTGGGGCTTACTGAGGGTAGGAGGATGAGATGGGGCAGAATTTTTTAGGTGCATGCAGGAAGATTTCCTTAAACAGTATGTGGGTAATCTGACTCAAGGTGAGACTACACTGGACCTTATATGGAGCAATTGTTATTGGGTGAATCTACAGATGACATGTGGGAGTCATTTGAAGTGCTGAATCAGCATTTTCAGTAAGGAAGACAGATAAGGACGGCAAGATAAGAGTACCGTGGATGACCAAGGAAGTTGTTAGTTTGTTCAGAAAAAAAAGGAAGCGTATCAGGTTTAAGAAGATTACATCAGACAGGAGTTACGAGGAATATAAAGCGAGCAGGAAAGAACTCGAGCAGACAATTAGAAGAGCTAAACGGGGCATGAAATATCATTGGCAAGTTTGATTAAGGAAAATACAAAGGCATTTAATGCGTATGTTAAAAATAAGAGAGTGAGCAGGAAGAAGGTAGGACTGCTCAAAGATTAAAGAAGGAATCTATGCTTGGTGTCAGACGATGTAGGTGAGGTAGAAAATGAATACTTTGCATCTGTATTCACCAAGGAGAAGGACGAAGGATAGCGATACCAGTGTAGAAAATACAATTATGCTTGGGCAGTTTGAGGCAGAGTAGGAGGTGATGCCGAGGTTCTTGAACAATATTAAGGTGGATAAGTTCCTTGAGCCAGATGGGATCTGTCACAAGTTATTAAGGGAGGCCAAAAGAGAAGATTGCGAGAGCCTTGATGAGGATCCTTATCTAGGCACAGGTGAGGTCTTGATGGAGTAATGTTATTACGTTGTTTAAGAAAGGAAGTAGAGAGAATCCAGGGAACAATAGACCTGTGAGCTTCAGGCCAGTGGTAGGAACCTATTGGAGTTAATATTTTTAGATCGGATTTAATCCCATTTGGAAGACAATGTGTTAATTAGGGATGGCCAGCAAGGCTTTGAGCACAGCAGGTCGTGTCTCTCTAAATTCACAGAGTTTTTTGAGGTGATGAAACATGTTGGAGCAGTGGATGTTGTATATATATATTTTAGTAAGGAACATGGATAAGGTCCCTCATGATAGGCTGATCCAGAATCCACGACTTGGTCATATGGATTTGGAACTGGCTCACTCGTAGAAGATGGAGAGTTGTGAAGGTAGATATTCTGACTGGAGGTCAATGACCAGTGTAGTTCTGCAGGAATCTATATTGGGACTTCTGCAGTTTAGGATATATATAAATGGCCATATATGTAGACGGGTTGAGGACTAAGTTTGTTGATGACACTAACATTAGAGGAGTTGCAGGCAGTGATGAATGCTGTCAGAAGATTCAGCAGAATATAGACTAGCTACAAAAATGGGCAGAGAAATGGAAGATGAAGCTTTACTGAGCACGTTTGAGGTGCTGCATTTTGGGAGGTTGAATGTAAGGAGAGAGTATACAGTTAATGGCAAGACCCTTAACAGCATTGATGTGCAGAAAGATCTTGGAGTCCCAAGTATAGTTCACTGAAGATGGCAGCACGTAGATCGAGTGGTTAAGAAGGCATATGGTATGCTTGCCTTCGTTTCTAAAGGCATTGAATATAAGAATCAAGTAGTCCTGATGCAGGACTTTGGTTAACCCACATTTTCAAGTATTGTCTGCAGTTCTGGTCACCCCATTACAGGAAGGATGTGAAAGGCTGCAGATGAGGTTTGCCAGATTGCTGCTTAGATTAGAGTGTTTCAGCTGGAGGGAACATTTGCATAAACTTGGATATTTTTTTCTGGAATGTCACAGGTTAATCGGAGACTTTATAGAAGTATTTACAATTCTGAAAGGCATAGATAGGGTAGACAGTCAGAACCAATTTCCCAGGGTTGAAACGTCCAACCCTAGTTGGTATATCTATAAGGTAGGAGGGGGAAAGTTTAATGGAAATGTGCGGGGCAAGATTTTACACAGAGTGTGGTGAGGATTGGAATGCCCTGCCAGGGACGGTGGTTGGGTCAGATATGATAGTGGTGTTTAAGAGGCTTTCAGATAGGCACAGGGAAGTAAGTGCAGGTTATAGAGGGATATGGATCATGTATTGAAAGATGAGATCAATTTGACTTGGCATCATATTCGGCACAAAATGCTGTATGTCGGCCAAAGAGATCGTTCCTGTGCTGTACTGTTCTATGTTCCATGAGCTGTCACTTGATTTTGGCTACTGGACTTCCTCACTGACAGACCCCAGTCAGTGAGGGTTGGAAATAATGCCTCTAGCATTATCTCTCTGAGCACCGGCTCCCCTCAGGGCTGTGTCCTGAGTCCACTGCTGTTTACCCTGATGACCCACGACTGTTGTGCCAGGTTTAGTACAAACCACATCATGAAGTACGCAGATGACACAACAGTGGTGGGCCTCATCAGGGACGACAATGAGTTGGCTTACAGGGAGGAGGTAAAACAACTGGTGGACTGGTGCAATACGAACAACCTGATCCTGAATGTCGAAAAAACAAAGGACGTCATCGTCGACTTCAGGAAAAACCGGCACATTCTCACACCACTTCACATCAATGACAGCGATGTGGAGGTGGTCAGCAGCACTAAGTTCCTGGGGGTGCAGATCACTAACAGTCTGACCTGGTCAAATAACATCTCATCAACAGTTAAGAGAGCGCAGCAGCGGTTGCACTTTCTGCGCCGGATGAGAAAAGCTCGCCTCCCCCATCCCATCCACACCACTTTCTACAGGGGCACCATAGGGAGTATTTTGACCAGCTGTATCTCTGTCTGGTTTGGGAACTGTAAAGCCTCCGACTGGAACTCTGTGCAGAGAGTGGTGAGGACAGCGGAAAAAATCATCGGGACTTCTCTCCCCTCAATCGGGGATATTGCGACTAAACGTTGCGTGTCTAAGGCCAGCAGTATTATAAAAGACCCCACACATCTCCATCACGACTGTTCACTCTGCTGCCCTCGGGCAAAAGATATCATAGCATAAGGAGCAGAACATCAAGGCTCTGCAACAGCTTCTTCCCACGAGCCATCAGACTCCTGAATGCCATGTAATGGGCTGCCACAATTGTCTATTTATCCTTTAATCCTTTTTATCCATTTTATCCATGTTTATCCTTCTGTTAATTATCGTGTTGCACAGGGAGCCAAATGCAATGGAATTTCATTTGGAATTGCATATATCGATGTATTTCTAAATGACAATAAAGTTTGTTTGTCTTTGACTTTGACTTGACTTTTGCCTTGTAGGAAATGACAGCATGCAAACCTTACCATAGCTCCTAAACGGGGTTGAGGCAGATATGATAATAGCATTGAAGAGGTGTTTGGATCAGCATATGAAGGGATATGGATTATGCACAAATCGAGTAGAGATGGCATCATGTTCGGCACAGATATTGTGGGCCGAAGGGCCTATCCTTGTGCTGTGATGTTCTATGTCTATAAACTTGTCCCCTACTTTAAAACAAAATGTCCTTTTAGCCTTTTTGATGGCTTTATCAATATCATATGTGGACCTTGTATGAATCTGCCTGATTTGAATGCCTGAGATCTGGTCCTCATAAGATTGTGGACTTGATGGACAATCCTCATTTTCTGGTTGGGAAACAATCTGATGGTTATTGTGGGAACTCCACTACACCTTTCTTTATGAAATCAGTAACAACCATGGCTTATATGTTTGGGTACATTCCTGGATCCTTGAACATCGCCCAATCTATCAACTCAAGCTTTCCCAGTGTCGCTCATCTGCCTCCCCATACCAGCTCTCTGAAGTCCTCGACGCTAGGAGCACAGCCAGATGGTATTATTTCCCAAAGTGACGGTGAGGGATAGAGCGAAAAGCATCTTTGGTGGCGTTTTATAGTGCTCGAGGGTGTTAGATCTTCTGGTGCTGCACAACATGCTGGTGGTAGTTAGGGGGAGGTTTCTTCAAGCTAGGCTTGTTGAATTCTCCAGATATGATGGGAAAGTCATTGGGATACACTATCCGGTGTTTGTTGACCACACTGTGCAGCTCCTCCAGTACTAGATGACCATCTATTTGGGGTGGGATGTAGACCACAGTCTTGATGATGGAGTGAATTCCTGTGGGCGGTAGAAGGAGCAGCACTTCACCACCAGGGTTACAAGTGCGGAGAACAGGCAATGGACAGGACAGCCAAATCTGAGAACCATGAACAGTTTACCATGAGACAGGTGCCACCGCCTGTCCCTTTCCCCGATTTCTTCATTCTGTCCTTGGATGGAGAAACCCTCAAGCTGGGGGTGAGCCTTGTCTTTGTGAAACAGAGGACACAGCATTCCCCCCTCTTGATAAAATAGTCTTGCCCTTAAGTCCACAACCTTATCTTTAGGGACTGTCGATTGGCCGGTAGAATGGCAGGGAGAGAGTGTTGTAGTCCCGAGCTTCAGTCTTACTTGCAGGCTGCACTGTTGACCACGTTTCCGGACACAATTGAGGCCTCCCCGATGTTTCCTGGCACTGCTTTCACTGTTTAACTGTGATTATCTTTGAGGTTAGGGAATCCCCTGCCATCGGGGCCAGGAATCCCTTACAATCAATAGCTTTGTTGTCATCGGGGGATGGTAATAGTAGTAATCCATTTAAATGGACTTGTCACTTGATGCTTGTCTCTTTCAACACGGTTTTGTGCTGTACATTTATATCTGTGCTTTATATTTCATCCTTTGCTGTTGTGTTGCTGGCAAAAGATTGCCACAGCCCTCATTCTTTTTATTGTTTGTAGCGAACATGATGCCATGTTCAGCTAATCTCATCTGCCAGCACATGTTCCATATCCCTCCATTCCCTGCATATTAAAGTGCCTATGTAAAAACCTCTTAAATGCCACTATTGTGTCTGCCTCAACCTCTGGCACTCCAAAGAAAACAATCCAAATCTGTCCAACCTCTCCTCATCGCTAACTGTTTTATCAATTGCTTTATCAATGTCCTTTGCAAATATATAAATCAAGATGTTGTTGTACTTGTACATTCAAAGGTATTTGCGAAGATTAATGTAACCAAGTTAGGTTTTATTGTACTTTTCATAGTTGATAACATTTCTGCAATGCATTTGGGAACTAGATAAGCTACTGTGTATCTTGTTAACTAATTAAATCAAAGAACTGAGTTATGTTATAGAGAAATAACAGAGATGGAATGTGAATTAGAATGGAGGAACGTATTCAGATCAGGTTCAGAAAGTAGCAAAAATAAGACTGGATCAAACGGGAGGAAACTAAACATGAAGGTAAAACTTCAAATATACATTTTTGAAAGCACAACAATTAAACGGAAGGTGAGAAACTCTAAACTTGTAATAGTTCTTCCAGGTCAAAATGGTGGAGTGGCCATGCCAAGTCGTGTTCTCAAAAGATAGATAAATTATAAAGATGACATTCAGTATAGTATTTAGTGTATATCTACAACTTCTTGCGAGTAACAACATTGCAATGGTGGATGAGGAAAAAAATCGCTGTTGTCAGCAAATGCTAGACTAACACTATGCAAGTCATAGAATATAGAACATAGAAAAATAGGTGCATGAGTAGGCCATTCAGCCCTTCGAGCCAGCATTGCCATTCAATATGATCATCTAAAATCAGTACCCCATCACAGCTTTTGCCCCATATCACTTGATTCCTTTAGCTAAATCTAACTCTCTCTTGAAAACATCCAGTGAATTGGCCTCCACTGCCTTCTGTGGCAGATAATCCAACATATTCACAACTCTCTGGGTGAAAAGTTTTTCCTCATCTCAGTCCTTACCCCTTATTCTTAAACTGGGACACCTGGTTCTAGACTCCCCCAACATCGGAAACATTTTACCTGCATGATTCTATAGGATCCCCTCTCACCTTCTAATTTCAAGTGAATACAAGTCGTGAATTTTGCTGCTGCTGAAGTTACTTAACTTTATACATAAACAATGGAAGTGTCATGAAATTTGCTATTGATTTGACTGTGAGTCTGGACTAATGTCTCTGTGCAGCTTTGCCCATCAGATTTTCTTTAACTTTTCTGCATGTTCATTAAAGTTTGTCTTTTAAACGTAAATGTTTTAATTGTTTTTCTTGTTACTGGTGCTGTTTGCCATGTAACCTTACCTTTGATCACATTGTGTGTTTTATTTGTTCTTGGATTGTGGGTGACACTGACATAGCCATGTGCCCTGCCCATCGTTCAGAGTCCTGAGGGCAAAATGAGTCAACCACTTAGTTTGAAACTCAAGCCACAGGTATGCCAGATTACAGAGGAGTGGTTGCCATCCTTGAAAAACATAAATAATTTAACAGGGTTGAAATAACAATGTAGCAACTTCCATCATTAATCTGTTGGCAGCCCACAAGTCAATCTGTTTTTTTATTTCTGAAGAAGAAATAAGAAGGGGTCTGAAGAAGGGTTTTGGCCCGAAACGTTGCCTATTTCCTTCACTCCATAGATGCTGCCTCACCTGCTGAGTTTCTCCTGCATTTTTGTCTACCTTCGATTTTCCAGCATCTGCAGTTTCTTCTTAAACAACTGTTTTTTTTTTCTGCATTCCTATTGAAGTAACCAAACACAGCAGCAATATTTACAACCAAAAAATAGCCCCCTATTATTTTGAAGTAATGCTCAACAAAATAAAGTAACATCGTTGAAGAGATAAACAAAGTTCATATTCTATGCCAACAAACTTCGCTCAGCCCTGCGAAGGTCTGAGTTCTGATGATGGTTATTAACTCTATATTTAGCAGAATTTATCTAATAATTTAAAACGTTTAAAAACAATGTTTATTATTAAACATTTATTTTTATTTTTATTTTCATCATTTCATAAAATGAAGAGCATGGCAACTGAAAACATCAAACACCTAATAACATTTTAAAAATATCATTCACCTGTCAAAAAAAATGTATATGGGTACATCATTGTGAACAGAAACATTGGAAATACTCAACAGGTCAGGTAATATCTGTGGAGAGAGAAGCAGAGTTGACATTTAATTTTTTTAATCTGAACTGGAAAGATTTCAAAGTCATGCATGTTGTCAGCTGCAGAGAAATGGAAGGGGCTGGGAATATAATAAAAATGTCTGTGATAATGCAGAGACCAAAAGAACATAGATGATAAAGAATGACGAGTGGAGAGGGGTGGAGAGGCCTCAATAATGGTGGTTACTCATTAGAGGAGGTGTAAGCAGGGAAAAACAGAGGAAAGAGAAACTGAAAATGATGTAACACTGAAATGTGAAACATCACAGTTCATGACATCATAAAAGATAGGAGTAGAATTAGGCCATTTGGCCAATCAAGCCCACTCTGCGCTTCAATCGTGTCTGAGCTATCTCTCCCTCCTACCGCCATTCTCATGCCTACTCCCCATAACCTCTGACATCCCCACTGATCAAGCTATCTATATCTGCCTTAAATATATCCACTGACTTGGCTTCCACAGTCTTCTGTGGCAAAAAATTCCATAGATTCACAAAACTCTGACTAAATAAATTCCTCCTCATCTCCTTCCTAACAGAAAGCCCTTTAATTCTGAGGCTATGACCTCTAGTCCTAAACTCTTCCACTTGTGGAAACATCCTCTCCACACTACTTGATCCAAACCTTTCACTATTCTGTATGTTTCAATGAGGTCCGCCCTCATTCTTCTAAACACCAGCGAATGTTGTAGAAAATTTGAAATCTATGGTGTGAGGAAAACTCCAGAAAATGGATTAATAAAAGAAAAGTGAAGAATGGCAGAGTTTCTAAATAAAGGTTCAAAGTAGCAGACACTAAAAGCATCCCAAAACTAAGACATAATGAGATAGTGAGAGGAAGGAATGGAAAACTATGTCTATCGTCAGGAACAAGGTATGCGATAAATGTAGGGGCTAAATGCCCTCAGGTTCTTTGCACATGATGTCCTGCATTGTAGGGACTAAGATGAAGAGACGGGAGATGTATTAGTTGTGATCAACTTGAATTTGATAGATTCTGAAAAGGACTCAAAGGTTTGGAAAAAAAAGGCATCTGCACTTTTCATAAAGGAGGGAGGCAGAAAGGAGATATCTGATCAGTCAGCCTAATAGTAAAATACTGTACTGAAATCAATGATGCAGGAGGAAATAGCAGGATATTTAGAAAAGCAAAAGACAATTAAGCTGAGTCAACATGGTTTTAAGAAAGATAATTCACGTTTGACAAATTTTCCAGAGTTTGAAGACGCAATGAACAGAGTGGATAAAAATTAACTCGTAGATTTTGTGTATTAGGTTTTCAGAAGACATTTGATAAGGTCACATAAATGTTTACTGCATAAAATAAGAGTCAATAGATGACACATTAGCATGGATAGGGAGTGGCTAACTGACAGAAAACAGAGAGTTAGGACAAAGGATTCATTCTTGGATTGCAAGTCAGTACCTAGTATGTTGCCACGTGGATTAGTGGTAGGATCTCAACTAGTTGCAATATATATTAATAACATGGATGAGGGGATCAACTGTACTGTGGGCAAACATAATGTTGATCTTTATCAAAAGGGATATGGGGCTTAGAAATTTGAAAGTTTTGGTGCAACTGTATAGCGTATTGATGAGATTGCACAGTATTTGGTCTCTATTTTTAAGGAATTATAAATTTGCATTGGAGATGTGGAAAGATAGATCACCAGGTTGATTCCTGGGATAACAGATGATGTTGGAAATTCTGTAAGGATTATAAAGAAGATGAGTATTTTGTAATCTGTTGAGTCCAAGATTTTACATACTGGGAAAGCAAGATGGGAGAAAAGGCCAATATGGGGAATTTAAGGATGGTACTGAGGTAATAAATAGATTCATGGTATTTAGACGATAGCATAGGTACCAGCTAAAATAAACAAAGATCAACGGTCACAAATTCATTGATCACTGATGAATTATTGCAGACTGTGTGCAATCCACATTTAAAACTGTGTGTGTGTGTGTGTGTGTGTGTGTGTGTGTGTGTGTGTGTGTGTGTGTGTGTGTGTGTGTGTGTGTGTGTGTGTGTGTGTGTGTGTGTGTGTGTGTGTGTGTGTGTGTGTGTTTGTCACATTCGATTTTCACATAAGATTTTTGGCAAGATTTTTGGCCTTTGATTCCTTGGTCCGCCAAAACCACACGCTCAAACTCCGCAATTTTTTCCATTTCGCTAGCGATTTCGCTTTTACATTCGCAAATCCACTCCTCATTACATTTGCACATTTTTATGTATACATTTTTAAATGAAATCCTTCCCCCCCCCCCCCCCCCCAGACTCACTCATTTTGTGGCCTCCTGCTGGGCAGCCACCATAATGGCTGCTGCCGCCCGGATCTCCTCCAAAAACGGCGCCATTTTTCTTCTTTCGCTGGCGATTTTTGCTGCTGTCGCCCGGCTCTCCTCCTCCCCCGGGCCCCGAGATTTCTTTTATTCCACTGGCGATTTTACTTCCTCCACTTTCCCTCCCCCCGAGCCCTGACATTTTCCTTATTTCGCTGCCGATTTTACTTCCTCCACTCCCCCCCCGGCCCGGCTCTGTCACGCTGCCTTAAGCCAAAGATCAGCTGTTCCTGTGGACACCGAAAAGCAGCAGGCGAACTGCCAATCTTTGGCTTGAGCCAGCGTCACAGAGCCGGCGCCTCAATGGCCTGTCGGCCCGCAGCCTCACTCGGCATCATGCCGTCAAGACGCTGTGTACGACGTCGAGACGCTGTGTTCACCGTCAAGATGCTGCGTACAACGTCGAGATGCTGCGTACGCCCATCTTGATGGCGGACGCCTGGCCCGCAGCCTCACTCGGCATCACGTTTGGGGACCAGACCCAATGGGTCTGCACTTGGTCTAGTATCTATTAAAACTCTGTGTGCGTGTGCGTGTGCGTGTGTGTGTGTCTACATGTGGGTGGGTGTAGGTGTGGGTGTGGCTATATGTCATATTGCCTTTGAAACATATTTTCTCGAAAACCAGATGCAAATACGCTGAGATTTTTACATATTTCGGTAGGCATTTAACTTATGATTTCAGAAATCCACTCCTCTCTAGATTTGGCTCTCTATTTCCCCAGATTTTGAATATAATTGCTCACAAAACAACAACAAATTAAAAAATCAAACTGCTGCATGAGTCACAGTGCCACCTCACAGATGTCCAATCACTATGGATCTCATTTACATATATGACATCACAATGGGACAGGGGTGGGAGATTGGAACCTTCATGTGGTCCCACTAAAATCAAACTGCTGCATGAGTCACAGTGCCATCTCACATATGTCCAATCACAATGGATCTCATTTACATATATGATATCACAATGGGACAGGGGTGAGAGATCACTCCCCCTTCCTGAATTAAAAAAGATATTAAGGTTGCCCAGCTGCTGACCTCACAATGCCTTTGCACCTGGCCCAACTGCCCCCTGAGAGTTTAAAAAAAAATTGCTGTCTTCATTGACAGCTTAGATCGGACCCACTGTGTGTGTGTGTGTGTGTGGCGGTGGTGGTGGGGTGGGGAATTCCATGAATTCCATAGAGCTGCCGACAGCTTTTGTGCATGAGACGCAGATGCTTCATTTCTAGAACATTCAGAATGCGTGACGCATGGTTGCATTTCGCTCTCTCTGTCTCTTCTCCTCTCTCTCCCCATCTCTCTCGCTCCCCTCTCGCTCTCTCCCCCCCCTCTCTCTCTCTCCCCCCTCTCTCTTCCCCCTCCCTCTCTCTCTGCCCCCTTCGTCTCCCCCACCCCCCTGCCCTCCCCCACCCTCCCTCCCCTAAAGCCACTTCCCCCTCCCCTCCTACGCCTCCCCTACCCCCTTCCCTCCACCCCATCCCCTCCCCACCCTCCCTCCCCCACCTCTCCCCCTCCCTTCTCCCCTTCCCTTCCCCCCTTTCTCCCTCTCTCTCCCCCTCTCTCTCCTCCCTTCTCTCTCTCTCCTCCCATCTCTCTCACCCCTCTTCCCCCACCCCCCCCTCACACACCCTCCCTCTCCTCCTCCCATCCACTCCCCTCTCCCTCTGTCTCTTGCCCTTCTGTCTCTGCCCCTTTCTCTCTGTCTCTCCCCATTCGCTCTCTGCCCTCACTCTCTACCTCCCCGCCCCTCCCTCTCTAGACGCGCCTGCAAGTTGGGGGCTATGTGTCAGTGGATAGGGTGGTTATGGGGTAAAAGGAGCAAATTAATAATATTAATATTTCAAGGGGGTTAGTTAGCGTGTGTGCGGGGGGGTAGTTAGTGTGTGTGATGCCGCATTGCCCCCCCACCCCCAGCCCCCCCTCCCTCCCCCGCAAACCCAACGGGTCTGCACTTGGTCTGGTTAGAATATAAAAATGCTGTGGGTGCTATGAATCTCTGAAACACTTTAGGTTCTCTCAGAGTTTCCCAGTGAGCCTTTTAAGGCCTTGAATAAACTGATTTGTTTGCGAACCTCACCACTGTTCTAGGAGATGTTTATTTTGTGCTTCTTCCTATCTGAGGCATAATTAAGAGGGTAACTGAGCCCCAAATGAAAGGCAAACTCAGGATAAAGGTTAAACATAAAATTTCCCCCAACAATGGGATTGATGTGTTTTTTAATTTTTTTTATTAAAAAAAAATAGTTAGAAGTAAGTACAGTGGTGTGGTACCTAAGTACCTAATACATACATAGACATTACCATTCTTGTACAACTTCTTATTTTTAATTTAATAATAAAAGAGCAGTGAAAGAAAAAGGGAAATAAAGGGTGTCGAGATAGATAGACAAGCGAGTAGAAACAGATAGTGAAAGACACAGAGAGCAGAGATAAAAAGCTATGGAGACTGAAAGAAAAAGAGAAAATAGTGAGAAAAGAAATTCGGAGAGATATACCTATTTCGTATCTTTACCCATCAGTCAGCCGGTTCTGAACCATTTAATTTCTAAGGTTATGCTATGTTGCACAATATGCTTGTAAAAAGTTGATAAAAGGAGACCAAATCGTTAAGAATTGGTCTACTTTGCCTAATAGGAGGAATCTCATTTCTTCAAGATATAGCGTTCCGACATATTTGAAATCCACATTTTGAACGTTGGCATGGTTGCGCTTTCCAGAATTTGAGTATAAGTTTTTTTTCTGTTATTAAACCATAATTAAGAAGAGCTTCTTGGTACGTAGTTACTTTACGTCCCTCTTCCATTGATCCAAAGATAATCAGTTCTGTATTGGGGTTCCATTTTGTATTGAATAGTTTTGTAAAAGTTCCAAAGATTTAATTCCAAAATTTATGCAGTTTTGTACAAGAGACAAAGGAATGTGCTATAGTGGCATTTTGAGTTAGACATTTATCACAAATGGGGGAGACATTTGGAAATATTTTAATCAATCTGGTTTTCAAGTAATATAATCTGTGTAAAATTTTAAATTGAATTAGGTTATGTCTTACATTAATCAAACATTTATGTACATATAATACATTTTTTTCCCATCTGTCGTTCGAGACTTTTATCAATAACTCTTGTTCCCAGTCCCTTCTAATTGCCTCTGTCATTGGTGTTTCTATATTTAAAATTATATTATATAAATATGATATTAAATTGCTTGATTCTGCCTTTCTATTCATTCCTTCCTCTAATAAATCTGTGGTTAGAGTTTGATATCCTTGTATATATTTTTTCAAATAATCTTGAATTTGAAGATATTTGAAATATTGGTTATTTTTCAAGTTATATTTTAGTTGTAATTGTTGGAATGATAAAAGTTTTCCCATTTCATACATATTTCCAATCATTTTAATTCCTATCCTTTCCCAATGGATAAACGTTTTATCAGTAATAGATGGTTTGAATGAGGGATTGTTAGCTATTGGGGAAAGAAGCAATAAATTTCTTAATTTTAAAGTTAATTTTATTTGTTTCCAGATTCGTATTGAACTGTGAATAATTGGATTCTTCTTATATATTATATTGTTCCGTTTCATCGGAGAAAGAAGAATCACTCCTATATTATAAGGGGAACAATCCTCTTTCTCCATTCTTGGATTGATGTGTGATGGCAGGTTAAGCTATTTGGATCTATACTCGCTAGAATTAAATGAATGAGAGTTCTTAATGTTAACACTAATGAGATACTAAGAAGGATTAACATAGAAACATAGAAACATAGAAATTAGGTGCAGGAGTAGGCCAATCGGCCCTTCGAGCCTGCACCGCCATTCAATATGATCATGGCAGATCATCCAACTCAGAATCCCGTACCTGCCTTCTCTCCGTACCCTCTGATCCCCTTAGCCACAACTAACTCCCTCTTAAATATAGCCAATGAATTGGCTGAATGGATTAACAGAATGGATGCTGAGAGGATTTCCCTAGAAAGTGCATTTATAATTTGAGGTTTATAGATTTGGATTAAGGGGTTGCTCATATAAAGAGGATAAGGAGTTGCTTCTCTCAGACAATTGTAATTCTTTCCATTTTTAACCCCAGAAAGCTGTGGAGGAAGAGGCAGTGAATGTATTCAAGACATGGTCTAACAAGCCATTTGAACTACAAGAGAGTCAAGAGTATGGGGAGAGAGCAAGGAAGTTGTGGAAGCAAAATACAGCTAATGCTGGAATGGTGAAATAAAAACTGCTTATCTGGAAATACTAGCAGATAATCGCAGGGTTAGAAACACTCAGCAAGTCAGGCAGCAACTCTGCAAAGTTAATGGTACAGTAGGTAGACACAAAATGAAGGAATTGGTGAAGTTTTGGGTCGAGACCCTTCTTCAGTCTGAAGAAGGGTCTCGACCTGAAACGTTGCCAATTCCTTCTCTTCATAGATGCTGCCTCACCCGCTGAGTTTCTCCAGCATTTGGTGTCCACCTTTGATTTTACCAGCATCTGCAGTTCTTTCTTAAACATTATGCTACAGTACATCAGAACTGAAAAAGTGAGAAAAGGTGTATTTTTAAGTTGCAGCGATGTCAAGGTCAAACAGCACTCGTGGAGGTAGAGGGATGGTCAACATTTTGATCACCTTCCTGTCTCTGTTCCCATCCCTGTACCCTGGCTCCATCTGCCCATTTTTATTCCTGTGTGTTTCTACCAGTCACCCACCAACTCCCCTCTGCTTCTCCCCATTTGGCTCCATCTCCAATCATTCCACCCACCAGGTTTGATTTTCAGACCTAAATTCATTCTTTGTTTTTTCAGTTGTATGGCGACCCTCAATCCTTCAGTTGTTCTGAAAATTAAAATACCAGAAATATGAAAAAACAGAAAATGTTGGAAAAAATCCATAGGTAGAAAGCAACATCACAGACTAAAGTACATTTATTATAACCTTATTTGTTGTAATGTGTCAGTCACAATATAACACATTTTTTTAATCAAATGATCTATGCAGTGTTTCATGCAGTCTAGTTTTCAGTTTAGTTTAGAGATACAGTGCGGAAACAGGCCCTTCGGTCCAACAAGTCTGCGCCGACCAGCGATCACCGAACACTAACACTATCCAACACACATGAGACGATTTACAATTATACCAAGCCAATTAAAGTACAAACCTGTACGTCTTTGGAGTGTGGGAGCAAATTTTTTGGAGTGTGGCAGCACCCAGTGAAAACCAACTTAGTCACGGGGGGAACAGACAAACTCTATACAGACAGCACCCGTAGTCAGGATCGAACTTGGGTCTCTGACGCTGTAAGGCAGCAACTTAAATGACAATGTAATCAACCACCTTTAATGAGACTGGGAAAATCACATAAATATTCTAAAAAGTTGACCTGCCTATCAAAAATATACTTATTTTATTACAATACTGTTTGTTATTTTTGACATTCTGGGTACACAAATACCCTAAGTGTTGATTGACTAAAGAAATATTGCTATGGCTATATATTTGACGTATCAAAGTCCTAGGTCTCTGTCACAATTTGATCTTAAGCTATCTGATGCCAGACTACATGTAGACCAATTAAAATAACTCTATTGTCTATAATTTTGGCTGCTGCATTTAACGATGTCTCATGCTTCATTAGTTTTGAAAGTATATGTCAAGTGGCCTCCCACTATGAACTACAAGTATGCTTTCTTTCCATATAGTGCTATTTGCTTATGCAGATGTCCTTGTAATTTCAAAACTGATTGCTGCTTGTTGATTTAGTTAAGTTTAGTTTATTACTGTAATTTGTACCGAGGTATAATGAAAAACATTTTGTTACATGCTATCCAGTTACCAAAAAGACTGCATGATTACAATCAAGCCGTCCACAGTGCACAGATACATGATAAAGTGTATAACATGTAGTGCAACTCCCCCGTTGTATTGCAACCTTGCTGTGGTCGGGGAGCTTGTATGTCTCAGTGACCCCTAAAGCTATGCCAGGGGGAGATTTGTCTCCTGTTAGGGTTTCCCATGCTGGACAGGTCAAAGGGTAGAGGCGAGACGAAGAGCAATCCACTGGTCCTCCAGGTTGGGGGTTGAGCACAGGGCTAACAATCCTGTTTCGTAAAACAAATATGTTACTGAAACAGCAACTGAAGGGATCAACACTACTGGGCATGATGGACTTCTAGAGCTATCGACAGATGCTAGGATGAATATCAATGGTGAAAGAAGAGAACCAGATGGCATCCCAAGAATAGCCCTGCACTGGACACCAGAAGGGAAAAGGAAAAGAGGGAGACACAAAACCACCTGGCATCGAACTGTAGAGGAAGAAATGGAAACAATGGACCTGGCCTGGGGTAGTGTCCAGAAGCTAGCCCAGAACAGACAGGAGTGGAGGACCTTCGTTGCTGCCCTACATGCCAGGAGGCAGTAAGTAAGTAAGTAAGTAAGTATTTAGTGCAAGATAAAGTCCAATAAAATCCAGTTAAACATAATTCGAAGGTCTCCGATGAGATAGATGGAAGGTCAGGACTGCTCTCTAGCTGGTGAGATGATGGTTCAGTTGCCTGATAACAGCTGGGACGAAATTGTCCTTGAATCTGGAGGTATGCGCTTTCAAACCTGTACATTTGAAAGTAGTTTGAAGACTTGGTCTCATTTGCATTAATGCATATTACATGATACTGTATACACTTTCTGACTATTGCTGCTATTCCCTATCACAATATTACTTGCTTCCACTCTGTTTTTTTGGGTTAGAGGTGGCGAATGTGGCCACTGGGAATCTCAGATTATTTCGTACATTGGCCAAGAAGATGGAACAGGTGTACCGGCAATTTGTGAGGTGGTACGCTCCACTCTGCTACTTCCATGTGCTCCAAATGGATGGATTTAAGGTTCCTAGTATCATTCAAATGACCTCCACTTAGTGTAGTCATGGGTTAGATGCGATCAGGAATCAGCAGGGATGTTGCATTTCTTCAAGGAGACTTTGAAAACATCTTGTTCAATTTTGCTCTTGTCTGCCTGGGCAGGCAAAGCTTGGAATATTACAATTGCTTTAGTAGCCTGACAGCCAATTCTGCAGTCTACCCAGCATAACTAAATGAGTATAACAAGGGCCTTAATGCAGCAATGTTGGCCTGGAGGAGGACACTAATACTCCACCCAGAAGGATTCCTAATCAGTCCAGTACATTTGCAGCAATTTGAAGAGTTGGCATGAGTGTTGTCTTGAGATGCCTGCTCGAGGTAATCCTGTCAGAAGTGTATAAAAGCCCAGGAACCTTTGCTGTTCATCAGCCTTGAGGTTCTCACTACATCTAACGACTGGAATTTAAAATACACCTTTCTTCAATCAACCAGGCACATTAAAGTCAGAAGTGAATTTCATCATTTACGTCTTCTTTTGCTGAGAAGTGATTCTAATATATAAGTGGCCAAAATGTCCATGTAATTAGTAACCTGGTAGTAAAACGAAGACAGACACTGCAATTTTTCTTTGTTCGTCACTTCTTATGTTCCTGAAATATTATAGCTCCAGCAATGTGCAAAGGATATGTTCATAACTGATAAAATGTTACCCAAGTAATTTCTGTACTCCTGAAACCAAATGCTTATAAGTACCTTGAATAATGTAATTGTGAAATCTCAGCATCATGACTGGGGTATTCATGTGCGATCCATGACTTGCGCTCAAACCTGAAACCTTTGTCTATTATCAATGACATGTCAATGTTTATTTAATATAGAGCATGGAAATCTTGAAAATCGTAGGTTTTCATCCTTTACCTCCACTTCTCCCGGGGCACTATCATGAATTAACTCTTCTATCAGTGCATTGCTGTCTGTAATGTAGTGATAATATAGTTCAATCAATTAAGATTGTACTTTGATCCATTTCAAGAACAAAGCATCCACACAGAATAATTTAATATAAAGTTGATTCATTACATACAACTAGATTTTCCAAATACCTTTCCTGGCACTGACAGAATATATTGTCAAACTGCCTAATGCTTGACATTTATGTTCATCCAGTTTCATTTCTGGATGACCAAGTTATACTGACAGACAAGACATTGGTCTGTTTAAAGTAGGAAGATGTTACTTTGATACAAGTCATCCATTGGCAATTAGGGATATAACTTTACATATCATGCATTGTTTATACGTAATGCAAGATTTATTAAATTATATCTATTTCCCAACCCATTGAGGTGTAATTGAAAACTGATCAATGTAGTTTGGCAGTTTCCTGTTCTCAGGGTAGTGTTGGATTTGGTTTAAATCTCTAACCACTGAGGAAAATTGTTTGATGTACCAATGTGCTTTGTTATGTGGGAATGATATTTAGGAGCACTATGTTACATTCAAAATATCAACAATTAAATACGTTTCTATTGCGGTGTCGGGGCACAGAAAAGACAATGCCATATAACCTTCAAGTAAACATTTAATCAGTTAAAACAATTACACCTTATTGTGAAGTCCAATGTACAATGATTCACTCAAATTACTCATGTTAGGTCATTAAAGATATTTATTGATAATAACCAAGGACATTAAAAAAAAATGTTTTAACTATATAGCACAAGTATTAAAATATATGGACAATTGCAATTGGGGAATGGAGAGATATAGATCACATGCAGGCAGATGAGATGAATTTATCTTGCTATTATGTTCAGCACAGGCATTGTGGGATGAAGGGCCTATATCTGCGCTGTATTTTTATATCTTCTATGTTTTGTACCTGAGAACCAGGCTTTAGAAGGCTCTGAATGTAAGATGTGAGGAGGAAAAAAACTGTGTGATAGTGGGGAGTCAGCAAGTCTGGCTAGCTGGAGTATCTGTGCATTCAAAGAGCTAGAATTTCTAATATATCATAAAACAAAGGCTCCATGTGTCTGAATCTTGTCCAAAGACACTTTTAGAAGTACTGATATGCAGGAATGTTTGTTTACACATTGTATTTGTTTGGCTTAGTTCAACAGCAAAAAGTAAGGACTGGAAAGTTTAAAAGTTTTTCTTTCTTGATTTAAAATGTGCTCCTATTGTAATTATTTAAATTGTTTTGGACTGCTGGTAAGAGTGCCATACAGGCAAAGAGGAAAGAGTTGATGTACTTTTTGCTCAGGAGATCAGAGATCAAAGGTAAATCTGCAAATTCTGTTTGTTGAGTGGGGTTCTGCCTTAAAAGTCAGGCCAATCAGCCACATAATCAGACTGGATCTCGGTTAAGAAGAGGGTGCCAAAAGAAGTTGAGAGGTAGATTGTTCAGGCAGGAGCTACATTGAGTTGGGGCTACAGTCAGGGAAGTGAACCAGCATCCATTAGAAGTTTCTTAGAGTCATAGAGAAGTCATGGTGTCATACAACATAGAAACAGGCCCTTTGGCCCATCTTGCCCTTACCGACCAACAGGTCCCGTCTACACAAGCCCACCTGCCTGCATTTGGCCCTTATCCTTCTAACTTGTCATATATCCCCGATCATCGGTGGTCTGATTACAGAAATGTTTGTGAGCCAGTTTGTGAACCATTACATCATAGAATTATAGAATGATTATAGTACAAAAGGAAGCCACTTGACCCATCATGCCAATACTGCCAAACCACTATGTGTAAGAAGGAACTGCAGATGTTGGTTTACACTGAAGATAGACACAAAATGTTGGACTAAATCAGCGGATCAGACAGCATCTCTGGCGAAAAAGTATATCTGACGTTCGGGTCGAGACCTTTCATCAGGCATCCACCTGAAATGTCACCTATTCCCTTTGCTTTGGCAGCTTACTCGTACTGATATCCTGGCTCCTTCTCCTTAGGCTTGCACATATCTCACATCTTGCATATTTATCCAATTCCCTCTTAAGCCTGCCTTCACAATATCTGCACGTCATGTAATTGAGATCCCAATAATGCATTGTATAAAAAACATTTCAGTACTCAATAGAAAACATCATAAACAAACCAAAAACAGTTCAACACATAAAAGACCCATTGTAGTGCAAAAAGCACAACAAAGCCCAAAGTTGGTAGTGTAGACCAGGAGTATGTAGTTCAGAATTTAGTTGGAGTTCGTAGTGTTAAATAACCTGATAGTTATTGGGAATAAGCTGTTCCTGAACCTGGATGTTGCAGTTTTCACACTCTCATACTTCCTTACCAATGGCAGGAGCAGTGTGGGCCCATGACGATGTTGCCTGCCTTTTTGAGACAGCGCATTTGCTCATGTCACCGTTATCTCTCTTCCCCATTATTTCGTATCTGCGACTATCAAGTCCTCAAACCTTTCTTTAATGGAACAGCATCTTCCTATACACACTTCCAAACTCCTTCCTCTCCACCGACTTGCTTTCTCCAAAGAAAACAGTCATAGTCTTTCTCATCAATCCTTATAATTGTGGTCCTCAGGAATGATTCTCCTAAATCATTTCTGACCTCTCTCTGCTTCCTTCACATCCTTCTTATAACAATGAGACCAGAATTGAATACAATATCCCAATTGAAGATGGAACAGTATTTAATACATTTCTGTTTTGCATGACCTCACTTTTTTATAGGCTGTGCCTCTATTAATAAAGCCCAGAATTGTATATGTCTTATTAATCACTTTCTACACCTGCCACCTTCAATGTCTTGTGGACCCATATCCCCAGATCCATCTGCATCTTAAGAGATTATATCCTTTATTCCATTTAGTCTATCCTTATTATTCCTTCCAAAATTAGTCACCTGACATTTATTTGGATTAAACCTCAATGGCCACGCATTTGCCTCTTCCACCCACCAGTTTAAATCCTGTTCCTACTATCACTATCCTCATTGCACTTCACAATACTGCCAGGTGTTGGGTCATATGCAGATTTACACATTGTGGCTTGCAACTGTACATCTACTGCCCTAGGCATTGAAAAAGCACTGGTCTAATAACAAAGTTTGTGATTCTAGGTGAAGGTTGGATGAAGCACAAGAATATTACAGAGAAAATTGGGTTAGCTAGAGACATTATTCAAGGTGGAATAATTAGTTCTAAATAGATGGAAATGTATTTGGAAATGAGGGCAGCGGTCAACAAACAGTAGAGTAATAGTTTAAAGACTGCCTATTGACTCCTCTCCCACTATTCCCCTTCCTCCCCCACGCTCCCTCCTCACCTCCTCCCTCTTCTTTCCCCTCTCCTCCTACAACTGCTGTTCTTCAGTTTGTCACTACATTTTGTGGTTGGGCTTGTTTTTACACAGTGGATAGTACCTGTAGTTATTTCACTGAAGGTATCTGTTTACAGATACAGCGTGAAAACAGGCCCTTAAGCCCACTGAGCCCATGCTGACCCATTGTTATCTCATTCCCCACATATTTTGTGCAATTTATACTGGGCAGAGCAGTTGAGTTGTTATGTTCCAAAGAGATTTAATGTTATTACTTAACGTTCATCATTAAAACAACATACTTTTTTTTTTAACAATTTAATTAGTGGCTTTTTGTTGTGTAGAAAATGGTAGATAGCCTTTACTATAAAACAAAAAGTACTGCTCAGCCAGTGAATCATTGTAGTGTGTAAGAGGGAACTGCAAATGCTGGTTTAAAATGGATAGTCACAAAAAGCTGGAGTAACTCAGTGGACAAGCAGCATCTCTGTAGAGAAGGAAAGGGTGACGTTTCATATTGAGACCCTTTTTCAGACTGGTTAGGGATAGGGAAACAAGAGATATAGACGGTGATGTGGAGAGATAAAGAGCATTGAATGAAAGATGTGCAAAAAAGTAACAATGATAAAGCAAAGGCATTGCAAGCTGTTTGTAGGGTGAAAATGAGATGCTAGTGCAACTTGTGAGGGGGAGGGATAGAGAGAGAGGAAATGCCGGGGCTACATGAGAAAAATCAATATTCATACCACTGGGCTGCCCAAGCTACCCAAGCAAAATGTGAGATGCTCTTCCTCCAATTTGCATCTCTCCTCACTGACAATGGAGGAGACCTAGGACAGAAGGGTCTGCATAGGAATGAGAAGGAGAAATAAGGTGTCCAGCAACTGAGAGATCGGGTAGGTTCAGGCGGGCTGAGTGAAGGAGGACCATGAAATGATCACCCAGTCTGCGTTTGATCTCGACGATGTATAAGAGTCCACATCTTGAACAACAGATGCAGTAGATGAGGTTGGAGGAGGTGCAAGTGAACCTCTGCCTAACCTGAAAGGCCTGTCGGGGTCCCTGGACAGTGTCGAGGGAGGAGGTATAGCGACAGGTGTTGCATCTTCTGCTGTTGCAGAGGAAGGTACCTGGGGAGGGGGTGGTTTGAGTGGGAAGGGATGAGTTAACCAGGGAGTTGTGGAGGGAACAGTCTCCGCAGAAGGTGGAAACGAGTGGAGATGAGAAAATGTGGCTAGTGGTGGGATCCCGTTGGAGGTGGCGGAAATTTTGCAGGATTATGTTGTTAATTCTGGCCAAATTGGAGAGGCCAGGACACTAAAATTGAATAAAGGCTTCTGGGCTGCTAGGCCATACGGTCAATTTAAATATGCCTTCTGCAGAAATGGGACAAGCTGCAGAATGGTGCCAGTTTGCCTAGAGTCTAGATAAGAGCTGCAGGAAGAGAACGGAACATCTGCAGATTCTGACAATTAGGTGTGAATTGCATGGAATGGATTGGATGAATGCAAACCAGACATACACATTGTAAATAATGTTGCAAAGCTTTACTTTGCTAGATTCAATTCAATTCAAGTTTAATGTCATTGCACAAATACAAGTATAGGTACAACGAAATGCAGTTTAGCGTCATTCTTAGTGATAGCGATATAAAAAAATAAATACAGAGTGCAGTGGTAGCAGTACGGAAATAAATAAATACAGGGTACAGACAAGTCTATCAGCTGGGCTCCGAGTTAAGCAGTCTGATGGTGTAGTTGAAGAAGCTGTTCTTCGTCCTACTGGTGCGGGACCTGAGGCTCCTGTACCGCCTCCCTGATGGGAGGAGGGCAAACAGTCCATGGTTAGGGTGTGAGGGGTCCTTGATGATCTTCCCGGCCCGCTTCAGGCACCGTTTTCGGTGGAGGGCATCCATGGCAGGGAGCGGGGCACCGATGATGTACTGGGCGGTTTTCACCACCCGTTGTAGTGCCTTCCTGTCTGCCACGGTGCAACTGCTGTACCATACCGTAAAGCAGGTGGTCAGGATGCTTTCAATGGTGCAGCGGTAGAAGTTCGTCAGGATCCGGGGGGACAGGTGGGCTTTTTTGAGCCTCCTCAGAAAGTAAAGGCGCTGCTGTGCCTTTTTGATCAGCTTTGAGGTGTTGAGGGACCAGGACAGATCCTCCGAGATGTGTACCCCGAGGAATTTGTAGTTGGAGACCCTCTCCACCTCAGTCCCGTTTATATGGATGGGGGTGTGTCTGCCCCCTCTGTTCTTCCGAAAGTCAACAATTATTTCCTTCGTCTTCTGGGAGTTGAGGACGAGGTTATTGTTGGCACACCAGGTAGCCAGGTGCTGGACCTCCTCCCTGTAGGCTGATTCGTCATTATCACTAATCAGTCCTACCACCGTGGTGTCATCGGCAAATTTTATAATGGCGTTGGAGCCATACTTGGGGATGCAGTCATGCGTGAAGAGGGAGTAGAGGAGAGGGCTGAGCACACAGCCCTGTGGCACGCCGGTGTTCAGTGTTATAGTGGAGGAGGTGAGGTTGTTGACCCTAACAGACTGTGGTCTGTTAGTGAGGAAATCCAGATGTTGATTGGATTAAGTGTTGAGCCTTGTCAGGGTTTTCTGAATATCAAGGCACATGTTGCATAATTCATCTCTATTAAGTTGCATCTAGAAACTTCGTCAGATACATTGTATTAGTCACTGTATTATTGGGTTGGGGAAATGTCTATCATGTACTGTGTTAATCGATATCTGCTATTGGACTGTATAGAGACCACCCCCATGTGGTTCGGCCCCTCAAGGTTCGGGGTCCTATAAAAGGCTGCTCCCACGAGGTCCTGTGTCAATCTTCTGGTTGAATGTTTGAGACTGCGTGACCTTCTGGAGTGTCTCTGCTTGAACGAGGCTAAGAGGGCTTGGCCAGGCAGATACGAGGATCGAACCCGCGGTGGTTAGGTATAGTAGTGGGAACTGTTATTGTGTTTTTTCCAAAATAAAGTTTAGTTGCGCAAGTGATTGACAGTGATTTTTGACTGAAACTAGACTGGAGGAAGAGGGTGGAAGATTGCAACCTTCACGTCCCTGTTTCGACTATTGCAATCAACTCAACGTGCACAAACGGAAGATCAAATAGAACAAGTTGTCCAACAACTTTAGGCTGTGCACGCCACACGAAAGAAGAAGAATACTGGAGGAAGCATAGAAAGACCTATTTACACTGGGGTCTCGTCCGGATCTCAACAGTCCCCCAAACACAAGTTTGCGATCAAGGGTGTTGAGCTGTTTCGATCACGAGTGCAACAATCGGCGTCACTGTGCATTTTTGCAATGATTTTCAGCAGTTCGCTAGTTGGAGCGAATAGATCATTCGCGGGCTTGGGAAAGGGTCCCAACGAGATCAAAGAACAGAGTCTAGCAAGCACGGGGGGGGGGGGGGGGGGGGGGTGTGGGAGGGGGTGGATAACACTCCTTTGGGTTGGAGGCCCATAAAATAGGACGAGGAGTGGCCCAAAACTTGGTCATAGTTGGCAGGCTGCAGCTTAATGTGAGCCAACGCGCTTCGAGGGCGAGGGGTGGCCCATTGTTCCAGACTCAGTATCCAATTGCTGGGGTATTGAAACACAAGTTTAAGCATTGATCTGTCATTGCTGGAAGCACTAATTGGAAAGGTGTGTCTGAAAATAGGCATCGACTGCCAGCGCGAAGAGTCTAGCCGCTCACCCCCGGTGCCTAGCAGAGAGGTGTGTCTGTGTGAAGATATCTGAATCCCTCCCTGAAGTGATGGATGAGGAATCTCGTAAAGGCACTGGGCTCGGTGGCTTGAGTATAGATTGGCTGGGAATAAGCTAGTCCATTCGAGATTTCATTGGGCAATTTGCATTCGAGAGCCCGCGTATGTGGAGAGAAATGTGCCAAAATGAGTTGGTCCGAGAACAAGTCTAGATTTGCAGAATCAAATTTCCAAATACAGAATTTTACATTGAAGTTCTGCCCGTAAGGTAGAATTTGAATGCTGTGTAGATAGAACTTCGGAGTTTGTGCATGTTTGAGATTGATTCCGAATAGCAGCTGATCAACAGTGAATAGTAACCCTCTGATCGATTGTTGATTAGTACCAGATAGCGAAGTGTAACTGAGAGATAGGAACCTGGTTTACTTGGTGAAAAATACTCGGATGCGAGAGGTACCCCTAATCTGTAGAACTTAGAGAGGAGGGATAGAGGTCCCCCTATAGACATCCAGTCTTAGCAGGGGACAGTAACATTTAGTAGTAAAAGTAGTTAATTTAAGAAATAATACCCCTCAGCAAAGAGTACCCTAGGAAGGGGAAAATCTTCGATATCAGAGGGAGAGGTTCACTGATTGATAACAGCGTGACGCGGTATTGAGATCGAGTGTTTGTAAACTGTGCGCTATCATGTTAAATTATTATTGTAAAATGTAGAAATCCAGCATCTTCTTCTGTAGCATTTTATTGAATCTCAATTGTATAAATACTTTGTGTATGTACAAAAACTTAGAGTGTGTTAAGTTCGTGGACCACTACTTATATTGTGTGAGTGCTTAAGTATTTTTGGGTGTTAAATAATTGAAGTAAAAGTGCGTTTAAATTAAATATTTGTATTTGTTTAAATCGCGATTGTAGTATTGTTAGAGTCCGATCCGTGGTGGTTCCATCAGGGTTCGTATTCTTTCGATCGCTGTGTCAGGGGAGGAGTCGTTCAATTGACCGAGTACGCCACAAGGAAGATTTATTAGAGTGTGATTTATCGGCATAATAAGTGGATGCTTGGAGTTTATATTGGGGGTGTCTGGGATTATTTGTAATTGGAGGGGGGGGATACTTTCTTGTTTGATTATAGTTTTACTGGCATGGTTCGGATAGGTATGTCTGTGTGAACTTGAAGTGTTTTGAGTGGGAGAGATCGCTGCTTCAGAGAGATTGCTATTAAGAGGCGGAGCCTTAGTTTGGGAAACCGGAGATTCTTTGTTTGAAGGCTGCAAGTTGAATGAAGTGATTGTGATCTAGCTTATAAGAAAGTTGAGAGAGCAATTGAATAAGAGCGATTGATTTGAAGAATTGAATAGGAGCGATTGAGTGCGTGATTGAATAACTGTTGGAAGGGAACAATTGTGTGAGAAGTGTAAATCTGAGAGACGATTCGTCATTATGTGTGGCCTTAGAGTCTGAAAGGAAGGAACGATTATTGAATAGGTGTGAGTGCCTGGAATTTTATTTTGTATTGTGCCTATTGTGCAGAAGAATGGGGAATGTCTCAGAGAAGGACCTATCAAAATTATCCGAAAGCCCGATAAGAATAATTTGTGAGAAACTTCCGCATGAAGCGGAAAGATTAAGAGGATTCTCTGGGAAATTAAATAGAGTTTTGAGGAACGAACTTTGGCCTATAGGTGGACTAAAATCTGTAGTAGGAATAGCCTGCATGGAGACAATTGTTAGACGATATGGAACAGTGAAGAAGGGAACGAGCGTATTGAAATATGGAGAATGTTCTTCACTGAAAGAAAAGTAAATAAAGAAATCGTTCTTTCTACTTTAAGAATGGCAGTGTTCAAGTTAGGGTTTATAATGGAACATGAGAGAACTGGTCCTTCTCTGGAAATTCAGGAACAGGGGATGATAGTCGAAGCCCACAGCAGGAGCAAGAGCAGGAGGGAACATCAGCTTTTAAAAGAGAAATGGCTGAGATGGCTCTTAAAGGGGGATGTGCCGACAATTTGTGATTTAAAATCAAACATTAAATTTAGTAAGAGTGCCGTAGTTAGCATGGACCTCGAAGGGAGAGAACCCCACTATATGCCAGGGTGGACAGATTTTTTCGGAGTGGAGCCACAGCACTCCTCACAGCACTCTCATGTTCTCAGTTTGGAGACACCATGCACAGCACTGGGAACTGGGAGGATCTGATAACATGGAAATTATTCAGGTAACATGAGAGTTGGAATTGGAAATAGTAAAAAGAGGAACTGTGAGCAGCAAGACTTCCCTTTAAAAGACCAGACTAATAACTTACTCAGTGGTAAAAGGAAATTAGTTATGAGGGAGAACCCCTATTGACTGAGAGCCGAGCCAACATACTAAGGAAGAAGTACTGGAGGAGAAATCTATTGAATTCGAAGGAGGAATAAGGAAATGGGTGTTGATATCAGAGTCGATGTATTTGATTGGTGAATCTAAATTGTTTAACCCTTGATAGTAAAGTGGCTTATGTTATCAAGGTGGAAAGAAATTGTCCCTAGATTTGGCATTCTTAATTGGCTTTATGATAAAATTGACAGCATATGGAAATTGATTGATTAAACAGCTGGGGATTCCACAGGAATTGGAATGGAATTGTGTTATCGACCACAAAGCTGTGAAATGAGAAGGGTGAGACGGACCCTGAAACTTAAAATATTAAATTGAAGGTTGAGACTGAATTTGGTTAAATTGGAACATTCATCATGGTTTGCTTTAAATAAGAGTCACGCCTGTAGGGAAATCTGGACTGAACCCAGCTGAACTCTATATGAGAAACCGTCATCAGATATACATTAAAGAAACCATCATCAGATATACATTAAAGAATATTGTGTGAATCTGGAGAGGGATGATTAGTGTTGATCCTAGGATAGTAAAGAGTATATTATAGAGCAGAATATAATAGAGATAGTTATAGTGAAATGGAAAATGGATAGTATTGACAGAACAGAATTACAGTGAATGTATGGGAAAGCAATAGTACATGAATGGTAACTTGCTTTGTCCCAAGTTTTTCAGGAATTATAGGTGAAACATTGTACTATGGAAAGGGTTGGCAGAATGGGCAAAAACACGGATGGAGGGAATTCACGCCCACAAAAACTCGGGAAGCTTGATAAGATTCTGGGAAGAAACATCATCGTCTTGTGGTTGTTAATAGATGGAGAATGTAATAGACACACATATATATATCTGGTTACCTGATTATCTGGTTATCATAAATGATGGTTTATCATATATGATAAAATGAAGGAATGTTAATTCTGGCCAAATTGGAGAGGCCAGGACACTAAAATTGAATAAAGGCTTCTGGGCTGCTAGGCCATATGGTCAATTTCAAATGTGCCTTCTGCAGAAATGGGACAAGCTACAGAATGGTGCCAGTTTGTCTAGAGCCTAGATAAGAAAATGCAACATCAGCAGTTTCTGACAATTAGGTGTAAATTGCATGGAACAGATTGGATGAATGCAAACCAGACATACACATTGTAAATAATGTTGCAAAGCTACATGTTGATTGGATTAAGTGATGAGCCTTGTTCGGGTTTCCTGACTATCAAGTCACATGTTGCATAATTCATTTCTGTTAAGTTGCATCTAGAAACTTTGTCAGATACATTGTATTGGTTACTGTATTATTGGGTTGGGGAAATGCCTATCATGTACTGTGTTAATCGATATATGTTATTGGACTGTATAGAGACCACCCCATGTGGTTCGGCCCCTCAAGGTTCGGGGATCTATAAAAGGCCGCTGCCACGAGGTTGAACAACAACGGCAGGACCATGGCTGACAAGGAAAGTCAGGGACAGTACAACAATAAAGGAGAAGAGGTATAACATAGCATAGATGAGCGGGAAGCCAGAGGATTGGGCAACTTTTAAAGAGCAACTGAAGATAACTAAAAAAGTAATACGAGGTGAAATGATGAGGTATGAAGGTAAGCTAGCCAAGATTATAAAATAATTAGGAAAAGCTTCTTTAGGTATGTGACGAGGAATAAATTAGATAAGACCACAGTTGGATCCTTAAAGACTGAAAAAGGTGAATTTATTATGGGGAACAAGGAAATGGCAGACATTTTGTCGAACAGGTACTTTGGATCTGTCTTCAATAAGAAGGACACAAACAATCTCGCTGATGTACAAGTGGCCAGAGGATCTAGGGCGAAGGAGGAACTGAAGGAAATTCACATTAGACAGGAAATGGTGTTGGGTAGATTAATGGGACTGAAGGCAGATAAATCCCCAGGGTCAGATGGCTTGCATCCCAGGGTACGTAAGGAAGTGGCTCTAGAAATTGTAGATGCATTGCTGATCATTTTCCAATGTTAAATAGATTCAGGATCAGTTCCGGTGCATTGGAGGGTAGCTAATGTTATCCCACTTTTTAAAAAAGGTGGGAGAGAGAAAACATGAAATTATAGGCTAGTTAGCTTGACATCGGTGGCGGGGAAGATGCTGGAGTTAATTATAAAACATGAAATAGCGTATAGAAGTAGCAGCATCGGTCCGAATCAGCATGGATTTACAAAGGGGAAATCATGCTTGGCTAATCTTCTGGAACCACACACAAATGTGACCTTTGCGACAGAGACTGTCACTCCCACATTGGTCTCTTCTGCCACAAGAGGCGCTGCTCTAACCGAGGTTTGGAGCAAGTGGCTACAACAAGGATGCATCACCCATGGTCAGCCAAGGGGGCCTTCATAATTTGAGGATGTAACTCAGAAAATGGACAAGGGAGAACCAGTAGATATAATGTACCTGGACTTTCAGAAAGCATTTGATAAGGTCACACATAGGAGATTAGTGGGCAATATTAGAGCACATGGTATTGGTGGTATGGTATTGACATAGATAGAAAATTGGTTCGCAGACAGGGAATAAAGAGTAGGGGTTAACGGGTCCCTTTCAGAATGGCACGCAGTGAGTGGTGGGGTACCGCAAGCTCAGAGCTGTGACCACAGCTATTTACAATATGATTTAGATGAAGGGATTTTACTTAGGAGTAACATGAGTGATTCCATGAAGAAGACCGTCCAGGCCGCATGCGCGTCAATACGTCAGCCGCATTGGCGCAAGCACCAGACTGGCAGGGCAGCGCTCCTGCTGGCGGTAAGTTAAACCTAGAAGGTAAGTTCATTGTTACTTACCAGGGTTTGTTTCGAGCAGGAACCTCTCTTCACATAGGTTTCCTGCCGGTTTCACAGCCCGACTAGTGAGCCGGTTATGAACTGTGGGGGAACCCCGGTCCGACCGCGGAAGTGGATAACGGCAAAAAGATCAGGTTGTAAGATAAGGAGCGGCTGATTAGGCAGTCAGCGGCTTCCAGCCTGCGGGGATGCCTTAGAATGGCATGAAAATAATGCCAGAGTCGCTGACAGTGCAGTCAGTGGCTCACAGACGTTGGTCCCCAGGCAGAGAATAAAGTTGGTGGAAAAAGGAATCGTTCAGCCCTATTTGGACTCGGGTGAGTTGGGCTACAAGGGTTTTTATCTTATTAATAAAGTTTAATGTTTCAAACACTCATCTATGTTTTGGAATGGTGGGAGATTAGGAAAAGGGGAGATGCAACGAGACCTGGGTGTCATGGTACACCAGTCATTGAAAGCAGGCATGCAGGTGCAGCAGGCAGTGAAGAAAGCGAATGGTATGTTAGCTTTCATAGCAAAAGGATTTGAGTATAGGAACAGGGAGGTCTACTTCAGTTGTATAGGCTCTTGGTGAGACCACACCTGGAGTATTGCGTACAGTTCTGGTCTCCAAATCTGAGGAAGGACATTATTGCCATAGAGGGAGTGCAGAGAAGGTTCACCAGACTGATTCCTGGGATGTCAGGACTGTCTTATGAACAAAGACTGCATAGACTCGGTTTATACTCTCTAGAATTTAGGAGATTGAGAGGGGTTCTTATAGAAACTTACAAAATTCTTAATGGGTTGGACAGGCTAGATGCAGGAAGATTGTTCCCGATGTTGGGGAGGTCCAGGACAAGGGGTCACAGCTTAAGGATAATGGGGAAATCCTTTAGGACCGAGATGAGAGGGACTTTTTTCACACAGAGAGTGGTGGGTCTCTGGAACTCTCTGCCACAGAGGGTAGTTGAGGCCAGTTCATTGGCTATATTTAAGAGGGAGTTAGATGTGGCCCTTGTGGCTAAGGGGATCAGAGGGTGTGGAGAGAAGGCAGGTATGGGATACTGAGTTGGATGATCAGCCATGATCATATTGAATGGCGGTGCAGGCTCGAAGGGCCGAATGGCCTACTCCTGCACCTAATTTCTATGTTTCTAAGTAGGGATTAACATGTCCCTTTCAGAATGGCAGGCGGTGACACGTGAGGTACTGTAAGCTCAGTGCTGGGCTGGCACCGAGCCTTACAATATAGAAACATTTTGTAATGTATATATAATATAATATATATATTACAAAATGTAATTGAAAACAAAACAATTTTGTAATATATATATTAATGATTTAAATGAAGGGATTAAAAGTAACATTAGCAAATTTGCAGATGACACAAAGCTGGGTGGCAGTGTGAACTGTGAAGAGGATGCTATGAGAATGCAGGGTGACTTTGAGTCGGCAGATGCATGGCAGATGTAGTTTTATGTGGATAAATATGAGATTATCCACTTTGGTGGCAAAAACAGGAAGGCAGATTATTATCTAAATGGTGTCAAATTGGGAAGTGGGGAAGTACAACGGAATCTGGGGGTCCTTGTTCATCAGCGACTATAAGTAAGCATGCTGGTACAGCAGGTAGTGAAGAAAGCAAATGGCACATTGGCATTCATACCAAGGGGAGTTGAGTATAGGAGCAAAGAAGTCCTTCTGCAGTTGTACAGGGCCATAGTAAAACCACACCTGGAGTATTATGTGCAGTTTTGATCACCCAATTTGAGGAAGGTAATTCTTGCTATTGAGGGAGTGCAGCGTAGGTTCACCAGGTTAATTCCAGGGATGTTGGGACAGTCATATGTTGATAGAATGGAGTGCCTGGGCTTGTACACTTTGGAGTTTAGAAGGATGAGAGGGAATCTTATTGAAACATATAAGATTATTAAGTGTATGGAAATGCTAGAAGCAGGAAACATGTTCCCGATGTTGGGGGAGTCCAGAACCAGGGCCACAGTTTAAGAATAAGGGGTAAGCCATTTAGAACGGAGATGAGGAAAAACGTTTTCACACAGAGAGATGTGAGTGTGTAATTCTCTGCCTCAGAGGGTGGTGGAGGTTGGTTCTCTGGATGCTTTCATGAGAGAGCTAGACAGGGCTCTTAAAGGTACCGGAGTCAAGGAATATGGGGAGAAGGCAGGAACGGGCAGCCATGATCACATTGAATGGCAGTGCTGGCTTGAGGGACCAAATGACTTACTCCTGCACCTATTGTCCATTGTTTATTAGAAGTCATTAAAGAAACAAAGGACTTGTGAGGTATCTTGAACATAGGTCAGGAGAGATCAGACTGGGGGAATAGGATGGAGTTGAGGTATGTGGAAAGGCTGTGGGCCTGGAACTCAGGTGAGGCGATGGCTCCGGCCCACTGGCCGGCAGTGGAGAGTCGAGGGTCAGTGGAGTTGCAGGTGGACATCCGTGGGGGGCGGCAGCAGCATTGGAGACCCCGGGGGAGACAGTGAAGGTTGGCGGCAGCAGTGGCAGTGGCCGGGGGAGGTGTTGATAGTCGACGACAACGGCGGAGGCCCCTGTGAGGCGGTGAGAGTCAGCGGCCACCACAGTTTCGGTGGTCTGGGCCTGGGTTAGGCCGGGAAGACAGTGAAGGTCGGAGAGGCGGTGGATGTTGGTGCCACTCCTCATGGTGGCAATCTCATTCTCGTGGTGTTCTGGCAGGTGGCACTGGCATCTGGCATAGAATGCAGTAAAGTTGGGGTAATTGCAGGTTTGGTTGAGTGAGTCCCGGAGCTGTGGGAGAGTCAGAGCGAGGGCCTGCTGGTGTCGCAGAACATCGCAGGTAACTGCCGGTACCTGTAATCTGGTTGAGTCCGAAATGGGATGTCTGGAACCGGAGCTGGAATCCACAAGGTAGAAGATGGAGGCGCAGGCAAGCACCGAGAAAACACACATGGTAGCGATGTTACAAAACCTACCTTCAGCGGCGCTGCAGTTCTGCCAGTGGCCGTGTGCGCGACTTTGACGCCCTTGGGGGGGGGGGGGGCGGGATTAAAATCCAGTTTTCTCCTGCCTGTCGGCGGCGGATTTCCTCGGGTTGCTAGCTGCTGAAGAATAATTGATCCAACTTCCATTCCCAATATTATTATTTTTTTAATCGCATGACAATTTAATAATTTGATTAAAATAAAAAACGACTTCTAACGACGTCAACGCCTACACTGTGACGGATCACATGAATGGGTCAAAACAAAGGGTAAGACATCTATTTTACATATAAACTTGCTTCTTGGGATGGTTTAATCTAATATTACGTTGCGCAAATGTGATTTGGGCCCCATACGAACCGACAGTGTCTTCCCTGCCGATATGGGATTCAAATTCACCGCAAATGCAACATTCCAATCTATCGCGTTCCAGAAACACCCACTCGCAAGATGATTTAAATCCTCTTTTTTTTGGACAATCATGTCATAAGAGCATCTAAATCGTTTATATTTTGTGTTATTGTCTACCCATAGTCAACATTTTTATACTAAATATCAGTTTTAGTCCCATTGTATTGTATTGTGCAGGAAAATTAAAAAAATATTATACTGAGTGGATGTTTCTTGATTAATTTATGGGAAGTAAAGCATCAAATTCCTTCTATCTGGCATGTGAATTAATGACAGTGAGATTTAAAAATCATGTTGTATTGTGAATTATTGTGTGAATGGGATTGGTTTGTTATTTGGATACTTAGGCTATTTAAAGAAAATACCATTTTCTGAAGAAACGGAATCTACAGTACATTCTTAATGGGAAAGTAGTGGGCAGAAAGGCATGTCATGCGTGGTTTGAAGAGCAAAAACTTGTAGTTTACAATGCCAAAATTGAAAAGTTGCTTATTGGTTACAATCTGAAGTATGATGATGCTACTGATTATGATATGCCTATGTACCAGCTAGCAACTGATCTTCTCCATAAAGACTTGGTCTATTGCTAGAAATTGTAATTTATTTACCTATCTGTTACGGATTTACAGCATAAAATACAATAATATTAAAGTTCTGATCTTGAGAATATCATATTTTTTAATTTTCAAGGCAGTCTGGGTGTTTATTACTATTTCCGTCACAACGGTCAATTTTGTAATTGACTACAATTAAGTAATTAATTAATTATATGCTTTAATTTCAGGTCATCCAAGAAAGATGTTTTATATTTGTTTCAGAATGCTTCAATCTATAACAACTGAAAATTTCATTCAGTTCTCTTAATTTTTAAGAAATTAAAGGGCTTTTGACTGTCCTCGATCACAGCTTATGTGTTAAAGCAATAGGGAACAAGATGCTAATTTCCGAGTATGAAAATGGGCATAATTTTTTTAATTTGGAAGATATGAAAGTGAATTAGGTGTCAAATTAAACGTCTTTTTTTGCTTTAACTGATGGGATAAATTGCAGACTTGAATTTTTAAATCTCAAAATTTTGTAACATTGCTACACATGGCTGTGGTAACGAGTCTGAGTGAAAACGTGGTTGTAGAGTCGGAGAGCAGGGGGAATCACAGAAGGGGAGCAGTGAGAGAGCATGTTGTAGAACTCTGATTGGAGGGTGGAGGAGAAATTCATCAAAGCAGACATACCTTAAGGAGATTTCGCAGTAGAGCAGACAAAATGTGTAAGAAGGAACTGCAGATGCTGTTTAAACCGAAGATAGACACAAAAGCTGGAGTAACTCAGCGGGACAGGAAGCATCTCTGGAGAGAAGGGTAACATTTCGGGTCGAGACCCTTCTTCAGACTGGTTAGGGATAAGGGAAACGAGAGATATTTAAATGGTAATGTGGAGAGATAAAGAACAATGAATGAAAGATATGCACAAAAAAACAATGATAAAGCAAACAGGCCATTATAAGCTGTTTATAGGGTGAAAATGTGAAGCTAGTGCGACTTGGGAGGGGGAGGGATAGAGAGAGAGGGAATGCCGGGGCTACCTGAAGTGAGAGAAATCAAAATTCATACCATTGGGCTGTAAGCTGCCCAAGCGAAATATAAGATGCTGTTCCTCCAATCTTTGTTTAGCCTCACTCTGACAATGGAGGAGACCGAGGACAGTAAGGTCTGTGTAGGAATGGGAAGGAGAATTAAAGTGTCCAGCAACTGGGAGATCAGGTAGGTTCAGGCAGGCTGAGCGAAGGTGTTGCGCGAAACGATCGCCCAGTCTGCGTTTCGTCTCACCCATGTATAAGAGTCCACATCTTGAACAACGGATACAGTAGATGAGGTTGGAGGAGGTGCAAGTGAACCTCTGCCTAACCTGAGAGGACTATCAGGGTCCCTGGATAGAGTTGAGGGAGGAGGTATAGCAACAGGTGTTACATCTTCTGTAGTTGCAGGCGAAGGGACGTGGGGAGGGGGTGGTTTGGGCAGGAAGGGATGAATTAACCAGGGAGCTGAGTCATTTTAAGATGTCTTTAGCTTTACCTGGGGTGTTATACCAATCCAAGTTTTTATTTCTCAGTACCTGTTGATTTCATAATTTTCATTCAACTACTGAATATGGTAGCAAAGAACAAAAGATCACTGTCATTGCGACAATTAAGAAATAATTTCAGACCTTTATATGATTGCTTCATATAAGGGCCCAATGAACCATCTGTTGGCTGCACCCTGAGGGTGATTACCTGTGATGCTTTGCTTCATTAATGCACCACACCTTCACTCAACGTGATGATGGTGTGAAGGTTCACCATTTGAAGGGAGGACATGATAGTAGTGCAGTTCAGGATGTGGTGTGAACTTTAACTTCAGGCCGGAACTCTTGACGTGAAACTATGGAGAAATCATTATGCAAATTGAAGGGAACAATCAGATCCACACATAGACATGGTGAGAGCAGCATGCATTTCATCTGTTGTGATGCAGCAAACATACCTTCTATACAGGGTTACACAAAAAGCTGGAGAAACTCAGCGGGTGCAGCAGCATCTAAGGAGCGAAGGAGATAGGCGACGTTTCGGGTCGAGACCCTTCTTCAGACGGAGGAGATAGGTGACGTTTCGGGTCGAGACCCTTCTGAGATGAGCAGCTCCTTAGATGCTGCTGCACCCGCTGAGTTTCTCCAGCTTTTTGTGTAACCCTCGATTCTCCAGCATCTGCAGTTCCTTCTTTAATACCTTCTATACACTCTGTTACAGGCCAAGGATTCCCACAATGACTGTGCAGTTTCCAATTATGCGAAACTGAAGATTATTATAAAATAATAAATAATTTGGGACTTGAGGAAGCTCAATCATTCTTCTACTAATTAATAAGAGAATCACAAAATTTAATTGAATGTTGCTCTTTAGTTTAAGTGATTTGGAATATGATTGGGAATTAAGGAGCAGAGGAATGCCAGGTCTAGTTCATTTGTTAGCATTCTTGTCTCAGGTTCAGAAGGATTTGGCCGCAGACTTCAGAAATCTAGGTTGATGATAGTTCTCAATTCTTGGAAGTGGCTTCACTGTAGTTCAGATGTTTGCTACCTCTCCTGACCTCGGCATGAGGAAGGGTCTCGACCCAAAACTTCACCCATACCTTCTCTCTAGAGATGCTGCCTGTCCAGCTTTATGTGTCCATCTTTAAATCCATGTTCTCTTGTTCCAGACACAAAATAAACTTTCAGTATTTACTCTTTCATAGAAACATAGAAAATAGGTGCAGGAGTAGGCCATTTGGCCCTTCGAGCCAGCACCGCCATTCAATATGATCATGGCTGATCATCCAAAATCAGTACCACGTTCCTGCTTTCTCCCCATATCCCTTGATTCCATTAGCCCTAGGTGCTAAATATAACTCTCTCTTGAAAACATCCTGTGAATTGGCCTCCACTGCCTTCTGTGGCAGAGAATTCCACAGATTCTCAACTCTCTGGATGAAAAGGTTTTTCCTCACCTCAGTCCTAAATGGCCTACCCCTGATTCTTAAACTGTGACCCCTGGTTCTGGACTCCCCCAACATTTGGAACATTTTTCCTGCAGCTAGCCTGTCAAATCACTTAAGAATTGTATATGTTTCTATAAGAGGGCAGTGGAGGTTAAATCACTGATTTAAGAGAGAGTTAGATAGAGCTCTAGGGGCTAGTGGAATCAGGGGATATGGGGAGAAGGCAGGCACGGGTTATTGATTGGGGATGATCTGCCATGATCACAATGAATGGCGGTGCTGGCTTGAAGGGCCGAATGGCCTCCTGCTGCACCTATTTTCTATGCTTATATATTTCTAAGATCCCCCCTCATCCTTCTAAATTCCAGTGAATACAAGCCCAGTCGACCCATTCTTTCATCATTTGACAGTCCCGCCATCCTGGGAATTAACCCGTTGAACCTAAACTACATTCGCACAATAGCAAGAATGTCCTTACTCAAATTAGGAGACTACACACAATACTCCAGGTGTGGTCTCACCAGGGCCCTGTACAACTGCAGTAGGACCTCCTTGCTCCTATACTGAATTCCTCTTGCTGTGAAGGGCAACATGCCATTTTCTTTCTTCACTGCCTGCTGTACCTGCATGCTTACTTTCAGTGACTGATGTACAAAGACACCCAGGTCTCGTTGCACATTCCCGTTTCCTAATCTGACACCATTCGAATAATAATGTGCCTTCCTGCCTCACATTCACCCAAATAAATGCCAAGCACCTGCCCAATCACCCAACCTATTTAAGTCACCCTGTAGCTTCATACCATCCTCCTCACAGCTCACACAGCCACCCAGCTTTTGTGCCATCCACAATCTTGGAGAAGTTACATTGAATTCCCTTGTCTAAATCATTAACTAAATCGTTAACTAAGTCCCAGCACTGAGCCTTGCGGCACCCCACTAGTCACTGCCTGCCATTCTGAAAAGGCACTGTTACTTCCTACTCATTGTTTCCTATCTGCCAACTACTTCTCTATCCATGTCAATACACTACTCGCAATATCATGTGCTCACAATTTTGCACATTAATCTCTTATGTGGGACCCTGTCAAAGGCTTTTTGAAAGTCCAGATACACCACATCCACTGCCTCTCCCTTACCCATTCTACTTGTTACATCCTCAAAAAACTCCAGAAGATTCAAGCCACTCATAGTTTCAATGGGGATCTCTGGCATCACAACGGAAACCTGTCAGCCCAGCCTGCGCAGTTGGGGGCTATGGGTGAGTGGTGGAATATTGCGTGGTGGGACAGGGCCCAACTGGTCCACATTTGGTCTAGTAGTATTTTAACTATTTCAGATATTTGCCAACAACTATTGTAATTTCAGAACAGGAACAAAAGCAAGAAGAAATGAAGAGTCAGTGTAAGGATCTTCTTGACGATAGTATCAGCAGAAAAAAATCATCTGAATATCACCACATAAGCTTGATCTCAATGAATAATAATAAAAGATATCTAAATCTATAAAGGAAACAACAGCAACAAAAGACATCAACTAATCCTTCTGCATCCCTGGAACATAAAATGCCTCAGGTGGGCGCAACTTTGCTGTTGAAGGAAGCTGATGGTTTGATGGGAGCTGTGGACAGCACAGCAAAAATATCTTGAGTAACTCTTAGCCAAGAAGACTTGGGTTATGGTATTCTACCATGGACAACAGTGATCTGTTCTGGCTGGCCAACACTCAACATGAAGGTAGTTATTGGAGTGGGAGGACCAGCACTTAAACAATCCCAATATTTTGTTAGACATGCATTAGACTGGACTGCTGTGACATTCTTGAAGCCGCTTTGATCACTAATATCTGAAGTCATCAAACAGTTGTTTGAGAAGTCAGAGGCTCCACTGCACCATTCAGACAATAATACTTAGAAGCAGCATCTTGGTTAAGTCCACAAGTTGAAATGTACTTTCCTGCAATTTCAGCGTTAGGATAGGGGGATTCCAAATTCTGTGCAAAGTGGGTCATCCTCGGCTCTACAATATTGCACTCAGATTTCCAGACAGCATTCCAATAACTTCATTGCTCATATCAATCAACCTTTTTGTAGCAAAGTTCTCTGGAACTGATGCACAAGTAACCTCACCTTCTGATTAATTGGTGTTAGCAATTTCCCACACCCTTTATGACAGCTTCTCCTGCTGAGTGGAACGACTCACCACGTGTAATTCCTGCCTGTAAACCAAAGGTACCAGCCAGTACCTGAGGTTCTGGCTCCAAGTGTCACCACTAGTAAAAGCGTGTCTTTATCTTCACTTTCTTCCTGTTCAGCCAATGCTTGGCCAGTTGGACTTCTTGAGAATTAAAAGGTTAAATAAAAATGGATATGACAAAGAGCTGGAAAGTTGGATGAATTGTAAATCAAAATGAAAATGAAATGAAATGCCTTTATTTGACATTGTAAGCACTGCATACAACAAAATTGTTATTGCCACTCCATTGGTGCATAATGTACAAACATAAAAACCCAGGACACAATTTGGACACATTTATCTTGCCTGAAATATGTTAACAAAAGTTGTTCACATTGCTCTACTACCACCCATATATACTCTGTGACATATGCTATCCCCACATTGCCAATGTCAAAGGGAAAATGTTGGGCTGAAGCTGAGTGCTGGCAATAACTGGATCATGTAAATGTAATTCACATGTGAGATAGTTGCATGCTTCATGAGTCACAAGCTCCAGTTTGATTTGCAGCCTGTGCTTCCTCTTTTATTCTCAGAAATGTTATTAATTATTTACACATTATACATTAAGTACACTTTAAAGCAGCCTGGCCTTCTGAGTTCCTCAACATTTTGCTTGTTGCTCAAGATTCCACACCTACAGACTCCTGTCTTTCTGTGCTTCCATTAATGTTCTCTATGCACCTATGGAATGGAAATTAGTATTTGTGGCAGGCATGGACCCGAGGGAGCCTTCAGAGATAAAGGAGCCTGGCAATGCATAGTTTGCAGAGATAGAACCATCAGATCTTAATAGCTTCTGTTATTTCCTCATTTTACCCTTTAGGAAATGAATATTCTCAGTACAGTCAAAATAAAGAATCTTTTAAGTTAGAATGGTTGCAATACCGAAACACTTCTCAGCATGGTGATTGTCAAAAAAACAGTCTGCCAAGCTGGAGTTATGGAATGGAATGATGTTCTTGGGAATGTTGGGCAGGGTAAGGATAGTGAACAAAGAAGGGATTATATCAATGCTAAAATTTGGAACAGCCTCGAGATCTGCCTGCACCATTCAGTTTTTTAATATTCTAAAACTACAATTTGCTATATCACAGCAGTTACTATTTATTTTAAAAATATTTGGTGTCAAATGTTTAGGAAATATTACCGATGTAAAAGACAGAACATAAATTAATTCACATTTTTTCTTTCCTGGAGCCTTGCTGTTGTCTTGAACAGAGGGAGAAGCTGATAGTCTTTCTGTCCATTCCCATTCTCATTTCTCATTCCTGTGCAGCTCTCCCAGAAGGATATTAAAAAATCTATGAATGTTGAAATTTGTAATAGCATCATATCGTATACTTATTAAAAGTCTGATCTTGTTACTGTGTATATGTGTGTGTATATGTGGTTGTCTTTACATCTTCGCAAAAACACTAGATGGTAACGATTACATTTTTACAAATTCCCATTTACATTTTTCCCGTATACGCCGTGATCACCTTATCTGAACATTTCATGTTTTATTTCTCTTATTATGCTCGACTCATTACTAATAAAAAGTCTAAAAAAGTCAAAAGAATTTGAAATTAAAACCACCAGCTTAAAATGATGACAATGGCTCAACTAGCAGAGACCAGCCTCAATGAAGATTTTTGACACATTACTCGCGATTAAAGCTTTAAAAATACGAACCTTCACAAAGTTTTGACATTTTCTGATTCACATTTTTCTCCTCAAGTCAGAGACTTTCACTGCGTATTTTATGCTTTATTTTTCAACTTATTACTGATTAAAGTTTAAAAAAATCAAAATACCTTAATTTCAAATCGACCAGCTTCAAATGATGATGTCACAATGGCAGCTTCAACTGATGATAGACTAGCAGGGGGAGGGTGAATTGCTGTTGCAACACGCAGGGCAGCTGAGGGAGGCAAGGGGGGTGTTGGAACCTTGCGTTCAGAAATGGCTTCAGTTGGAGGACCACGCCTCCCATGGGAGCTACGGGTAGGGAACGGGTGCATTGGGTGAGCAGACCAAACGGGACCGCATTTTGTCTAGTATAATTTAATAACTCTATGGTTACAGCCTAATGTTCATAGGATACTGCCACTGCCAAGTACAGAGTGCATTAATTTGAGATTGAATCCCTGCCTAAGCTGCCCAGCATAGAGAGTCATAGAGTGATGCAGTGTGGAAAAAGGCCCTTTGGCCAACATTTCACAGCTGCACTCATCCCACACTGCCCGCGTTTGGTCCAAATCCCTCCAAACCTGCCCCATCTATGTACCTATCTAACTGCTTCTTAAATGCTGGAATACTGGAACCTGCCTCAACTACCTTCTCTGGCAGCTTATTCCATACACCCACCACCCTTTTGCGAAAACATTACCACTCAGATTCCTATTAAATCTTTTCCCCTTCACCTTAAATCCAATTTTCTATCCATTGAGATATCTCTCCTTGGATCCCATGCGATCTAACCTTCATATTATGATTCAGCAGACATTTGTTCTGAATTTTGCACAACCGAACTGAGGGACCGAGGCTGGAGAAGAGTCCTGACCTGAAACATAATCCATCCATATTCCCCAGAGATGCTGCCTGACCTGCTGAGGTTTTCCAGCATTTTGTCCCTTTTTAAAAATTGGCATCTGCAGTTCCTTACATCTCCTGGAATTGTGAGTTTTGTCTTCTGAAGAAATGGCAGGCATGTTGGAGCAATGTGTTTCCTGCAGGATGTTTCCTGCAGGATGTGGGAAGACATGGACACTGCTGGTGCTTCTGGAAACTACACCTGCAGAAATTGTGTTCAGGTGCACCTACTGAACGAACGTGTTAGGGAACTGGAGAAGCAGCTGGATGACCTCAGGGCCATCTGAGAAAATGAGAGTTACATGGACAGGACCTACAGTGAGGTTGTCACGCATGGATACAGGAAGAGCAAAGGTAGGTGACTGTGAGTAAGGGGAGTAACCGGGGAGTGCAGGAGACCCCAGGGGCTGTGCCAAATGGAAACAGGTGCACCCTTTTGGGAGCTTTCGGGACAGACAGCACTTCCAGACCAAGCGGTGGACAGGTCGATGGCTCCAATCCTAGCGATGAGACTCGACTGCCAATTCTGTGATGGCAGGCAAGACTCGCGGATGGTGTGTTGCCTCTCTGGTGCCAGGGTTCAAGATATTACGAACCAAATTCAGAACATCCTCGAGAGGGAAGGTGAACAGCCGGCAGTAGCTGTGCACGTGGCCACAAACAACGTCAGGAAAAAGAGGAAGGAGGGTCTGCAACACGAGTTTAGAGAGATAGGAAGAAGAGTGAAAAGCAGGACTTCTCGGGTGGTTATCTCTGGATTGCTTCCAGTACCTCATGCTAGTGAGGGCAGGAACAGGGTCATAAGGGATCTGAATGTGTGGCTGGGGGGCTGGTGCAGGGAGCAAGGATTTAGTTTATAGACCACTGGGATCTATTCTGGCGTAGGGTTGACCTTCCAAAAGGGACGGGTTGCACCTTAACTTGAGGGGGACCAACTTTCTGGCAGGCAGGTTTGCTAATGCTACACGTTTGGGTTAAAACAAAATAATGGGGAGGAGGGATTGACAAATTGGGACAATAAAGATGGAGTTAAAGGGGAGGTGAGTACAGGAAAAGTTACAAAAGAATCCTGAATTAATGGGAAGGAAAGTTCGAGAAGGGATAAGAGAGCAAGGTCAGGGCCAATAGTGACCGGTGTGAGAGGGGAGGTGAATACCGAAGTCAAAGTGTTGTATATGAATGCACAAAGTATAAGAAATAAAATGGATGAGCTTGAGGCTCAGTTAGAAATTGGCAAGTACAATGTTGAGGGCATTACAGAGACTGCAAGAGGACCAGGGCTGGGAACTGAATATTCAAGGGTATACGTCCTACCAAAAAAACAGACAGGTGGGCAGAGGGGGTGGGGTAGCTCCGTGGGTGAGGACTGAAATTCAGTCCCTTGCGAGGGGTGACATAGAATCAGGAGATAGAGTAGAGTCAGTATGGATAGAGCTGAGAAATTGTAAGGGTAAAAAGACCCTAATGGGAGTTATCTACAGGCCCCCAAACAGTAGCCTGGATATAGGGTGCAAGGTGAATCAAGAATTAAAATTGGCATGTCGTAAAGGTAATGCTATATTTGTGATGGAAGATTTCAACCTGCAGAAAGACTGGGAAAATCAAGTTGGTACTGGACCCCAAGAAAGGGTGTTTGTGGAGTGCCTCCGTGATGGATTCTTAGAGCAGCTTGCACTGGAGCCTACCAGGGAGAAGGCAATGTTGGACTTAGTGTTGTGTAATTAACCGGATTTGATAAGGGAACTCAAGGTAAAGGAGCCATTGGGAGGTAGACCATAACATGGTAAGTTTTAATCCACAATTGGTGAGGGAGAAGGGTACATTGGAGGTGTCAGTATTACAGTTGAACAAATGGGATTATGGAGCCATGAGGGAGGAGCTGGCTAAAGTTGACTGAAAAGATACCCTAGCGGGTTGACAGTGGAAAAAAAAGGCAGGTATTTCTGCGAATAATACAGAAGGTGCAGGATTAGTTCATTCCAAAGAAGAAGAAAGATTCCAAGGGGACTAAGGGACGACTGTGGCTGACAAGGGAAGTCAGGTACATTATAAAAATAGAAGAGAACAAGTATAACATAGCAAAGATGAGCGGGAAGCCAAAGGATTGGGTAACTTTTAAAGAGCAACAAAAGATAACTAAAAAGGCAATACGGGGAGAAAAGATGAGGTACGAAGGTAAGCTAGCCAAGAATATAAAGGAGGATAATAAAAGCTCCTTTAAGTATTTGAAGAGGTAAAAATTGATTAAGACCAAAATTGGAACCTGGAAGACTGAAAAGGGCAAATTTATTATGGGGAACAAGGAAATGGTAGACGAGTTGAACAGGCACTTTGGATCCGTCTTCGCTAAGGAGGACACAAACAATCTCCTTGATGTACTAGTAGCCAGAGGATCTAGGAACGGAGGAACTTTCACAAAAGACAGGAATTGGTGCAGGGTAGACTGATGAGGCTGAAGGCTGATAAATCCCCAGGGCCTGGTAGTCTGCATCCCAGGGTACTTAAAGAAGCGGCTCCAGAAATCATGGACGCATTGGTGATCATTTTCCAATGTTCCATATATTCAGGATTAGTTCCTGTGGATTGGAGGGTAGCTAATGTTATTCCACTTTTTAAGAAAGGCGGGATGGAGGCAACAGGGAATTATAGACCAGTTAGCCTGACATCGGTGGTGGGGAAGATGCTGGAGTCACTTATAAAAGATGAAATAGCAGCACATTTGGATAGCAGTAACAGGATCGGTCTGAGTCAGCATGGATTTACAAAGGAGAAATCATGTTAGACTAATATTCTGTAGTTTTTTGAGGATGTAACTAGGAAAATGGACATGGAAGAGCCAGTGGATGTAGTGTACCTGGACTTTCAGAAAGCATTTGATAAGGTCCCACATAGGAGATTAGTGGGCAAAATTGGAGCACATGGTATTGGGGATAGAGTGCTGACATGGATAGAAAATTGGTTGGCAGACAGGAAACAAAGAGTAGGGATTAACATGTCCCTTTCAGAATGGCAGGCGGTGACACGTGGGGTACCGTAAGCTCGGTGCTGGGCTGGCACCGAGCCTTACAATATATATATTAATGATTTAAACGAAGAGATTAAAAGTAACATTAACAAACTTGCAGATGACACAAAGCTGGGTGGCAGTATGAACTGTGAGGAGGATGCTATAAGGATGCAAGGTGACTTGGTCAGGTTGGGTGAGTGGGCAGATGCATGGCAGATGCAGTTTCATGTGGATAAATGGAAGGTTATCCACTTTGGTGGCAAAAGTAGGAAGGCAGATTATTATCTAAATTATGTCAAGTTGGTAAAAGGGAAGTAACACGTGGGGGTCCTTGTTCATCAGTTACTGAAAGTAAACATTCAGGTACAGCAGGCAATGAAGAAAGCTAATCGCATGTTGGCCTTCATAACAGAAGGAGTTGAGTATTGGAGCGAAGAGGTCATTCTGCAGTTGTACAGGGCCCTAGTGAGACCACACCTGGAGTATTTTGTGCAGTTTTTTGTCTCCATATTTGAGGAAGGACATTCTTGCTCTTGAGGGAGTGCAGTGTAGGTTCACAAGGTTAATTCCCGAGATGGCAGGACTGTCATATGTTGATAGAATGGAGCGGCTGGGCTAGTGTACTCTGGAATTTAGAAGGATGAGAGGGGATCTTATTGAAACATAAAATTATTAAGTGTTTGGACACGCTGAAGGCAGGAAACATGTTTCCGGTGTTGGGGGAGTCCAGAATCAGAGCCACAATTTAAAAATAAGGAGTAAGCCATTTAGAACAGGGATGAGGAAATACTTTTTCACACAGGGAGTTGTGAGTCTGTGGAATTCTCTGCCACAAAGGGCGGTGGAGGCCGGTTCTCTGGATGCTTTCAAGAGAGTTTGATAGAGCTCTTAAAGATAGCGCAGTGAAGGGCTATGGGGAGAAGGCATGAACAGGGTACTGATTGTGGATGATCAGCCATGAAAACATTGAATGGCAGTGCTGGCTCGAAAGGCCAAATGGCCTACTCCTGCACCTATTGTCTATTGTCTATTGACATCACTTGCGCAATATAATGTAGATGTAATGTCATCAGATGACAAAAGCAACATAGGATATCATGCAAATAGAAACAGACATTTCAAAGATAGTGTGTCTCACATGGATTAGGTTGGTTCATTATATGTCTTTGCAACTGTTTGTCTTGGTTATCCCACACAAGACAGAAACAAAGGAACAATTGAAACATCCAATTGAAGAAGATTAACCCCTCCCTATGGTTAACATAATTATTACTGGCAATAATGTGGGGGTGTGGAAGGGCAAGGAGGCTTCACTGTTTGATCCCTCATCTGTTCTCACACTTGAATTCAGGTTAGCACCAGATAACTTGGGCAATCAAATTGACATGACATCTGTCAACTCCCAACTTCATCTGGATGTGCACACCATTTTAGCTCGGGCCTGGCTAATAGCAAATAGGAACTAGTCTCACATAAGTATGTGCCAATTTTTACGTTTTCTTGTAAATCAGATAAGATAAGGGATACTTTACTGAACCATAGAATCACAGGATATTGTAGCAAACCAGGAGACTGTCCTATCCATGGAGTTACTCTGGCTCTTTTGAAGATTCCGCTTTCACCTTTCCCTGAATCCCTCCCACCTTCTCTTTAAAGGTCACAGTAATTGTAGTACTATAATCAGAATACATAATTGCTCAAATTCCCTTTCCCCACTTCAGCCCATACTTACATTGATACGATACAGATGATACCAAGCTGGGGGGTATAGTTAGGTGTGAGGAGGATGCTTGGAGGCTGCAGGGTGATTTGGATAGGCTGAGTGAATGGGCAGATGCATGGCAGATGCAGTATAATGTGGATAAATGTGAGGTTATCCACTTTGGTGGCAAAAACATGAGGGTAGACTATTATCTGAATGGTGGCAGATTAGGAAAGGGGGAGATGCAACGAGACCTGGGTGTCATGGTACACCAGTCATTGAAAGTAGGCATGCAGGTGCAGCAGGCAGTGAAGAAAGCAAATGGTATGTTAGCATTCATAGCGAAAGGATTTGAGTATAGGAGCAGGGAGGTTCTACTGCAGTTGTACAGGGTTTTGGTGAGGCCACACCTGGAGTATTGCGTACAGTTTTGGTCTCCAAATCTGAGGAAAGACATCCTTGCCATAGAGGGGGTACAGAGAAGATTCACCAGACTGATTCCTGGGATGTCAGGACTTTCATATGAGGAAAGATTGGATAGACTCGGCTTGTACTCGCTGGAATTTAGAAGATTGAGGGGGGATCTTATAGAAACTTACAAAATTCTTAAGGGGTTGGACAAGCTAGATGCTGGAAGATTGTTCCCGATGTTGGGGGAGTCCAGAACAAGGTGTCACAGTCTAAGGATAAGGGGGAATTCCTTTAGGACCGAAATGAGGAAAACATTCTTTACACAGAGAGTGGTGAGTCTCTGGAATTCTCTGCCACAGAAGGTAGTTGAGGGCAGTTCATTGGCTATATTTAAGAGGGCGTTAGATGTGGCACTTGTGGCTAAAGGGATCAGGGGGTATGGAGAGAAGGCAGGTATGGGATACTGAGTTGGATGATCAGCCATGATCACATTGAATGGCGGTGCAGGCTCGAAGGGCCGAATGGCCTACTCCTGCACCTATTTTCTATGTTTCTATGATGTGTTTCAATATATCTTTCAAAGCCATTTAGCCCCCACTGTCATTCAGTTTCAGACATTTTCTACCAATTTTGTTCCACACAATACTAATTCCTCGACTCCTCTTGTCGTAGATCTTAGTTGTTGTTCTAAAGGTGTTGTGCTTTAGAACAACAATCATGACGATCAAAACAGGATCAGGAAGCCAATTAGCATTTAACATTTTGATATTTACATCTCCTGCCAGAGAATGTAGCATTGGACGGAAGCGGATCTCTGGAGAATACCTGATTGATGAGGTGGCTGTTCATTTGGACACACCCTGGCATTGAAGCCATGAATAAAATAACAGTTAAGGGAAAATATCCAACCAGGTACTGGTTTACATTCCTAAAATAAATAATCACAAACTGTGGGAAATAAACACTTTCTTTATATAACTTCCAGGAATCTGAATCTGAACCAAAAACAGGAATACTGGAAGAACTCAGCCAGTCAAGCAGCATTTGTGGAAAGAAAAAAGCAGTTGGTATTTTGACTTATGATGAAGGGTCTGACTAAATAATAACTGATTTCTCTTTCCACAGATGCTGCTTGACTAGCTGAGTTTTTCCAGCATTTTGGTTTTTGTTTCACCAAGCTCTGTGTACTCCTGAACTAGAACATAGAAATGCTTCCACAGAGACCAATTTGTCAAGATTCTAGATTCCGGCCAGTACTAGGTTAAAGTAGACCAGGAGCCAAATTGGTGTCCACACTTCCATGAAGGTGGATTCACAAGAGACTGCAGACATAGGAGACTAGAGCAAGAAATAAATGGTTGGAGGAACTCAGCAGGTGAGACAGCATCTGAGGAGGCAAAAGGATGGTATTGGGCTTGGTACTGCTTTATTAATCTCATGAGAACTATCATACAATACACAAATATAACAGTTAGTGACAAGAGAAAAATACTAGAGTGCAGAATATGGTATCAGAGTGAAGGGCAAGGATGACAACCGTAAAGAAGCGTGACTGATGAAATAAATAGAGGCATTGGTTAAGAATAAAAAGGATGCACGAGACATGTACAGGCAGCTGGGATCAAGTGTACCCTGGCAGAGTTTCGGGAACTAAGGAGCAAAGTAAAAAAAGAAAGTAGACAAGAAATGCTGGAGAAACGCAGCGGGTGAGGCAGCATCTATGGAGAGAAGGAATAGGCGATGTTTCGGGTTGAGACCCTTCTTCAGACTGATGTTGGGGGGGGGAAGAAAAGAAGAGGCAGAGACAGAAGGCCTTGTGGGAGAACTGGGAAGGGGAGGGGATGGATGGAGAAAGCAAGGGCTATCTAACATTAGAGATGTCAATGCTCAGACCACTGGGGTGTAAACTACCTAAGAGAAATATGAGGTGCTGTTCCTACAATTTGCGCTGGGCTTCACTCTAGCAATGGCGGATGCCCAAGACAGAAAGGTCAGATTAGAAATGGGAGGGTGAGTTCAAATGTTGAGTAACCAAGAGATCAGGTTGGTTAATACAAACTTAGTGGAGGTGCTGAGCGAAGTGATCGCCTAGCCTGCGCTTGGTCTCGCCGATGTAGGGAAGTTGGCACATGGATCAGCGGATGCGGTAGGTGAGGTTGGAGGAGGTGCAAGTGAACCTCTGCCTCACCTGCCTCTCCTCAATGTAAAAAAGAAAATCAGAAAGGCAAAAAGGGGCCAGGAGACAGCTCTGGCAGATCGCATTACGGATAACCCCAAAAGATGTTATAAATACACTTGACCAAGTGGGACCCGTTGGGTCCTGTTTCCCCAACGCAATAATCCACCACTCACCCTTTTCCCCAACACAACACGTTCCCCCAATGCCATATTTCACCACTCACCCATAGAAACATAGAAACATAGAAAATAGGTGCAGGAGTAGGCCATTCGGCCCTTCGAGCCTGCACCGCCATTCAATATGATCATGGCTGATCATCCAACTCAGTATCCTGTACCTGCCTTCTCTCCATACCCCCTGACCCCTTTAGCCACAAGGGCCACATCTAACTCCCTCTTAAATATAGCCAATGAACTGGCCTCAACTGCCTTCTGTGGCAGAGAATTCCACAGACTCACCACTCTCTGTGTGAAAAATGATCTTCTCATCTCGGTCCTAAAAGAATTTCCCCTTATCTTTAAACTGTGACCCCTTGTTTTGGAGTTCCCCAACAACGGGAACAATCTTCCTGCATCTAGCCTGTCCAACCCCTTGAGAATTTTGTAAGCCTCTATAAGATCCCGCTCAATCTCCTAAATTCAAGCGAGTGTTTGGAATGTAATGCAGAAAAATTCAAGTGATGGAATGTAATGCAGAAAAAAGTGATGTGTCGGTAAGTCTAACATGGGCAAAACATACACAGTGAATGGTAGGGCTCTGGGTAGTGTGGTAGAGTAGAGGGATCCAGTAGTGCAGGTGCATAGTTCCCTGAAGGGGGAGTCGCAGGTAGATCGGGTGGTCAAAAGGCTTTAGGCACATTGGTCTTCATCAGCCAGAGTATTGAGTATAGAAGTTTGGAGGTCATGTTGCAGTTGTATACGACGCTGGTGAGGCCACATTTAGAATATTGTGTTCAGGGGACCGGAGGACATAGATTTAAGGTGATGGGGAAAAGATTTAATAGGAATCTTGTTCACACAAAGGGTGGTCGATGTATGGAATAAGCTTCCAGAGGAAATAGTTGAGGCAGGGATTATCCCAACAATTAAGAAACAGTTTGACAAGTACAGGTTTGATAGAACAGGTTTGGAAGGATATGTAGGTGGCAGGTGGGACTAGTGTAGCTGGGACATGTTTGCCAATGTGGGCAAATTGGGCCAAAGGGCCTGATTCCACACTGTATCACTCTATTGCTCTAACCTTGATCCTGTTTTTCCAGACTGATCTCAGTACATGGTCTGTGGCATAAGATCTTTAAATAGTTGTTGAGCCAGCAATGCCAGCAAGCATCCAGTGCATTAACCTGGGCCAGTTTTTATCTTACAATCTAATTTCAAATGTCCTCTTGATTGTGAAATTTCCAACTGGAAGTTGTTCAGTTACTGCTCTAGATCGGCTTAACTTTCGTAGCCATTAAAAATGGATAATGAGGACACAAACCTAATTGTCAATTTAGGCCTACATTTATTGCCCATCCCTTAATGGCCTTGAGAAAATGGTGATGTGGTGCATTCTTGAATTGCAATAGTCTTTCTAGTGAACATACTCCCACAGCGCTGTTGGCAAGGGTGTTCCGGGATTTAAACGCATTTTCTAAGAAGGAACAATATAACTGCAAGTCATGATGGTTGCAGGAAGGGAACATGCAAGTTCTCTTGTTTAAGAAGGAACTGCAGATGCTGAAAAATCGAAGGTAGACAGAAATGCTGGAGAAACTCAGCAGGTGAGGCAGCATCAATGGAGCGAAGGAAGTAGGTAACGTTTCGGGCCGAAACCCTTCTAGAGTCTGAAGAAGGGTTTCGGCCCGAAACATTACCTATTTCCTTCGCTCCATAGATGCTGCCTCACCCCAAAGTTTATCCAGCATTTTTGTTTACCTACACAAGTTCTCTTGTTGTGGTTGAAGTGATGGGCTTGGTGGTTGCTACCAGAATAGCATATTTTACAATGTGTACATTTTTTAATACATTCCTGCTCTGTTAAAAAAAACAATTCTAATGATACAATGAAGTGACTTATAACACAGAACAGTTCAGCACAGGAACAGGCCATTTGACCCATAACGTCCATGCCAAACATGACGACATGTAAAACTGATCCCCTCTGCCTGCATGTCATCCATATTCCTGCATTCCCTGCATGGCTTGGTCATTTAAGAGTCAACCAAATCACGTGGATCACTTAACAGAATTTATAGTTCAAAACTGCTGCAGTGAAATCAGACCACATTTTAGCAGCTGTTGTTCCAGATATACAAAATAAATGTGCCAAAAATATTTAGCGATTTGCTCATTTTCACATCAAATCACCTGTCAATGAAGCAGTGGGCATTGTGGATTATTTCTGCTATCTCTTCTAACTCTTAACAGCTGTTTCATGATTGAAATATATTTTGCGTGGGTTGTTTGCAGCCTGTGACGTGATAGTTGATTTCTTGATAATGCCAACTTGCACTTGGTACTTGCATCAGAGAATGTCACACGATGTTTATATTAAGAGATTGTTAGTGTTTCTCAATCCCGGACTTTCTCACACTCAACTCAGAACATTGCACGAAATAGGATGTGGCAGTGACAATCTCCATGGCCGTCATGACCTAGATTGCCAAGCAGCTGCAGGTGCCTTGTCACAAAAGTCTTTAATCCGCAAAGTAACCTCAGATCCAGTTTTTCAAGATTACTGACCAAACGTACGTACATGGTTGGCATATTTTGGCAGTTGTGGGGAATTGAATAATCTGATCACTTTGGCATGTTTTTTTTAATCTTGTGTCACTTTCAGTGAAATACTGTGACAATGACACTTAACATAATTGATAATTACTTTGGAATTTTTTAAAGAAAATTTGTTTATAGGACTCCATTTTTTTCTTACCTTTATCAAGTTCAGATAAAGTCTAGTAAATGGTTTAATTCCTGTTGGCTTCCATGTGAATTAAAAACAACATAATGTGGCCTCTTTAATATCCTATTCAAGAGAAGTAAATAAGATTCAAATACATCCTGGAAAATAGTTTTCATAAATTAGCCAAAATTTAAACATTGTGGTGTCATTTGGAACTCACTTCCTAGTAATGCGGTGTGGCAGATATCAATGTCACATTTAAAAACTAAAATAGCCGGTGAGAAGTATCACAAACTATAGGGCAATGCACAGACTGCTGGGAAATTGTATTAGTTTACATATTTTTAATGGCAAGAACAAGATTAAGCAATTTCCTGTTACATAAGTACCAAGAATGAACAATGAACAAAATAATAAACAAAGAGGTGTCGTTGCTAGTAGAGACAGTGCTTCATAGCGCCAGAGACCTGGGTTTGATGCTGTTTGTGTGGCGTTTGCACTTTTTCCCTGTGACAACATGGGTTCCTCCAGGTTTTCCAGTTTCGTCCCACATCCCAAAGAAGCATGGGTTTGTAGGTTCATTGACCTCCGTAAAAAACAAAATTGCCTCTCATGTGTTGGGAGTGGATGCATAAGTGGGATAGCATAGATCTAGTGTCAATGGGTGATCCTAGTTACCATGGACTCGGTGGGCTGATGTGTGTGATTCCATGCTGCATCCTTTAATCAATTCAATGGTAACAATCATGACACTTTTGAGAGTTGTATAGGAATTAAACACAGAAAGGAAGTATATAAATATCTTTTGATTATTATAGTTTTAACTTGGTCCATGTTGTCTTTTGGATTTGATTTAATCTAAGAGTTTGGTACTGTTGAATTTACTTAACTGATCATAACTTTAGGACTGTGACGTGAATGTAAAGGTTCTGGATTTATGGTCAGTTGTTTTTTCCTTTAGATATGGCTTCATAATTGTTGGAATTGCTAAAGTTGCTTCTGCCATGATAGACTTCCTTCAAAACCCAGACGATCTTCATGAATTAAAAGGTTAATTCGGCCCTCAACATGTAAGTCTTTGTTAACCATGAAAGGACTTTTCTCATTGTCAGTGCCAGGAATCCAGATGGTTCTTGTGCCTCCTTCATTCTGCAGATTCATTTTACTGGAGACCTTTCACAAATAGAATGGCCCAATTCTCCACTCTTGTTGGACCACTTGGATAATAGGAACACACACGTCACACTATTGTCAGTCACCTCTACTCCCTATATATGCATGACTGTGTATTCAGACACAGCACTAATGCCATCTTTAAATTTGTGGACGATACCAGCATCATTGGATGAATACCAGTCAGTACAGGAAATCGATAATCTGGTTGAGTAGTGCCAGAATAACAATCTTGCTCTCAACATTAGCAGGACTGAGGAGCTGATTATTGACATCATGAAGGGCCATGTGCCTGTCTTCATCGGCAGGAAAGCAGTGGAGAGAATCAACAGCTAAATGTTCCTGGGTATCCATTTCTCTGATCTGTCCTGGGCCCAGCATGTTAATGCATCACGAAGAAAACTCACAAATGCCTCTCCTTCCTCAGAAATATCCTTATAATTTCAATAACTAAAGAATATAGAACCTTACAGCACAGGAACCAGCGCTTCGATCCACAATATCTGAGCCAACAATGATGCAAAATTAACCTGATCACCTCATAATCCTTCCATTCCCTGAATAGCCATATGCTAATCTAAAAGCCTCAAGCACCATTTATCATATCTGCTTCTACAAACAACCTTGGAAACTATCCAGGCAGCCATTGTGCAAAAAAAAACCTGCCCCATACATCTGCTTTAAACTTTCCCCTTTGACCTTAAAACTCAGTAGTCTTTGACATTTCCACCCTGATAAAAAGGTTTTTCCTCTATCCATTCATTTCATAATTAGGGTGGCACAGTGGCGCAACGTTAGAGTTGCTGACTTACGGCACTTTCAGCGTCAGAGGCACGGGTTCGATCCCGGATGCTGTCAGTATGGAGTTAGTATGTTTTAGACAATGTCAATTGTCCCTAGTGTGTGTAGGATGGCTGTAACATTTGGGGATCGTTGCTCAGTGTGGACTCGGTGGGCCAAAGGGCCTGGTCCAGTGCTTTTCGTCTAAACTAAACTCAACTAAACTTCTAAGTGTTTAAGAAAGAATTGCAGATGCTTGTAAAATTGAAGGTAGACACAAAATGCTGGAGTAACTCAGCGGGTGAGGCAGCATCAATGGAGAGAATGAATTGGTGACGTTTCGGGTCGAGAACCTTCTTCAGTCTGAAGAAAGGTCTCGACACGAAACGTCATCAATTTCTTCTCTCTATAGATGCTGTCTCAGCCGCTGAATTACTCCAGCATTTTGTATCAACCTTAAACTAAACTTCTATCAGGTCTCCTGTCAACCTCTGATGCTCCAGAAAAAAATAATCCAGGTTTGTCCAACCTTTCTTTGTAGCTAATACACTCTAATCCTGGCAGATTTTTGGTAAATCTCTTTTGCACCCTCTTCAAAGCCTCCACATCCTTATGCTTCTCCTTGCACAAATGCTGTCTGACCTGCTGAGCTTTTCCAGCATTTTGTGCTCTTACTTCACATTTTATATAGCTGCACATTTATGTTTGCAATTACTATAAAAATAAGGAGCCAGAAGAAAGAGCAGGCAGGAAGAAAGAATGTCTGCTGTCAGTAGTATATAGCTGGAGGAATACATTTACAGGTCATTAATGGAATGAGATTGTGTAATGAGATTAGATCATGCACGATTTTGATCTAATGGCATAGGAGATATTCAAAGAAAATTGGCAGTTGTACAAGAATGTCGGTGAAGAACAGAAAGTTCTTTAGTAAACTTCAACTAGTGTTAGCCAATCCCAAAATGGTTAGATTTAATTTTGAGTTGTAAAAATTAAAGTTAAGTTATTAACCTGATGCAGTTAACAAAAACACTGTTCGCATTTGTTGGATGCCGGTATGAGGACTGAGCATGGGGCAGTCGCATACTGTGAAATGGCCACTCAATGTCCACCAACTTCTCATTATTTCTCAAGTTCTCAGATTGTTTTTGTACACTAACACTAAAATAACCTATCTAAAAGTTCTACAAATTCAGCTTGTAGTTAATCACAGCTGAATTATTTTTTACTGTTGACATTAAGTATTTGCAATCCAGAATTCTTCTTTATCTGCACCACATCAGAACTAGGAATACACTGCCTGGAGGATAGTGCAGACAGTTTGTAAAGGGCCTGTCCCACTTACGCAATTTTTTTTCGGTGACTTGCCGGTTCCCGTCATAGTCGCAGCAGGTCACCAAAAACCAACTCTTTGGGCGACTACTCACGACCATACAGTTACTCCAGCATTTTATGTCTACCTTTCCTTGATTATTGTTACTTTATGCATATCTTCCATTCATTTCTCCTAAGTACCGTCTACATATCTTGTTCGTCTTTCCCCTGACTCTCAGTCTGAAGAAGCGTCTTGACCCGGGTCTCTGTCACCTAAAATGTCACCTATTCCTTTTCTGATGCTGCCTGAGCCAATGAGTTACTCTAGCCTTTTGTGTCTGTCCAAGGTTTGTCACTTTACTTGGTATAGGTGACAAAAATAAACGTATACGAATACCAATTTTAACTAAGAATCGCTAAATTTAAATTTGTGCTAAAGTAATTATGCTCTGGCTGAACTTGTTTCCATAGTTAAATTAGTCATGCAGCCTGGGGAAATACAATTATTAAAGTTACGAGTGTCAGTGTCTTTGATGCAAGGTTTGCCCTCAGGCTATCTCTGAACTTGTCAGCATGCATTATTTACATAAGCGATTTTTCAATCCACACAATAAACACTGGTTTCTCTGATGATTTCAGCTAACAATTGCCACGTTTTGTAAATAACTTTTTATTTTCTTTAAGATAGAATGAAAGGTAATTGGGGATTATTTAATGTTTCTGTAGTACTAAAATGGAAATGGTCAAGAGACCGTGTATAATTGATATTTGTAAAGATACGGATTGAAGTGTTTAATTGTCATATGCACCGCGGCCAGGTCAATATAATTCTTACTTTATGTTGCTTTACACAACAACACAAATACGTATACAATACATTGGTAAATATTCTAGGTAAATTAGACTATGATAATGAATGATATGTGGTGTATCATAAGTATTGCAAAGTTCATAGTAGACACATAATTATGGATTGGGTCAGGCAGCATCTCTGGAGAAAAGGGAATAGGCGATGTTTTGGGTCAGAATGCTTCTTCAGGCACAGTTCATGCTACTGTCATACTACAGCACTAAAGTCCATACTAGTTCAGTGCTGTTATAGGTGTGGTTATGTTTGTGCAGGGTAGTCCAAGATCCTGATTGTTGATCGAGGACAACGATTTTCAAACTCCTGTACTTTTTTTCCCAATTTAACCATGAGATGAGAGTGTGGCTGGGAAGGTCTAGGTCAGGCACGTGCCGTGAGTAATTACTCGAGTGTAACTTCTCGAGTGTTGAGAAGGAGGTTGTCAGGGATACTGCCAGTAACTCACTCACTCACCGCTACCGCAGCTCTCCGGGCACGCAGCCACGCACTGTAGCTGGGGATAGAAGCAGCTTGGGGAGCTGCGAGCGGCCACCGGGACCCAACAGTAGAACAGGCCGTCACTTCAGCGCCTTCTGCCCGCCCGCTCACCTTTGGCAGTGCTCTCCGTCGGAACACCTGTCACCTGCCGTTCGCCGACTTTGCTCATGTCAGCGGCTTCCAGCAAATCCTTAAATTCCCACAGCCGAGTAACCTCAATTGCGCTGTCGTAATTTAAGGACACGAGTGAGGCCAGCGAGTGGCAGGAGAGAGGTTTTTAGACGGAGAGCTGCCAGAGGTGAGCGGGGACCGGCAGAAGGAGCTAAGGTGGCAGCTGGTTCCGCTGTCCAGCCCAGTGGCCACTAAGTCACCCGACCTACTTCTCGCTCCCCGGCCTCAACGCGGTGTCATTGCACGCCCCCGTGCAAGGAGCGTCGTAAGTGGCATTATCCCAATCCCCTCATTCATAACATTGGTGCCCTCCCCGCAACTTTACCCTGGGCCAGACTCCCCAAACGCTGTGAAAGGAGCTCTCCCCCCACCCCCACACCCCAGGAAATACAGTATTTAAAAACATAAACACAAAATGTACTTACCACATCATTGGTACACAAACTCCATTCTTCTCTCTTTGTTACCTAACATACACTTAAAATATTGACAATCCATATTTGAAACCCCATCAAGAAACTTTCGCTGCGCATGCGCATTAGACTGATGCGCATGCGCAGTGCAGCAAAGGCAGAATTTCTGCTGCCTTCAGCCCTGCTTGAAAGTGATGGCTTCAGGCAGCGTTGACGGCACCTGGGCTGCACAGACCTTCCCGTGCTACAAGCGCTGCGGATGAAAGGCACGGAGAATTATGCCTACCTAAGAGATCGATCTCTTACATAGGCATAATTCTCCCATACCTTTATTATTTATATTTAGTTATTACTATGTTATAATTTTAGTCACGTGCACATGCACCTGCCTGGTCTAGGTATTTGTTGATTTCAGCTTTGAATATATCAAAGAGGCAGAGGTTCTTGTAGATCCCTTTCATGGTGGGAATGTCGATACCCGTGATGGACTGGACAATGTTCACCACTTTCTGCAGACTTGGATTGCTCACAACTTAGCAGTATGAACATTGAATTCTCCAATTTTTGGTAATTATCCAACAAACCCCCCTGTTTATAAATCTATTTATTTATTTCTTCCCCTTGCCTTCACCCGGAACTATACACATTTACCCTCTCCAGCTTATATTGCTATCACTATTCACACATCTCCTATCCTTATCTCACACTTTCTGTCTTTTCATCTCTGGCATTTCTCCAACCATCTCTCGATCAAAAAACACCCTCTACTGCATCCACCTATCACCTGCCAGGCTTTGTTCTCCCCTCAGCTGTCTTCCAGCTTTCTCCCATTGCCATCAGTCTGAAGAAAGATCCTGATCCAAAAACATCACCTATCCATGTAATCCACAGATGCTGCCTGATCCACTGAGATACTCCAACAATTTGAGTATTTTTTTGTATTAAATTTGCATTTGCAGTTCCTTGTAGTTCCATGTAACTAATTTCTGCAGCCTCCTTAGTTGTGATTGTTCAAATTACCGAGCCAGGCCATGATGCACCTAGTTAATATGCCCTCCACCCTACTCTTGTAGAAGTTTGTTAGAAATTCAACAAAATGCCAAATCTTATCAAACTTCTGAGGAAGTAGAGGCATTGGTGAGCTTTCTTTGTGATTGTGTATATGTGCTGGACCCTGCACAGATCATCAGAAAAGTATATGATCAGGAATCTGAATTTGTTGACTCTCTCCACCGCCGTCCGCTAATGAAGCCATTACATGATCCCAGGCATTCCCTTCCTAAAGTCACCAATAAGCTTCTTTATTAATGCTTAAGAAGGAACTGCAGATGCTGGAAAATCGTAGGCAGACAAAAATGCTGGAGAAACTCGGCTGGTGAGGCAGCATTTACGGAGCGAAGAAAATGGGCAACATTTCGGGTCGAAACCCTTCTTCAGACTGATGTGAGGGTGGGGAGGGCGAGAAGAAGAAAGGAAGAGGTGGAGCCAGTGGATTGAGTGAGAGCTGAGAAGAGGAGGAAAAAGTAGGGACTGGCCTGAAATTAGAGAAGTCAATGTTCATACCGCTGGGGTACAAACTGCCCAAGCAAAATATGAGGTGCTGCTCCTCCAGTTTACAGTGGTTCTCAATCTGTCCATGGAGGAGCCCCAGGACAGAAAGGTCGGATTCGGAATGGGAGGGGGAGTTGAAGTGCTGAGGCACCAGGAGATTAGGTTGGTTATTGTGAACCGTGCGGAGGTGTTCAGCTAAGCGATCGCCAAGCCTACGCTTGGTCTCACCGATCAAGAATCTGGCTGATGTTGCGAGCAAGATTGTTGTTCTGGCACCACTCACAGATTATCGAGAAAGGAGATGAAGAGGAATTTCTTTAGTTAGAGGATGGTGAATCTTTGGAATTCATTGTCACAGAAGGCTGTGGAGGGCAAGTCAATGGATATTTTTAAGGGGAGATTGACAGATTCTTGATTTGTACAAGTGTTAGGAGTTCAATTAAGGAGTTACACTTCACCACCCACTTTATAAAATGCTTCAGTCTAGCAGCACAACCAGCTTTGCTGCACCCAACACACTCCCTCCCTACTGCCACCGACTTTAATTGGCAAAGTTGTAACTTTACTGCAAACATGTAAACGTTATGACAACTAGATTACAGGAATTCAGAGAAGAAAATGGGGTGGCTGTGTGTGGGGAGGTGGTGTGTGCGGGGGGGAGTGTGTGGGGGGTGTGTGGGAGGTGTGTGTGGGCGGGGGAATGGGTGTGTGTGGGTGGGCATGTATGTGTGTGGGCGGGCGGTGTGGGCAGGGGGGATTGTGTGGGGGAGGGGTTTGTGGGCAGGGGGGAGTTGTGGGGGGAGAGATGGGCAGTGGCGAGTGAGCTCAGAGAAAGGAAGGGGAAGAGCCATGGGGGAGACGGGGGCATCAAGGGGGAGGGGGGAGGGGGGAAGAGCCAGTGAGGGGGACCAGATGGGCGCTGGTAGCTGGTCGTTCTCTTCTGCCGGGATGACACAAAGCTGGGTGGCAGTGTGAACTGTGAGAATGATGCTATGAGAATCCAGGGTGACCTGGAAAGGTTGGGAGAGTGGGCAAGTGCATGGCAGATTAAGATTAATGCGGATAAATTGTCCACTTCGGTAGCAAAACCAGAAAGGCAGACTACTATCTAAATGGCGTCAAGTTGGGAAAAAATGAAGTACAACGGGATCTGTGGGTCCTTGTAAATCAGTCTATGAAAGTAAGCATGCAGGTACAGCAGGCAGTGAAGAAAGCAAATGGCATGTTGGCCTTTATAATAAGAGGAATCAAATATAGGAGCAAAGAGGTCCTTCTGCAGTTGCACAGAGGCCTAGTGAGACCACACCTGGAGTATTGTGTGCAGTTTTGGTCCCCTAATTTGAGGAAGGACATTCTTGCTATTGAGGGAGTACAGGTTAATTCGCGGGATGGTGGGACGGTCATATGCTGAGCGAATGGAGCGGCTGGGCTTGTACACTCTGGAGTTTAGAATCCATTTTGTTGTCTCCAAAATGAGATAATGACAATAAATTAAATACAATACAATACAAAGTTATCTTGTATCGTTTTGGCGTAATGTCAGGATCTCATCACTCAAGGACTCACAGACAGAATCCAAAGAAGATAAAAGTTTTAGTAATATATATAGATGATCACTAGCTCCTAGGGGTTCCTTTACCTTAAGCTCTCTAATCAAATCCAATTTGTTACTGAACACCAAATCCAGAATTGACTTTTCCATAGTAGCCTCGACAATAAGCTGCTCTAAGAATACAACTTGTAGTCGCTCTACCAATTACTTCTCTTCAGATCCAGTGTCAACCTTATTTTTTACTATGTGCATACGGAAGTGCCAGCTAGGAATTTGAGTCCTGTGCAGTTTTCTGAGATCTTACTTTTTATTAACCGTATGGCGGGGATGAAATCATATTGCTCATTAATCTAGCAGCTGTTGGCTGGTTTCTGGATTATAAGTTATGTAGCCTGATGTGTTCATGGACTGTGCACTATTCTGTTGCACATTATTAGAACTTGTCCCTTACTACAGGCGTTAAAGCAGCAAGTCTGCAAAAACAAGGATTGAAAATAAATGGCAGAATTAAGCAATGGGAATTTTTCCTTCATGTTAAATAAAACATTTTCGCAAATTTATTGCTAAAGATAATGCTGAACTTAAAATGTAATTAATTTTTATACATTATAAATCTCCGATCACAATCAGTGAGGATAGGAGACAAATTATCCTCTACGACAATCCTCAACACTGGTGCTCCACAAGGTGGCGTTCTCAGCCCTCTTTTCTACTCCTTATATACCAACAACTATGCAGCCAAGTACAAATACAATTCAATCTACTAATTTGTGGATTTTGGCGGTCCCTGTGGGGTAGGCCACTCCTTGGATCATCCCCCTCGCCGATTGAGGGACAGGGGCGTTGGTCTGCCACGGGGTTTTCCAGACCACCCTGGGTGTGTGCTCTCAGTGTGTGTGGTGTGCTCTCGCTGTAGGGATTAAAGGACTACTGTTTAAACCTGTTAAGCGTCTGGCCTTTTCCTGACCTTGTCTAGGCCGCTACACTGGTGACCCTCGACATTCACCACACGTCATGATGGATAATAATGCCATTGCGCTTAAGCTCCCTACTCTGTGGACTGAGGAGCCTGACATCTGGTTCCAGCAGGCAGAGGCACAATTTGCTGTGAGAGGTATTACAGCAGACAAAACAAAATATTATTATGTGGCCTGCGTGCTTGACCAAGCAACTGCGAGGTGAGTTAAGCCTTTCCTCAGACCACCCCCCCCCCCCCCCCCCCACCCCACCCCGGTAGCTAACAAATATAGGGGCCTTCAGGAATTAATTATCAGGAGATTTGGCCTTGGTGACGGAGCGGGCAGCTCGGATTCTCCGAATGGACGGCCTGGGTAACCGCCGGCCATCTGCCCTCCTGAAGGACAAGGTCACCCTACTGGGGGACCATGAACCCTTTTTAAATTTGCCTACCTGCAGCAGCTCCCGCCCAACGCTGTTCGCAGGTTCCCCCGTCCAACCACAGTTAAGGGCCTACAGGAATTCAAGGAGATGGTCACCTTTTATCACCGTTTCCTGCCAACAGCAGCCGCAGTCATGCATCCGCTTTTCCACGGGATGGCTGGTCATCGCGGGGAGGTTGAGTGGTCCGTGGAAGCAACAGCGGCATTCGAGAGGGCTAAGGAGGCACTGGCTGAGGCCATGATGCTCGTCCACTCACGAGAGGATGCCCTGACTGCCCTGACGGTGGACGCTTCCGAGGTACCAGTTGGGGCAGTGTTGGAGAAGCTCATTGACGGATGCTGGTGGCCACTCGCCTTCTTCAGCATCTCAGTGGCACTCAGCACCGTTACAGCTCTTTCGACCGTGAGCTCCTGGCCCTGTATCACGCCGTACGCCATTTCCACTACTTCCTGGAGGGGAGGCCATTTATCGCTTAACCGCTAACCTTCGCGTTCGCCAAGATTTCAGACCCGTGGTCTGCCGACAGCAGATGCATTTGGCGTATATGTGTCTGAATACACAACCTCTATCTGTTTCGTGGAGGGCAAATTCAATAGGGTGGCCGACGCCTTAACGAGACCTGCAGTCCACGCGGTTCTCCAAGTCGCTGAGGGGATTAATTATTCCACCGTGGCAGCCTCTCAGCTGGTCGACAATGAGATGGCCGCCTATCATACGGCAGTTTTGGGCCTGCAGTTGCAGGATGTTGTCTGTGGTCCTGGGGGTGCAACGCTGCTGTGCGATGTCTCCACTGGAGTTCCACGACCCATCGTCCCCATCGTCTGGTGGCGCAGGGTGTTGGAGGTGCTCCACGGTCTCGCGCATCCCACCATCTGGGCAACAACGGCCCTGATAACCTCCTGCTTCATGTGGCACGGGCGGCGGAAGAAAGTTGGACTTTGGGTGAGCACTTCCATCCCGTGCCAGACCGCCAAGCTGCAATGACACGTGCGCGCGCCGTTGCAGGAGTTCACCATCCCTCGGCGGCGGTTTGACGTGGACATCGTGGGGCCGCTGCTGTCGTCCCGGGCGTTGACCTATCTACTCACCGTTGTCGACCGCTTCATGAGGTGGCCTGAAGCCATTCCGCTACCAGATTCTTCAACGGCCACTTGTGCTCGGGCCTTGGTGGCGCACTGGATCGCCCGGTTCGGGGTGCCACTGGACATAACATCCGACCGGGGGCCTCAGTTCACGTCGGAACTGTGGTCGGCCATGGCATGCCTCCTGAGTGTTCGGCTACACCACACGACGGCATATCATCCGCAGGCGAACGGCCTGGTGGAGCAGTTTCACCGTCAGCTCAAGGGCGCCCTGAAGGCAGGGCTCAATGATGGAGGTGGAGCAGCCTTCAGATGCTCTGCGATGTCTTTGGGAGACGGTGGGCAAGCTGGCGCCAGTGCCCACGTCTCATCATGGGTCCTTCCGTCCGCACGTTCCCTCTGCTCTGGAGCTCTGCCAGTTCGTCTTCCTGTACAGGGATGCGCATCAGACACCTCTCCAGCGGCCTTACGAGGGTCCCTTCCGGGGTCCTGGAACATGGCTTGTTCACTTTCGTCCTGGACATGGGGGTCGGCATGAGACTGTTTCAGTTGCAAGGCTGAAGCCGGCGCATATTGATATTGATCAGCCGGTGCTAGTAGCGCAGCCGCATAAGCGTACACTAATAGCTCATTTCTAATCATGTATAGTCATTCTTCAGACTGGTATCACACCAGCTTTTCACTGTACCTTGGTCCATGTGGCAATAAACTAATCTAAACTAAACTGGATTGGAGATTTTGCAGAGTCATCTAAGGTCATGTCCAATTTTCCACATGCAATGTATTGAGATGATCCAGAATGCACTGTACAGATCCAGTCAACTTTCTCTCATCTGACTGTTGGTATTTAACACTATTAAGATGCTCAGCTTGCCAAAAAATTAATTAGCTGGGCAATGAGTTTGATTTGATTCTCTTAAAATGTAACTGGCATAAAATGTAACGATTTTCATTCTTGCTCTTGTACAACCAGCAGAGAATGTCAGGAGCTCCAACGTCGTGGAATGATCGTCCGGCGCGATTGAGCTGCAATCCCCCCGATGCAGGAGCCGATCGCCCCGACGCGGAGGGCCCATCACCGGCTATGGGAGCCAAGATCGTCCTGTCAATGGATGGCTCGAGGCCTGTGCTGGTAGCGCGGCCCCATAAGCGAAGACACCCTCTGTCTAGGGTACCTCCCTCTCTGGCTACTCTGTCTCCTGCACCTGTTGGTCAGTCGCCCGTTCCAGTGCCGAGCGTGGTGTACACCCGGGCTGGTCACCGTGTTCACCCTCATGTCCGTTTCGTGCCTCGGGTACTTGGGGGGGGGGGGGGTCCTGTGGTGGTCTCTGGGGGGTAGACCATTCCTTGGATCATCCCCCTCACCGATTGAGGGACAAGGGAGTTGGTCTGTCACGGAGTTTTCCAGACCATCCTGGGTGTGTGCTCTCGGTGTGTGTGGTGTGGTCTCGCTGTTGGGATTAAAGGACTACTGTTTAAACCAGCCTAGCGTCTGGCCTTTTCCTGACCTCGTCCAGGCCGCCACAGGATGACTATTGTGGCTGGATATCAATAATGAGGAAATGGCGTACAGGAAGGAGACTGAGAACTCCATGACCAGGTGTTAAGACAACAACCTTTCTCTCAATGTCAGCAAGACAACGGAAATAGTGACCAACTTCAGGAAGCGAAGCAGCACACATACCCCGTTTGCATTGACGGCGATTGAAGTAGAGATGGTTGAAAGCGTTAAGTTCCTAGGAGTAAATATTACCAGCAACTTGTCCTGGACCACCCATATCGAAGCTATAGCCAAGAAAGCACAACCAACACCTCTACTTCCTTTGAAGGCTTAGGATGTTTGTCATGTCCCCAACAAGTTTCAACAACTTCTACTGATGCATCTTTTCGGGATTCTATCGGGATGCATCACAGCACGGTTTAGGAACAGCTTCATCCAAGACCGTGACTAATTGCAGAGAATTGTGGACACAGCCTAATGCATCACACAAGCTAACTTCCCTTCCGTTGAATAGGTTTACACTTCCCACTGCCTCGGCAAAGCCACCAGCATAATCAAGGACATGTCTCATTCCAATCACTCCCTCTTTTTCCCTCTCCCATCAGGCAAGTGGTACAGAAGTGTGAAAGCACACAGCTCCATATCATCACTCCTTCTTTTTCCCTCTCCCATCAGGCAAGTGGTACAGAAGTGTGAAAACACACAGCTCCAAATTCAGGGACAGTTTCTTCCCAGCTCCTATCAGGCTATTGAACCATCCTATCAACAATTAGAGAGCGGTCTTGAGCTATTATCTACCTCACTGGAGATCCTCAGGCTATCTTTAATCAGAGTTTACTAGAGTTATTGTTGCACTAAATGTTATTCCCTTTATCTTGTATCTGTACACTAATAGCTCAATTCTAATCATGTGTAGTCATTCTTCAGACTGGTATCACACCAGCTTTTCACTGTACCTTGGTCCATGTGGCAATAAGCTAATCTAAACTAAACCGGATTGGAGATTTTGCAGAGTCATCTAAGGTCATGTCCAATTTCCCACATGCAATGTATCAAGATGACCCAGAATGCACTGTACAGATCCAGGTTTGTCTCTCACCATGTTCTTGTGATTATCGATTAAGTTGATTATTTTGGAAGGCAAGTGAAATGCAAAAAGAAATCCCAAAGCTTGTTCTGGATATCAGTCATGAGCTGAGCATGCTGTCAGATGTCAACTTTCTCTGATCAGACTTTGTTGGTATTTAACACTATTAAGATGCTCAGCTTGCCAAAAAATTAATTAGCTGGGCAATGAGTTTGATTTGATTCTCTTAAAATGTAACTGGCATATCCTGGAGCCTGAGGCAGCTCACAGCATCATCAAAACTGAATGGTGACAAACAATTATATTTAACATTGGTGGTGAGACTGTCATAATTAAGGTAGAACATTCCTTGCCAGGTAAACTATCGCTTCTATGACGTGAATGGCTTCAGCTTCAACGTTATATACTTGTCATATTATATTTATTAATTTATATTAATTGTCAAGAACAGGTCATTCCTGCTTTGATCTCTCCCCCAACCCACCTGATCTTCAATACCTTGTTATAACCTATCGATTTTCATTCTTGCTCTTGTACAACCAGCAGAGAATGTCAGGAGCTCCAACGTGGTGGAAGGTTCGAGCAGCCATGAAGGGGGGCCCGATCGTCCGGCGTGGTTGAGCTGCAATCCCCCCGATGCAGGAGCCGATCGCCCCGACGCGGAGGGCCCATCACCGGCTACGGGAGCCATGATCGTCCTTTCAACGGAGGGCTCGAGGCCTGTGCTGGTAGCGCAGCCCCATAAGCGAAGACACCCTCTGTCTAGGGTACATCCCCTTCTGGCTACTCTGTCTCCTGCACCTGTTGGTCAGTCGCCCGTTCCTGTGCTGAGCATGGTGTACACCCGGGCTGGTCGCCGTGTACACCCTCATGTCCGTTTTGTGCCTCGGGTACTTGGGGGGGGGGGGGGGGTCCTGTGGCGGTCCCTGGGGGGTAGGCCACTCCTTGGATCATCCCCCTCACCGATTGAGGGACAGGGCGTTGGTCTGCCACGGGGTTTTCCAGACCATCCTGGGTGTGTGCTCTCAGTGTGTGTGGTGTAGTCTCGCTGTTGGGATTAAAGGACTCCTGTTTAAACCAGCCTAGCATCTGGCCTTTTCCTGAGACTGTCATAATTAAGGTAGAACATTGCTTTCCAGGAGTCAAGATCATCCTGGCAAATAAAGTATTATTGTGATTGTGATTGTGATTGTGATTGAACTTAAAGTGTTGTGCCATCATGCTCTTCCTTTGAGCAACAAAACACATGTAGTTTTATTTAGAAATACAGTGGAAACTGGCCCTTCGGCCCACAAGGTCCACATTGACCAACAATCACCCGTACACTAGTTCTATCCTACACTCTGGGGACAATGTACAGATGGCAATTATCCTATGAAATCCAGTCTTCGGAATGTGTGAAGAAACCAGAGCACAGGAAAATCTACAGGAGAATGTACAAACTCCGTACAGACAGAACCCGTAGACAGGATCGAACCCGGGTCCATGGTGCTGTAAGGCAGCAACTCAACCGCTGAACAATTGCGCCACCCCTATTCTATCCCATTCAAGTGACAAGATATTTTAAGATGGCTTCTTGGAGTTAATCAGAAGAGCTCTGTGCATTCCCCAAGGAGAGAATGCATCTGATTTGAGTCAGGTGGATAAACAAAGTCTGCTGCTGAAACTCAATGACTAAGAAAATAACTGAGCTGATGAACAAACATTCATAATGAGGAAAAGACCATTGCCATTCATCAGAAGAAATGTCAGCATTGCAGCACTGGTGACACAACTATCTGGTGCAACGTTTAAGGTAGAATGCAGTTCTGGATATGTAATCTAGCGCATGAAACATTTCAGGCAAATGCTGAATTGTTGACATCAAATCTCTCTGTATTGAGCTGGGGCCATGGACATAGGAACAACAGCTGCATTCAATTAATGGGGACTGGATTAACCCACCTGCACTTCATCAAAACCCAAAATCCACTCCTTAAATCACAAAGCAGGTCCATCTGGGAGGGTGGAGGTTCCGTTTTGAGGTTAAGACAAGCCTGGGATGGTCAACATCTCATCTCCAGTCAAGACTGAGCTACTGAGATAAGCTGAAGATCACCAGAGTCTCCTCACATGCCCACAGACAATCCACATGTGGAACTGGACCTTCTTATCACTACTGTCTTTCACTATAAGTAATTCTTATCACATGAGCCCCTCTCATGAGTGTGATGGTGTAGTCGTTGATAATCTGGTGTCATTCTCTTTATTGGCCTGGTCCTGTCAATTTCCCTTTCATTCATGGGCAGAGACGTGTACAGCATAAAAGCAAGCTCTTCAGCCCACTGTGTCCATGCTGACCATCGTGTCTGCCTATACTCATATCACATGTCTATATTAATTCCATATCCCTCTCCGTCTTGCTCATTCGGGTAATTTCAGATGTATTGTAAATGTTGTTTTTGTTCCTGCCTCAAACACACAGGATTTTAAAAAAGACATTATAAGCCAAAAGGGTGTCCAATGATGAGATAGGAGGTAATTTTTTCTTGGAGTCAGAGCCGGCAAGGTACTAAATGAGTACCTTGTGTCAGTATTCACCAAGGAAAAGAAAATGAGGGGCAGTGTGATCTGTACGTAGTATGCTAATATGCTGGGACAGTTTGTGGGGCTGAAATGACTAATTAGACGTGGCCAGCATGGCTTTGGCCAGCACAGACTATTAATAAATGGAAGCAAACAACAGTTTGGTGACAGTGTTGTTAATGTCTTTCTTTTGTCATTGATGATGTCAGTTGTTTTTTTTTAATTTATAACCAAGATGGTTGAGTTTTGTACAAATGGCATTGGGCTGGAAATGTACACTGTTAATTTATACAAATAAGTACCAGGAAAGCTAGGCCCCATAAACAGACATGTGTCCTGAATTTGCTGGCTGTGATTTCTCAGCTGTTCCCTACCAATGAACTCCACATGCATTGATTTTAAATCAATAATTTTTGTTTTAAAGTTTTTGATTTAAGAAAAATTAAAGTAATTTATATTTTTAATTTATTTTGATTACTTTTTAAAAGGTTCCACAAGTCAAGGACAGCTACTGAAGTTGGGGTCATGACTTTGCCAACTGAAAATATTTTGATGGCACACTAAAGGAATACATAATTATGGAGGTTCGGATGGTTATTTATGTGATTATTATACATCTGGCACCAAAACATATGGTACTTGAGGAACTCAGCAGGTTAAGCAGTATCTGGACATATGTAGGGTCTTGGCCTGAAATCTTGACCTTCCATTTGCCTCTACAAACGGAATTCTGCTTGACCCACTGAGTTCCCCCCGTTTTTCACTTTGCATTACAATAGCTGCACTCTTGTGTATCTTCATACTTCAGCATCAATATCTTGCTTCAAGAATTAGCCCATCTGTGATCAACATATTTCAAAATTTGACAGATTACATCTGAACTACCTGAAGGGTAGTACATATACCATGGGAGGATCAGATTACAAACTCTTTCCAAACACAATGTCTTGACATATGAAACATTCAGGTATGGAGCATAGAACAGTACAGCACAGGAATGGGCCCTTTGCCCACACTGATTGTGCCAAACATGATGAAATGCTAAACAAGTCTCCTGTACCTGACCTATTTCCCTCCATTCCCTGTATATTCAAGTGCCTATCCAAAAGCTGCTTAAATGCCGCTATTATATCTGCCTCCAGGCATTGACCATGCTCTGTATTAAAAAAAAATAGCCCCACACATCATCATATCATATCATATCATATATATATTAAAACTGTGTGGCCGTCTCCGCTTTGATGTCGCGCTCCGCCGAAACAGGACCCCCGGACGCCGCCGTTTTCCCCTCCGGCCCAGACGTTACGCTCGCGCTTTCCCGACGGTGCTCCCCGTCACGTTTGGACGTCGTTACCTACACCGTTTTTAATAAAATCCGTCCCCCCCCCCCTTTTTTCGAAAATCGAACTGCTCTCACCCATAGAACGTTGGTAAACATTCCAACATGCCATGTCACAATGCCCAAGGCTCACAGATGTCCAATCGGAACAGATCTCATTTACATCTGCCCCAGCCCCAGCCCCCAGCCTCCTGATGTTCCAGCACATTCCCATTGTGTGATGTCACAATGCCATCCCTCACAGATGGCCAATCGGAACGGATCTCATTTACATCTGCCTTGGCCCCAGCCCCAGCAGCCTGTGTTTGACATGTGACTGGGGGGACATTGCCGGCTCGTGTTGCCTTGGAAACCTTTTCAAGAACATTCTTCCCCAACGGTCATTCGGACTTCGTTTCTCGACAGCGATCGATCTAAACGCTGGATTTCTGCCGTTTTTTCATTTTTCATTTGACACATTTGTTTTCAAAAGGTAAACATAGACGATGTTTTCAATATTTATTTATATTTGAATAATTCTTTTTATTAAGTTCTCTGTTATTTGCTCCACCAAATTAACACACATTTTCCAGTTTTTTAAATATTCTTGCTTTATTCAAAGGACTCCACTTTGAAGAGATTGCTTTTTTCTTTGCCGATTTCCACAGCCGTGTTATCAAATGTTATCTTTATTTTCAATTTAATTCATATTGAACAGATAATTGTGTTTAAAAACCTTGCACATATCATCTGCTGTTTTAGACAAGTGATAATTTTATTTCATTTTCTGGTTTTCATTGCATATCTTTAATTTAGATTAGGCAAGTAATTTTTTAAAAATGCTTAAAAAAACCCCATTAAAAATCCGTTTTTAAAAAGTGTGGAAGCGCTTGATCACGTGTGTGGGAATAGAGAAAGAGTATTGGGGGTGATAGGGAGTGGGGAATAGATGGACTGGCCCTACCCCTCCCCCTCCCTCACTACCACCCCACTCTTTCCCCTCTCTCCCCCCACCCCTCTCCCCCTCCCTCCACACTCTTCCCCCTCCCTCCCCTACTCCATCTCACTCATCCCCATCCCTCCCCCACACCTCTCTCACCCTTCCCGATCCCTCTCTCCTCCCCAACCCCTCCCCCCCTCCTCCTCCCACCCCATCCCTCCCTCTCTTCCCCACCCCCCCTTCCCTCTTTCCCTCTACCCCTCTCCCCCTCCCTCCCTACTCTTCCACTTGTCCCCCCCTTCCCCGCTTAGTGTGTGTGACTCAGGGGGCGGGCACGCTTAGTGTGTGTGGCAACACACGCCCCTCCCCCCGAACTCCAGACGAACTTACAAAGGACCCGCTGTGTGTGACGACACGCGCTCCTCCTCCCCCCCCCCCAACAGCTTTGGTGCGTGAGACGCGCGCAGCATCTGAACGCTCAGCTGTTTTTCGAATTCTTCACCAACCATCATTCTGACTTGGTTAGTGAAGAGCAAAGTCCGGATTCTACAGCTGCATTCTGCTATAGCTTCTTTGTTCTTCAGATCTCAGTGCATCAACTCCTCACGCGCTGAACTTTCTCCTCACAGCTGGCACAGCTCGCGAAGCCCCGCCCACCTGCGCACCCCTCCCATCCTCTGCATGCTCATTCCAGCTGTGGGTTTCCAGAGAGTCAGAAGCCGGTGTTCCTTTGCTGTCAACGCTCGCTCCTGGGCGAACGCGTCTTGCCTTAGCGACTTTAAAAGGCTGTTGTCAGCTGCTGCGGGCGTTGCGAGGCCGAGTTACATCAACCCAATCCCCCTCCACACCCTCCTTCCCCCCCACCCTTCCCCCCTCTCCCTCCCCCCTCTCCCTTCCCCGCTCTCAGCCCCCCTCACCCACACTCCCTCTCCTCCTCCCCTCCACCCCCTCTCACTCTGTCTCTTGCCCTTCTATCTCTGTCCCTTTCTCTCTGTCCCCATTTTCTCTCTGCTCTCACTCGCTACCCCCCCCCCCCCCCCCCCTCTAGACGCGCCTGCGAGTTGATTGCTATGCGTCAGTGGATAGGGCAGTTATGGGTTAAAAGGAGCAAATTAATAATATTAGTATATTATATCAAGGGGGGTAGTTAGCGTGTGTGCGGGGGGTAGTTAGTGTGTGTGTTGCCGCATGCCACCCCCCCCCCCCCCAACCACACGTTGTGTGTGTGTAACGTAACTCGCAGAAAACCAGAGATTTTTACAATTTCAATTTAACTTTCAGAATTTCGATTTCGAGTTCAGAAATCCACTCCTTGGTCAATTATTTCCCCATATTTTGAATACAATTTATCACAAAACTCAATTTTTTAAATATAAACGCCGCTCACCAGCTGCTGACGTCACAATGCCCACCTGCCTCCAGGCCCACCTGCCTCCAGGCCCCCCCCCTGCCATTGTGGATTAAAATGCGCAGAAAGATCGAGAAAGTTCTGCAGAACAAAGATTCTACAGTTCCGTTCCGCTATAGCTTCTTTGTTCTACAGATCTCGGGGCAGTGACTCCTCACACTCTGAATCTACTCCTCTCTGCTATAGGATCACGCGCTTAAACTTCTGATCACTGTTGGCGCAGCTTGTGAAGCTCCACGCGCTCATTCCAGTTGTGGGTTTCCAGAGTCAGAAGCCGGTTCTCTCTCTCGCTCTTCATTTGGCAGCCCAGCTCCCCCCCCCCCCCCCTTCTCTACTCACCTCCTCCCCTCTCCTTCCTTCCTCTCTGCTCTCTACCAAAGATCCTATACACAATCATCTCTTCCTCCTCCACCTTCCTCCCCCAGCTCCCTCCCCTCCCCCACCCTCCCTCCCCTAAACCCCCCTTTCCCCTTCACACCCATCCACCCCTTCCCCCTTCACACCACCTCCCTTCCCCCCCACTCTCCCCCTCCCTTCCCATCCCTCCCCTCTCTCTCCATCTCTCTCTCTCCCCTCCTCCCCCCCTCCCTCCTCTCCATCTGTCTCCTGCCCTTCTGTCTCTGTCTCTCCCAATTCTCTCTCTGCCCTCACTCTCTACGCCCCCCCCCCTCTCTCTCTAGACGCGCCTGCGAGGTGGGGGCTATGCGTCAGTGGATAGGGCAGTTATGGGGTAAAATGAACAAATCAATAATATTAATATAATATCAAGGGGGGTAGTTAGTGTGTGTGTGGGGGGTGGTTAGTGTGTGTGAGACATTGCATGCCGCCCCACTTCCCCACTCCCCCAACCAGATGCAAAAAACGCGTAGGGATTTAACTTATGAGTTCAGAAATCCACTCTTTGGTCAATTATTTCCCCAGATTTTGAAGTCACAAAACTAAATTTTTAAATATAAACGGTGCTTCCCAGCTGCTGGCGTCACAATGCCCACATGCCCACCAATCCACGCCCACCTGCCTCCAGGCCCCGCCCTCCCGCCGCTGATTAAAAGGCGCAGAAAGATCGAGAAAATTCTGCAGAACAAACGTTCTATAGCTCCGTTCCGCTATAGCTTCTTTGTTCTACAGATCTCAAGGCAGCGATTGCTCACGCGCTGAAGCTCCTCATGACCGGCAGCGCAGCTCGTGAAGCCCTGCGTGCTCATTGAAGCTGTGGGTTTCCCCAAGTCAGACGCCGCTTCTCTCTCCCCCCACGCTCTCTCTCTCTCTCTCTCTCTCTCTCTCTCTCTCTCTCTCTCTCTCTCTCTCTCTCTCTCTCTCTCTCTCTCTCTCTCTCTCTGTCTCTCTCTCCCCCCACGCTCTCTCTCTCTCCTCTCTCTCTCTCTCTCTCTCTCTCTCTCTCTCTCTCTCTCTCTCTCTCTCTCTCCCCCTCTCTCCTCTCCCACGCTCACTCTCTCTCTCTCCCCACCATGCTCTCTATCTCTCTCTCTCCCAACCCCCTACCCTCCCCCACCGTCCCTCCCCTAAGCCCCCTCTACACCCTCCCCTCCAACGCCACCCCCCCCCCCACCTCCCCCCCCCCCCGTAACCGCACGTTGGGGAACAGACCCAACGGGTCTGCACTTGGTCACTCGTGGTGATCATGTACAGCCAACGTAGCGGGAACTTCGGAACTCGCGCAATCAACTTGTCCACTCTTGGCGCTAACGGCAGGTACCGTGAAACTTGTGAACTCGTGAAAAAAGTCAAACATGTTTGACTTTTTTCACGAGTCAAATCAAGTTTAAAATTGAAACATTTAGACTCGTTGTAAGAACGTAGGGCCCGTGCATTTACCTTTGTGATTCGTGCGTCTACCGTGGGAATTCTTTAAATTATTTCAGTGCCATTCACCCTCGAGTCTTAATCACAAAATTTAATTCACCCTCGACTAAATATTCTTTGTTTTTTTGGTAATTTTCGTCTTATTTTCCCTTGTGTACAATTTTATATATAATGTATTTTTGTCACATGAGCAAAATACATGAATGAACTCATTTCGTAAGTGTTTATTTTATTCAGCTTTAACATCCTAACAATATGTTAAAAAAAACTAGGAGTGAAAAAAAGTTTAATTACCACAGGAGTGGAAAATCATCTATTAGAATGATTAAAAAAAATTACAACATATACACACTGGGCTTCAGCTCTATCTACGTTTCGGGCTTTGATTACTGCAGTTATTTCTTGGAAATTAGCTATAAAAACCATGGAGTGTGTGATTTAATATATTTTTCTCCTACTAATATCTTTCTATATCCCTCCCCGAAAGCTCACAAAACCACCAAATATCAACTTTGGTAGCTACATTTCTACACAAAATAAAGTTACAGTTCAACAGTTGCATACAGCGATCCTCCAGTATTGCCATTGATAAATGTATGATCACACTAGCTCATCTGGTCTTCCCTAAACGGTTATATTACAGTAAATTTGGGAAATATCCAGTTAGTTTAAAAATTAGAAAACCATAGGTATAGATAAAAAAAACATATCAAAGTTCCAGCTCCACTGCCATTAAAACCAATGAGCTTACTAACCACTTTAATGGCAATGTCTTTTTTTAAGTAATAAAAACAAAATCTGGATAAATTACGTCATTCACCATTCACGCTTCACCCACCCCTCGAGTTTCATTCACTCCATAAAATAATTTCATTTGCGCTTGGGTGAACCATTCACCAGTTTAAGAAGCACATTTAGCGCATTGCATCTGTAAAGTGAAATCAGACTTCAGGAAGGGTGTCCAAACTTCTAGACAGCAACGGGCCATGCGTAGCTGCTTTCTGACATGAATCAATGAACATTGGATTTTCCTGACGCGTAGATTTATAACCAATAGCGATTACAAAATTACAAGTTTCCTGATTTACAGCCTGTAAACGATCACAAGCATCACTCGGTCACAGCCCACATTGATCAGTCCGAACTAACATTATCAGCATGAATAGAGTATTCACAAAGGGATTTTTTTTCCTCTTCCAAGTACATTCTATAAATAGATTGCTGGGTTTTCTCCGCTCTATCTTTCGCTCAGGCGCCTTTCCTCCCCTTCCATCAGTTTACGATTCACTTCTCTCCACTATCTTTCCTCTCAGATCACATTCTCGCTCCTTTTTTACTCAGTGGGCAGGCAGCATCACTGGAGAGAAGGAATTGGTGACGGGGTGACGTTGTGCTGTTTGATTGCCCCCTGTCAGCTCCAGCTTTTTGTGTCTATCTTCGGTTTAAACCAGCATCAGCAGGCAGTTCCTGTCCTACACTTTATTCCTTTCTTGGGTCTTCGGGCAAATGTTGCCTTCTACACGAACAGTCTTGGATGATATTGTTTGTGTGTGTGTAAGAGAGAGAGAGAGAGAGAGAATTAATGTGTGTGTGAATAGGCATATTTTAGGAGATGCCGCGGTTTACATTGGCATTGCCCTCTTGAGATTCCTTTGTGGCGGAGAGCGCTGACCGGTAACCCTGGGTCTTGCGGTCCGGCCAAGAGGAGGTGATGTGGACACGATTTCAGTTAAAGTTCTAGAGGAACATTGCTTCCGATCGATGTCTCTTATGCACTCCTCAGAAGAACTGGGTGCACTCTTCACCATTATGGCTCCCAGCCTACAGGTTTCTGATCTGAACAACTAACTTCTTCCCTATTTCTCCTCCACCCACCCCCCGCCCCCCACCCCCCTATTTCCCTCTCCTCCTCGGCGCTCTTGTTCACTCACACCTTCCCTCCCTCCCTCCCTCCCTCCCTCCCTCCCTCCCTCCCTCCCTCCCTCCCTCTTGCAGGGCTTGGTTCAAAGGGGGCAACGAGCCAAGCGGGGTCTGAACCCTTTCTGAAAAGAAGCGCAAAGAGAAAAAAAAAGTATAGTAAAGCGCTCCAAACTTCGTTTAAAATAAGTAAATGCGACCTTGGCTAATACTTTAAAAATAAATCCTTATACAAAACCAACACCCTACAAACTCTGTATCACACGCTGCCTGTTGCCTTGTGGGGTGTTTGTGTTGGAGAGAGGGGGTGTGGGTGTGGAGGGGACCCGATGTGAATGTTACCACTATAGGATGGCGAGGTTCGGCTCTGAGCTGCAGTGAGAGAGAGCAGAGAGAGAGAGAGGGAGAGAGAGTGCGTGTGCACGTCAGCAGCAAAGTCATATACAACGGGCTGTATACAACGGGCTTGTACGCGGTGGCAAGAGATGTTTCCTTTGTTCTTGTCCGGGGCTTCAGAGAGATGGGAGAGAATTAAGCCTCCCTCGCACACCACTCCTAACCCAAGAGCCTTGTCACCCCCGGCAGATTAATTCACCCCCCCTCCCCAACCTCCCTCTACCTCAACTCACGCCTGGGCACCAAAGCAGCTCAGGAGGCGAACCCTGAGCTCCGTCTCCCAACAATCTGATGTGAAAGAACAGTTATGAAAACATACCTTCATTCACGGTTGGCTCAAGAGTAACGGGAGAGGAGTTTGCTAACCTGGGAGAGGAACTTGGAACATCGCATAAATGACATACCCGTGGGAACTCGGTTAAACACTTGATCATAAACGTGAAATCCCGTACACAACCACGAGTCTGTTTTTTTTCTTTCACTTGGGGTCACTCGTGGGTGGACTCGCACCGTGAGACAGGCCCTTTATACCTTCTAATCCAGGCAGCATTCTGTTAAACCTCTTCTGCACCCTTTCCAAACCCTCCACATCCTTCTTGTAATGGGGTGACGAGAACCGCACACAATTCTCCAAGCAGTTGAGAGTGTTCACCCGATGCCAGAACTCCATCATCCGGCGAGAGGGCCTGAAGCATCGGGCTGCCGTAGCGGCGACTGTGGATGCCTCAATAGGCCCGACTATGGGTGAACTGGGGATGGGACTGGACTTTGCTGCCTTCTGGATGTTTTTATGTTTATTGTTAAATTCTTTGATGTTGTGTCTTATCTTTATTTGTGTGCTGCATGGCAAGTCAAATTTCACCACCAATTGATGTATGTGATAATAAATGTCCTATCCACAACTGTTAATTTATGTGTCATCTGCAAATTTACTAACAAACCCATTTACATCCAAGTTGTTCAACATCTGTATATATGTTTTCTACATATAAACAAACACAGTTTTCAACATATATCCCTGTAGAATTGCACTGGCACTGGTCACAGACATTCCAACCAGAATAACAAACTTCCACTACATCCCTCTATCTATGAACCTATGCTTGTTTCAGCACAAATATCATAGGCTGGCCACAGTCATCATATGTAGGACCCACAGCATTGCAAAGGTTCTAAAACATAAACTACTACAAAAAGGAAAACCAAGGACAAGAGGTATAAGGTTTGGAAAAAGTGATATTGTAGCAAGACCAAACGGGTAGATAAAATCGTTTTATTGTAAAAACAAGATTTAAACTAAATGGGTATCCAGACGAGGGAAAACAGTTCTTGAGATTTTTTTAACTCGAAGAGCATCAGCTGGACAACTGTCAACAGCCCATGCACGAACCCTGTCACGTGACAGGAATCTGGCCTCTGATGAGTGTTCTGTAATAAGCAGTTTCTATGTCATAAGCCGCTACATGACATAGAAACATAGAAAATAGGTGCAGGAGTAGGCCATTCTGCACTTCGAGCACTTCGAACCTGACTTCTCTCCATACCCCCTGATCCCTTTAGCCACAAGGGACACATCTAACTCCCTCTTAAATATAGCCAATGAACTGGTCTCAACTACCTTCTGTGGCAGAGAATTCCACAGACCCTCCCACCCCCAGAACCAGAGGAAAGAAAATGAGCGGGAGTCCGAATAAGGCGGCCGAACCATGTGGACACAGGGCCAGTGAACGAAGGCACTTCAGGCGCAACAGGCAGAGGCAACAGTGGGTGCGGGATGGCCGGCCGACGACCTCTATGTCAGGGCTGGGCCACCGATACGGGCTAATGACATCGAGATGAGCAGGTTTGAGACGAGCCACTGAAACGACATCCTGATGGCCTCCGATGTTCAGAACGAAGGTCGCGACCCCGCTGCAGCACCCGGAAGGGACCCTTAAAAGGGCGCTGCAGCGGGGTCCGGAATGAGTCCCTGCGAACAAAAACTAATTGACAGTCCTTGAGGGCAGGCGGGACATGGGAAGTGGCAAATCCATGGTGAGTGGTCGGGACAGGGGCAAGCTTGCCCACCTGCTTGTGAAGGCGCACAAGCACAGATAAAGGGGGCTGTGGGATTTCAGTTACATTAGGATTGGCCTTGATTTTACAGAACGGTGGGTGGGCTCAAGGGGCAGAGAGGGAGGGAGGAGGGAGGGAGAGAACGAGAGAGGGAGGGAATAAGGCAGGCAGAGAAAAGGGGAAGGGGGAGAGAGGGGGCGGGGAGGTAGAGAGGGAGAGGAGAGAGAGAGGGAGGGATGGAGGGAGAGAGAGCAGCGACTGAGACACATGAGAGCAGGTTAAAAAAACAAAGACAACAATAATTATTGGAGGCAACGAAAGCTGCCTTGCATTGTAAATACGTTATTTCTAAGCTTTCCCCCCAGTCTAGTTCAGTCAATAAAACACTGATGCAAGCACTGGAACAACTAAACTTTATTTTTGGATTGCACAACAAATTCCCCTATACGATACCTAAACCACCGCGGCTTCGATCCTTTTATCTGTCAGGCCAAGCCCTTCAGCCTCATGCAAGCAGAGACATTCCAAAAGGTCATGCAGTCCCAAGCGCTCTTCCAGAAGGTCGACAAAGGACCTTGTGGAGGCTGCCTTTTACAGGTCCCCGAACCTTGAGGGGCCAAACTACAGAGGGGAGGTCCCCTTACAATCCAATCAAACATATTAATTACATTATAGACAGTTCCCCAACCCAATAACCGATTTCATTTCGGAGTCACGTGAGTGACTTCGTGAAGAGCCCGCCGGCGCGCATGCTCGACATATCGTCGTACCGCGTTGCTGCGACGGCTGGCAGTGGAGCGCGCTCCTCGCCAGCCCTTCATAAGGGGCCACGGAGGTAAGTATTCTACCTTTAGTTGGTGGTCCTTGTTGTCTGATTATGTCTTGCAGCAAGGACATGGATGGGAGTTTCAAGGGCCGGAGGACGTCAGGACGAGTTCGCCGGTCAACAGTTCCGGGGCCATTACCATCGGCAGTACCTGCAGCGCAGGCCGGGACTCGGGCGGAGATGTGGGTAAGCCCTGTGTTTACAGGTCCAAATCCGCCAGCACACCACAGCTCGGAGGAGTTCGACGAGGAGGAGTGTGGTGTGCCGCCAGAGCAGGGGGACCCTGCCATGGCAGTCAGGTCGTCAGCGGGCTCGCTGGCGACCTCGAGCAGGGCACGTGCCGTTGCACGGCCTGTTCCACTCAGCCCTCCGAGAAGGGGGAGGGCAGGAGCCCAGAAGCCTAACCCTGTTAGGGCTAAGGCATTGCCTGCCGCGGAGGAGCGGTCAGGTTCCAGGGCGAGACCCGGGGCGGCTGTGAGGTCCAGCCGGCACACCCCGACTCTCGACGCCGGGACGGGTCGGTTGAGTCGGGTCTCGTCACGGTCGCCGAGCCCCCCATGGATGGGTGGGCGAGACCATGCGTCGGCAAGGTCCACGATGTGCGCAGCCGGCAAGACTGCGCGGGCCCCAGGCAGCCATGCTTTGGCTGGTGCCGACACCACGCCGCAAGTGCCCTTAGTGGCAGCGGCTTCAGCTCACGCTAAACGGAGGCGGTTGAACACGCCCACGCAGGAATCGCGCAGTTTCGCCTCGGCGGCTGTCAGCGACAACTACCGGCACCGGCAGGGCCTCGACGAGGTGCGGGCCGATGACAGGAGCCCGGTTTTCTTTTCAGAGCCGGAGGACTCCGACCACCTGAGTGTTCAGGGTGAAGGGCGTATTGACCGTATGGAGCGGCTGCTGGAACTCCTGCTTCAACGTCAACAACAGCAGGGCAACAACAGGCACAGGGCGTCTTCACCAACATCTACTATCAGCCTGGAGCAGCAGGAGGAGGAGGTTCTGGTGGATCTCGTACCACCTCCGTTGGAGGTGCCAGCGGAGGAACTCTTGGATGTGGCGACCAAATTCGCGGCCCCACATTCATCTGGTCTTCCTCTAAATGCAAAGCTGGCAGCCACAGTGGACTTTCTTAATAATCAGGTGCTGCAGGAAGAAGTCCTCATCCAGGCTATGAGCCGTCACAAGGCTCCATCAAACTGCAACTCCCTCAACGTGCCTGTGGTCAATACGCCAATATGGGGCAACATCAGTGCGGCTATCCGTCAACAGGAGCTAAAATTGCAGCGGATCCTGAAACTCCTCACGGCCGGTATTACCGCCTTTGCGCGGTCGGTGGATGGGGACGAACTGAATTTGGACCAGGAAGATGCCCTGGCCCTATTGTGCGCGACCCAGCACGAAATCAACGGGTTTCGCAAAAACAGCATCCGCCCAGCACTCAACCCAAAGTTTGCAGGATTGTGCAAACCACCGCCGCCGCCGCCGCCCCGTCAGCTCTTTGGTGAGGACCTCTCGAAGAGAGTCAAAGAGCTTGACGAACAAGCCAAAACGGTGGGGATCATGCGCTCTCAGAGTGCCCCCACACCGTCAGGCTCAAAAGCTCCATACATTCGCTCACGAGGGTCGGCCAGTGCCTCCACGAGGACTCACCCTCTAGCTCCACAACGACAACAGCACCAGAACCAGCACCAAGGGTATTTTTTAGGACAGGGTCGGCAGAGACCTTTTTGGAAATCGAAGACGCCGCGCCCTCAAGCCAACCCAGCACCTCCACGGCCACCCACACGTGTCAAGGACCGCCGGTAACCACGGAGGTGAGGGGGTCTGGTTCTCTTTTTTCTCTTTGTTTAACTTCCCATGTTGGTGGTCGTTTACGGTTGTTTTTGGGTGCATGGGGTAATTTTACTGGTGATGAGTATGTGTTGCGGAATATTCAGGGGCATAAAATTGAGTTTATTAATGGCGACATTCCTCCATCCCAGCACATGCCTGGTCGTACGTTTAAATTGTCTGCTGCAGAACAGGCAGCAGGTTATAAGGAAATTTTAAGTCTGGAACAGAAGGGTGTGATTGAGAAAACGGTGCATGAGCCAATTGAATTTGTTTCGAACATATTTACTAGACCGAAGAAGGATGGAGGCTGTCGTGTCATTATTGATCTAACCCATTTGAATACGTTTGTAACATATACTCATTTTAAAATGGATACGTTTGAAACAGCCAAATCATTGATTTCTCATGGTTGCTTTATGGCATGCATCGATTTGAGGGATGCATATTATTTCAGTATCCATCCAGAAATATGATAGAAGGTTTTTGAAATTTATCTGGATGGGGCAACTTTGGCAGTATAAGGCTTTGCCTAATGGGCTCACTACAGCCCCTAGATTGTTCACTAAATTGGTGAAGCCAATCATGGCTTATTTGAGACAACGACATCATATAGTTATGGCCTATTTAGATGATGTCTTTATTGTGGGCCACACCCTGCAATTGGCTGAACAGGGTGTTGCAGCTGCTGTCAATATATTTCAACAATTAGGATTCATTGTCCATCCAGAGAAATCGAAGTTCTGCCCTGCCCAGGTAATTAATTACCTAGGGTTCACGGTGAACTCAATGAGCATGAGGATAACTATACCAATTAACAAAATTGAGGAAGTCACTCAGGTGTGCAGAGATTTAATTGGCACCAATATACCATCGATTCGGCATACAGCCACAGTAATTGGCAAGCTAGTGGCTTTGTTTCCGGCAGCACGATATGGAACTTTGCATTATCAGAATTTGCAAAGAGCTAAAATTACTGCGTTAAAACGGAACGCTGGTCATTATGATCGATCAATGCAGCTGCCGTCCGAAGCGATAACTGAGTTGCAATGGTGGGTGTGTCACATTAGCAACTCATTCAAGCCTGTTAGGGAGGCTAATCCGGTGGTATATTTACAGACTGATGTAAGCTCCAATGGCTGGGGAGCTACTGATAATTGCTCTAGTTGTGGGGGCAGATGGGACACCCTTGAGTCATCGATGTTGTTGACTCAAGGGATTAACTATTTGGAGTTGCTGGCAGCATTCCACGGACTTTGTGCATATTGTTCCAAGCTTGTTGGAGCACACGTCCGTCTCCAAATAGACAACACCACAGCTGTGGCATATTTAAACCATATGGGTGGTACCAGGTCAGTTTCATGTGACAAATTGGCTAACTCAATTTGGCTCTGGTGTGTTCAAAGAGACATTTGGATTTCAGCTACCTATTTGCCAGGTGAGCTTAACACTGTGGCGGACACCAGGTCACGCAAATTTAATGACAATATTGAATGGATGTTGCATCCTGAGATTTTTTCTAAAGTCACAGCCAAATTTGGTAAACCGGACATTGACCTTTTTGCGTCACGGTTAAACCATCAGGTACCAGCCTACGTTTCATGGGAACCAGATCCTGGGGCAATAGCGCTAGATGCATTCTCGCTGGACTGGGGGAATTGGTTTTTCTATGCCTTCCCCCGTTTTGCCTCATCAGTCGGGTATTGCGAAAGATTCAGGCAGATGCTGCCAAGGGCATCCTTATTATACCCGACTGGCCCACACAGCCTTGGTATCCGGTGGTCTTTGACATGCTCAACGAACCTTGGGTCCTTTTGGAGGGTTGCCCACAATTGGTTACTCACCCTGTCTCAGGGGAGCCACATCCCTGCCATGGCTTTTTAAATTTGTTGGCTTGCAGGTTCTGAACAGGCCGTTAGTCCAATATGGCCTCTCGGCTCGGACCATGGATACCATCGGGGCGTCGTGTCGAGAGTCCACAAGGCGAAGATACCGCTCGCATATTAAGAAGTGGGAAGCCTACTGCAGCCGCTCTCGCATCACGTATGATGACATGACAATAACCGACGTCCTGGAATTCCTCGCGGGGTTGCACCATGATGAACACTTAAGTTACAGTGCCATCAACAGCGCCAGAAGTGCGCTATCATTCTACCTCAATATTGAGGTAGGATCCAATAGGCTAGTGTCCAGACTCATGCGGGGTATATTCAATATGAATCCGCCTACACCACACTATAGTATCACCTGGGATGTCAGGGACGTATTAACCCTGCTTAGGACGTGGTCTCCCATGGAAGGGCTCCAACTGGACCAACTCACCATGAAGCTGGTGATGTTACTAGCGCTGACTTCAGCTCAGAGGGTACAGACACTACACAAACTTCGTGTCGACAGAATGATTTCTACCCCTACAGAAGTAGTCTTTTTTATTGACGAGCTACTAAAGCAGCATAGACCTGGGTGCACAGGGCTGCAACTGAAGTTCCCGGCATACCCCGCAGATGCTAGGCTATGTTTAGCCTCACATATCCGCCACTATGTCAAGGTGACGGCACGCATCAGAGGAATGGAGAGATACCTGCTTGTCACTCATAAGAGACCTCATCATCGAGTGACAGTCCAGACGATATCCAGGTGGCTGCGAGTCGTCTTGGGTAAGTCAGATATCGACACTAATGTGTTCAAGTCTCATTCCACCAGGGCTGCATCGACGTCAGCGGCGAGGAATATGGAGGTGCCTATGGACCAACTTCTCGCCACAGCAGGATGGGCTAATGAAGCTGTGTTCCAGCGTTTTTATAACAAGCCTGTTGCTGCTCCTCTACAGTTCGCAGAAGCCGTGCTGAATGCAGGTTCAGAACGTGGAGATGTCCCCGCATGAGGGGTTTTGATTTGTTATTAATAAATATGCTCTTGTTTTGCAGTATGAGCTATTGAGCCAGTTTGTTCCTCCCATCCATCCCTGGTAGTGGTGTGTCAGCATGGACGTGGTCCAGGGCGTGTAATCACAGAAGCTTTGAAGTCTTCACGAAGTCACTCACGTGACTCCGAAATGAAATAGTAAGATTGAACGAGAACTTACCAGTTCGAAGGTTGATCTTTATTTTATGAGGAGTCGAAGTGAGGGATTTCGTGCCCTCCTCGCCCAACCCTCAATCACCTTCATCTGGTAATCTTAGTCACTTCAATCTTACTATGCGAAGTCATTTCTATTGTTGGGTTCTGTGATTCCACGCCGCTACTTTGAAGTATGTCGAGCATGCACGCCGGCGGGCTCTTCACGAAATCCCTCACTTCGACTCCTCATAAAATAAAGATCAACCTTCGAACTGGTAAGTTCTCGTTCAATCTTACTATTCCCCCCCATACATTGTTTCAAGTAATGCTTTAGGAGAAAGCTAACAGAACTTGAATAACACAACATTTACCCTGGAATCCAAATGAAACATCCAGAACTTAACACTTTTAACCAATCAACGACAGCAGGGGAACTGTCTAGCAACATTATTTACAATATGTACACTTAATTTGCATTAATCCAATCAGCTTCATGCATTTTACACTTCCTTGGAGGTCCTCCGCAGAAATCACATTTATTCTATCAATTGAATATGCAACACTGAATTGGGCCCTAGACTTACTGGCACCATTCAGAAGCTTGTCTTATTTCTGCAGAGCACCAGACTTGACCAAAATGGCCTAACAATACATGAGTCCTCACTAAATGTTGGTGCGATGGCTGCTCTGATTTAGCCAGGATTTACAGCATAACACTGTACAAGTGAGTAACAGAAGTAGGCATTTACATAGATCTGTTTTGCCTTGTTCTTCTTCGTGTTGTTAACATGCGCCCGCAGAAAAAAAACAACAAATAGCACACAGGAAGCATTTTTTTTTAAATTTCAGGAAATACCTTCAAATTCCAGGAAATTTGTGATTTTATTTAAGGAATTTTTTTTTGAGGTGTGGTAGCATTGGATAGGATGCTGATCTCTGCTCCCGTGTCGACAAGGAATCGGAGCCCAGAACGACAGTCCCAGACGTGGAGGCGATGTTTCTGGCCGACTGCGATATCCTCTACTGGCGATTGGCCAAAGCTTTTCCTGGATGAGAGCATGGAGAATGGCATCAGCAGGCCTCCGCACCCCAGCTTTAGTGGTAGGAACACCACAGATGCTTACCGGTGTGTCACTGTGTTGTTGGTGGAAGGTGGGAACGGCCGTCTTGGAGCTGCAGACACCCGGCTGATGGAAACGCCGTCCTGCTGCTTGGCTTGCCACAGCTCATCCGCCTTTTTGGCTAGTTGCAGGGGGTCTGTGAAGTCGCTGCCGGCAAGGAGCAGGCAGATGTCATCCAGCATCTGCTCAAGAAACACCCGCCCAAAGGGAAGACAAGGCCGGTGACCATCCATCAGCGAGAACATTTTGCTCATCAGTTCTGACTGCTTGCAGTCGCCGACTCCGTCCGTATGCAAGATCCTGAAGACCCGATCGCGGCAGCTGAGCCTGAAAGTATGCAGTAGCAGTGCCTTGAGGCCCTCGTACTTGCCTTCAGCTGGCGCTTGATGGAGGTAAGGAATTAAGCGACTTGCAGCACGCCGACCACATACAAATATCTGTTTGAATTGGCAGTAATGTGTCGGACCAGAAACTGGGCCTTGATGTGCTGGAACCATACCTGAGGTTGTGACGCCCAGAAAATGGGCAGCTTTAGTGAAACTGCATTTTGTTGGGCCAGGTTTGCGTCGAGGCAATTGGCTGCATTCATAACATCGGGTCCAAAAACATTCGGATCAATGTGGTCACCAATGTAGTGAGACCAAACAGGTACAGTAAAATAGTTTTATTGTAAAAAGAATATTTAAACTACATGTTTAAGAAGGAACTGCAGATGCTGGAAAATCAAAGGTAGACATAAATGCTGGAGAAACTCAGCGGGTGAGGCAGCATCTATGGAGCGAAGGCAATAGACAACATTTCGGGTTGAGACCCTTCTTCAGACTGATGTGAGGGTGGAGGGGTGGGAAAAAGAAAGGAAGAGGCGGAGACAGTGTGCTGTGGGAGAGCTGGAAAGGGGAGGGGAAAGAAGGAGAAAGCAGGGACTACCTGAAATTGGCAAAGTCAATGATCATACCGCTGGGGTGTAAACTACCCAAGCAAAATATGAGGTGCTGCTCCTCCAATTTACAGTGGGCCTCACTATGGCCATGGAGGAGGCCCAGGACACAAAGGTCGGATTCGGAATGGGAAGGGGAGTTGAAGTGCTGAGCCACTGGGAGATCAGGTTGGTTATTGCGAACCGAGCGGAGGTGTTAGGCGAAGCGGTCGCCAATGTAGAGCAGTTGACACGTAGAGCAGCAGATGCAGTAGTTAAGGTTGGAGGAGGTGCAGGTGAACCACTGCTGCACCTGTAAAAGACTGCTTTGGTCCTTGAATGGAGCCAAGGGTGGAGGTAAAGCGACAAGTGTAGCGCTTCCTGCGGTTGCAAGGGAAAGTGCCAGGAGAGGGGGTGGTTTGGGTGGGAAGGGATGAATTGACCTCACAATCCGAATCTGATCTTTCTGTCCTGGGCCTCTTCCATGGCCGGAATGAGGCCCACCGTAAATTGGAGGAACAGCACCTCATATTTTGCTTTGGTAGTTTACACCCCAGCGGCAAGAATATTGACTTCTTCAATTTTAGGTAGTCCCTGCTTCCTCCTTCTTTCCCCTCCCCTTCCCAACTCTCCCCCAGCCCACTGTCTCCCCCCCTTTCTTTAAAGTACATCGTATCTGGTTGAGGGAAATTTTGTTTTAGCTCTTGTTAACACAAAGTGCACCAGCTGGACAACTGATAACTGTCAACTGCCCGCGCACGAACCTTGTCAAGTGACAGGGTTCCGGCCTCTGATAAGGGTTATGAAATATGCAGCTTGACCACTAGGTGCCGCTACAATATAAAGTTAAATTCAGAATTGATCTGAAGACTTGTGTAATATGTAATGAGAATAGCAACATTGACAGTTTTATATGCACAGAATATGCAAGATTACGCCATCATTTTGAGCAACGAGTTGGCATAATTAAGAAAGCTTCAGTGCAAGGCCTGTGCTATTAATTCACAACCAATCTGTTGGTATCCCCAAGGCCTGCTCCAGTGGGTCATATATCGGCTCGCATCACACCAGACTAAGTCGATCCAATGTGTTGATGACTGTCTTCTGTATGTTGTTGCCTGCCATTTTGCTCCTGTGCATTGCTTTTTAGGAGGCTGCAGGGTGGCTGCAAGGTATGAAGAGGAGGAGATCGCAAATATCCATGTAGAATAAATAGTTATGAGTCAATAGGTGCAGCTTCAGATTGCATTATCTCACCCAGAACATTCTGGGCTGGTTGGCTGAATGTAAATTTACCTTTGGGAAATTTACCCCACTGCACAAGAAGGGGGCAAAGCAGAATAGGGGGAACTACAGGACGGTTAGTCTGACTTTGGTGGTTGGTAAGATTTCAGAGTTCATTCTAAAGGATGAGGTTACAAAGTACCTAGTAGTTCACGATAAAATAGGCCAAAGTCGGCATGGCTTTGTGAAGGGGAAGTCTTGCTTGACAACTTTGTTGGAATTCTATGAAGAAGTAAATAGCAGGATGGACAAAGGAGTCAGTAGATGTTGTTTCCTTCGACTTCCAGAAAGCCTTTGATAAAGTGCCACTCGTGAGGCTGCGGAGAGCCCACGGTATCAAAGGGCAGATACTATCTTGGATAGCAGGTTGGCTGGATGGCAGAAGACAAAGTGTGGCGATAAAATGGGCTTATTCTGGTTGGCTCCAATGACTAGTGGAGTTCCGCAGGGATCAATGCTGGGGCTGCTACTCTTCACGTTGTATATTAATGATTTGGATGAGACTTTGTGGCCAAGTTTGCAGATTATACGAAAATAGGTGGAGGGGTAGGTATTGTAGAGAAAGCAGGGACTCTGCAGAAGGACTTGGACAGGTTGTGAGAGTTGGCAGATGGAATATAGTGTAGCAAAGTGTGGAATCATGCATTTTGGTAGTAGGAATAAAGGCGTAGACTATTTTCTAAATGGGGAGTGAATCCAGAAATCGGAGTTGCAAAGGGACTTGGAAGTGCTCGTGCAGGATTCCCAAAAAGTTAATCTGCGAGTTGAATTAGTAGTAAAGAAAGCAAACTCAATGCTAGCATTTATTTCAAGAGGGCTTGTATAAAAAAAAACAGGGATTTAATGTTAAGGCTCTATAAGGTGCCGATAAGGCTGCATTTGGAGAATTCTGACCAATCTTGGGCACCATATCTGAGGAAGGATATGTTGGCTCTGAAGAGGTTCCAGAGGAGGTTTACAAGAATGATCCAAGGAATTAGTAGGTTAACCTATGATGAACATTTGTCGGCACTGGGCCTGTACTTGCTGGTGTTTAGAAGAATGAGGGGGGACCTCAATGAAAGATACTGAATAGTGAAAGGCTTAGATAGAGTGGATGTGGAGAGGATGTTTCCACTAGTGGGAGAGTCTAGGATTAGAGGTCATAGCCTCAGAATTAAAGGATGTTCCTTTAAGGAAATGAGGAGAAATTTAGTGAGGGTGGTGAATTTGTGGAATTTTGCAACAAGGCTTTGGAAGCCAAGTTAGTGGATATTTTTAAGGCAGTGATAGATAGATTCTTGGTTAGTACATGTGTCAGAGGTTATGGAGAGAAGGCAAGAGCATGGGGTTAGGAGGGAGAGATAGATCAGCCATGATTGAATTGTATAGTAGACTTGATGGGCTGAACAGCCTAATTCTGCTATCACTTATGACCGTATGAATAGTAAGATCAGAAATGTATTCACATGGCAGAAGGTAGCCAGGAGGTTCTTCCTTGGGAACCTAATGGGATAGAGCCTCAGTCGTCAGCTGAAGGGCAATTGTTGACTCTCATGGCAACCTCAAACGCCCTTGAATGCTGCATCTATGAGCCGTGGCAACAGAACTGAGGTTGTGTTGCAAGACTCAGCCTTTGCATGACTTCTGCTTGTTCATTATTGGAAGATGAGAGATTAACCATCACTGCACAATTATGAAGTATAAGCGGTGAAAAATAAGTGCCCACAAATTCCATGAAAGCTAGGACTTTAGACTCTGCCTAAAGCCATGCCAGGGTGAGGAGAGGATTCCTGCATGCTGGTAAGAATGCTGCATAAAGGGGTGGGGAGTTTAGACTGAAGAAGAGTCTTGACCCGAAACATCATCCATTCCTTCTCTCCAGAGATGCTGCCAGTCCCGCTGAGTTACTCCTGCATTTTGTGTCTATCTTCAAATGACATCACACGCTCCAGAAGGCTGTGCGGACGCATGATGACGCACGCGCCCGTCACGAGTCAGTCACTACCAACCTGCCCCGTAAATGATGGCCAAGTGGGACAGGCCCATTAGGCAGCAGTGTGCATTTTTACGGGCTGGTACGTGAAATCAGATTAAGGCCACAGCACACATCGTGTGGGCAGTGTATGGGTCAAACAGACCGGAGGCAACACTGCAGCATTCTGCAGCAATATTTTTCAGTGTTATTCAAATTAACCTCCGTAATCTTTCATATTTATGTAAGTTAAAAGCCATTTTTAACTTGAGCTGAAAATGTAGTTTGTAAACTGACACTAAACTTTCTTCATATGCATTTAACATCCAAACCCTATGACTCAATACAAGTTGCGTGACATACTTAAATTGCACTTGCATTGAAGGAAACTTCTTGATTAGATGCAAAAAACAACTTACTTTCATGTATCTTAAATGCATTTAAGTACATTGTAACAACTATTAAATTAAACATTTAAAGTGCCTGCAGCATTTAGTACATGCAGTACCATAGCACAAACAATTGGCAGCAATAAATTAGCATTTTCAAAAAGGCGTGGCACAATTGTTTCTATTATTCACACAGGTATATTTTAAAGTTCACACACTTTCTTCTTGTAACTTTAATGGAAAGTGTTGTGCAATTCTTGTTTGACTAACAGACTCGTGAATTAAATATTGCCAAACACTGAATAAATTGATCTAGAATTGTACTAATGGAGTTATAAAGCAAGCTTTGGAATAAGAGTGCAATAAATTCAAGCCAGGGAAGACTTAAGATCTGAAGATAGCACTTCCACTGATTAGGCAGTACCTTGGCATATTCCTGTTCTGCTGATGCAAAGTAGGAATTTAAGCAGGATTTTAATCAACTCTACATTTAATAGCAGTAGGTTATTAATTTACACCAAAATGTCAATCCTTCTATACCAGGAACTGAAATGTTCTGTTGAGGCATTATTCTGGGGCACTTGCCTTTCCAGCTGCCAAGAAAATGTAAGTTTGGATAACTTTAAAGTTAGATAGTTGGCCACTATTCCTCGGGGATCATGGGATCCAGCAAACCAGAGAAACATCTGCATGGTGAGATCTACTTGGGAAGTAGCAAAACTGGGGAAAAGACTAAGCAGCCACAGGTCAATGGCTGGCCTGACTTTGACTTCCATGTTTGAACAAGAATTTACAGTGTTAATTCACTTGGTTTGTCAACTTTGCTAAGATTCATTTTACTCTGAAAAATGTAACCTGGCATAACTGGTCCTGAAAGTGCACTTCAATTTCAAAGAGACGAAACGGTTTGCAGCGTTATGGGCAGAAGAAAGAGAATTGAACCAACTGGATTTATTTTGCATGAGGCTGGTGTGGACTTCCCAGGTTTCATGGGCCTGTTCTATATAATGACTCTATTATGACATCTTAGTCTTAAGTTACCATGATTTAATCAATTAGTGATAAATCCGGTATGGCTGTAAAGTTATGATTTCAAGCAAATTACTTTAGCAATGTTACAAAATTTTGAGATTTTAAAAATCAAGTCTGCAATTTATCCCATCAGATAAAGCATAAAAAGTGGTTTAATTTGACACCTAATTCACTTTCATATCTTCAGTATTATAAAAGTTATGACCATTTTCATACTCGGAAATTAGCATCTTGTTCCCCATTGCCTTTCAATTGACTTAACTCAAAAGCTGTGATCTAGACCAGTCAAAAGCCCATAACTTTCTTAAAAATTAAGAGAACTCAATGAAATTTTCAGTTATTATAGATTGAAGCATTCTGAAACAAATATGAAACAATCTTACTTGGATGACCTGAAATTAAAGCATACAATTAGTTAGTTATCTAATTGTAACTAATTACAAAATTCAATGAGTAGATCTAAACATCTATCCATTTCTTAAGAAAAGATAAACGTTTTTTTAAATTGCCTAAGTGTCCAAATAACATTCACACAATAATCCACAATATAACATAATTTTTAAATCTCATTTTCATGAATTTATAGGCCAAATGGAAGGAATTTAGTGTTTAATGCCTGTAAATAAATGGCCATTTAAATCAACTAGCGAGTGGGTTTTAGTGGAATGCAGTGGATTAGAACGTTGCGGTTTGCGGTGAAGTCAGTATGAAAAATACAGCCGGTTCATACATTTTTTTTTGTCCCCTTTTCGCAACCTGAAAATGTGATTAAAGCCTTCCTAAAAACCAAGTTTTTATGTAAAAATAAACTGTGTAGCTTCTTTTATCGCCTACCTTAGGTCCGTTCCACTGTCACCGTTCAGAGTTTTAGAAGATGATTTTTAAACTACTCTAGTTAATAAATAATCTAGCGTAGTTTAAAAATGCCTTTATGAATGAAATGTCGGAGCGATTTCTCTTTAGCGACGAAATCGCCCGACATGAGTCGACTTGGACTGCCTAGAAAAAATCGGCATTTTAAACCCGCCCCCCTCTGAAAGGCGCCAAAGTCGCGCACACGGGGAGCAGCAGAACTGCAGCGCTGCTAAAGGTAGGTATTGTAACATACCTAATTACTTAGCTTAAAAAACAAAGGATTTCTTTCCCAAATAAATAGGTGAATGATCACAAATTTGTACTTGGTAACATGCAGACATTTCAACAATAGGCCAATCAGAGAAAAGGGCAGAATTTGTAATAAGTCAATATTTTCATGAAATTTTGTGTAGTATGACATTCTTTTTACACATGACATTAAATGTTCACATTTAAATTAACATAATCGGAGTGCAAATGCTTAAACAGTAGGCTGGTCTTCCTGTATGCAGATGTTACCGATACCCATCAAATACCCACAGCAAAATTTCCAGTTAAGTATGCTAAAGGATATATAGGATGAGATCAATACCAATTAACAGAGTTAATCCGTGAAATTACAATTACAAATAGTGCAGATGTTGGAAATCTAAAATAAAAACATGTGATTAAATGGCTATCAGATATTACCCATAATGTGTAAGTGATTGGCAGATGCTGGGGGGAGTTGGTGGGAATGTGGGAGGGAAAAATTGAAATAGTATAGGATTTCATTCATTGTTCTTTATCTCTCCACATCACTGTCTATATCTCTCATTTCCCTGATCCCTGACCAGTCTGGAGAAAGGTCTCGACCCGAAACGTCGCCTATCTCCTTCGCTCCTTAGATGCTGCTGCACCCGCTGAGTTTCTCCAGCTTTTTGTGTAACCCATAGGATTAGTACAAATGGGTGTTTGTTGGCTGGTATGGACAAGAATAATAAATGAAAGGGACTGCCAGCTCACGACAACAGGATATAGTTTGCCTCTAATTACATGGGCGTTTACTTTGTGCTGTAGACAACCACATAATCCTCAAAGCAATCATTTGATTTGCCATAGTTGCGTAATAGCAAGGAATTCAGTAACACAATGTTTGAGATCAATCGCTCTTTATTCAAACAGCTTCTCTCAGAATATGTTGCATAAATAGAGCAAAAGCATTGATTTCACAGAATATCTGACTGGAAAGGGAAATTCCTCAATCAATTAATTGTATTCTACTCATTACAAATATTTATTATTTTTTATGTTTTTGCATGATAGCATAGAAACCCCACTCAATATTTTGTTCTTCCACAAAGGCTACCACCAGGCTATTAGCAGGTGTTCTGTTGTCTGCAAAATACAAATTTCCTCTCAAAATGACAGTGATGAATTTGTGGTTTTGCTGCACCACAGACTGCTTGGTACTAACTTGTCTACCTGTAGACATAGAGTGATGCAGTGTAGAAACAGGCCCTTTGGCCCAACTTGCTCACACTGGACAACTCTAGTCACAGCTACTGGACTACCATTACACTAGTCCCACCTGCCTGCGTTTGATCCAGATCCCTCAACATGGCCTATCCATTTACCTGTTTAACTGTTTCTTAAATGTTGGGGAAAGTCCCAACCTCATCTACCTCCACTGGCAGCTTGTTCCATACACCCACCATCCTTTGTGTGAAAAAGTTACTTGCCCCTCAGATTCTGATTAATTAATTTCCCCTTCACCTTAAGCCTATGTCCTCTGGTCCCAAAATCCCCTACTCTGGGCAAGAGACTGTGCATCCACCTGATTTATTAATGTACTGTGGCATTTATTAAGAATTTATGTATACGTTATGTTTTTGAGTCAATGAGCTTGTGATGCTACTGCAAGCATGTTTTCGTTGTACCTGGAACTCAACGTATTACTGCATATGGCACTCAACTTGTCTTGGCTTTTTTTTTCTCTCTCTAAATAACCTTCATTAATCTATCAACAAGCTGACTCCAACTGTGGAAATCTGGACCTGTCAGGTTCCCCTTTAGCCTTTCCATCATACCCGTGTCCTTTCTACAACTTAAAATTATTTTGCTTTGTCCTTTTCCCTGTTCTGAGAGGTCTTTGACCTGAAATACTAATTATATACTCTTTCCACAGATGTTGGCTCACCTACTGAGTTTCCAACATTTTGTTTTTTCATACGTGGTTTGTCCAACCTCCTCTGATGGGATGAAACATGGAATTCAAGTATGTAATCTGCACTGAATTCTTTGTAAAATCGATTTACCCTTTCTATCTTTTGTTAAAGCCAGAACTGCTTTTCTGGCATGGTGAGGTCTAAGGTGTGGTCTAATTATGCTTTTTCTGCATAGCATTTATACATTTGAATTTCTGCCCTCCAGTATTTCAATTTAATATGAATAATTTAGCGTTGCATGGCAATCTGGTGCCATGTCATAATACTTCTAGGAAAGCTTCCAACTGTAGTGACTGTAATTTCCAGAATATTTTCAAGCAAACTTCATTAATTGAGCGTGGCATGTCCAACAAGAGTCATATAGTCATACAGCATGGAAACTCGTGCTTTAGACCAATTTGCCCACACCGACCAACATGTCCCATCTAGACTAGTCCAACCTGCCTGTCTTTGGTCCATATTCATCTTTTTTTTAAATAATAGAATTTTTAAGTGATAAAACTGAAAAAGAAAGATCTATAAACTAATAGAAAGGAAGGAATAATGAAAGAAAACAAACAAAATAAAATTAAAATTAAATTTTCAAAAATTACCAATTTGTGGAGATAAGTGCGTAGATTATAAGGCGTAGTTATTCATCCAATCCTGAGCGCGGGTTTCAGTCCAGCTTCTGTGTTGAACCAATTTACCTCTTTAAAAAATCAATAAATGGAGACCATATTGTAACAAATAATTCTGGTTTGTCAATTAAGACAAATCTAAATTTTCCAAATATAATGTCTCGGACATTTCTGTAATCCACATTTTAATTATGGAGGTTGTTGGATTTTTCCAAAATATTAGTATTCATTTTTTCTCAGTAATTATACTGTAATCAAGAAAATGTATTTGTGTTGTAAGTTTTATAATTGTTCTGATATTCACAATATAATTAAATTTGGATCTTCATCCAATTGAATATTAACGACTTCAGAAATATTAAATATTAAATATCCATCCAATTTTTAAAAATTTTATGCAATTTACCAAGTCATGAGTTAAGTTGGCTTCTAGGTATTGACATTTGTCACAGATAGGTGAGATATCTGGAAAAATTCAGTTTAATTTTGTTTTGGAGTAATATAATCTATGTAATACTTTAAATTGTATTAAAGAGTGTCTGGCGTTTAACAAACAGTAATGTATATGTTGTAAGCTTTCATCCCATACTTCCTTCGATATGGATTGAGCCAATTCATTTTCCCATGCTTGTCTGTGTGGTTCCTTCAACGGGACCTCAGTATCTAACAGGATATTATAAATGTAGGATATTAATGTATCTGTGTTAGGATGTTTATTCAAACATTCATCAAGGATTTCTGGGTCCTTAGTTCTGTACACTTGTGTGTGTGATTTTATATAATCTCCAAGTTGCAAGTATCTAAAAAAAATATTTTTAAGTCCATATTTAAGTTGAACCTCCTGGAATGAAAGAAGGATACCCTTTCGATAAAGGTGTCCCACTTTTGTAATTCCATAGATTTTTCATTTTGCAAATCCTTTATCTAACACGGACAGTTTAAATGAGGGGTTATTTAAGATTGGAAGAAGAAGTGATAAATTATCAAATTTTATAGTATTTTTTAATTGTTTCCAGGTTCACATACCACTATGTATAATTGGGTTTCCACTATGTTTTTTTTAAAATCAATTTTGTAGGTGTTACAAAATCGCGCCAATTTCAAAAGGTAGGCAGTCTTCTTTTTCCATCTTTAAACAATCTGGTTGTTGATCCATATCCTCCAACCAGAGGTTCATATTTTTGATATTAGCTGCCTAAAAATAAAATAGAAAATTTTGTAAAACTAATCCTCCATTCATCTTAGATTTACACAGGTGTTTTTTGCTTATTCTATGGTTCTTATAGTCCCAAATAAAACTTGTAACAACAGAGTCAAGTTTAAAAAAAAAAAGATGGATTGGGATTGATTGAAATAAGTACAGTAATTGTGGAAGGGAAATCATTTTTATGACATTAATTCTACTAAACATTGAAATGGGGAGTGTTTTCCAATATTAAATATTCTTATGTAGTTTATTGAGTAGGGGAGGAAAGTTTGATTTATATAAAGACGCATATTTCTTAGTCACATAAATTGCAAGGTATTTAAACTTTTCGTAGACAATTTTAAAAGGAGATTGTTGCAATATATATGGGTTTGGTTCTGTTACTGGCATAATTTCACTTTTATTCCAATTAATTCTATTCCCGAGAATGAGTCAAATTGCGTTATAAGATTTAATAAATTTGAAATACTAGTTTTTAAATTTGTGATGTATAATAATACATCATCCACAATAAAGAAATTTCATTAACTGTATCTTTAATATTGTACCCATAAATTTCTGGATGAGCTCGGATACTTTCTGCAAGTGGTTCAATAGCTAAGGCAAATAGTAACAGAGATAGTGGGCATCCTTGTCTACAACCTCTAGATAGATTGAACTTGGGTGATAACATTTGATTTGTCAATATTCTAGCTGATGGATTAGTATATAGGAGTTTAACCCATGTACAAAACTTCTCACCCAATTGAAATGTTTCTATCACAGAAAAGAGATAGGGCCATTCTACCTGATCAAATGCTTTTTCAGCATCTAACGAGATGACTGTTAAATCTACATTAGTTATTCTATTTGTTTATATTATATTAAACAGTCGTCTCAAATTATAGAATGAATAGTGTTTGGGGATAAAACCTGTATGATCGGGGTGTATTAATTTATGAATTACTAAACTTAATCTGTGGGCTAAGACTTTTGTTAATATCTTCTGATTGGTATTTAAAAGAGCTGTTGCTCTATATGAGCCAGGGTCCTCAAGATCTTTATCAGTTTTATTGTTGATTCATTTAAAGTTTCTGCTGTGTGAAAGCATAATTATTTAGTGTCTGTCGACGTGCAGAGGTCAAATCATTAAATGTTTTATAAAATTCCGAATTTAGACCATCGGGGCCCACGGCCTTTCCATTTTTCAAGGATCTAATGGGCTTCAATATCTTTCATTGAAATTTCAGCACCTAATAATTCTCTCTCTCTCAGATCTAATCCTGAAAGATTACATTTATTTAAGAATGTTTCCATTCTCATAGTACAGTATTTTTTTGGCTGAGTAAAGTGTCTGATAATATTTCAAAAATCTGTCATTGATGTCCTTGGGCAATGATAGTGTTTCTCCCGTATCTGATTTAATTTTATGAACAGTTTTTTCCTGATCTAACTTGCGAAGTTGACGAGCTAGCAGTTTTTGTGGTTTATCACCCAATTCAAATTGTAATTGTTTAGTATGTTGATAAAGTCTTATAATTTGGTCTGAATATATGTAATTTAACTTGTATTTAAGTGCAGCAATTTTGTTGTGTTTTATCATGGACGGAGTGTTGTGGTTTTCAATACTCAAAATTAATTCAGGCCACGCGGAGAATTATTCAAGAAGTTTAAACTTTTATTTGCTAAAAAATGGCTGGATCACCCCACGGCATCAGTACACGTGGAACTCTGACTCACAAACAAAGGATCATCTCTTTTTATACCGTTTTCAACTCTGCATGCTCCACCCCTGTTACATTTCCATAACCAATCATTTCCCGACATTCCCCCATAATCAGCCAATCACTTGCTCCCACTTATCTCCTCCTTCCCAGTACATTTCCATATTTGCAACTGATGTAGGTAGCCGCATGACCTCCCCTTGTGGCCCCTTGCCTGCCATGTGCTCTTAATTTCTTCGTTCAGAGAGGTTTCATTTTAACAAAATACAATCCAAGAAATGTGGACAATTCCCAGAACCCATTTCTCAAAATATAAGGGATAGAGGTCACTCAATTTATATAAACAAGACATTGTTCCCATTAAACTCTATATGTCTTGGGGAAGAATGTTACCTCTTAAACCACAGATCTAAACACATGGGTCTAATGTTTATAATCCCAATTAAAGCACAATATATTTCCCAGATGGTCTCATTATAAATCACATATTTAGACTAACATTACATTGTATTATAAACCTTAGAAGTATGAATTTGTCCTATCTTTACAAACACACACCTCCTATCTACAAGTACACAGGGGTCATATAAATGTCACACTTGACAAATGACAATTGCTTCTTGGCTAGCTCACACACCACCCCCCTCTCTTGCTATCTCCAGGGGATGGGTTTTCAACCTCATCCTTGGGCGATTTTTTTTTTTTGGCTTTGCTTTTACACTGACAGCATTACAGAAAGGAATGTTTACCAACTGCAGACCACTGACTTATCTCAGATCAAAACAAAGTTACTTTCTTAGATACATATATATATTAAAATATAAGATACAACCTGCTCAAATGTATCACCTCTTATCTCAAAATATATGTGTAATTAAATGTATCAAACTTAATACAGAATCCATTATTCCAGCCTTGTGGTCTTGTACGTATAAACAATCCATAAATCCTGAGTCATGTCATTACAACACTTCACAAGAATGTGACGTCGAGAAAGAGCAAATGACCTATGACCAAATGGCCTGAGAAGCTCACCGCCTAATCAGACTTTTTAAGATATAACTTATTTTTAATACAAGATTATATTAGATACATTTAATATAATATATACTATAGGAGCTGTCGCGTTTTCAATATTTAGTTTCCTTATTTCCATTTCATATTATTTAGCTCAGCTTTTTTTTATTATGAAAGGCTTGGGAGGAGATAAGCTCTCCTCATACAAAGGCTTTAAATGTTTCCCACAGAAGAGAGACGGGTGTTTCTGGGAGATTGTTCATCTGAAAGAACATATTCATCTGTGTTGTGAGGTATTCATTTATCATTTAGAATTTGAGGATTAAGTCTCCAGTGTACCTGCTTCTCATCTATACCTTTTAATTTAACCATTAAATTTAGCCATTAAATGTGCATGATCCGAAATTATAATATTATGATATTTTGAATTGTATATCCAGACATCTTTAATATTGCTAGAATTAACAAATGAATTTAATAATTCAATTGCCTTGGATTTTATTTTCTTTTGCCTTGATGATCTATGTAAATAAGAATCCAATGTGTAATTTAAGTCTCTACCAATTATTAGCTTGTATTGTGTAAGTTCCGGAATAGTATTAAGTGTTTTCTTAAAAAACAATGGGTTATCAAAATTTGGACCATAACCATTAAGGAAGATTACTTTTTCTGAATATACTTCACCCACCAACATAATATATCTACCATCAATATCCGCAATAGTTAACACATGTTTAAAAGGTATACCCTTACGGATTAAAATTGCAACCCCTCTAGACTTATGCGAGAATGAGGAATGATATGTTTTCGCAATCCATTTTGCTTTCAGTCTATGTTGTGCTTCGTTTTTAATATTAGTTTCTTGAAGGAATATTATATCAGCTATGAGTGATTTTAAATGTGCTAATACTTTACCTCTCTTGATTGGTTCATTAATACCCTTGACGTTCCAACTACAAAATGTAATTCCTTCAACCCCAATTTTCATATTAACATCTTGCATCTTATGGATAGGGTGGCCTGTAACGAAGCAAATGGTTCAACACCTTGAATCTGGTATTCCACCTGAACACACGATCGGTGAATTTTAAATTTGATAGATCTTCATCTCGAACATATCTCCCTAAAAAAATCTTATAATTAAATATCAGATTTATATAACTAAAACTAAGATAGGTAGATAGAAAGTTAGTAGGGTGCAAAAAAGATAGAAAAACTACAACTAGAGTAAGTGTAGTTTGTGATAGCCACACTAGCGTGGCAAAATTCTAAGGACTTCCGTAGCCTTATTCAAAAAAATAGTACCAGTTCCGTGTTTTAAAAGACAAAAAAAATCTCAGTAATAACAATTTATAAAAGGGAGGAGAGAAAAAAAGAGAGAATTAGGTCTGAAGGATTTTTAATCCACTGATGGGGAATTTTATATTAGTCAAAAACATTAGTTAAAAAATATTAGTTCAATATTAGTCAATTATTAAATAAATATTATTTAATAGAATAAAATGAAATACCTGCATTAGGTATTAATTACCTTTCTTATTTGTAACTATAAAAATGTCTTATTAGTAATAGTTAATAATAGTTAGTAATAATTATTAATATTTACTACTAAATAATAGTAGTAAATTAATAGCAAGATAACTGCTCAACTATCATTTAAGTATAACGACTTAAAGCTCCATTTGTTCTCCATCAAGTGATGACCCCATGGAGAAGTGTTCCTTATGCATGTAAGTAACTCGAGGTTTTGCAGGATACAACAGTCCAAATCTTAGGTTTGAAATCTTCTTGAGAATTCCTCTTGTCTCATTGAAAAGCTCTCTTCTCTTCTATCAGGCCCATATTCATCTAAACTTATCCTGCCCATGTACCCGTCTAATTGTTTCTTAAATGTTGCAATAGTCCTATCACCTATAAGACTGCACGAGACTAAGTGTGACCAGTTGGGTCCCTGTCACATGGGAGGCTTGGTCCCCCATTGCAACCTGTTCCCCAATGCGATATTCCACCACTAACCCATTCGTTCAATGCAACCATTACCCCCAATGCAACATTCCACCACTCACACATAGCCCCCAACTGCGCAGGTGTGACTCATTTCCACTCATCCCCAGCACTCCTTCCCCCTCCTCTTCACCCTACATCTTTGTTCCCCTCTACTCCTCCCCTCCCCAATCCCTTCTTCACCTCTCCCTCCCTCTCTTTTCCCTCTACTCTCAGTCACTCCCTCCCTCCATCTCTCCCCTCCCTACCCACCTCTTATCCCTCTATCCCACAATCCTCACCTCCCATCTCCCCTCCCCCCCCACTATCCCTCATCACCTCCCTCATTCCCCCCTCCCTCCCTCCCCCATCCTCTCTCTCAATATCCCCCACTCTCCCTCCTCACCTCCCTAGGATCTGGAGGTTGCTGCTCCTCTGACCGGAGGAGGCTGGGCAGAGGCAGGCGCTGCCCATTACAGTGGACGCGGCCAATCGGTGTGGCGATGGTGCAGGTGTGGAGTGTTGCCATCCCGGCGGTGACTCTTAGGAGAGGAGACCAATCTGCACATGTGCAGTTTTTATGATTTTTAAACCTTAATAACTCTTAAAATATACCACTGATCATAACAAAAGAATGGTGAGTGAGGTGGAGAAAGATCACAGCGTTATTGTGTGCATTTTTTGCGCAAATGTAAAAACAATGCAAACCAGAAGATAACAAGATGATTTTTAGTTATGTTCTGGACCAAGTGGAACCCGTTGGGCCCCATACCCAAGATAATAATCCATCACTCATTCATTCCCCCAACGCAACTCGTTTCCACCACTCGCCCGTTCCCCCAACATAACCCATTCCCCCAATGCAATAATCCACCATTCACCCACACGGGAGGCCAGGTCTCCCAACGCAACCCGTTTCACAACTTAACCACTCACCCATTGGGTCCCTGTCACACGGGAGGCCTGGTCCCCATTGCAACACGTTCCCCAATGTAAGATTCCACCACTTACCCGTTCCCCCAACACAACCCGTTTCCCCAATGCAATATTCCACCACTAACCCATAGCCCCCAACTGTGCAGGTCATTTTAAACTTTAAAAAAGAATGCAATTCCACTAAGTTTTAAAGTGAAGTAGGTGCCACTGATAAGGGCAAATTTGTTATCCAAATCTAATCATTAAATATTGCTGTGCTGGGTTAGGCTGGCAGATTCTTTTCCTGAAGGGCATTTGCTGTGAACGACTCCGTTTTCTGGGATAGAAACATTGTAGCCGGTAGGGCATAGTGATGTCATAACTGCCTAACTGCCAGTGCAGATTTGAAGAAATCCTACTTTTAAATGTCACATTAAAACTATTAAATCTCCCCCATTATGTCCTTCTCCTTACAACAATGTGAAAACACTCTTATAGTTTGTGTCTTGGCAGCAGAGATCACATTGTGATGCCATTTTCGGTTTATAAAGTTTCCTAATGACACAAAATTTGGTGAAGTAGTCTTTAGTGATGAAGATTCTGAGAGGATACAGCGTGACGTAGATCAGCTAGAAAGTTGTGTGGAGCAGTGGCAGATAGAATTTAATCCAGATAAATGAGGTTATGCATTTTGGAGGTAGACACAAATGCTGGAGGACCTCAGCGGGTGAGGCAGCATCTATGGAATGAAGGGAATATGCAACGTTTCAGGTCGAAACCCTCATGCATTTTGGGTCATTTAATGCTGACAGGACATACTCAGTAATGTCAAGGACCTTGTAAGGATTGATATATAGAGGGACCTTGTAGTGCAAATTCATAGTTCCCTGAAAATGGTGACACAGGTGGTTAGGGTACTGGAAAAGGTACTTTGCTTGCTTACTCTCATAGGCAGGGTATTCAGCATAATGGATAGGACAACATGTTAAAGCTGTACAAGACATTGGTGAAGTCATACACGGAATACTGCATACAGTTATTGTTGTGATGTTACAGAAAGATGTGGCAGCATTAGAAAAAATGCGGAAGAAATTCACCAGGATGTTGCCTGGAATGGAGGGCTTAAGTTACATGTAGAGATTGAATAGGCTGGGATTAAAAACGGGAAAAAACGGGGTTATTTTTAGCTACTCACCAGAGAGGAACGTTTGTGAACGGCACCGGCAGCCAGATAAGGTCCGTGACATCATCAGGCGCGCGACTTTTAAAGCAGTAATGTCGATGAAAAGAACTCCCCCTCCCAAAGAGAAAATATCTGTGCTGAAAAAAGAGGTAGGCCCAGTTGAAGCCTCGACCTCGAGTTTGACTGGCTCTCTGGAGGATATCCCAAGGAAGAAATCTGAAATGGAGGATCTGAAAGCCACCATGATAGGTGAGTTTAGAAAAATGAAAAAAGAATATAAGGAAGAATTTAAACTGCTCAGAGCTGACATTGAACTATTTAAAGAGCAAGTTAAAGAGGAGTTGAAAAATGAAGTTGTAACCACAGTAAAAATTATGATGGATGAATGGAAGATAAAAGCAAATGCTGATCTTAAACAACAGATGGATGAAATTAATCAGAAAGTTGGTGGTTTGGAACTCGCGGTCGATCTAAAGTTGGAACCTATTCAGAGAACACTTGATCAACAACACGAGGCAATAAAGGAACTGACTAATATTGCTGATTCAAGTGCTAAGGCGAATGACAAACTTCTCTCCGAGAACAAGCGTTTAACAGATTTATTGAATAAAATAACTGAGAAATGTATTGACTTGGAGGGAAGAACTTGCGTATCATGGGTGTGCGTGAAGGCAAGGAGGGAGCCCAAGACACCAGAGAATTTGCAGCAAATCTCCTGAAGAATGTTTTGAATCTGGATCAAGCACCCCTACTTGGCCGAGCGCACAGAGCACTGCGACGACGTTCAAAGACGGGTTCGCCACCAAAACAACTGATTGTGAAAGTAGTCTACGATCATGTTTTGGAAGACATGATGAAGATAATAATTCGCAAACAGAATCTGTTTTATGATGGTGACAAGATCAGCATATTCAGAGATTATCCTGCGGAAGTGGCCAGGAGAAGAGCCCTTTTTACTGAAACAAGGCACATCCTCAGGAATATAAAGGGCGTGAGATATGGTCTGATGTAACCTGCCACATTACAAGTGAGCTACGACAATAAAGAGCACCACTTCACTAAACATACCGAAGCTCTGGAGTTCGCACGTAAAATCGAGAAGGAGTTGGATGAGGAAGAAGGAGAAGCAGAAGGAACACAGAGAGAAGACGATGACGACGATGAGGACGAAGAGTAACGAATTTGAATTATACTCAACACCTACCTGATGTCGATCTACACCCAACATTAAGGAGGAAGAATGATGAACTTTTAAAATTATATTGGATTTGGAGAGCTCAATGATTATTAATAATAAATTAATATATAATAGTATTAGTTCAGTACTAACCATTATTAACCATTATTAACAAATGTATGTGATACCTCCTTAAATAACCTAAAATGATAGCAGCAAATTAAAACAATCCAGTATTAATAAGAATGGAAATGTACCACCCCGCCCCTAAATATATTGCCCTTAAGGCATTTACGGAACTGGAAATATAAACATCTTTTTTTTTCCCAACGGAAGTCCGTAGTTTAACAGCCACGCTAGTGTGGCTTACACTAACACCACGTTACATAGCTTTAGACACTCTTTTTTTTCCTGCACTTTTCTAATAATATTACTAACCTTTTTTTCTTTCTTTTTTATATTATTTTTTAAAATATATTATATGTGGAATTATATTACTTTATTTTTGAATGGTATTATACAGTAGATTGGAGGGGATATGTATGTCAAATAATGTTATTAGTATTAGTTGATCATAAACTAGGGTGCGAAATTGGGATATATGTGCTGAGACATCTACCTCATTATAATCCACCATAATATCCATGCAAGACATTAATAAGAATAAGGGGGGTGATGGAATCACCTTCTGTAGTTGGAATGTAAAAGGTATTAATGAACCAATTAAAAGAGGTAAGGTTTTGGCGCAATTAAATAGAATGCAAGCTGATATAATCTACCTTCAAGAGACCCATCTAAAAAAAGAGGCACAATATAGGTTAACGGCAAATTGGATTTCTAGGGTGTATCATTCATCATTCACTCATAAATCTCGAGGAGTTGCTATTCTTATTCGTAAAGGTATTCAATTTAAACATAGTTCAATAATAGAGGATCCTGAAGGTAGATATATAATAGTTACGGGTGAACTATATTTGAAGAAGGTTGTACTTATGAATATATATGGCCCAAATTTTGATAATCCGCTATTTTTTAAGAAATTATTTAATACTATTCCTACAGTAACACAGAACAATCTAATAATTGGGGGCGACTTAAATTGCACTTTGGATAACTATTTGGACAGTTTTTCAACCAAAAGGAAGGCTATTTCTAAATCCAGCGAATTTATAAATTCCTTTATTAGATCAGCTAATGTCAAAGATATTTGGAGAAATGTAAATCCTAATGGTCGAGAATATTCATTTTATTCCCCAGTATTTGGAACATACTCCAGGATAGATTATTTTCTAATAGATTCAAAACTTGTCCCATTTACGTATGATTCAAAATATCATAATATTATTATTTCGGATCATGCTCCATTAACATTCAAGATTAATTTAAAGGGTATAACTAAAGGATATTCGCAATGGAGACTTAACCCTCATATATTAAATGATAAAATGTGCTCAGATTATCTGGTTAAACAGAGTGAATTATTTTTTGAAACCAATGATAAACCTGGAATCTCATCATCTCTTTTATGGGACACATTTAAAGCTTTTATACGGGGTGCTATAATCTCAGTGCAGGCACATCTGAACAAGGAAAATAGAAAGATCCAACAGAAACTGGAAAATGAAATAAGGCAGTTGGACATAGAAAATGCTATGTCTCCGTCTAGGGTTATACATAATAAAATTGTAACGTTAAAATATAAATTAAATGAGATACAATCAAAGTATGTAATTAAACTTTTTCAAAAGACCAAACAAGTACATTTTGAATTTGGGGATAAACCGCATAAATTGTTAGCTCGGCAACTAAGAAAATCAGAAGAAGAAAAAATGATATATAAGGTCAAATCTGAACAAGGAGAAATATTAACTTTACCAAAAGACATTAATGATAGATTCCAACAATACTATCAAAAACTTTATACATCAAAAGTGATGGATCAACCCGAGACATTAGAAATGTTTCTCCAGAAATGTCACATTAATGGATTAGATCGGGAAGGTAGAGAATTATTAGATGCTGAAATATCAGCAAAAGATATTGAGGAATCAATTAGATTATTGAAGAATGGTAAGGCTGCAGGACCCGATGGTTTGGGGGTTGAATTTTATAAGAAGTTTCATGATTTGATCGTCCCACAGCTACAAACTATGTACAAAGTTGCCTACAAACAAGAACAACTTCCAGAAACCTTAAAGAATCCACAATTACACTTACACTTACACTAAGGCAGACAAAGATCCAGAAGACCCAGGATCATATAGAGCAATAGCTCTTTTAAATACAGATCAAAAAATATTAACAAAAATTTTATCTCAAAGGTTAAGTTTAGTGATCACTAGATTAATACATCATGATCAAACTGGTTTTATTCCTAAACGTTACTCTACTTATAACTTAAGACGTCTATTTAATATCATTTACTCGAAAAGAATGACTGATATTGAATTAGCAATTATATCCCTGGATGCGGAGAAGGCGTTTGACCAGGTTGAATGGCCTTACTTATTTAGGATAATGCAGAAATTTCAACTGGGAGAAGGATTTTGCAAATGGGTTAGAATTTTATACTCTGGCCCAACAGCAAGAATCCTAACAAACCAAATGTTATCAGCAAAATTCAATCTTTCTAGGGCTTGTAGACAAGGCTGTCCATTATCACCTTTATTATTTGCACTCGCTATAGAATTATTGGCCGAAAGGATTAGAGTAGAATCAGAAATTTATGGATATAATACCAAAACTACAATTAACAAAATATCTTTATATGCAGATGATGTTTTATTATATATAACAAAACCAGAGATTAGTATCCCTAAAGTACTTGAAGTGATAGATGAATTTAGTAAGTTCTCAGGATATAGAATTAACTGGAATAAAAGTGAAATTATGCCTATAACAAGAATTAAATTGAATAAATTACAAAAAATTCCATTTAAAATAGCTAACAATCAAATTAAATATCTTGGAATTAATGTATCAAAATCTTATAACTCTTTATTTAAATCTAATTTTCCCCAATTATTAAATAAATTAAAAAATAATATTTTATATTGGAAAACATTACCGATATCAATGATCGGTAGAATAAATGCCATTAAAATGATTTTTTTGCCTCAATTACTATATTTATTTCAAGCCATTCCATTACATCTTCCTAAAATTTTTTTGTTTTAATTGATTCTATAGTTAATAGCTTTATTTGGGATTACAAAAATCACAGAATGAGTAAAACACACTTATGTAAATCTAAGATAAATGGTGGCTTAGCTTTACCTAATTTTTTATATTATTTTTGGGCGGTTCAGATTAAGAACTTTAATTATTGGTTGATACAGATGGAACAGGACCCGGTTTGGTTAAGAATTGAAAAGGAAGATTGTTTCCCATTCGACATAAGCACAATACTCCTTGCCCCTGGGGTGGTACAAAAAAAATCATATAAGGAAAACCCTATAATTTTAAATAATATACGTACCTGGAAACAAATCATTAAGACTTTACATTTAGAAACTATGCCACTTTGTTTACCAATTATGAATAATCCTATGTTTAAACCTTCGACATTGGATGTGGGGTTTAGACATTGGAAAAATTTAGGAATAATAAGGATAGAACATCTTTATAGGAATGGGAAATTCCTCTCATTTCAAGAGTTGAAAGAGATTTATGGATTGCAAGCAAATAATTTATTTAGATATTTACAAATTAGAGATTATGTTAAATTAAATACGCTAAATTATAGAAATAGAGATCCAGGTTTACTGGATGAAGTACTTAACAAGCATCCAACAACAGAAAAATTAATAGCATATATAAACAATATTTTTCTTGACCGGGAAATGCCAAAAATTGAATTATTCCGACAAAAATGGGAAAATGAAATTGGTTTACCTATATCAGAAGATTTTTGGGAAGAAAGCTTACAACAAATTCATCGCTGTTTGTTAAATGCCAGACATACTTTGATACAATTCAAAGTAATACATAGATTACACTACTCAAAAAAGAAATTAAATAGAATCTTTCCTAATATATCACCATTATGTGATAAATGTCAGCACGTAGACGCCGATTTAACTCATAGTTTTGTAAAATGTACAAAACTTAATAACTATTGGACTGAGATTTTTAGAATTATTTCCATAGTTTTAAAGATCACATTAAGCCCTGACTTAAAACTAATTATATTTGGGGTTTTAGATTCGAACCAAACTTTAACAGTAAATCAAAGAAATTTTCTGGATTACTGTTTAATAATTGGAAAAAAATTAATATTACAATTTTGGAAGGGACCATTATCCCCAACAAATAAAATGTGGACAGTGGAAATGTTGGAGACATTACAACTGGAGAGAATTAGGTTTATCCTAATGGATAAACTTGAGCTTTTTGAACAAATATGGTCTCCATTCACTGATTATATGAAGGGGTAGCTGGACTCGGCATTGAAACTCAATAAGTACCTGGTGAAAAGATCAAATAAAAATGTTTAATTTCAGATTTATATACTCGTCTCTATATATTATATTTAGAAATTGCTCCATTCATTGATAAGATGTATACTGTTTTCTTTTCCACAAGTATAATAACAGTTTACTAGTTATATGTGTTTTTTTGTTTTGTTTTTTGTTTTTTGTTTTTTTTGTTTTTTGTTTGTTGTTTTTTTATTTTTTTATTTTTTATTTTTTATATTAATCAAATATAATCAAACTCTTTTAATTATCCACTATTCTTTCTTTATACTTTTTTCTTATTCTCTTTTTTACTCTATATAAAAAAGTGAGGCCTATATATATGGTTTGCTAATATTTATATAATTTTGGAAAGATGTATTAATAATATCTGAAAAAAAATTGCTATAATATTTGTAAAATGTATGGCCTCTAATAAAAATATATTAAAAAAAAAAAGAAGTTAAATGGGTTTAGAGTAGATGGGCATCTCATTTGGCATGGATGAGTCAGGCCAGAGGGCCTGTTTCTGTGCTTTAGTTTAGAATGAGATACAGCTGCAAATGTATTTTTGTTATTGTGAGCTAAAAGTATCAAAGGTTATTTGTTACATTATTTAATAAAGTATCATTGCACAAGTGTTGATCAAAGCAATTGCTAGTCCATCATTGTACCTAGCAGTCCATGTGCTGAAAGAGACAGTAATGTCTAATTACTTGAGCCAGGATGTTTAGACACTAAAAGACTGAAATAGGCAGGCAAAACGTCATATTAAAATTACAAAAAAGGCACGAAAAAGGCATTTATTGACCAAAAAAAGGCATGTATTTCCACCACCAAAATATGGTTTTAAATGATAATATAAACTTATACTACATTAAATGACCAAAGCTGCCTGGTCGCACATAATTACTGGTATTTTTTTTCAAATTATCTAGTGTTAAACTATGCCATTTGTCAGACAGAATATGCTTCAGTTGTGAAAAACTTATTTCTACCTCAGCTGAGGTCACTGGTGCATACCTGAAACAAGCTACATACTCTATATTCATGTTGATATCTTGTGCATTATAACTACCTTTGAGAACTTTAGCTATGTTTTGTATTTCTTCAAGGTCTTTGTTACCTAAAATCACTCTCTCGTATTTTCCTTGTATGCCTTTACCTACATCAACAGGAATGTTATGAATCTCGTCAGTTACTTTGTTGAAACCCTGCAAGTTATTCACAAATGTTTTGCAACATTTCTCAAGGGAAGTGATAGCTTGTGGGAAGTTTGCAAAATTGGAAGCAATAAACACAAGATCATGGTGGAGGGACTTTTTCTGCATGAATTCACTGACGATCCTGACTACAGCAGACTCATCTTCTTCAAAACAGTTGACGATTTCTTCTATTTTTTCAAAATTTGCTGCATAGTAGAGTACAGCAGAGAGCCATGTACCCCACCTAGTCAAAACGGGCTGAGGAGGTAGTGTAATCTCGGGTGCTATTTCCTTGAACAACTCCTTGGAGGCCCAGGAGCTGTTGGTGAGGGTGGAGCGACATCCGAGTGGTAAGCTTAAAACCCGAGCACGGGGCTTTGTTTTTACAGAGGCCCAGGAGCCATTGGTGAGGGAGCAACTGAAATCCATAATGTTCTATTCAATTAACTGGGCTTGAGGAAACCGCTGATTGGTGAAATTGAGTATGCAGCTGGTTGGCAGTCAGATTACAGCAGTTTGTAGTGTACTGTACTTTGTAATGAATTTTTGTATTTTGTCTTGTATCTAGGGTAAGAGAAGTATGAGTGCTCGGGCAGCTTACTGTTCTGGATGTCAGATGTGGGAGGTCATGGAGTCGGGTAGCCCTCCAGAAGTCCACATCTGCGCCAGGTGTGTCGAGATGGGGCTCCTAAAGGAGTGTGTTAGGAACCTGGAGCAGCAGCTCGATGACCTCCGTCTGGTCAGGGAGAGTGAGGAGGTCATTGAGAGGAGTTACAGGGAGGTGGTCTCTCCAAAACCACAGGAGGCAGACATGTGGGTCACGGTTAGGAGGGGCAAGGGGCAGAGGCGGGCACTAGAGAGTACACCAGTGGCTGTACACCTTGGAAATAAGTACTCCTGTTTGAGTGCTGTTCGGGGGGGCAGCCTACCTGGGGGTAGCAACAGTGACCTGGCCTGCGGTACAGACACCGGCCCTGTTGCTCAGAAGGATAAGGAAAAGAAGAGGAGGGCATTAGTAATAGGGGACTCTATAGTTAGGGGGTCAGATTGGCGATTCTGTGGACGCAGTCCGGAGACCCGAATGGCAGTTTGTCTCATTGGTCCGGGATGTGTCCGAGATATCCTGAAAAGGGAGGGAGAGGAGCCTGAGGTCGTGGTACATATTGGTGTCAATGACATAGGTAAAAAAGGCAAAGAGATCCTGAAAGGAGAATTTAGGGCGTTGGGAGGAGAGTGAAGGAAAAGAACCGCATACCTAACAATCCCAGGATTACTTCCTGTGCCACGTGCCAGTGAGAGTAGGAATGGAGCAAGGTGGAGGATAAATGCCTGGCTGAAGGACTGGTGTAGAGGGCAGGGATTCAAGTTTCTGGATCAATGGAACCTCTTTTGGGGAAGGAGTGACCTGTATAAAAACGTGTTCTCAGTCGAGCTCAGGTAGGACAGAAACCTCCCGTGGAGCAGAAGGGCAAAAGCTCACTTGATCTTGATTTTCAGTTTGAATACGGACCGTGAAAGCGGGGCCACACGATCCTTCTGACCTTTTGTGTTTTAAGCCACTATCCTGGCAGGAAAATTTGCAAAGGCTACCGGGGGGACTTTAAACTAGAACGGTTGGGGGGAGGGACTCAAATAGAGAAAGCCAGTAGACAGGGCCTGAGGCAGGAGGCAGAGAAGGGAAGCACTCAGACCCAACATGTAGGGGGGAAAGAAGAAGAAAATAATAAGCAGAGAATAAGAGGTGGTGGGTTTCAGAGTAAAAATCAAAAGGGACCACTTGTCAACATAATTGTATAAGGAGGAAGAGTGTTCTAAAAACAAGCCTGAAGGCTTTATGTCTCAATGCAAGGAGCATTCGTAATAAAGTGGATGAGTTGAATGAGCAGATAGCTATTGACGACTATGCTATAGTTGGGATCACGGAGACATGGCTCCAAGGGGACCAAGGCTGGGAGCTGAACATCCAGGGATATTCAATATTCAGGAGGGATAGACAGAAAGGAATGGGAAGTGGGGTGAGGTTGCTGGTGAGAGAGGAGATTAATGCAATAGAAAGGAAGGACATTAGCTTGGAGGATGTGGAATCAATATGGGTAGAGCTACGAAATTCTAAGGGGCAGAAAACGCTAGTGGGAGTTGTGTACAGGCTGCCTAACAGTAGCAGTGGAGTTGGGGATGCATCAAACAGGAAATTAGAAATGCGTGCAACAAGGGTAAAACAGTTATAATGGGTGACTTCAATCTGCATATAGATTGGGTGAATCAAATGAGCAGGGGTGCTGAGGAAGAGGATTCTTGGAATGTATGCGGGATAGTTTTCTAAACCAGCATGTAGAGGAACCAGCGAGAGAGCAGGCTATTCTAGACTGGGTATTGATTAATGAGGAAGGGATAGTTAGCAGTCTTGTTCTGCGGGGCCCCTTGGGCAAGAATGACCATCATATGGTTGAGTTCTTCATTAGGATGGAGAGTGACATAATTAAGTCAGAAACAAGGGTTCTGAACTTAAACAAAGGTAACTTTGAATGTATGAGAAGTGAATTGGCCAAGATAGACTGGCAAATGATTCTCAAAGGGTTGACAATGGATGTGCAATGGAAGGTATTTAAAGACTGCATGGATGAACTACAACAATTGATCATCCCAGTTGGCAAAATAATAAATCAGGGCAGGTAGTGCATCCATGGATAACAAGGGAAATCAGGGATAGTATAAAAACAAAAGATGAAGCATACAAATTAGCCAGAAAAAGCAGCCTACCAGAGGACTGGGAGAAATTCAGAGTTCAGCAGAGGAGGACAAAGGGCTTAATTAGGAAAGGGAAAATCGATTATGAAAGAAACCTGGCAGGGAACATAAAAACTGACTGCAAAAGTTGTTATAGATATGTGAAGAGAAAGAGATTAGTTAAAACAAATGTTGGTCCCTTGCAATCAGAAACAGGTGAATTGATCATGGGGAACAAGGACATGGCAGGCCAATCGAATAACTACTTTGGTTCTGTCTTCACTAAGGAAGACATAAATAATCTGTCGGAAATAGCAGGGGACCGGGGGTCAAATAAGGTGAAGGAACTGAGTGAAATCCACGTTAGCTGAGAAGTGGTGTTGGGTAAATTGAATGGATTAAAGGCCGATAAATTCCCAGGGCCATATACTCTGCATCCCAGAGTACTCAATGAAGTAGCCACAGAAATAGTGGATGTATTAGTGATAATTTTTCAAAACTCCTTAGATTCTGGAGTAGTTCCTGAGGATTGGAGGGTAGCTAATGTAACCCCACTTTTTTTGGTCAAATTTTTTAATGAATTAGAAGCAATTACATAATTTAAAAAAAGGTGCGTGTTCATTGTTGGCATAATACAAATCATTTTGTCCTTTGTAGATATATATAATCAGTATTATTTATATTAATCATTGCATAATAATTGTGCTTCTATATTATCTTTTTCCATTTTTCATAAAGAAAATAGCAGAAAAAGTTTAAACAAAAAAATATATACATAAAAAGTTGGGAAAGAATGGAATATTCTACAGATTTTGCATCGTTGGAGATATATCCGCGTTTTATGAAATGTACTACTTCATCTATTCTTCGATTCTGGTTTCAGTCAGGCTCTCATGCTGAACCAGTTTGCCCCTTCAAATATTCAACACATGGGTACCATATTTTTTAAAAATAGTTCTTGTTTGTCCATTAAGACAAATCTTATTCTTTCCAAATATAGTGTCTCTGACATTTCTGTGGTCCACATTTTAATTGTGGGGGTTATAGAGCCTTTCCAAAATTTTAATATTAGTTTTTTCCCAATTATTAAACTATAATCAATAAAAATTCTTTGATTTGAAGTAATGAATTGATTTGGTTCTGTTATTCCTAATATTATTAATTTTGAGTCAGGATCCAGTTTGGTATTAACGACTTCTGAGATTATCTTAAAAATATCCATCCAAAAACTATTAATTTTTATACAACGTAAAAATGAGTGCAATAAGTTAGCCTCCAAGTGTTGACATTTATCACAAATAGTGGAAACACTTGGAAAAATTCTATTCAGTTTTGTTTTTGAATAATGCAGTCTATGTAATACTTTAAATTGTATTAAAGAATGTCTAGTGTTTAACGAACAGTGATGTATATGTTGTAAGCTTTCATCCCAAATTTCTGGACTAATTGTTTGACCTAATTCATTTTCCCATGATTGCCTATACAAATCCGTATTTGGAGCATCGCTATCTAACAAAATACTATAAATATATGGTATCAGTTTTTCTGTGTTCGGAAGTTTATTCAAACAATCATCAAAAATTTCTATCTTTCTAAATATATTCATTTGTAATTGACTTAACATAGTCTCTGATTTGTAAATATCTAAAGTAATCCTTTGATTGAAGCCCATAAATTTGTTGTAATTCCTGAAATGAGAGAAATGTATTTTTCCTATAGAGATCTGCCATTTTTGTAATTCCATGGTTTTTCCATTGTAAAAAAACCCTTATCCATCCATGAGGGTTTAAATGCTGCGTTGTTTACAATAGGAAGAGATAATGGTATATAATCCAATTTTATTGTTTTCTTTATTTGTTTCCAAGTGCGTATTCCACTGTCTATTATAGGGTTTTCTTTATAGTTTTTTTTGCTTAATTTGGTAATAGCAAATAGAATTGTCCCAATTTCAAAGGTAAACAACCGTCTTTTTCCATTTTTAACCAGACTGGTTGTTTATCTAATTCTTCCAACCAAAAGTTCATATTCTTGATTTTAACTGCCCAGAAATAAAACATAAAATTCGGTAATGCTAAGCCTCCATTTACTTTAGATTTACATAAATGTTTCTTGTTTATTCTGTGGTTCTTATAATCCCATATAAAATTAGTAACTATAGAATTAACCTTATTAAAAAAAGTTTTTGGGCGATATATCGGAATTAATTGAAAAAGGTGTAATAGTTGTGGGAGAAAAATCACTTTCATCGCATTAATTCTACCCATCATTGAAATGGGTGATGTTTTCCAATACAAAATATTCTTACCTAAGTTATTCAGTCAAGGCGGAAAATTAGATTTAAATAAAGAAGTATATCTCTTTGTTACACAAATTCCAAGATATTTAAGGTTTTCTTTTACTATTTTAAAAGGGAATTGTTGTAAAATATGTGGGTTACTTTCCATTATTGGCATAATTTCGCTTTTGTTCCAATTATTTCTGTATCCTGATAACGAACCATATTGAGTTATTAAATTTAGTAAATTTGGGATACTAACTTCAGGTTTAGTAATGTAAACTAATACATCATCTGTGTATAATGAGATTTTATTTTCCGTATCTTTGGTTGTATACCCATATATTTCAGGGTTGGACCTCACACTTTCTGCTAATGGTTCTATTACCAATGCAAATAATAATGGGGTGGACATCCTTGTCTACAACCTCTGGATAAATTAAATTTAGTTGATAACATTTGATTTGTTGATATTCTAGCTGTTGGATTAGTATATAGAAGTTTTATCCATGTACTAAACTTCTCGCCCAGTTGAAAAATTTTCATAACCGAAAATAAGTAGGGCCACTCCACCTGGTCAAAAGCTTTCTCAGCGTCTAATGAAATAATTGCTAGATCTTTGGTAATATTTCTTTTTGAGTATATAATATTGAATAACAGTCTCAGGTTGTATGAAGACTACCTTTTTGGTATAAATCCTGTTTGATCTGGGTGTATTAATTTATTAATCACTATGCTTAATCTTTGTGCTAAGATTTTAGTTAATATTTTCTGATCAGTATTTTAAAGAGCTATAACTCTATATGATCTTGGATCATCCAGATCCTTATCTATTTTTGGTATATGTGATATAATTGATTCATTTAACGTTTCTGGTAATTTTTGTTGAGTATAGATATGTTCGTAAAATGTCTTTAAATGCGGAACAATTCAAATCATAAAATGTTTTATAAAATTCCGAGCCAATGCCATCTGGTCCCGGGGATTTACCATGTTTTAATGATCTGATAGACTCTTCAATTTCTTTTACTGTTATTTCCACATCTAATATTTCTCTATCTTTCAAATCTAACCCTTTAAGATCGCATTTTTTTTTAAATGCTTTTATCTCTGTCTAGATGTCTATAGTTTTGGCAGAATAAAGATTTTGATAGTATTGTAAAAAACCTTTCGTTAATATCCTTAGGTTGTACTAATGATTCTCCTTTGTCTGATTTAATCTTATGTATTGTTTTTTCCCCGTCTAGTTTTCGTAATAGACGCGCCAATAGTTTTTGAGGTTTATCTCCAAATTCAAACTGTAATTGTTTAGTATATTGATAAAATTTAACAACTTGATCTGAATATATTTTATTTAATTTGTATTTCAAAGCTTCAATTTTATTACGTTTTATCGTAGTTGGTGTAGTCGCATTCTCTATGTCTAGTTGTTTAATTTCCCTCTCCAATGCCTGTTGCATCTCACAATTCTTTTTATTATAAAATGCTTGGGAAGAAATCACGGCTCCCCGCGTAAATGCTTTAAATGTTTCCCATAGTAAAGAAGGAGAAGTTTCAGGACTATCGTTTGTTTCAAAGAACATATTAATCTGTTTAGTAAGCTATACCTGAGATACTTTATCCTTTAAAATCTGTGGGTTAAGTCTCCATTGTCCCGGTTTCTCCGTACTTCCATTTATTTTAATCATAAATGTTAAAGGGGCATGATCCGAAATTATAATATTATGGTATTTTGAATTATATGTAAATGGAATTAGCTTAGAATCCACCAAAAAATAATCTATTCTTGAATATGTTCTGTGTACCGGTGAATAAAATGAATATTCTCTTCCAGTTGGGTTTTCTATTCTCCAGACATCTTTGATATTACTAGTATCTATATATGCATTTAATAAATCACTGGAGTGGGATTTTGTTTTCCGTTGTCTTGATGACCTATCTAAATAGGGATCTAATGTACAATTTAAGTCTCCTCCAATTATTAAATTATGTTGGGATAATTCCGGAATTGTATTAAATATTTTCTTAAAAAACAAAGGGCTATAAAAATTCGGTCCATAAACATTAATAAGAGTCAATTTTTGTGCATATACTTCACCTCGTATTATAATATATCTGCCATCACTGTCCGTTATTGTTGATATATGTTTAAAATGTATCCCTTTACGGATTAGTATTGCAACACCTCTGGATTTGTGTGTAAATGAAGAGTAATATGCTTTATCAATCCATTTAGCATTCAATCTATGTTCTGCATCCTTTTTAAAATGAGTTACTTTGGAGAAAAATTACGTCTGTTTTAAGTGCTTTTAAATGTGCTGGTACTTTACCTCTCTTAATTATTTCATTGATACCCTTAACATTCCAGCTACAAAATGTTATACCTTCACCCCCGGTCTTCATATTTAAGTCTTGCATCTTCTGTTTAGGGAGGTCTATAAGAGAGCAAATGGTTCAGCTCGACAAACCCCACCTTACTCCCGAACCTCGAATAGATGAATCCTAAATCCTATTGATATTTCTTACGTATATATCTTCATTGATAAAGCTCATGATTCCATTCTAACCTAAAGTTATAATAAAGTATTATAATAAAAAAAGGATAGATTAAAAGGTTAGTGATGTGCAAAAAGGAAGAAAAAAACTACATCTATTAGTAGTGTAGTTAGTGATAGCCATACTAACATGGCTAGCCATCTACTGACTTCCGTAGTTGATGTAAAAAAAAACTTAACTAGCTCCATACTTAAAAATAACATTTCCATAACGATATTTTACCGGGGGGTAATAAACATTATAGCTTACAAAATATTCAGATTCCATTAGTCAAATATATTTAAAAAATAAGAATTAGAAGAGAAAAAATAAAAATCTTCCCAAAGGGAAAAAAAAGTGGAGTAAAAGTGAAGAAAAGTGAAATTTACTTTAAATCCAACCATTTAGCCAATTCTAAGTAATTCAAATGTGAGTAATTAGTAACCGTTAGTAATAATTATTAATGGCACCGTGCAATAATATTAATATTTATTAGTTATTATGTTAATAATGTCCATAGAAAAGGCCTTATTCAGCATCTATCTCCAGTTTCGATTGTCCTTGGGTATAACCGGGCCTTAAAACCATCCAGCCTCACACAGTTACATTATTCGTTGACATCATTTATTTTGAAAATAATGTTCAGTCATCAGACAGGCTTAATCTTCTGAGCAAACTCCAGTGCTTCCTCCGGCTTAGTGAAGAAATGTTCTTTATTATCGTGGGTAACTCTTAATGTAGCTGGATACATCAGACCATACTTCAATCCTTTCACCTCCTTCAGTTTATTCTTTGTCTCTTTAAACTGCTTTCTCTTCCTGGAGACCTCCACAGGGTAATCTCGGTAGATACTGATCTTATCTCCCTCATACATAAGATTCCTGGTACAGACAACTTTCTGCATCATCTCCTCCAGTACATGGTTGTATTGTACCTTTACTATCATTTGTCTTGGAGAGGCACTTGGTCGTGGACGACGTCTCATCACCCTGTGTGCTCGGGCTAGCAGAGGCTGATAATCCAAGTTTAAAGCTTTTTGAAGTAAGTCTGCTGCAAATTCACTGGGGTCTCGATCCCCCTCTCTCCCTTCTTGGATACTCACGATTCTTAGGTTCTGATGCCTCTGACGTCCTTCCAACTCTGTGCATTTTTCAGTTATTTTACTCAGTAGGTCTGATAAGCGTTGGTTTTCTCTGATAAGCTGCTTTGTTGTTTCAGCGCTTGTTGAAGCTATCTCCAGGTTTGTTATGGCTGTAGCATGTTGAATCAATGCTTCCTCGACAGGCTCCATTCTTGCATTAAAGTTAGTCTCCACCGAGCTGATTTTAACCTCCGTCTCCGCATCCATTTCTGGAATTTGCTGGCTCAGCCTTGCTTCTGTTTCCGACCTCCATTTTTCCGTTAATTTAAGGACTGGAGAGTTAATTTCTTCCTTCATCTTCAACTTTAACTCCTTAAACTCTTCCTTAAAATGTTGAAGTTCTTCTCTGACATTTACTCTCTTCATTTCTGAGCTAGTGTTATATTTTTAATCTCCTGAGCAAGAAAAATCCTAAGATCTTCTATCTCAGAAGATTTTATAGACTTTGGTTTTTTCGAAACATCTTCTTGGCATGATGTTGTACCAGAGGCCGAGGTTTCAGTCGGGCCTTGTTCTTCCATTGCCAGTTTTTGCCTTACCGGCCATTTCAGCTGTTTTGGGGGGGAGTGCTGTGTAGACATACTGGAGTTGCAGGCCTGATTACGTCACTCACTCGTTACAAGCAGCGTTGCAGGCAGCCGGTGCAGAACAGCAGGTAGGTCCGTTTCATGCCCGTTTTTCTCGATTTTTAGATGGAGCAAGCTGGCACTGGACTCTAACCCTCCATAGCAGAAGTCAGAACCCCACTTTTTAAATAAGGAGGGAGAGAGAAAACGGGGAATTACAGACCAGTTAGTCTAACATCGGTAGTGGGGAAACTTCTAGAGTCAGTTATTAAAGATGGGATAGAAGTACATTTGGAAAGTGGTGAAATCATTGGACAAAGTCAGCATGGATTTATGAAAGGTAAATCATGTCTAACGAATTTTATAGACTTTTTTGAGGATGTAATTAGCAGAGTCGATAAGGGAGAACCAGTGGATGTGTTATATCTGGACTTTCAGAAGGCTTTCGACAAGGTCCCACATGAGAAATTAGTATACAAACTTAAAGCAAATGGTATTGAGGGTTCAGTATTGATGTGGATAGAGAACTGGCTGGCAGACAGGAAGCAAAGGGAAGGAATAAACGGGTCCTTTTCACAATGGCAGGCAGTGACTAGTGGGGCACTGCAAGGCTCAGTGCTGGGACCCCAGCTATTTACAATATATATTAATGATTTGGACGAGGGCATTGAATGTAACATCTCCAAGTTTGCAGATGACACTAAGTTGAGGGGTAGTGTTAGGTGTGAGGAGGATGTTAGGAGGTTGCAAGGTGACTTAGATAGGCTGGGTGAGTGGGCAAATGCATGGCAGATGCAGTATAATGTGGATAAATGTGAGGTTATCCACTTTGGTGGCAAAAACAGGAGGGTAGACTATTATCTTAATGGTGGGCAAATTAGGGAAAAGGGAGATGCAACGAGACCTGGGTGTCATGGTACACCAATCATTGAACGTAGGCATGCAGATGCAGCATGCAGTGAAGAAAGCAAATGGTATGCTAGCATTCATAGCAAAAGGATTTGAGTATAGGAGCAGGGAGGTTCAACTGCAGTAGTACAGGGTTTTGGTGAGACCACACCTGGAGTATTGCGTACAGTTTTGGTCTCCAAATCTGAGAAAAGACATTGTTGCCAGAGAAGGGTTTCAGAGAAGGTTCACCAGACTGATTCCTGGGATGTCAGGACTTTCATATGAGGAAAGACTGGATAGACTTGGCTTGTACTCGCTGGAATTTAGAAGACTGAGGGGGGATCTTATAGAAACTTACAAAATTCTTAAGGGGTTGGATAGGCTAGATGCAGGAAGATTGTTCACGGTATTGGGGAGGTCCAGAACAAGGGGTCACAATCTAAGGATAAGGGGGATTTCCTTTAGGACCGAGATGAGGAAAACATTTTTCACACAGAGTGGTGAGTCTCTGGAATTATCTGCTACAGAAGGTAGTTGAGGCCAGTTCATTGGCTATATTTAAGAGGGAGTTAGATGTGGCCCTTGTGGCTAAAGGGATCAGGGGGTATGCATAGAAGGCAGGTACAGGATACTGAGTTGGATTATCAGCCATGATCATATTGAATGGCGGTGCAGGCTCAAAGGGCCCAATAGCCTACTCCTGCACCTATTTTCTATGTTTCTAACTGCACAAGTGACGGTGCTTTGAGGAAGATTTTCTTGACATTGGAAAGTAAGCGATCAACATTTGGAAACAAGCTACATATGTGCTTGGCAATTCTATGAAGTCCTTGAACTAAACTTGTTAAATGCAACATTTTGGGGAATAAAACTTTAGGAGCACAACCAGATTTTTTCATGTATGGAGCTGCATCGGTCACAAACAGAATATTCTTGTGTTTTATACCTTCTGGCCAAAGTACATCAAGTGAAGATGTAAACAACTGAGTAATTGTTGAGCTGTTTGACTTCTCTAATACTTCTGATGTCAACAAATACTCCTTTGATGGTTGACCTGCCTCCAGTGTAGTGATGACCACATTGGTGACATATCTTCCCACAGCATCGGTTGTCTCATCTATTGAGATCTATATTTTGTTGCATGCAACTTCCTCTCTATTTTTCTGCCCACAATGTTGAAGTTGCTGTCAACATAATTTTTCCATAATGATGACACACTTGGTATAAGTTTCTCTGTATATTTCTGTAAAAAATCTCTGAGTGATTTGTTTTCCAATTTTCACAGTGGATTTCCAGCATCAATGAATGCCTTGCACAGTTTATTTGAAAACTCAGATTTGCGACTGGAGCCAGCAGTAAATGTAGTGAGGAGACAAGCTTGGGTATTTTGCTTGGGTAGTCTACACCCCAACAGTATCAACATTGACTTCTCTAATTTTAGATAGCCCTTGCCTTCTCCCTCCTCCCCTCCCTCTTCCCAGCACTCCTTCTAGTCCAACTGTCTCTGACTCTTCCTTTCTTTTTCTCCACCCCCCCCCCCACATCAGTCTGAAGAAGGGTCTCGACCCAAATCGTCGCCTATTCCTTCTCTCCATAGATGCTGCCTCACTCACTGAGTTTCTCCAGCATTTTTTGTCTACCTTCGATTTTTCCAGCATCAGTTCTTTCTTAAATAGATCTTGGAGAAAACTGAACCAGAGGACAGCGGCACAAACGAATGAACGGCCGATGGTGGCGCCCCCGGTGGTGGACATTTTCTTGTAAGTTATACTATGTTAACACGTTAATAATAACATTAATATTACCATGTTAACATAGAAAACATGATTGTAATGATGGTACAACTAGAGAAAATAGCACGACATTTGAATTGATCGTGAAAAAATAATTATCCTGGTGAAATCATTAAAAAAAGGCATGAAAAGGTACATGGCATTTATGGTAAAATCCTGGCTCTACTGATAATTTTGGGTTGCTCCATCCACTATAACCAAAATTTATTATTAAGAGGTTCACAATAATGAGGGTAGACTGTATTCTAATTGGAGGCCTGCGCATGCCTTAACTATTGTGTGATTATAATATCCACTCATCTTTCTGATTCCACAGTGTATCAACTCCATTGATAAGCATCTTTGAAGTCTTTTGGTTACAGTGTTAAAACCTTGAATTTCTGCTCAGTTTCCACTTCTTGTACATTTCAAACAGCAGCTTATTTGTAAAATGGTAATAGACTCTGATGAAATTTAAAAGTAATTTAGGGGCAGCAAATAAACTGCTGATTTGAACTAGAGTTTGAGTGCTTTAACTATGACCCTTCCTTAAAGGAACCACTGCAGAACGCTTATACAGATTTATTTAAAATTATATCTATGTGAAGTTTGGCCAAATTTAGCAATAGATTGTGTATACCATATAAAATGTGGCATTAAACATTAGTATTTATTTTGTGCATGTTTTCCTGTTTATTTGTGATTTTGCTATGACATCATATAACAATATAGCATGGAAAAGGTTAGGCTTAATGATTTGTGTAAATGAACATGTTTGATCCTGAAACACTTGATGGATCTATTTCAAGTCTGCTCCTTTGTTCTTTTAATTTCCTTCCTTTAAAATATTCACATTACTCAGAACTATTGTTAAATACAAACTTGTTGTTATTACAATACTGGGTGGTATTGTCGATAACAAATATCGTTATCAGAAATTACAGCAAGATGTTGATCAGTTTTGTATGTATTGCTACATACCTCTATGTATTGCAGCAATACATAGAGGTATCGACCAGAGAAGGGGCAGTGCTGGACCTCCTGTTAGGAAATGAGGCAGGTCAGGTGACAGAGGTATGCGTTGGTGAGCACTTCGGGACCAGTGATCACAATACCATTAATTTCATTATAATTATGGAGAGAGTCAGAACAGGACCTAGGGTTGAGAATTTTGATTGGAGAAAGGCTAACTTTGAGGGAATGTGTAAGGATTTAAAAGGAGTGAATTGGGACATTTTGTTTATGGGAAGGATGTAGAAGAGAAATGGAGGACATTTAAAGGGGAAATTGTAAGAGTACAGAATCTTTATGTCCCTGTCCGGTTGAAAGGAAACAGTAAAAATTGGAAAGAGCCATGGTTTTCAAGGGAAATTGGACACTTGGTTCGAAAAAGAGAGATATCTACAATAATTATAGGAGGCATGGAGTAAATGGGGTGCTAGAGGAGTATAAAGAGTGTAAAAAGAATCTTAAGAAAGAAATTAGAAAAGCTAAAAGAAGATATGAGGTTGCTTTGGCAAGAAAGGTGAAAGTAAATCCAAAGTGTTTCTACAGCTATATTAATAGCAAAAGGATAACAAGGGATAAAATTGGACCATTAGAGAGCCAGAATGGACAGCTATCTGCAGAGCCAAAAGAGATGGGGGAGATATTGAACAATTTCTTTTCTTCGGTATTCACCAAGGAGAAGGGATATTGAACTCTGTGAGGTAAGGGAAAAAAGTAGAGTATCTATGGAAAATATGAGATTCAAAGAGGAGGAAGTACTGACACTTTTGAAAATTATAAAAGTGGATAAGTCTCCAGGTTCTGACAGGATATTCCCTAGGACATTGAGGGAAGTTAGTGTAGAAATATCAGGGGCTATGATAGAAATATTTCAAATATCATTAGAAACGGGAATAGTGCCGGAGGATTGGCGTACTGCGCATGTTATTCCATTGTTTAAAAAGGGTTCAAAGAATAAACCTAGCAATTATAGACCTATTAGTTTGACGTCAGTGGTGGGCAAATTAATGGAAAGGATACTTAGAGATAATATATATAAGCATCTGGATAAACAGGCTCTGATCAAGAACAGTCATCATGGATTTGTGCCTGGAAGGTCATGTTTGACAAACCTTCTTGAATTTTTTGAAGAGGTTACTGGGGAAATTGATGAGGTTAAAGCAGTGGATGTTGTCTATATGGATTCAGTCAGGCCTTTGACAAGGTTCCCCATGGAAGGTTGGTTAAGAAGGTTCAATCTTTGGGTGTTCATGGTGGAGTAGCAAGATGGATTCAACAGTGGCTGAATGGGAGATGCCAGAGAGTAATGGTGGATGGCTGTTTGTCAGGTTGGATGCCGGTGACCAGTGGGGTGCCTCGGGGATCTCTGTTGGGTCCACTGTTGTTTGTCATATACATCAATGATCTGGATGATGGGATGGAAAATTGGATAAGTAAGCAGTTGATACTAAGATGGGTGGTGTTGTGGATAATGAAGTAGATTTTCAAAGTCTACAGAGAGATTTAGGCCATTTGGAAGAGTGGGCTGAAAGATGGCAGATGGAGTTTAATGCTGATAAGTGTGAGGTGCTACATCTTGGCAGGACAAATCAAAATATTACGTACATGGTAAATGGTAGGGAATTGAGGAATGCTGTGGTAACAGAGGGATCTAGGAATAACTGTGCATAGTTCCCTGAAGGTGGAATCACATGTAGATAGGGGTGGTAAATAAAGCTTTTGGTGTGCTGGCCTTTACAAATCAGAGCATTGAATATAGGAGTAGGGAAGTCATGTTAAAATTGTACAAGGCATTGGTGAGACCAATTCTGGAGTATGGTGTACAGTTTTGGTTGCCTAATTTATAGGAAGGATGTCAACAAAAAAGAGAGAGTACAGAGGAGATTTACTAGAATGTTGCCTGGGTTCCAGCAACTAAGTTACAGAGAAAGGTTGAACAAGTGAGGTCTTTATTCTTTGGAGCACAGAAGGTTAAGGGGGGACATGATTGAGGTCTTTAAAATGATTAAATGGATTGACAAAGTTGACATGGATAAGCTTTTCCCATTGAGGGTAGGGAAGATTCAAACAAGAGAAACATGACATGAGAATTAAGGGACATAAGTTTAGGGGTAACATGAGGGGGAACTTCTTTTACTCAGAGAGTGGTGGCTGTGTGGAATGATCTTCCTGCAGAAGTGGTGGAAGCAGGATCGATTTTAACATTTAAAAGTAAAGTGGATAGGTATATGGACGGAAGGGAATGGACGGGTATGGTCTGAGTGCAGGTAGATGGGACTAGGGGAAAATAAATGTTTGGCACGGACTGGAAGGACCGAGAGGGCTGTTTCCGTGCTGTAATTGTTATATGGTTATATGGTTAGTTTGTCAAATGAGCTGAGGAATGGTTAATGGAGTTTAATGAAGATAAGTGCAAGACATTACATTTTGGAAAGTCAAAACCATGGCAGGACGTTCACTGTGAATGGCAGGGCTCTGGGCAATGTTGTAGAGCAGAGGGATCTAGGAACATAGAACACATAGCAGTACAGCACAGGAACAGGCCCTTCTGCTCACAATGTGTGTGCCATGCATGATGCCTAATTAAAATAATCTCATCTATCGCTACATAATCCATATCCTTTATTTCCCTCTTAAGCCTCTTAAAAGCCTCTTAAGAGCCACTATTGTATCTACTTCCACCATCACCCTTGGCAATGTGTTCCAGTCCCCCATCACTATTTGTTTAAAAATCTTGGCCCGCACATCTCCACTAACTTCTCCTCCTATTGATGGGACTGGTAGTCATACGTCAAGTCTCCCCTCAACATCCGTCGTTCCAGAGAAAACAATCCATCTATCCAACGTCTTTCTGTAGCTGAAACCATCTAATCCATGCAACATTCTGGTAAACCTCCAATGCCTCCCAAAATCATCCACGTCTTTCCTATAATCAGAATCACATTTAATTCGCCAAGTATGTTTTGCAACATACGAGGAATTTCACCGGCCAGGTCAGTCATACAATTAAAAGCAACAGATTAAAAAACATATTTAACATGAACATGTGGGGGGGGGGGGGGGGGGGGGGGGGGTGACCTGAACTGCATGCAATAATCAAAATCCTGTAGAGCTACATTATGACTTCCAGACTCTTATATTCAATGCCCCATGCAATGAAGGCAAGCTCACCAAACTAAACCATAGGAATGAAAGTAAGTAGTTCCTTGAAAGTGGCATCACAGGTAGACAGGGTGTACAAGAAGGCTTCCGACACATTGGCCTTCATCAGTCAGGGTACTGAGTATAGATGTTGGAATGTACCAGATGTAGGTGAGGCCACATTTGCAGTATTGTGTTCATTTTTGGGTCACTCTACTATATTAAAGATATTGTTAAAATTAATAGAGTGCAGAAAAGATTGATGAGGATGTTGCCAGGACTTGAGGGCCTGAGCTCCCACACTTGAGGGTCAGAGTTCCCGCACTGAGATCCTGGTTGTACTCACTGGGTTCTATTGGGCAGGTTATGTTTCACATGGATATGCAAGGAATGGAGGGATATTAATCTGTGCAGGTAGATGAGATTTTTTTTTTTAGCATCATGTTTGGCACAGACATTGTGGGCCAAAGGGCCAGTTCCTGACCTGTATTATCTATATTGCTTACACGCTCACTTCAGAACTCCCAGAACAGATCTCTATTCTGATTTTGTCATGTGAGGAGACTATTAAGTGGACAAAGGAAAATATTCAAGTATGAGCTAAAAATCTGCTTGAAAGCAACTAACCCTTGAGAATTAAAAAAACACAAAGGTTTGGAGTAACTCAATGGGCCAGGCAGCATCGCCGGATAACTGTAGGTGATGTTTTGAGTCAGAGCTTTTCTTCAGATTTATTATGTCGGTGATGGGTAGAGAGGAGGGGGCAGGACAATCCAAGTAATAGGTGTGGGAGGTTTTAATAGACAAAGGCCAGATATGAAAAGAAAGAAAGTGCGAGACAAAACAATTGCAGGAGTTGTGATGCAAGAGAAAGAAATGTAAGTGGAGGGAGAGGGAAGGGGAGAGATGCGTGCGTTCAGTTTGTCACAGGGGAGAGAGGGAAAAAAAAAGGTGAGGCTGATGGAGTCAGGGTTGGCTTACCTATCTAAAATTTGAGAATTCAGTGTTCATACATTGGGTTGTAAGCTACCCAAGCAGAATATGAGATGCTGTTCCTCCAATTTACGCATGGCCTCATTGCAATGGAGAAGGTCCAGGACTCAAAGGTGAGTGTAGGAATAGAAGGAGGAGTTCAAAAAGTTTTCAACCAAGAGATCCAGTAAGCCTTGGCGGACCAAGCGCAAATTTTCGGGCGAAACAGTCACCAAATCTATGCTTGGTCTTGCCGATTTACAGGAGGCCGTGTTGTGATCACTGGAAGCAGTAGATGAGGTTAGAGGAGGTGCACATAAACATACATATAAGTGGGGATGCTCTGTCCACTATAACTAAAATCTGTTACAAAAGTGGTCTCTAATTATGAGGGCTGACTGTAATACCCTTGATATTTGCAAGGCTGGGAAAATTACAAATATGAGTAAGTTTGTTCAGTCAGTTCGATTTTATTTGTTTATTTTTGTGAGGTGAATTTACTAGCAAAGCCAGCAGTTCTTGCCCATCGCTAACTACTTTTGAAAAGTTGTGAATCACTTTCTTATACTGCTGCACTTTCCCTTGAACAAATCCTGTTTTGTTGGCATTTCCAGGATTTAAACGTGCCAGATTCTAATTATTGCTGGAAATATGAACTCACGGAGGGTTATTCTTCCTGTCCATTTTATTACTCGTTTAATTGAACTCTTTCTTCTTTATTGTGCTTCTTAATTGCATACATAACTTGTTTGATAACTTATCTTTCACTTTTTCTCCACTGTAACATTCTCTCACAGACTGTATTTTTAATTATTTCAGTCGTTTCTGAGACCCCGAGCTCAAATAACACTAGCCTTCTCCATTAAGAGAATGTAACGCATGTGTATTATAGTGCAGAAGAAATGTCTTAGTGTTATCTGGATGTCCATGAATTTGAAACCCAATGATGGGAGATGTGTAAAGCCTAATGATGTAAACAAATATTAGATACACTGAGACAACTATACATTTAGCATCTTTAAAAAGCAACCAGTTTTAGATCTAAATATCCTCAGGAGTGTCTCAGAGGAGTTCTTCCCTGCCAATGAAAGGAAAATCCTTTAGTTTTCGTTTAGTCTTCAATTAAATAATATGAATGGTTACTGAGGTAATGTATTTGAGAAGCTTGAGTAAATTTTCTGGTCTGTTAAATTCAATGGAGTGACCCAATTAAATGTAATTAACTGGAGATTTGGCACTGTCATTGGGACATGGAGTAGATGAATATAAACTTTAAGAAAACCACATTCTCTCCTCGATGTACATATGAATTTAAAATAAACAGATATTCATGACAAAAGCGGTGAATCATATGCAGAATTATTTATTTTTTTAATTTTTGCATTGATTGATCATTTGGAAGAAAAATAAACTCAAAAGGTATATTGTGAAAAGCCATGTAGTTAGGAATAAAAGACACAGAATTTTCAAACATCACTAAGTAATGTTTGCTTATAATAAATCAAACAGAGGTTAACAAGTTAAAAATTGGCGTTCAGTTTAAAAATCCATTTCACGGTGCACTACTTTCACAAATTGAGCACTGACATGTTTTTGCAGAAATATATGAGTGCAGTTTACTCAATCCATTTCCACACGCCAATGTTACTTCCTTTATTTCAGTTGTCAGTTCTTCGCAGCACTCACAGTGGTGTTTCATTTTATCTATTGTGTAGTCAAACCTAAATTGTAAGAAGATCTCAATGAAAATCAATCAATATCATATGGCATCTTATGCATTTTAATTACAAGACAAAATGCTGCAATTTGCAATGGTATCATGCTGCTGTGGGCCATAGCCTTCATGCATTACCATAAAGATGTAAGAACAAAGTATTTTTAACAAACTAATGATTTAGTTAAGCAAAATGATCTGGACTCTCAAAGAAAAAGTATGAAAATAATCTAATCAGTATTAAGTTAGCATTATATCTATTTATCAAATAAAACGGGTTTATCAAATAAAACGAGCTTGCAAACAATTTTTCATGACCTCTCTATCATTAATACAGGAGGGGTCGCCACTGCCTTTTCTCTTGCTAATTGATTGGTGGTTATGATACGAGGCCAGATTGGTAAGTTTTGCCAGCTTCCTGGTTCTTGCTCCACCCTACCCCATCATGATTATGTTTTCTTCAGGAAGTTGTAGTCTGGAGCAATGTAAATTTGGGAAACGCATATTTTGTAGTAAACAACATCCCCGACCTTTCCCTGAGGTTGTATTATCACAGTATTTTTTTTTTGCTCTTTGATGCATTATTCTATTTAACTATCACAAAATTCTTAAATTTACTTACATGGAAAATGAGTCGCAATTTCCTTCACATGAATTAAGTTCAACTGTTGCGGTACAGTTATCCTTAATGATTGTAAGCGATTTCGGTTGAACTTTACATCGTTTCACTGTTGGGAAAAACATGGAAATTAGAGAATTCCACCATTTTATGTTATAAAGACGTGTAATTAGATCTAGATTATCTATTTGATATTTATCTAATGACAGACAGACAGATGAGCTAATGGACAGAAGAGGTGAAAGAGACACAGGTTTGCCTTCTCAAATAACATATTAAAGTTATTGTCATGCGATACAGTAGATGAAGGCATATTGTTTACCTTTTACTACTATTAATTGCGCTTAGAGCAGAACTGAACAATGAAAGGCCTGTTCCTAGATATTGATATGCAAAATAATTTTTCATTGTTAGAATAGGAGTCTTCGTTAAAAATCTAGTAGGAATGTGCAAAGGTCTGACTGTAGTAGGACAGAACTTTGGACTAATAATGTGTACCACAAGCCCTGCTGCAACTCAGTGAAATTAAATGTGAATCAGCTGCATCAAATTTTTGTAAAATTGATGTCAATATTAACTGAGCGTTGAATGTTTTTTTTAACCGCCATGCAAATGCACACTGAGACAATTGAAAAATATTAATTCACAAACTAAATAAGTAAAATGCAGACGAGGGAACAGAATATCCCAGTGCATTGACTTTCAAAGTAGTTGCCATTGCCCTTGGGTTGGTTGTGGGATGTTAAAAACATATCACTGTCCCCTTTAAATGCTACTCTGCATTCTGGAAAGCTTAATACCATTGGCTCATAAAACAAAACCATTTGGTTAATGTGTGTAGTCTGAGGAAGTTTTAAATCCACTGCTGTGGTAAACTTTCATGCCCTGGCACCTTTATCACGTAACAGCTTAGTAGGCAAAAATATCTGAGCAGTTCACAGCTAAAGAAGTACTTTTGAAGTTTGGTCCCTGTTGTGAAATCAGAAACACCTAACATAAGTATGAAGAGATTTACATTCTGCAGGGGAAATGTATTTTTCATATAAATTGCAGTGCCCAAAATGTGATTTCTTACCTGGCTCAGGGCAGTAATAGCAACAGTGATGGACATCCCATACTTTCTCAACCTAAACGTACAGGAAAAATGAATTGTTATTTCCCATATTATTAACTATCAATCATGATATGCTATCATATTGTAAAAATGTAATTTTGTGCAGGACCAGAGGACATAGGTTTAAGGCGAAGGGGAGAAGATAGGAATCTGATGGTAACTTTTTCCACACAAAAGGTGGTGGATGTATGGAAGAAACTGCCAGAAGATGTAGTTGAAGCAGGGACTATCCCAACATTTAAGAAGCAGTGAGACAAGAACATGGATAGGACAGGTTTGGAGGGATACAGTCCAAATGCTGGCAGTTGGGACAAGTGTAGCTGGGACATGTTGGCAGGTTGGGCCGAAGGGCCTGTTTCCACACTGTATCACTCTATGGCTCTAATTACACACAATATCCAACCTTGGGCAATAATAATGCCGCTCTAACCATAACTTTTTTAAACATTTGTGTTAGAAGATAGCTATATGAATATTTATTCCAGTTAGAAACACTAGAAATAGAAGCAAAGAATTGTTATTGGAACAATTTCACTTGGATAGCTAAATACTGGTTAGGCTGAATTTGTATGTCCCAACTTTTAGACATTTAACAACACTTCATTCTGTGCTTCTTTTAGTTGGATCTTGGATTCTGCTGCCTATCCTAATCAATCAACATGAAATTCTGATTATGTTTTAGAAATTTACTTCAGTTTTTTCTTTCTTTTGCATGGCATGTCATTGATCATATGCTCAGTAATTTTAAGTATATATTATGACTGATTATTCACATTAAAACAGTTGTAGAATTAAGTATTTTTGTTTCTAACTAGTGTCAGTAGTAATTCTTCCCAAAAGAGGATTAATACAGAAAATAACTGTTTCCAATCTCGGCAATGCAATTTTGCTCTAGTTTGTTAGCAGCCCATTCTGAACTTGAATGGCAGTTAGCATCTTGACATGAATTGGCATATGGCAGAATTTACATGAGTTGCTATGATAGGCTGGCATTTGAAGGAGGCTTTATCAAATATAGGTAGGGATAATGTTCACCCTATTCTGATCCCATAAACTGTTGTAATTCCAATAAATAAAATACAATCTTTAATGGGTCTGGTAGTTTTTTTTCACATTGACAGCATGGCAGATTTAGTTTCACTTCATGTCAAATTAAGTATTTTGGTTTCACTGTTGGCTAAATTGAGATTGGCCAATACTATTTTGCAAGCAGAAAGTGTTTATTACATTGGGCTACTTAAAACCTTGGTCACCGAGGTGAAAAAAGCTGCATGGTAATTCTTATAAAGTAGTGGTTTAGAATTCTCATATAGACGGAATTTAACATTTCTTTGGGTCTTACATCACTGTTGGGTCCTTTGGGTTGTGGGAAAAGGAGAGCTTGATAGTGGGAGCTATTTAGGGAAATGGTTAACTGCCAGTTGTGTGATCGATGATGAGGACTCTGATTGCCAATTGGTAGGGTAGGTTTGGTCATGAGTAGATGGCAAACATGAAGGGTGGAGACAATAGGTTATTAATGTAGGATAGTGAGGGAGGGGTTTTGTGGGGAAGGGGTGCAATTGAAGGAGAGTGGAAAACACAATTAATGGGGTTTTAGAGGCAGACAAATCTTTAATTCATGCCAAAGCAGGCTTCATAGGTCCATTGAAGCCTGCATCTGCTGGTGAACTCAGATACACCTCAGAAGCATGGAGGAAAATTGAAGGAAATCTCCAGAAATGTATTCAAATTTTTTTTTTAGAGGAATTGTGTCAAGTAGTGCAAATGACCATGGTGCTTTGTTGACTAATTATTAGTTAAATGTGTTAACCCACCCAGCACCCAATCATTGTTTAGAATGATTTTCATGTTGTTCAATTAATTTTATACAAAGAATTATGAAAAGAACAAATCAATATTGCAATGTGAATGTACATCATGATACATGGAACCTGCTACAGTATAATTTGTACAAACCTCATCACAGGTTGAATTAGAAAAGCATGTAAATTCTGTCTTTACCACCGTGCCACCTGAACATCTGTAGTGAATACATGTATTATTGGGATCAGACCATTCATCACCATCCTGAAAAACAAATGCAGAAATATCAGCGATTGTCAACCTGAGTCGCGAAAAGCTCTCTCAAAGATGTTATGTGGGTTGTGGCTGTAAATATTCATGTGGTAAACACAGCTCCACTGATTGCCAAGGAAGCCAACCTCAACTGAAGTATTAGTAAAATCAGTACAATTATTTGCTGTGAGTTGCAGTGGTAAAATCAGCTAAGTTTTTCCGTTCCAAAGTAATAAGTGTGGATGTCAGACAGAAAATTGATAACTCTGGTGTAATTTTCCACATCTTGTTACCATCATTGTCAAACTTCTGATATGAATCTTGATGTTTATCAGAAGATGCTGCAGGATAGGAACTGGCTTTAATTAATGCCCCTGCATAAATGAAAGCATTGTGAAAACAATGATTGCAGATTGATAACTGCAAAAAAAACCGGAAAATATATTTAGAAAAAATTGTGAGAAATTTGTTAAAGCTTTGTATTTCAGCTGAAAAATGATATTATGCTATGAAAATCAGTTCATGTTTGAAAGTAATCTTTGGCAGGGCATAGCATAAGCTATAACTTATATCTTACTTAGAGTATGCTTTCTTTGCCCAAATGTTCAGCAATACTTCCAGGAGAGTACTTAAGGAAGTGATTATTCTTATTTAACGAAAACAGCTATTCAGCCTCAGAGCTCCTCTGCAGCCAGGTCTGCATCCATACAATATCTAGCCTGCTGCTCGGGGATAGTCGCTTCATAACAGTTGATGGTTTTTCTGCGGGCTTGAGAGAAAGAGGGGCTGTGGGAAGTACTTGGTTAGTGGAGATGGAGATAGAGTATTCTGAAGGATAGAGATGAGGAGAGGAGAGTGTAGTAAGGAAGAACATCGTGAAAGGCTGTAGAGGTTGGCGTAATGGAGTGTGAAGGATGGAAGGAGATAGTTAGGAAGCAGGGGAAGAAGTGAAGGTCAATAGATCCACGAGCAAAACATGAACTACTAGAGTAACTCAGTGGGTCAGGCAGCATCTGTGGCAACAAAGGGGTGGTCAACTTGATATTTGCTCCTTTTTTCTAGAAGTGATCCAGCGACCAGGCCAAATGGATGTTGAAGGAGGAAACACTGGGCAAAGGCTTCCGTACATAAACCCACCGCTGTGTATATTGAGTGCATATGTCTTGATAGGCACCTGGTTCTTGTCCACACAAATGTATGTCTTAACATTCATGTATCAGGCTTTATACCCCCTCCTCCTACCACTGTATCAAAATATTACTATGTAAGCCCACGTGGTTGCTGGGGTGCATTGGCTATCCCAAGTTAAAATAAGTCACAGATTGACAACTTCCATCCCTCAATATGATGTTGAGGACCTGGACATTCCCAACAGAAACAGAACTGGAATACACTTTGCTATCATTGTCCAAGAATTCAGATACCTGATACTTACATCACTGCTCTGCGGGTTTCATGATTTGGACAGCATGAAGTATGAGGGAGTAGGTACATCACCATAGTCATAGACATATAGCATGGAAACAAGTCATTCGACCCATTTGGTCAATGCCGAACAAGATGCCCACCCAAGCTACTCATTTACCTGCACCTGGCCAATATTTCCCTAAAGCTTTCCTATCCATGAACTTGTCCAGATGTCTTTTTAATGTTGCCATCATACCTGCCTTAGGAACTTCATCTGGCAGCTTCTTCCACATACCCACTATCCCCTCTGTGTTTCCTCTTAGCCTCGTGTACTACAAGTGCGAGATTGTCCAAGCGTTCTCTGTTCCAATCAGGTACCCAATTAACCAGTTCTCCCTGGGTTTCATGTAATCTAATCTTTCAGAGCGGCCTAGCATGTGGAATAGCCTATATCAATGGCCCTGTCATCATCAACTTGTTTGGTTTCTTCTTCCAAAACCTCAATCAAATTTTTGAAACACAATTTCCCACATACAAAACTAGGCTGACTATCCAGAATCAACCCCAGTCTATCCAAATGCTTCTTCAGAATCATCTCCTGTAGCTTTCCTACCACATATGTTAAGCTTAAGGGCCTGTGACACTTAGGCAATGTTTTAGGCAACTGTCATAGTCGTAGCAGGACGCCGAAAAACCGACAACGACAACAACCTACAACCTAGTCGATGTCCAGCTACGGCAAGCAACCTACAACCGGTGACCCATTAGGACGTCCACCTACAACCACGCCTATGTCAACCTGCGACAAGCTACGATCCTGTCAGCGACAACTGAAGACAATTCAATCGGCGGGACCTGTGGTTGTAGGTAGTCGCCAATGGAATGCACCGAAGTCAGCACCTGCGACAACCTACGTCATCCTGGCGACAACCTACGTCATCCTGGCGACAACCTGCGACAGCACCTACGCCAGGAGAAGTCAAGCTATGCTCATTTGCGTCAAGGCCATTGTCGCCAAAAAAATTTGAACATGAAAATCCAGCGGCGACCAGAAAGACGCTACGACTCTTTGGGCGACTGAGGAGACTACGACCATACAGGCGACACCCCGGTGACCATGTGGCCACAGCCCAGTCACCTGTAGTCACCTAAAAAATAACCTGTGGGCCAGGTCCTTTCTCAGGTTTTCTTTTTAATCCTTCTTCATTAGAGGCAAAATATTATCTACCCTCCAATCTTCCCGCACCCTACCTGTGCCATAAGAAATGATTCATATATCTCAGTTTGGACTCCTGCAATTTCTTCCCACAATGCTCCTGAATAAATCTGATCAGGCCCAGAGATTATGTACTTTTGGGATCAGTAAGCTGGAAAATGAACCCTTTTTAATAGGTTAAGTTATGTTATCAAAAATTAGGTTGTCTGGTGGCTCATGGAGTTCCCCTCTAAATCTTGCAGCACAGAGTTGCTATAAGCATGTTTTGACAAGAGCCAAACACAAGACCTCACGGCAATATCCCTGATCCAGATAATAACAACTATTATATTAGATAATCATATGCATGAGAGACCACAAGAACGTCTGTATGATCATCTTTGAGGTCCAATTCAATTAGTAATTTTCAGAGATAATTTTAACATCTGAGAATCCAGAACCTTCAAAAAGCCAGTTGAACATAACGAGCCAAATTAACATAATTATAATAGTGCAATTTTACTAACAGACTATATAACACCAGAGTTCATTATTGCAGATTTAAATGTATATTCTGACCTCCAAGTAATGAATTCTGAGTAAGGAAGGAAATTGAAATAAAAATTAAGACGTGTAATCAGTCTCAATAATCTTAATATGTTATCCATTCCCTTATGATGTTTTGCCCTGATATTTGCCCACACAAAATAATTTTACTTAAAATAAAAGTATCAGAAAAAATGAAATATTTTTCATGCACTCACATTTTTGAAGTTTCCTGAGTAATCTGTGCATCCTGTAGGAAAGAGAGACGTGGAATTACTAAATTTGTGTTACATTTTCAAGTCGTAGGAAGACTTTATCAAAATTATATTTTATAATTTTTTACTGTTTTGTGGAAATATAACTTACTACTACATGAAGGAACACATTGTGTCGCATCTTCAGATAGCATCAATCCCTCTGGACAGAAGCAACCTTCAGTCGGTTCAGAGAACACTTCTCCAGTTCTCATAAAACTGTAAATAAATATGGTTATCTGTTATGGTGCTAAATATTACAGCAAAGAAGGACATCTAATATTACCAAAAAAATTATCTATACTTATATTGAAAACATTTTGAATAACAGAAAATATATAACAAAATACTTACTTGTCTGTACAATAATTGTGATTGTTGGTGGCACACGGTCTATAGATGAAACCATAAGGACAGGTGTAGCCTGAAAAGAAATAAATAAATAATGTTAGGCACAAAGACACAAATCTTAATCCACATATCTACATGTCATTAGTGCCGGCCTGTGTGATTTAATATAAGTTCAGTGTGAAATAAAACTATTGCCACAAAATATTGGTGTTACAACTGAAAATACTTTGGGGAAATATTTGGATTTGATTATCAGACCTTAATGGATGCAGGAGTATCTGGCAATGTCCCATCTCTGTTCATCCAGTTCCACTGATATCCATTAGGCATGGGCAAGAACAATTAGTGGACAGTGGTTGGATTCTCATTTATCACAGGCGGTCAAAATATATTTCCCCTGATTATCAGTCAATGAAAGTAAGAATGTTCAAGAAGGAACTGCAGATGCTAGAAAATCGAAGGGAGACAAAAGTGCTGAAGAAACTCAGTGGGTGCGGCAGCATCTATGGAGCGAAGGAAATAGACAACGTTTCGGGACGAAACCCTTCTTCAGACTGATGTAGGGTGGGGGGTCGGCGGAAAGAAGAAAGGAAGAGGAGGAGCCCGAGGGCTGCGGGAGAGCTGAGAAGGGGAAGAGACAGCAAGGGCTACCCTAAATTGGAGGTCAATGTTCAAGCCGCTGGGGTGCAGATTGCCCAAGCGGAATATTAGGTGTTGCTGCTCCAATTTCTGGTGGTGCTCACTCTGGCCATGGAGGAGGCCCAGGACAGAAAGGATTTGGATTTGGAATGGGAGGGGGAGTTGAAGTGCTGAGCCACAGGAAGATCAGGTTGGTTAATGTGGACCGAGCGGAGGTGTTTAGCGAAACGAACGCCAAGCCTACGCTTCTTCTCTATGATGTAGATCAGCTGACATCAAGAGTAGCGGATGCAATAGATGAGGCTGGTGGAGGTGCAGGTGAACCTCTGTCGTACCGGGAACAACTGCTTGGGTCCTTGAGTCGAGGGGGGTGGTAAAGCGACAAGTGTAGCAAGTTGGGTGGAAGGTGAGGACTGGGGGACTCTGGCCTTGTCCCGAGTGGGGGGTGGGGAGAGAGGGCAGTGTTGCGGGGTATTGAAGAGACCCTGGTGAGAGCCTCATCTATAGTAGGGGAGGGGAACCCCTGTTCCCTGACGAATGTGGACATTTCCGGTGCCCTGGTGTAGAACATCTCATCCTGGGAGCAGATGTGCCGTAGACGGTGGAACGGGGAGTAGGGGATGGAGTCCTTACAGGAAGCAGGGTGGGAAGATGTGTAGTCTAGATAGCCATGGGTGTCAGTGGGTTTATAGTGGATGTCGGTCAGAAGTCTATCACCTGCGATGGAGATAGTGAGTTGGTAAGAAATGGTAGGGAAGTGTCAGAAATGATCGAGGTGTATTTGAGTGCTGGATGGAAGTTAGTGGTGAAGTTGATGAAGTCAGTGAGTTGTGTGTGGGTGCAGGAGGTAGCACCAATGCAATCGGCAATGTGGCAGAGGTAGAGGTTGGGGATGGGGCCCTGGTACGTCTTGAACAAGGATTGTTTGACGTACCCTACAAAGAGGTAGGCATAGCTGGGGCCTATGCGCATGCCCATAGCTACGCCTTGTATTTGGAGGAAATAGGAGGAGTCAAATGAAAAGTTATTAAGGATAAGGACCAGCTCCACTAGGCGGAGGAGAATATCTAGAGACTTCAAGTACAGCAGGAAGTGAGGAGAGCAAATGACATGTTGGCCTTTATAACAAGAGGAGTTGAGTATAGGAGCAAAGAGGTCCTTCTGCAGTTGTATAGGGCCCAAGTGAGAACACACCTGGAATATTGTGTGCAATTTTGGTCCCCTAATTTGAGGAAGGACATTCATGCTATTGAGGGAGTGTAGCGTACCTTTACAAGGTTAATTCCCAGGATGGCTTGACTGTCATATGCTAAGAGAATGGAGCAGCTGGGCTGGGTGTGGAGTTTAGAAGGGCGAGAGGGATCTTATTGAAACATCTAAGATTATTAAGGTTTTGGACACGCTAGAGGCTTGGTTCCCAATGTTGGGGGAGTCCAGAACCAGGGGCCACAGTTTAAGAACGAGGGGTAAGCCATTTAGAACGGAGACGAGGAAAAACTTTTTCTCACAGAGAGTTGAGTCTGTGGAATTCTCTGCCTCAGAGGGTGGTGGAGGCGGTTCTCTGAAAACTTTCAAGAGAGAGCTAGATAGGGCTCTTAAAGATTTCGGAGTGAAGGGATATGGGGAGAAGGCAGGAAAGGGGTACTGATTGGGGATGATCATATTGAATGGCGGAGCTGGCTCGAAGGGCCGAATGAACTATTCCTGTACTTATTGTCTATTACTGGATTCAAAGCTTTTTATATAATGGAGGAGCAAAACAAAAAAACTTCCATCAAATTACAGGGTTATTTTCTTCAGTGTCTGATTGTCCGATATATTGTCTGATTTTTATTTCAAAGTGTTAATGAGCACAATTAAGATAATATTCTTTATTCCTAATTATATAGATTTATTAGGGCAAGTTTTCTTCCTTGCTATAGAAAAATAATGCGGTAATTTTGGTCGCCCAATTATAGGAAGGATGTCAACAAAATAGAGAGGGTACAGAGGCGATTTACTAGAATGTTGCCTGGGTTTCAACAGCTAAGTTACAGAGAGAGGTTGAGTAAGTTAGGTCTTTATTCTCTGGAGCGCAGAAGGTTAAGGGGGGACTTGATAGAGGTCTTTAAAATGATGAGAGGGATAGACAGAGTTGATGTGGACAAGCTTTTCCCTTTGAGAATAGGGAAGATTCAAACAAGAGGACATGACTTTAAAATTAAGGGACAGAGGTTTAGAGGTAACATGAGGGGGAACTTCTTTACTCAGAGAGTGGTAGCGGTGTGGAATGAGCTTCCAGTGGAAGTGGTGGCGGCAGGTTCGTTGGTATCATTTAAAAATAAATTGGATAGGCATATGGATGAGAAGGGTATGGAGGGTTATGATATGAGTGCAGGAGGGGGGACTAAGGGAAAAAAGTTGTTCGGCACGGACTTGAAGGGCCGAGATGGCCTGTTTCCGTGCTGTAATTGTTATATGGTTATATGGTTACTTGCATAACATAGAGGTGAAAGATAGAAAGAAATGCAGTGAGAGGGGGTTAGAAACAATGCAAGTTCAATCCTGTATTTTCCTCTCTCCCCTTGGCGATTGAAGGATTTGCCAACCACCTCCTTAAATCCTCTGATTTTTGTTGTGTAGATAAGCCAACAGGAGTTTGCTGTGATTTTGCCACTCTCCATTATTTGGTTTTGGATGAGCCCATAAGATCTCATAAGGCCCCAAAGGTGGTGTGTGCCAAATGTATGGGTTAAGCACTGAACTGAATTCCTAAGTTTGCCAAATTTAGAACCCATTATGGAAAACCAATGTGTCAAGGCAAAATGTTGGCATAAAATGAGGAGGAGGGTGAGAGAAAATCAAATAATTGTGTATTGAATTCGGTCATGTAGAAATAATTGTAAATTATTTGGAACCATGCTTATTTTTTTGGCGACTGAAATAATTCAGACAATTTGTAAAGAATGAAATGATTTGAACCCACCAGTTCTGTATATTAGTCTGAAATTATTTTTACATTGATAATTTAATACTTAAGTGTAACTGCACAGTTCCACAATACTCACTGCATGATCCATTTGTAGATTGTCTCCAGTCAACGCAAAATCCAAGTGCATTACATCTCAAGGCAGCTGCTTCCAGGCTGGAACATTCTTCAAATGTGGCGTTCCAACAGTTGTCATCCCGACATGCCTCAAAATAGTGCGAAAGTGAATTGAGGCTTCTGCAACTTTGGAATGAACTGCATAATACAGACATAAAATAAGTTGTTAGTTACACAAAAGCAAAATCATTTTCTGTTGAATAAAAATCCGCCGTGATGAAAAATGTATTTTATGAGGAACTGGTGTAAAATAGATCTTGTTTCTTTTTTTCAAGCATAAGGTTATATTTAAAAGGGTTAATGTTTGTTGTAAAAATTCTGAACAATTGTTAAATGATTTTAAATCACAAGTATTGTTTCATTCGTTTCAGGTATAGCTCATTTGTTAATATTCCTACTTAAAAGCCAAATTGGAGGTGCCCGAATCTATCCCAAAAACTCAAGGTTTGAACTGTTCTTCGTTACTTAGGATTGCTGGGCTATTGTAGGTGGTACTTTTTGAATGGGATGAAATATTATGCTTTTTCAAATGGAAAAGAAATAACGGGATTATACTAGTTTCAGGGAAGGCTGCTAAATTTCCCCTAAGTCCATATTATTTCTTTATCTAACATCACAGTGTAAAAACTTGACTGATAAAGCTTTTAATAGCTAATAGAGCTTTTAAACTTACAATTTCCCATTGCAAATTCTCCTCAATTACTGACAAAGGAATCTTCTGAGTTTTAATAATGGTAGGCTAATATGAAATAATTTGGTATATGTTTATCAAAGGTACTGTAGGGTCATCACCCAACCTTTCAATTACAGCCAATAAACATCACTGAGATTAAAAGCAAATTAAGATTTTGATTAAACATTTTCTTTCAAATGCATTGTGATTGGTGCTGGATAAAATATGACAACAGTACAACAGAACAAAAAAGTGTATTTTTGGTGTGGTTTGCAACAGTAAAGCTTAAGTAAATATTTTGCAGATGAACTTTGTATCAGTGATAATATTAAAATCTATAAGTTTTCTTCAGTCTATCTTTTCAGGAATCCTGAGTTATTTTGTATAAATTTCTTATAGGAAACCTTGCCACACGAAAAGTGGATGGCTGGCCTTATCCAAGCAGGACAGTTATGATTGATGGATAATTTATGCAGAAAATCAGAAACCAGGCCGGTTGATAAAATGTAAAGTTACCTATCACAAATGAATTTGATGAAGAGTTGTTAGAAAATATTTGCTATATATTTTAAAACATGAAATAAGTAATTTTTAAAATAAATCTTTGATTTCAAGGTATGACATAAAATGTTACATACCCTCCAAATAAAGCATCACATATAGGCTTCTCATATTCACATGGTGGAGGAGGAGTTGGTGGAGTACAATGCCGATATGTAGGTAGATCTGTGCAATGTTTTTTATTTGTATAAGAAGTTTTCCACTCATGAGCTGTTTCAGAACAACAGTCAGTGGGCTCTATCATCCCATTCTTTCTCTTGCAGTCATCAGTTTGTTGATTAGAAATAGAACCTATGAAATGGAAATAAGTTGCATTAATTAAAACAAATCCTTTGACATTACAAAATTAAGTGAGATTTTTGACAAATGAATGAATGAATCATTCAATAAATCAATAATTGAATGATTTATTGAAATGTTATTGTCACATGTACCGAGGTACTGTGAAATGTTTTGTTTTGCAGACAACCTAGTGTCGTCACATTTTGGCACGAGGCAGCAGGTCTCCCATCCCCACCAGGTACCCGTTCTTGGCAGCCCCCTCCCTATCTGCCGGGTCCCCCCTTTTTTATACCCCCCCCCCGGGCCAGGTAGCTCTCAATGGTCCCCTTGCTTTCCGATGACCTTCCTCGCTCTATAGCAGAGCCTTAGTGAACTGATGGCATTTACATTTGTAAATGTGAAGAAATATGCCATTTATCCAAAAATGCAAGTCCCAAACTTCCTGACAGATTCTTTACTGTATGCATAAATTTTGTGCTCTTACGCTAAGAATTTAAACTGCACTTATGCTACGAAATTTGCTCTTGGATCTTGCAGCACATTAAAGTTGTGTTGCAGGGAAGAAAAAGTTAGCTACCATTCTTAAATTATCCATGTATCAATTTGTTATTTTAGCAATATTTTGAAGTGCTTTTTTAACTTTTAAAAAATTCAGTTTTTTTTCATTTTGAGAAAAATGTTTTTAGATGGCAATATTTGACTGTTTCGATAGACAGTAAGGATGGAGGCATAGCAATCTCATCTATCAAAAGTTTCTGCAGCAGTTTCATCAATTGGCCACGCCCTGACCCACCAGAAGACAAGGTAACATTGGGTCTCACTGATCAGGTCTGCAAAACCCTTGAATGGCCTTACAGATTCAAACTATCCTGGTATTTCTTGGCGCCAATGGCGGTTGTTGGCCCTCACTTAGTAAAATGTAAGCGGATATTTTACATCTTAATCTTTGTTTCTAATGCCCATGCAGGCCATATGTACAAAAATATTAAGGTTTATGAAGCTCTAAGGAAGGAATATAGGGAAAAAAGTAAAAACATAGAGTACACCATGCTTATGTTAGCTTATACGTATGTGTTATAAATAGCCATTGTGTCACTTCTTTGCTAGAGGAATACAAAAATGAGTGTATTACCCTGTACTCTCGCCAAGCTTAATGCTACTCTCATTAATTAGATTTATATTCTTATTAACAACATCCTATCTCATACCACATTGTCCTTGTATTTTATCCTTGAAAAGCGAATTTGATAATTTGATTCGTAAGTGTCTTCGGTTTGCTGAAATGACGGTTCGAATGGAAGGAATCTGAACTCGTATAAAGGAACACCGTTTTGAAATGTAAAATCCTTCTGCATAAAAAGGTAGACTGACAGATTCTCCATTGATTTTCACCTGTCAAGAATAGATGGAAACATGTTGAAAATCGTTTGAAACCTCTACATGAGAAAATTATTATCACATTATGTCGAATAAATTATAATTATAACTTCATAGTCAGTATTCTGGAAGAAAATATGATAGCCTCAGTAATACATGGGGCCAGTTTTAGTTGAGTATAGTTTGGAAGAAGTTTAAGACAAACTTACTGCAGCAAAAATAAAGCCTTCTAAGCAACTTATGAACCTGATTTTAAAGTTGCAAGCAGATATTTCTGTAGGAATCCATTATAACTGTAACAAGTGGAAGGAAAGTTGCTAGCATATCTTATCTTCTACTCAGTCAATGGACTTCCAAAAAGGTTGAGCAAAATAGTGTTGTTGTGCTGCAAGGAGGGACTCAATACACTTTGCAGTAGAACAGTAGAGAGCAGGCACAGACCCTTCCGCTCACAATGTCTGGGCTGAACATTGTGCCAAGTTAAACTAATCTGCAAGTGATCCAAATCCCTCCATTGCCTGTATATCCATGTGCCTATCCAAAGCCTCTTAAACAACACTAACAAATCTGCCTTCATCACTATCCCTGGAAGCTGGTTTCATGTACCCGTCACTCTCATTGTAATAAAACTTGTTCCCCACATCTCCCTTAAACTTCACACCTCTCATGTTAAAGCTATGCCCTTAAGTCTTTGAAATTTTCATCCTTAGGGAAAAAAGATTATGACTGTCCACCACATCTACGCCTCTCATAATTTTACATGCTTTAAGATCTCTTTTCAGCTCTGTCCCTCCAGAGAAAACAATCCGTTTTTCCAACCTCTCGTTATGGCTAATACCTTCTAATCTAGGCAGCATTTTCGTAAACCTCTTTAAAGCCTCCACATCCTTCCTGTATGTGCAGTCCAGAGTTGCACACAATACTCCAAATGTGGTCTAACCAAAATCCTGTAATGATTTGTTAAGGAGATTTTAGAGTACTGAGGAAAGATTTCAGCGAGGATCTTAAACGATTGATGGGATCAGGCAGGTAATATTCATAGTGAATGTACATACAGATATTAGTACTTACATCATTTTGCCTTGGTGATACATGTATCGTGGTTCCATTGTAATGAATAATTATTGATTTCTCACAGGATTTATATGCTGATGGATGACAGTTCTGATTATCAAGGATCACAGAAAAATTGTATATTGGGATAATTTCTTCTACAAGAACGTATGAACAATCTTCAAAAAACTTGTAGAATACACCCTCGAAGGTACGATAATGTTTTCTTCCCCATACATAGCATACAGCTAAAATTTAAAACAGATATTGATTTTTAGATTCCAATTGAAAAAGCAATGGAAATGCTGATAATTACATTTTTCTATTTGAAATTTAATGAGAAAGTAAGATGAATAGTTAAAAATATAGTTACATTGACAATCCCATTCTGAGCAGCAGCCATCTTCAGTTTTGACTCTGGTAGGTTTTAACCCACTGTAACATTGTGGCTTTGGAGTTAGTTCACAGGAAACATGTTCAATTTTGTATGTTTCTGCATAAACGCAAGTGTAGGTCGCACAATTTTCAATCCATGTTTCGTTGCACTAGAAAATAATGTAACACAAATGAATGCATCTTTAAATTTGTAATTTAGTTTGACTGTTTTGAAATAGTATTCATGTAAATGTGTTTGAGGGATATATTTGTTTGATTGGTTGGATTAAATTGCTCTACCACAATTCAAAGAAGTTGAAGTAGTTATGTTTCGGTAAGGTTCTGTTTAATAATGTATTTAGTGGAAACCAGCATTTTAATATTTCAATTTTAATGAATGTAATAATCAGAGGGCAGATGTTCGGACCCATAAACATAATCTATTATAATCCTGTTTTAATTTGTGTGCACTATTGGATGAATGGGACATAAAATTGAATTCATCAAATGCAATCCATTGAATAGCACCATTTTGATAATTGATGATGTGTGGGATCAAAAACTGACCCGTGATTTCCAGAACAAATGTGCCTGGCCTACGGTGAACCTTTGGAATGTCTTCCTTTGGAGCTGTGGAGGAGCATTAGTGACTAAAACGGAGTTCATATTATTAATTTAGCCTTTGGTGTCTTTTGGCAACCAAATCAAAATAATCACAATTAATAATTTAGGTTTTTAATTTATTTCAACACAGTCATGAATTACATATAAGGAAGCAATGGACCATTCATTGCTCCAAATATCATTGCAGAAAAGAAGATTACTTATATATTTAGTCACTAATGCATAAGTTGATAAAATCTTTGTTGGCAAAACCAAAAGCCAAGAACTTTGAGAAGTTGTACAGAGGTTTTGTCAGCATTGAGCTAACACAGGCAGATGATTCAGATCATAAATAGCAGACTAACTTAGAAGCTGGCAGTTTTTAGTTTAGTTTAGTGATACAGCGTGGAAACAGACTCTTTGGCCCATTGGGTCCACACCGACCAGCAATCCCCGCACATTAACACTATCCTACACCCTATAGGGACAATTACTGAGCCAATTAACCTGCAAACCTGTACGTCTTTGGAGTGTGGGAGGAAGCTGAAGATCTCGGAGAAAACCCTCGCAGGTCACGGGGAGAACGTGTAAACACCACACTGACAGCACCCACAGTCTGGGTTGAACCCGGGTCTTTGGCATTGCATTTGCTGTAAGGCAGCAACTCTGCCGCTGTGCCACATGTCTAAAAACATGAATGCTATGGTATGAAATTTAGTTCAGTGATAAATAGCATGCTGAGATACAAACAGTTCCAGAGAGCATGAGATCATATAGCTTTTTCATTAAGCTACTTCATTTAGTTTTTTTCACCCTGGTCATTCCATCTTTTTCCCTCTCCTGTCAGGCAGAAGATACAATAGCTTGAAAGCATGTACCACCAGACTCAGGACAAGCTTCTTCCCCTCTGTTATCAGACTACTGAACGGTCCTCCTATAAGATAGGGTGTTGTCCTGATCTTCCAACCTATCTCGTTGTGGACATTGGACCTTTTATTTTGGAATGTATTGCTACATAGTTGTACAACTATATGCTGCCCTCCGATAATTTTCCCTTTGCACTACCTGTGTATAGCTTGATTATAATCATATATGATATGATCTGATTTAATTGAATAGCATGCAAGCAAAAGCTTTTCACCGTATCATGGATCAAGATTAGGCAACATATTTTGTATTTACCTTGTGAAGAATCATTTGAAAAACTTAAGAATAATATTTGTAGTGTAAGCTTACGAAAAATCAAAATTACATAATGAATTAAATATATTTACCTTTCGTGGTGGATTTGAATCACAGTAACATTCTTCTGGTGGGGTGGTGGTGGGGGCAGTTGTAGTCATGGTTGTCACTTCAGTTGGCTCACAGCAAACTCTGATCTTATAGTCATTACAAATCTGTCCCACTGCATCCTCAGAAACCGTACATATCAGCCCTATGTCTTTATCACACACAACTACATCTGGTGATAAACTTGCAGGCCAATAAGTATAATTGGCGAGTTGACACTGAATGTTACTGATCTTATCAGAAGGATAGGAACATATTCTTGTACGTATTGGAGTCAGCAATTCAGTATCATTTGGGCTCTCTGCTGATGGTGTATTATCATTATACCAGGAAGACCATACACCAGAACAGTGGGCCTCTGCAATGGAAAAAGAGGACAGCATTAGAATCACATTTGAAGAGGGGAATGATAAATACAATTGTATCAAGCTGTATTATATTGATGAATTTTAGATAATGTCTCATTAGATGCACGCTAAATGGACAAAAGAAGGTGATTAACAGTTGTGTTGTTTCCAGAGAATGGGCAATATAGGATTCATGACAAGAAAGACCAATGCAAGAAGAAAATTAACAATGCGGATTTATAACAATAAAGGGCCTGTCCCACCAGGATGCAACTCCGTGCGATGAGAGCGACCTAACGTGGTCGCTTGAGCCGTCCGGCGTCGCGGGGCCGGTCCCACTTCGATCGCCGGAGCCATGCGGAATTGTATGGAGTTTGTCCCGACATCGCGCGGGGCTCCGAAAAACTGACCATGTTCAAAAATGCCGCGCGGCAACGGCTTGTCGGTTCGCTGTCACCTCGACGCATTACACACCACCTCGACGTCGTGCCTCCGTGAACCTATCTGTAGGTGCCTCCATGACCCTCTCTGTGTGTTGCTCCGTGGCTCTCTCTCTCTGTGCCTCTGTGCCCCTCTCCTTGTGTCCCTCTCTGTCCTGGCAAACTTACCTTGAAGACTTTGCAGCAAGTTCGCCTCACTTTGCGCCACGTTGCGCCACTCACCCGACCTCCGCGCGGCCCCTGCTGCTGGTTTGGTCACGCTTGCCGCATGCAGGCGCATGCTGGTGGGACAGGCCCTGTACGGGGATCACCCGACCTCCGTGCGGCCCCCGCTGCTGGCTTGGTCGTGCTCACCGCATGGAATCGCATGCTGGTGGGACAAGCCCTTAAGCCTCAAGATGGCAGTGGTGGAAGGTCCAAAGGAAAGTCGGTGGCTGTGAATAGTCTTCCAGCTCATCTCCCGAACCTCAGAAAGCATCCAAAAGCTCTGTGGGCATTTCAGGAAGCAGGACATGGTGACCTTGGTGCATGGATGATATGGCCGTGGTAGTCATGGATAATAATGTTAGTGGAGGCAGTCACAGGAAGTCCTACAGCCAGGTGAGCCAGCGGTTCGGGAACGACATGGAGTGGTACTAAAAGGAACCAATGGCATGGCGTGGGTCAGACTGACCACTATATCATCAATCAAGTGATGTTCGGATACTGGGCCTTAAATGTGGAAATAAGAAATTGCAAGTCTCCTTATTGTAAAATTGTCTATTCTGAAATGTAAGACTTGAAAAGTTGCAAGCATGTTAACAACTAGAGGGCATTGTTTTAAGGTGATAGGGACAATGTTTAAAGGAGATGCGCGAGGCAAGTTTTTTTACACAGTGTTATGGTTACCTGGAGCATCCTGCCAGGAGTCGTGGTGGCGGAAGATTTGATAATGATGTTTAAGTCGGTTTTAGATAGACACATGGATATGCATGGATAGGAGTGTTATAGATAATGTGCTGGGAGATGAGATTAGTTAATGTTTCCATCATATTCGGTGCAGATATTGTGGGCCAAACGGCTTTTTTCCTGTGCTAAATGTTTCTATGTTCAATGGTGTGATTTGACTTGACAGCACACAGAATAAGCTATTCACTGTACACCTAACAATAATAAACTGAAACCGAACTAGACCAAGGAAGAGGGAGATTTGTATGGCAGAGCGACAAATAACTAAAAATAAACTCAGCTAATGGGGTCAAGGAAAGAGCATTCACGTCGCGGCCCGTTTCCATCAATCTTTCCACCAATCTTTTCACCACCATACACAAGAAGCGCAAGAAGCGCAAGACACACACCATTGTGCAGATGAGGAGAAGTGTGTTCATCTCTGGCTGAACAACTTGTAATCGTGAACGTGGAAAGAAGAAGAAGAAGAAGAAGGAGAAGGAGAAGGAGAAGGAGAAGGAGAAGGAGAAGGAGAAGGAGAAGGAGAAGGAGAAGGAGAAGGAGAAGAAGAAGAAGAGATCGGCTAATTTTGATTTTTGTCCACAGTAACAATTTGAATGTCTAGGCTGAATTAAGAATGTGAAGAAAAGAAGCAGAAGAAAAGAAAATAAGTCAACAAAGCCCCTTGTGCTTGCATCACCTTTCATTAAAATCACAAATGAGAGATCTCAGTTCATTCATTCATTCAAATTCATTCTACATTTTCAATTTGCAGTCTTCTTCAGGAATGAATTCCAATAATATACTACTCTCTGGAGAATACATTTTTGTGTTCAGTCCTGGTTGTGCAATCCCTTAAACTAAGAGTTGGTGAAAACAATTATATATATTGTATCTCTCCACTCTCACACGTCAGGTAGTATGTAGTGGCTGTGAGTGATTTTCTCTCACGTGACTAATCGCATGTTTTTCAATGACCATTAGCTACAGTCTCAGCCTGTGTATTCCCTTAATTTCCTCTCTCAAGATTATTTCCCCCTAAAGATGCTTGCCATCTTTCTAACAAATGCATATGTGTGTATATGAAGTTTCAACACAGGTTGGGAATGTTGCTAATCGTCATTGAAAAACATAATAAGTCACTTGAGGGGGAAGTGCATTCACAACCACTACATGCTACCTGAGGTGTGACTGTGGGGAGATTCAACATGTGTAATTATATTCAACAAAACTGTGAAAACCTAGCATGTTTGTTAATAAAATGCGAGAAAATATGCTGGAAAAATTGTTACGATGTTAGAAATGTCCAATCAGAAAAATTGCAAAAACCTATCATGTTTTCTACTCAAAATGTAGTACTGGAAAAATGAAAAAAAGATGTTTAAAATATCCACTCACCTGTTGTGGAACTAACGGTAGACCCAGTCGTGACAGTTGTCACTGTTGTTGGTGTTGTTTCTGGTAAAAGAGTACAAATGTGTTTACAACCACATTACACAACTTGAATTACAAGAGTAGAAATTGAATTATGTTAGAATCAGCATTTATTAAGGAGCCAGGCCCAAATTCGTTTGACCTTGATCACATATACCCAAGTTGAATTTATCTAGAATGTTTGTTTGGTCAATCACAATGACAGCCCTACAATCAAATGCAACCTGTTTACTAAGCAGATGATCCATGCGACAATTTTTTTTTTCTGAATTTCTGTATCCAAATCTACAGTGAAATTTATTATATGGACAAAAGTGTAATTGGAAAAATACACTTTTGCGAGGTCATGCAATTACTGAGTTTCACAAGATTTAGGATCATAAGTTAGAGCACAGAATGTTGAAACTAATCATCCTTGATTTCACTATTGTACACATACTAACATACTTGCAAGATACTATAACTAACCTGATGTGGTACTTGTACTCGTCTCAGTTGTTGTTTCTAGTGAAAGAAAAGAATGACATACTCAACAAAGGCAACCAAGTTGAATTGACACCCAGTTGAGAAACGTTTAACAAGACTTGACAATAATTGACTAGCTGGCACATTTAATTAAAACATTGTACCATATGTATTATTTTCCTAAGCATAAGATAATTGCAGGGCAAATTGTCTTTTGGCAATCCTGTTTATATCAATGGGATGATGGTGGAGAGAGTAAAAAACTTCAAATCCCTGGGCGTGCATATTTCCAACGATCTTTCCTGGACCCAGCACACTGATGCAATTATAAAGAAAGCACATCAGTGCCTCTACTTCCTGAGAAGATTACGGAGATTCGGTATGTCAAAGAGGATTCTATTGAATTTCTACAGGTGCACAGTAGAGAGCAAATTGACTGGTTGCATCATGGCCTGGTTCAGCAACTTGAACGTCCAGGAGTGGAAAGACTGCAAAAAAGTTGTGAATATTGCCCAGCCCATCACCGGCTCTGACCTCCCCACCATCAAAGGGATTTATCGGAGTCTCTGTCTCAAAAAGGCAGCCAACATCATCAGAGACTCACACCATCCTGGCCACACACTCATCTCACCACTGCCAGCGAGAAGAAGGTACAGGAGCCTGAGAACTGCAACGACCAGGTTCAGGAACAGATTCTTCCCTACAGCCATCAGGCTATTAGACACTGCAAACTCATAAGCTCTGATCTACAATAGACTATTATTATTATTATTGCACAGTTGTTGTTTGTTTATTTCAGTATTTGTGTGCATGTGTGTGTCTCATTGATCATATTATTTATTATGATCACATATTCCGTTGTGTTGCAGTAAGTAAGACTTTCATTGTTCTATTAAGGACATATGCTAATAAAACACTCTTGACTACTACAGTTCTATGTCTTTGTAATTCAACAGATGAGTACTTCAGCGTCAACAGGAAAAATATTGCTGTGGACTTGGTTATTGGCAAAGAAAGAAGTGGTCCTTTTCTGAGAAAGATTGAACCTTAAATATAAATTCTTGTTTACTCAAATTAAAATAATGACATTGCATGAGTGATATGCATCATGTGCAGGCAGCTGAGATTAATTTATCTTTTAAAATGTTCAGCAGTAACATTGCGGGCTGAAGAACCTGTTCCTGTGCTATGTGTTCAATATGCTATGTATACTTAATGGATGCCACATATTTATTTAATGTGTCTCATTTGTTTAGAATCATGTAATTAAATGCCATTTAAATAAAGGATGATAGGCTTAAATAATTTGAATATTATCCTGACACCAACCCTAACTGTGTAATATTGACCCATTGTCTTATTTCAGTGCCACTGTTGACAATCTTTGGCTCTTTATGCACCAATTGCAGATTTCATGGAAGTTCAACAGTGTTTTCCAAAGACTGCATGGTCTACTTTGTACAATCTATCTATATCTATGATTATCTATCTATCTATAATATCTAGCTATCTAGCTATCTATCTATTGAACGATCAATCGACAGACAGACAGACAGACAGACAGACAGACAGACAGACAGACAGACAGACAGACAGACAGACAGACAGACATGATAAGAGTCTCATCTTATTTATTTGTTTGTTTGTTTGTAGGTGTGCACCAACTCCGCAAAACAGTACACCACAGTGCTACAATTTTGGCCCACCTTACCATTGTCCTGCGTTGCGAATTAGCCAAGTTTAGTTCTGATTAATGTTATATTTTACAAGTTATTGACATTTTAAACTTTACAAAAAACACTTTCCCACTTTCCCTGCCCAATTGCCACGTTCGACATCAACGAAACTCCGCCAAAACGACACACGATTGTGCTACAATTTTTGGCCCACCTTACTCACCATTAGCCTACAATGTGAACTAACAAGTTGCATTAGGATTTATGTTATATTTTACGTTATGACATTTTAAACATATCTTTTAAAATGCCCTTCTACAGTTTAAAGAAGAGAGCTAATCGTAAACAACACTTATCCATGTTCTCTCAAGCTGCTGCCTAACTCGCTGATTATGTCAGCACTTTGTGTTATTTTGTGTAATCTAGCATTTGCAGTGCCTTGTTTCTCTTCCAACTCGGTTCATCCACAGCTTTATGAAGAGTACTTAACAACTTGGTATAATAGGATTGAGCCAAACATTGGAATCTTGACATGTATATTTTCACCTTTTACATCAATAATGTAAGCAAAGAAGCAAGAAGAGGTAAGAGCTGCTGTTAGAAATGTTGACCCTTTATTTATAAATATTCCATAACGAAATTTAAATTTAAATTTAAAAATTGCCAAATTCGTCTGCTTTGCTCATCATTTTGTTACGATGGGATCCATTAAATTCTGAACTTATCAGTGCATTTTTATACACCTCCACAGTGACATACAGTAAGTCAAATGGGTCAGCGTGAACAAGAAAAGAAACATTTCAGAAGACAAATAGAGACTACTGCTCTTTCAAAGGTTCACAGTGCTAATGCACAACACATTGCAACTCATCACAACTTTACTAACTAGTGTGCATCCTGGGACATAGGCTAATCCATCCATGAGCAAATGCTCTCAGAGTTAGAGTAAAAGTCTGCTGAGCAAAGGGACGACCCTTTTCTCTAAGAAGGCACTGCTGCTGAAATTCTTATCCATGTCTACTGGATGCTCAATGCTCCTTAATAAAATACTGCTGACAGTCAGAACCACATAGACTCTCACATATTTTCAGTGAGAAACTTTAAATTTTAGGAGCAAAGCTATGAACACGGATGAATGGTATAGAGCTTTATTTTAACAGAGCATACAGGTACAGAAGGATAAGCTAATATAATTAATAGGTGATGTTACTAACCCGATGTAGTGCTGGTAGTGGTCTCAGTTGTTGGTGTTGTTTCTAGAGAAAGAAAAAAGGTTATATTTACCCAATTCAGGCGAGATATATGTCAAAATGAATTGGTATGGAGTTATTTTCTTAATTATAAATGCAGTTGGTGGGCATACTAGACTACTACATGTATTTCCCTTTGCAGATAGCTGGTCGAGCTGCAGCTGCATAGGCCAGTGACTCTGGTTCCACCTTGACCACGGGTGCTGTCTGCGTGCACATTCTCCTTTTAACAGTGTGGATGGCCTCCAGGTATTTGATAGATGTTATTACTAACCTGTTGTAGTGCTGGTAGTGGTCCCAGTTGTTAATGTAGTTGTAGTTTCTGGTGAAAGAAAATAATGCTATGGTCAACTAAGGCAGCCAAGAGAAATAGATGTGCAGTATTGAATCTTCAACAGGAACTCCTGAACTGGATCGTTTGATGAAAACGATTTTGAGTTGACATTGTATCAATGTGAGATGTTTCTGAAAACAATCTGCATTTATGTTTGCACATCCTAAAGTCACATGATCCACAAACTGCACAAAAGTTGGAGATTATAATTACACTTTTGCTCGTTCCTGCTGCGTTTACGTGGGAATGAGCAGCAATAAACTCATGTTCTTCCACATCTCCTATGTTTTTCTAAGATTACATCATAACTAGATATAATTGATTTGAGGCAAACATTGAAATCTTGACATGTATGTTTGCACCATCTATCTCAATAATGTTAGAAACGATGCAAGAAGTTAGCCAGTACTGATCTGAGAAGTGTTGACCCATCAGCTTAAGATTTGTCACTGTTGACGGAAAGTGGTTTGACTCACCTGTTGTGGAACTGGTGATGGACTCAGTGGTGCCAGTTGTCGAATATGTTGTTGGTGTTGTTCCTGGGGAGAGAGTACAAACATGTTTAGGATTTTAATTGCAAGAGCTGCAGCCACATAGTGCCAGAGACCCGCGTTCTATCCTGGTTTCCCGTACTGTCTGCGCGGAGTTTGTACGTTCTCCCCTTTACCGTGAGAGTTCCCTCCAGGTGTTTGCTAGATGTTGTTACTAACCTGATGTAGTGCTTGTTGTGGCCCCTGGTGTTGATGTTGGTGTTGTTTCTAGTGAAAGAAAAGAATGCTATCTTCAACCAAGGCAACCAAGAGGAATTGGTACCAAGTAAAGAAACCTCCAACAGGAATTCATTTTAATACATTGTTTTACTGTGGTTATTTCCTTCATCATAGAATCATGTGGGAGGGTATGCTTTGCTGTTACTATTCTTCATCTCTGACAATCAGCAGATGGCTATTTTGCTCCATTCTAGAACAATCCTACATTCTTGACACTTCGATTGTGGATTTCATGAAGAATTACAAGGCCCTTTTTATTTCAGAAGTGGTTCTCCTATTTTCCGAGTAAGAATTGTTAAATGTTTGTGGCAACACCATGAACAGGCAAGAGGGAAGTATAGAGCTTTGCTTTGACGTTACCTGATGTAGTGCTGGTTGTGGTCTCAGTTGTTGATGTGGTTGGCGTTGTTTCTGGAGAAGAAAATATTATATTCAATCAGGCAGCTAGGTCAATTGGTACGCATTTTAGAAGCCTTGAACAGAAACACATGAGCTGGCATATTTTATGAATACATTTATTCAGGTCTTATTTTCTTCATTGTGTAACAAAATTAGACTGCCTCATTTTTTTCTCATTGTCAATCAGCAGCTGATCATTTTAGTGGCATTATAAATAATTATGTTCTCTTATGTTCCGATGTCAGATTTCATTGAGGCTCAAACGTGTCTCCCGGAAACTGCAGGTGATCAGAAATGCCTATAGAAAAGTGTCATGCTCAGTATGTCTTTTAACATTACTGTGGGTAATTAGAACCACAAAGTCTTTCCTTATTCATTGCCATCACAGACAATCATGCGTTCTTAATGCATTACACTTGACATTTCCCTCATCGTAGAAAAAAGTGGGAGGACATAGTCTGCTGCTAAATTCCTTTATCTCTGTCAACTAGCATATTAATGTTTCTCTGCCATCTCAAACAATCCCGTGCTCTTGACGCATTGATTAAGGATTTACTGGCAATTGAACCACGTCTTCCTGTACGGTCTTCTTTTGCCATTATTACTAACAGTAGATTTGCACAATTCATGCCAATAATGTAAACGAAGATGCAAGAATGGAGCAACAGAGCTGATGTTAGAAATGTTGACCCATTGTCCAAAGGTTAGCCAATATTGGGGTCAAGGAAAGAGTGTTCATGTTGCAGCCCTGTTTCCACCAATCTTTCCACCACCGAGCACAAGAGGTGACAAGTCAGACACCATTGAATGCAGATGGCGAGAAGTGTGTTCTGCTCTTGCTGAACAACTTCTAATCTTATGCTTGGTATACACAGTTACAAATGGAACCACAGACCCCAGAAGTGAAATATTGACCCATTGTCTTATTTCAGTGCCACTGATAAACAATTATTTGCTCTTAATGCACCAATTGCGGATTGTACGGAAGTTCATCCGTGTTTTCCAAAAACTGTATGTTCCAATTTGTACCGTTATTTTTTTTAAAATATTTTCATTAGAAGCAATGCATATTGCCAATGATATAACAGTTTTTCCATTACACATTTATCTTGTTTCAAAAGTTATACAAATATTATGGAATGATTTATATAAGCTTCTATTTTTTTTAGAAAGTAAAGAAAGTAAAGAGGTAAAAGAATAGGTGTGTAATCAATGAAGATTGTGATTAAATAATATTGATTATGATTATATATTTTTAAATTTAAAAAAAAAAAAAAATTAAAAATTAAAAAAACAGTAAGAATAATAAAAATAAAAAATAATACAAACACACAATTATTATGTAAAAAAAAATTGAAGTATACATCATTTGCTCTTAATGCACCAATTGCGGATTGTACGGAAGATCATCGGTGTTTTCCAAAAACTGTACGTTCCACTTTGTACCGTTATTTTTTTAAAACATATTTTCATTAGAAGCAATGCATATTGCCAATGATATAACAGTTTTTCCATTACACATTTATCTTGTTTCAAAAGTTATACAAATATTAAGGAATGATTTATATAAGCTTCTATTTTTTTTTAGAAAGTAAAGAAAGTAAAGAGGTAAAAGAATAGGTGTGGAATCAATGAAGATTGTGATTAAATAATATTGATTATGATTATATATTAAAAAAAATTAATAAAAATAAATAAAAAATAAAAAAAACAATAAGAATAATAAAAATAAAAAATAACAAGCAAACAATTATTATGGAAAAAAATTGAAGTATACATCTTAAGAATGATTGAAACAATTTGACATAACAATATCTATAGAGACGTGTATACAAATCTCAGAATAGATCTTTTCATTTAATCCTACCACCGGGCATTTATTGAGTTACAATGCTGAGCTCAGCTACCCCTTCATATAGTCAGTGAATGGAGACCATATTTGTTCAAAAAGTTCATATTTGTCCATTAGGACAAACCTACTTTGTACCGTTATTACTAATGGTGTGTGATGTGCTTGCACAACATGAGCATTTGTGTTCCACTTGTCCAAATGTGTCAGAACCTGAAATTGCATAAAATTGGACACAAAGTGCTGAACAAGGAACTGCAGATGCTGGATTACACAAAGTGACCCAAAGTGCTGGAAAAAATCAGCATGTCAGGCAGAATCACTGGAAAACATGGATTGGTGACATTTCGTGTCAGGACCCTTCTGCAGATTGAAGAAGAGAGCCGAATGTAAACAACATTTATTCATGTTCTCCCGAGATGCTGCCTGACTCGCTGATTGGGTCAACATTTTGCGTCATTTTGTGTAATCCAGCATTTGCGGTCCATTGTTTCTGTCCCAACTCGGTTCCGCCACAATTCCTAAGCTTTTTGAAGATTACTTTATAACTTGGTATAATTGGATTGAGCCAAACATTGAAATCTTGACATGTACATTTTTACCTTGTACATCAATACTGTAAGCAAAGAAGCAAGAAGAGGTAAGAGCTGCTGTTAGAAATGTTGACCCTGTTGTCTTCTGATTTGTCACTGTTTACAGTGAATGGTTTGACTCACCTGTCGTGGTGGACTCAGTTGTGCCAGTTGTTGAATATGTTGTTGGTGTTGTACCTGGTGAGAGAATAAAATGTGTTTACAACTTGAATTGTCAGAGTTCATATTCAGCTTCTGTATGACTCATCACATTTTCATGAGCGTAAGCTGAATTTTATAAATAATCCATGACGAAATTTAAATTTAAATGTAGAAATTTGCCAAATTCTGCATTGTCTGCTTTGCTCATCGTTTTGTTAGGATGAGAACCATTCAATTTGGGACCTTTCAGTATATTTTTATCCACCTCCACAGTGATATACAGTACATCAAATAGACTGGCGTGAACAAGAAAATATACATTTCTGAAGACACATATTGACTCCTGCTCTTTCAAAAGTTCACAGTGCTATTGCACAACACATTGCAACTCATCACAATTTTACTAACTACTATGTATCCTGGCACATAGACTAACCAATCCATGAGCAAATGCTCTCAGAGTTAAAGTCAGCTGGGCAAAGGGAACAGTCTATTCCATGAAAAGGCACTGCTGCTGAAATTCTTAGCCATGTCTATTGAATGCTCAATGCTCCTTAAAAAAGTACCGCTGACAGTCAGAACCACACAAACTCTCTCATACATTCATAGCGCAAGTTTAAATATTTGAAGCAAAACTATGAACATGGAAGAAGTATAGTGCTATATATTAACAGAGCATACAGGTACAGAAGGATAAGATAATATGATTAATAGGTGATGTTACTAACCTGATGTAGTGCGAGTAGTGGTCTCAGTTGTTGGTGTTGTTTCTAAAGAAAGAAAAAAGGTCATATTTAACCAATGCAGGCGAGATGTATGTCAAAATGAATTGATATGCAGTTGAGAAACCTATGATAGGAATTCATGTGCTGACACATTTCATTAAAATGTTGTACCAAGTGTTTTTTTCTTAATCGTAAATGCAGTTGGTGGGCATGTTAGACTACTACAAGTCTTTCTCTTTGTAGATTGCTGGTAGTGCTGCAGCCGCATAGACCAGAGATTCTGGTTCCACCTTGACCTCGGGTGCTGTCTGCGTGCACGTTTTCCGTTTTACAGCATGGATGGCCTCCAGGTATTTGATAGATGTTGTTACTAACCTGTTGTAGTGCTGGTAGTGGTTCCAGTTGTTAATGTAGTTGTTGTTTCTGGCGAAAGAAAATAATGCTATCGTCAACTAAGGCAGCTAAGAGAAATAGGTATGCAGTATTGAATCTTCAACAGGAATTCCTGAACTGGATCATTTCATGAAAACGATTTTGAGTTGACATTGTATCCGTGTGAGATGTTTCTGAAAACAATCTGCATTTATGTTCGCATATCCAAACGTGACATGATCCACAAGCTGCTCAAAATTTCGAGGTCATAATTACACTTTTGCTCAGTCCTGCTGAGTATACGTGGAAATGAGAAGCAATAAACTCATGTTCTTCCACATTTCCTATGTTTTTCGAAGATTACATTAGAACTTGATATAATTGATTTGAGGCAAACATTGAAATCTTGACATGTGTGTTTGCACCATCTATCTCAATAATGTAAACAAAGATGCAAGACGTAAACCGGAGACCTGGTCTAAGGGCTTAGAAGTAAGCCGGAGACCCATTGGATTACACTTTGTCGCTGTTTACAGGAAGTGGTTTGACTCACCTGTCGTGGAACTGGTGGTGGACTCAGTTGTGCCAGTTGTCGAAGATGTTGTTGGGGTTGTTCCTGGAGAGAGAGTACAAACATGTTTATGAAATTAATTGCAAGAGGTGCAACCACGTAGCGCCGGAGACCCTAGTTCTATCCTGGTTTCTCGTTCCGTCTGTGTGGAGATTGCACTTTCTCACTTTTACCGTGTAGGTTCCCTTCAGGTGTTTGTTAGATGTTGTTACTCACCTGATGTAGTGCTTGTAGTGGTCCCTGGTGTTGATGTTGGTGTTGTTTCTAGTGAAAGAAAAGAATGCTATCTTCAACCAAGGCAACCAAGAGGAATTGGTACCAAGTAAAGAAACCTCCAAAAGGAATTCATCAGCAGGCACATGTTAATAAATTGTTTTACTGTGGTTATTTCCTTCATCATAGAATCATGTGGGAGGGTATGCTTTGCTGTTACATTTCTTCATCTCTGACAATCAGCAGATGGCTATTTTGCTCCATTCTAGAACAATCCTACATTCTTGACACTTCGATTGTGGATTTCATGAAGAATTACAAAGCCCTTTTTATTTCAGAAGTGGTTCTCCTATTTTCCGAGTGAGAATTGTTAAATGTTTGTGGCAACACCATGAACAGGCAAGAGAGAAGTATAGAGCTTTGCTTTGACGTTACCTGATGTAGTGCTGGTTGTGGTCTCAGTTGATGATGTGGTTGGCGTTGTTTCTGGAGAAGAAAGTATTATATTCAATCAAGGCAGCTAGGTCAATTGGTACGCATTTTAGAAGCCTTGTACAGAAACACATGAGCTGGCGCGATTTATGAATACATTTATTTTCGTCATCGTATAACAAAATTGGACTGCTTCATTTTTTTCTCAGTGTCAATCAGCAGCCGATCATTTTAGTGCAATTATAAATAATTAAGTTCTCTTGTGTTCCAATGTCAGATTTCATTGAGGCTCAAACGTGTCTTCCAGAAACTGCAGGTGATCAGAAATGCCTATAGAATAGTGTCATGCTCAGTACGTCTTTTAACATTACTGTGGGTAATTAGTACCACAAAGTCTTTCCTTATTCATTGCCATCACAGACAATCATGCGTTCTTAATGCATTACACTTGACATTTCCCTCATCGTAGAAAAAAATGGGAGGACCTAGTCTGCTGCTAAATTTCTTTATCTCTGTCAACTAGCATATTAATGTTTCTCTTCCATCTCAAACAATCAAGTGCTCTTGACACATCGATTGTGGATTTACTGGCAATTGAACCAAGACATCCTGTATGGTCTTCTTTTGCCAATATTACTAACAGTAGAGTTGTACAATTCATGCCAATAATGGTAACGATGATGCAAGAATGGAGCAACAGAGCTGATGTATGAAATGTTGACCCATTGTCCAAAGGTTAGCCAATGTTGGGGTCAAGGAAAGAGTGTTCATGTCGCGGCCCTGTTTCCACCAATCTTTCCACCGCCGAGCACAAGAAGTGACAAGTCAGACACCATTGAATGCAGATGCCGAGAAGTGTGTTCTGCTCTTGATGAACAACTTCTAATCTTATGCTTGGTATACACAGTTACAAATGGAACCACAGACCCCAGCAGTGAAATATTGACCCATTGTCTTATTTCAGTGCCACTGCTAAACAATCTTTTGCTCTTAATGCACCAATTGCGGATTGTACGGAAGTTCATCCGTGTTTTCCAAAAACTGTATGTTCTACTTTATACCGTTATTACTAATGGTGTGTGATGTGCTTGCACATAATGAGCATTTGTGTTCCACTTGTCCAAATGGGCCAGGCCTGAAATTGCATAAAATGTGCTGATCTAATCATGCTTTACCTTGTTATTGCTGAATATCAGAAGAAAATGAGCAGCAGAAGCCAACAACTCAGTTGGACACAAAGTGCTGAACAAGGAACTGCAGATGCTGGATTACACAAAATGACCCAAAGTGCTGGAAAAAATCAGCATGTCAGGCAGAATCACTGGAAAATGTGGATTGGTGACATTTCGTGTCAGGACACTTCTGCAATTTGAAGAAGAGAGCCGAATGTAAACTACACTTATTGATGTTCTCCCGAGATGCTGCCTGACTCGCTGATTGGGTCAACATTTTGCGTCATTTTGTGTAATCCAGCATTTGCGGTCCCTTGCTTCTGTCCCAACTCGGTTCCGCCACAATTCCTAAGCTTTTTGAAGATTACTTTATAACTTGGTATAATTGGATTGAGCCAAACATTGAAATCTTGACATGTACATTTTCACCTTGTACATCAATACTGTAAGCAAAGAAGCAAGAAGAGGTAAGAGCTGCTGTTAGAAATGTTGACCCTGTTGTCTTCTGATTTGTCACTGTTTACAGTGAATGGTTTGACTCACCTGTCGTGGTGGACTCAGTTGTGCCAGTTGTTGAATATGTTGTTGGTGTTGTACCTGGTGAGAGAATAAAATGTGTTTACAACTTGAATTGTAAGAGTTCATATTCAGCTTCTGTATGACTCAGCACATTTTCATGAAAGTAAGCTGAATTTTATAAATATTCCATGACGAAATTTAAATTTAAATGTAGAAAATTGCCAAATTCTGCTTTGTTTGCTTTGTTCATCATTTTGTTAGCATGGGATCCATTAAATTCGGAACTTTTCAGTATATTTTTATCCACCTCCACAGTGATATACAGTACATCAAATAGACTGGCGTGAACAAGAAAATATACATTTCTGTAGACAAATATTGACTCCTGCTCTTTCAAATGTTTACAGTGCTATTGCACAACACATTGCAACTCATCACAATTTTACGAACTACTATGTATCCTGGCACATAGACCAACTAATCCATGAGCAAATGCTCTCAGATGTAAAGTCAGCTGGGCAAAGGGAAGAGTCTATTCCATGAAAAGGCACTGCTGCTGAAATTCTTAGCCATGTCTATTGAATGCTCAATGCTCCTTAAAAAAGTACCGCTGACCGTCAGAACCACATAAACTCTCTCATATATTCATTGCGCAATTTAAAATTTTTGAAGCAAAACTATGAACATGGAAGAAGTATAGTGCTATATATTAACAGAGCATACAGGTACAGAAGGATAAGATAATATGATTAATAGGTGATGTTACTAACCTGATGTAGTGTGAGTAGTGGTCTCAGTTGTTGGTGTTGTTTCTAAAGAAAGAAAAAAGGTTATATTTAACCAATGCAGGCGAGATGTATGTCAAAATGAATTAATATGCAGTTGAGAAACCTATGATAGGAATTCATGTGCTGACACATTTCATTAAAATGTTGTACCAAGTGTTTTTTTCTTAATCGTAAATGCAGTTGGTGGGCATGTTAGACTACTACAAGTCTTTCCCTTTGTAGATCGCTGGTAGGGCTGCAGCCGCATAGACCAGAGATTCTGGTTCCACCTTGACCTCGGGTGCTGTCTGCGTGCACGTTCTCCGTTTTACAGCATGGATGGCCTCCAGGTATTTGATAGATGTTGTTACTAACCTGTTGTAGTGCTGGTAGTGGTTCCAGTTGTTAATGTAGTTGTTGTTTCTGGCGAAAGAAAATAATGCTATCGTCAACTAAGGCAGCTAAGAGAAATAGGTATGCAGTATTGAATCTTCAACAGGAATTCCTGAACTGGATCATTTCATGAAAACGATTTTGAGTTGACATTGTATCAGTGTGAGATGTTTCTGAAAACAATCTGCATTTATGTTCGCATATCCAAAAGTGACATGATCCACAAGCTGCTCAAAATTTCGAGGTCATAATTGCACTTTTGCTCAGTCCTGCTGAGTATACGTGGAAATGAGAAGCAATAAATTCATGTTCTTCCACATTTCCTATGTTTTTCTAAGATTACATTATAACTTGATATAATTGATTTGAGGGAAACATTGAAATCTTGACATGCGTGTTTGCACCATCTATCTCAATAATGTAAACAAAGATGCAAGACGTAAACCGGAGACCTGGTCTAAGGGCTTAGAAGTAAGCCGGAGACCCATTGGATTACACTTTGTCGCTGTTTACAGGAAGTGGTTTGACTCACCTGTCGTGGAACTGGTGGTGGACTCAGTTGTGCCAGTTGTCGAAGATGTTGTTGGGGTTGTTCCTGGAGAGAGAGTACAAACATGTTTATGAAATTAATTGCAAGAGGTGCAACCACGTAGCGCCGGAGACCCTAGTTCTATCCTGGTTTCTCGTTCCGTCTGTGTGGAGATTGCACTTTCTCACTTTTACCGTGTAGGTTCCCTTCAGGTGTTTGTTAGATGTTGTTACTCACCTGATGTAGTGCTTGTAGTGGTCCCTGGTGTTGATGTTGGTGTTGTTTCTAGAGAAAGAAAAGAATGCTATCTTCAACCAAGGCAACCAAGAGGAATTGGTACCAAGTAAAGAAACCTCCAAAAGGAATTCATCAGCAGGCACATGTTAATAAATTGTTTTACTGTGGTTATTTCCTTCATCATAGAATCATGTGGGAGGGTATGCTTTGCTGTTACATTTCTTCATCTCTGACAATCAGCAGATGGCCATTTTGCTCCATTCTAGAACAATCCTACATTCTTGACACTTCGATTGTGGATTTCATGAAGAATTACAAGGCCCTTTTTATTTCAGAAGTGGTTCTCCTATTTTCCGAGTGAGAATTGTTAAATGTTTGTGGCAACACCATGAACAGGCAAGAGAGAAGTATAGAGCTTTGCTTTGACGTTACCTGATGTAGTGCTGGTTGTGGTCTCAGTTGATGATGTGGTTGGCGTTGTTTCTGGAGAAGAAAGTATTATATTCAATCAAGGCAGCTAGGTCAATTGGTACGCATTTTAGGAGCCTTGTACAGAAACACATGAGCTGGCGCGTTTTATGAATACATTTATTTATGTCTTATTTTCGTCATCGTATAACAAAATTGGACTACTTCATTTTTTTCTCAGTGTCAATCAGCAGCCGTCCATTTTAGTGCAATTATAAATAATTAAGTTCTCTTGTGTTCCAATGTCAGATTTCATTGAGGCTCAAACATGTCTTCCAGAAACTGCAGGTGATCAGAAATGCCTATAGAATAGTGTCATGCTCAGTACGTCTTTTAACATTACTGTGGGTAATTAGTACCACAAAGTCTTTCCTTGTTCATTGCCATCACAGACAATCATGCGTTCTTAATGCATTACACTTGACATTTCCCTCATCGTAGAAAAAAATGGGAGGACCTAGTCTGCTGCTAAATTTCTTTATCTCTGTCAACTAGCATATTAATGTTTCTCTGCCATCTCAAACAATCAAGTGCTCTTGACACATCGATTGTGGATTTACTGGCAATTGAACCAAGTCTTCCTGTATGGTCTTCTTTTGCCAATATTGCTAACAGTAGAGTTGTACAATTCATGCCAATAATGGTAACGAAGATGCAAGAATGGAGCAACAGAGCTGATGTATGAAATGTTGACCCATTGTCCAAAGGTTAGCCAATGTTGGGGTCAAGGAAAGAGTGTTCATGTCGCGGCCCTGTTTCCAAAATTCTTTCCACCGCCGAGCACAAGAAGTGACAAGTGAGACACCATTGAATGCAGATGCCGAGAAGTGTGTTCTGCTCTTGATGAACAACTTCTAATCTTATGCTTGGTATACACAGTTACAAATGGAACCACAGACCCCAGCAGTGAAATATTGACCCATTGTCTTATTTCAGTGCCACTGCTAAACAATCTTTTGCTCTTAATGCACCAATTGCGGATTGTACGGAAGTTCATCCGTGTTTTCCAAAAACTGTATGTTCTACTTTATACCGTTATTACTAATGGTGTGTGATGTGCTTGCACATAATGAGCATTTGTGTTCCACTTGTCCAAATGGGCCAGGCCTGAAATTGCATAAAATGTGCTGATCTAATCATGCTTTACCTTGTTATTGCTGAATATCAGAAGAAAATGAGCAGCAGAAGCCAACAACTCAGTTGGACACAAAGTGCTGAACAAGGAACTGCAGATGCTGGATTACACAAAATGACCCAAAGTGCTGGAAAAAATCAGCATGTCAGGCAGAATCACTGGAAAATGTGGATTGGTGACATTTCGTGTCAGGACACTTCTGCAATTTGAAGAAGAGAGCCGAATGTAAACTACACTTATTGATGTTCTCCCGAGATGCTGCCTGACTCGCTGATTGGGTCAACATTTTGCGTCATTTTGTGTAATCCAGCATTTGCGGTCCCTTGCTTCTGTCCCAACTCGGCTCCGCCACAATTCCTAAGCTTTTTGAAGATTACTTTATAACTTGGTATAATTGGATTGAGCCAAACATTGAAATCTTGACATGTACATTTTCACCTTGTACATCAATACTGTAAGCAAAGAAGCAAGAAGAGGTAAGAGCTGCTGTTAGAAATGTTGACCCTGTTGTCTTCCGATTTGTCACTGTTTACAGTGAATGGTTTGACTCACCTGTCGTGGTGGACTCAGTTGTGCCAGTTGTTGAATATGTTGTTGGTGTTGTACCTGGTGAGAGAATAAAATGTGTTTACAACTTGAATTGTAAGAGTTCATATTCAGCTTCTGTATGACTCAGCACATTTTCATGAAAGTAAGCTGAATTTTATAAATATTCCATGACGAAATTTAAATTTAAATGTAGAAAATTGCCAAATTCTGCTTTGTTTGCTTTGTTCATCATTTTGTTAGCATGGGATCCATTAAATTCGGAACTTTTCAGTATATTTTTATCCACCTCCACAGTGATATACAGTACATCAAATAGACTGGCGTGAACAAGAAAATATACATTTCTGTAGACAAATATTGACTCCTGCTCTTTCAAATGTTCACAGTGCTATTGCACAACACATTGCAACTCATCACAATTTTACTAACTACTATGTATCCTGGGACATAGACTAACCAATCCATGAGCAAATGCTCTCAGATGTAAAGTCAGCTGGGCAAAGGGAAGAGTCTATTCCATGAAAAGGCACTGCTGCTGAAATTCTTAGCCATGTCTATTGAATGCTCAATGCTCCTTAAAAAAGTACCGCTGACCGTCAGAACCACATAAACTCTCTCATATATTCATTGCGCAATTTAAAATTTTTGAAGCAAAACTATGAACATGGAAGAAGTATAGTGCTATATATTAACAGAGCATACAGGTACAGAAGGATAAGATAATATGATTAATAGGTGATGTTACTAACCTGATGTAGTGCGAGTAGTGGTCTCAGTTGTTGGTGTTGTTTCTAAAGAAAGAAAAAAGGTTATATTTAACCAATACAGGCGAGATGTATGTCAAAATGAATTGATATGCAGTTGAGAAACCTATGATAGGAATTCATGTGCTGACACATTTCATTAAAATGTTGTACCAAGTGTTTTTTTCTTAATCGTAAATGCAGTTGGTGGGCATGTTAGACTACTACAAGTCTTTCTCTTTGTAGATTGCTGGTAGTGCTGCAGCCGCATAGACCAGAGATTCTGGTTCCACCTTGACCTCGGGTGCTGTCTGCGTGCACGTTTTCCGTTTTACAGCATGGATGGCCTCCAGGTATTTGATAGATGTTGTTACTAACCTGTTGTAGTGCTGGTAGTGGTTCCAGTTGTTAATGTAGTTGTTGTTTCTGGCGAAAGAAAATAATGCTATCGTCAACTAAGGCAGCTAAGAGAAATAGGTATGCAGTATTGAATCTTCAACAGGAATTCCTGAACTGGATCATTTCATGAAAACGATTTTGAGTTGACATTGTATCAGTGTGAGATGTTTCTGAAAACAATCTGCATTTATGTTCGCATATCCAAAAGTGACATGATCCACAAGCTGCTCAAAATTTCGAGGTCATAATTGCACTTTTGCTCAGTCCTGCTGAGTATACGTGGAAATGAGAAGCAAGAAACTCATGTTCTTCCACATTTCCTATGTTTTTCAAAGATTACATTGTAACTTGATATAATTGATTTGAGGCAAACATTGAAATCTTGACATGTGTGTTTGCACCATCTATCTCAATAATGTAAACAAAGATGCAAGACGTAAACCGGAGACCTGGTCTAAGGGCTTAGAAGTAAGCCGGAGACCCATTGGATTACACTTTGTCGCTGTTTACAGGAAGTGGTTTGACTCACCTGTCGTGGAACTGGTGGTGGACTCAGTTGTGCCAGTTGTCGAAGATGTTGTTGGGGTTGTTCCTGGAGAGAGAGTACAAACATGTTTATGAAATTAATTGCAAGAGGTGCAACCACGTAGCGCCGGAGACCCTAGTTCTATCCTGGTTTCTCGTTCCGTCTGTGTGGAGATTGCACTTTCTCACTTTTACCGTGTAGGTTCCCTTCAGGTGTTTGTTAGATGTTGTTACTCACCTGATGTAGTGCTTGTAGTGGTCCCTGGTGTTGATGTTGGTGTTGTTTCTAGTGAAAGAAAAGAATGCTATCTTCAACCAAGGCAACCAAGAGGAATTGGTACCAAGTAAAGAAACCTCCAAAAGGAATTCATCAGCAGGCACATGTTAATAAATTGTTTTACTGTGGTTATTTCCTTCACCATAGAATCATGTGGGAGGGTATGCTTTGCTGTTACATTTCTTCATCTCTGACAATCAGCAGATGGCCATTTTGCTCCATTCTAGAACAATCCTACATTCTTGACACTTCGATTGTGGATTTCATGAAGAATTACAAGGCCCTTTTTATTTCAGAAGTGGTTCTCCTATTTTCCGAGTGAGAATTGTTAAATGTTTGTGGCAACACCATGAACAGGCAAGAGAGAAGTATAGAGCTTTGCTTTGACGTTACCTGATGTAGTGCTGGTTGTGGTCTCAGTTGATGATGTGGTTGGCGTTGTTTCTGGAGAAGAAAATAGTATATTCAATCAAGGCAGCTAGGTCAATTGGTACGCATTTTAGAAGCCTTGTACAGAAACACATGAGCTGGCGCAATTTATGAATACATTTATTTATGTCTTATTTTCGTCATCGTATAACAAAATTGGACTGCTTCATTTTTTTCTCAGTGTCAATCAGCAGCCGATCATTTTAGTGCAATTATAAATAATTAAGTTCTCTTGTGTGCCAATGTCAGATTTCATTGAGGCTCAAACGTGTCTTCCAGAAACTGCAGGTGATCAGAAATGCCTATAGAAAAGTGTCATGCTCAGTACGCCTTTTAACATTACTGTGGGTAAGTAGTACCACAAAATCTTTCCTTATTCATTACCATCACAGACAATCATGCGTTCTTAATGCATTACACTTGACATTTCCCTCATCGTAGAAAAAAATGGGAGGACCTAGTCTGCTGCTAAATTTCTTTATCTCTGTCAACTAGCATATTAATGTTTCTCTGCCATCTCAAACAGTCAAGTGCTCTTGACACATCGATTGTGGATTTACTGGCAATTGAACCAAGACTTCCTGTATGGTCTTCTTTTGCCAATATTACTAACAGTAGAGTTGTACAATTCATGCCAATAATGGTAACGAAGATGCAAGAATGGAGCAACAGAGCTGATGTATAAAATGTTGACCCATTGTCCAAAGATTAGCCAATGTTGGGGTCAAGGAAAGAGTGTTCATGTCGCGGCCCTGTTTCCACCAATCTTTCCACCGCCGAGCACAAGAAGTGACAAGTCAGACACCATTGAATGCAGATGCCGAGAAGTGTGTTCTGCTCTTGCTGAACAACTTCTAATCTTATGCTTGGTATACACAGTTACAAATGGAACCACAGATCCCAGCAGTGAAATATTGACCCATTGTCTTATTTCAGTGCCACTGCTAAACAATCTTTTGCTCTTAATGCACCAATTGCGGATTGTACGGAAGTTCATCCGTGTTTTCCAAAAACTGTATGTTCTACTTTATACCGTTATTACTAATGGTGTGTGATGTGCTTGCACATGATGAGCATTTGTGTTCCACTTGTCCAAATGGGCCAGGCCTGAAATTGCATAAAATGTGCTGATCTAATCATGCTTTAGCTTGTTATTGCTGAATATCAGAAGAAAATGAGCAGCAGAAGCCAACAACTCAGTTGGACACAAAGCGCTGATTAAGGAACTGCAGATGCTGGATTACACAAAATGACCCAAAGTGCTGGAAAAAATCAGCATGTCAGGCAGAATCACTGGAAAATGTGGATTGGTGACATTTTGTGTCAGGACCCTTCTGCAGATTGAAGAAGAGAGCCGAATGTAAACTACACTTATTCATGTTCTCCCGAGATGCTGCCTGACTCGCTGATTGGGTCAACATTTTGCGTCATTTTGTGTAATCCAGCATTTGCGGTCCATTGTTTCTGTCCCAACTCGGTTCCGCCACAATTCCTAAGCTTTTTGAAGATTACTTTATAACTTGGTATAATTGGATTGAGCCAAACATTGAAATCTTGACATGTACATTTTCACCTTGTACATCAATACTGTAAGCAAAGAAGCAAGAAGAGGTAAGAGCTGCTGTTAGAAATGTTGACCCTGTTGTCTTCCGATTTGTCACTGTTTACAGTGAATGGTTTGACTCACCTGTCGTGGTGGACTCAGTTGTGCCAGTTGTTGAATATGTTGTTGGTGTTGTACCTGGTGAGAGAATAAAATGTGTTTACAACTTGAATTGTAAGAGTTCATATTCAGCTTCTGTATGACTCAGCACATTTTCATGAAAGTAAGCTGAATTTTATAAATATTCCATGACGAAATTTAAATTTAAATGTAGAAAATTGCCAAATTCTGCTTTGTTTGCTTTGTTCATCATTTTGTTAGCATGGGATCCATTAAATTCGGAACTTTTCAGTATATTTTTATCCACCTCCACAGTGATATACAGTACATCAAATAGACTGGCGTGAACAAGAAAATATACATTTCTGTAGACAAATATTGACTCCTGCTCTTTCAAATGTTTACAGTGCTATTGCACAACACATTGCAACTCATCACAATTTTACTAACTACTATGTATCCTGGGACATAGACTGACCAATCCATGAGCAAATGCTCTCAGATGTAAAGTCAGCTGGGCAAAGGGAAGAGTCTATTCCATGAAAAGGCACTGCTGCTGAAATTCTTAGCCATGTCTATTGAATGCTCAATGCTCCTTAAAAAAGTACCGCTGACCGTCAGAACCACATAAACTCTCTCATATATTCATTGCGCAATTTAAAATTTTTGAAGCAAAACTATGAACATGGAAGAAGTATAGTGCTATATATTAACAGAGCATACAGGTACAGAAGGATAAGATAATATGATTAATAGGTGATGTTACTAACCTGATGTAGTGCGAGTAGTGGTCTCAGTTGTTGGTGTTGTTTCTAAAGAAAGAAAAATGGTTATATTTAACCAATACAGGCGAGATGTATGTCAAAATGAATTGATATGCAGTTGAGAAACCTATGATAGGAATTCATGTGCTGACACATTTCATTAAAATGTTGTACCAAGTGTTTTTTTCTTAATCGTAAATGCAGTTGGTGGGCATGTTAGACTACTACAAGTCTTTCTCTTTGTAGATCGCTGGTAGTGCTGCAGCCGCATAGACCAGAGATTCTGGTTCCACCTTGACCTCGGGTGCTGTCTGCGTGCACGTTTTCCGTTTTACAGCATGGATGGCCTCCAGGTATTTGATAGATGTTGTTACTAACCTGTTGTAGTGCTGGTAGTGGTTCCAGTTGTTAATGTAGTTGTTGTTTCTGGCGAAAGAATATAATGCTATCGTCAACTAAGGCAGCTAAGAGAAATAGGTATGCAGTATTGAATCTTCAACAGGAATTCCTGAACTGGATCATTTCATGAAAACGATTTTGAGTTGACATTGTATCAGTGTGAGATGTTTCTGAAAACAATCTGCATTTATGTTCGCATATCCAAAAGTGACATGATCCACAAGCTGCTCAAAATTTCGAGGTCATAATTGCACTTTTGCTCAGTCCTGCTGAGTATACGTGGAAATGAGAAGCAAGAAACTCATGTTCTTCCACATTTCCTATGTTTTTCAAAGATTACATTATAACTTGATATAATTGATTTGAGGCAAACATTGAAATCTTGACATGTGTGTTTGCACCATCTATCTCAATAATGTAAACAAAGATGCAAGACGTAAACCGGAGACCTGGTCTAAGGGCTTAGAAGTAAGCCGGAGACCCATTGGATTACACTTTGTCGCTGTTTACAGGAAGTGGTTTGACTCACCTGTCGTGGAACTGGTGGTGGACTCAGTTGTGCCAGTTGTCGAAGATGTTGTTGGGGTTGTTCCTGGAGAGAGAGTACAAACATGTTTATGAAATTAATTGCAAGAGGTGCAACCACGTAGCGCCGGAGACCCTAGTTCTATCCTGGTTTCTCGTTCCGTCTGTGTGGAGATTGCACTTTCTCACTTTTACCGTGTAGGTTCCCTTCAGGTGTTTGTTAGATGTTGTTACTCACCTGATGTAGTGCTTGTAGTGGTCCCTGGTGTTGATGTTGGTGTTGTTTCTAGTGAAAGAAAAGAATGCTATCTTCAACCAAGGCAACCAAGAGGAATTGGTACCAAGTAAAGAAACCTCCAAAAGGAATTCATCAGCAGGCACATGTTAATACATTGTTTTACTGTGGTTATTTCCTTCATCATAGAATCATGTGGGAGGGTATGCTTTGCTGTTACATTTCTTCATCTCTGACAATCAGCAGATGGCTATTTTGCTCCATTCTAGAACAATCCTACATTCTTGACACTTCGATTGTGGATTTCATGAAGAATTACAAGGCCCTTTTTATTTCAGAAGTGGTTCTCCTATTTTCCGAGTGAGAATTGTTAAATGTTTGTGGCAACACCATGAACAGGCAAGAGAGAAGTATAGAGCTTTGCTTTGACGTTACCTGATGTAGTGCTGGTTGTGGTCTCAGTTGATGATGTGGTTGGCGTTGTTTCTGGAGAAGAAAATATTATATTCAATCAAGGCAGCTAGGTCAATTGGTACGCATTTTAGAAGCCTTGTACAGAAACACATGAGCTGGCGCGATTTATGAATACATTTATTTATGTCTTATTTTCGTCATCGTATAACAAAATTGGACTGCTTCATTTTTTTCTCAGTGTCAATCAGCAGCCGATCATTTTAGTGCAATTATAAATAATTAAATTATCTTGTGTGCCAATGTCAGATTTCATTGAGGCTCAAACGTGTCTTCCAGAAACTGCAGGTGATCAGAAATGCCTATAGAAAAGTGTCATGCTCAGTACGTCTTTTAACATTACTGTGGGTAATTAGTACCACAAAGTCTTTCCTTATTCATTGCCATCACAGACAATCATGCGTTCTTAATGCATTACACTTGACATTTCCCTCATCGTAGAAAAAAATGGGAGGACCTAGTCTGCTGCTAAATTTCTTTATCTCTGTCAACTAGCATATTAATATTTCTCTGCCATCTCAAACAGTCAAGTGCTCTTGACACATCGATTGTGGATTTACTGGCAATTGAACCAAGACTTCCTGTATGGTCCTCTTTTGCCAATATTACTAACAGTAGAGTTGTACAATTCATGCCAATAATGGTAACGAAGATGCAAGAATGGAGCAACAGAGCTGATGTATAAAATGTTGACCCATTGTCCAAAGGTTAGCCAATGTTGGGGTCAAGGAAAGAGTGTTCATGTCGCGGCCCTGTTCCCACCAATCTTTCCACCGCCGAGCACAAGAAGTGACAAGTCAGACACCATTGAATGCAGATGCCGAGAAGTGTGTTCTGCTCTTGCTGAACAACTTCTAATCTTATGCTTGGTATACACAGTTACAAATGGAACCACAGATCCCAGCAGTGAAATATTGACCCATTGTCTTATTTCAGTGCCACTGCTAAACAATCTTTTGCTCTTAATGCACCAATTGCGGATTGTACGGAAGTTCATCCGTGTTTTCCAAAAACTGTATGTTCTACTTTATACCGTTATTACTAATGGTGTGTGATGTGCTTGCACATAATGAGCATTTGTGTTCCACTTGTCCAAATGGGCCAGGCCTGAAATTGCATAAAATGTGCTGATCTAATCATGCTTTAGCTTGTTATTGCTGAATATCAGAAGAAAATGAGCAGCAGAAGCCAACAACTCAGTTGGACACAAAGCGCTGATTAAGGAACTGCAGATGCTAGATTACACAAAATGACCCAAAGTGCTGGAAAAAATCAGCATGTCAGGCAGAATCACTGGAAAATGTGGATTGGTGACATTTTGTGTCAGGACCCTTCTGCAGATTGAAGAAGAGAGCCGAATGTAAACTACACTTATTCATGTTCTCCCGAGATGCTGCCTGACTCGCTGATTGGGTCAACATTTTGCGTCATTTTGTGTAATCCAGCATTTGCGGTCCATTGTTTCTGTCCCAACTCGGTTCCGCCACAATTCCTAAGCTTTTTGAAGATTACTTTATAACTTGGTATAATTGGATTGAGCCAAACATTGAAATCTTGACATGTACATTTTCACCTTGTACATCAATACTGTAAGCAAAGAAGCAAGAAGAGGTAAGAGCTGCTGTTAGAAATGTTGACCCTGTTGTCTTCCGATTTGTCACTGTTTACAGTGAATGGTTTGACTCACCTGTCGTGGTGGACTCAGTTGTGCCAGTTGTTGAATATGTTGTTGGTGTTGTACCTGGTGAGAGAATAAAATGTGTTTACAACTTGAATTGTAAGAGTTCATATTCAGCTTCTGTATGACTCAGCACATTTTCATGAAAGTAAGCTGAATTTTATAAATATTCCATGACGAAATTTAAATTTAAATGTAGAAAATTGCCAAATTCTGCTTTGTTTGCTTTGTTCATCATTTTGTTAGCATGGGATCCATTAAATTCGGAACTTTTCAGTATATTTTTATCCACCTCCACAGTGATATAAAGTACATCAAATAGACTGGCGTGAACAAGAAAATATACATTTCTGTAGACAAATATTGACTCCTGCTCTTTCAAATGTTCACAGTGCTATTGCACAACACATTGCAGCTCATCACAATTTTACTAACTACTATGTATCCTGGGACATAGACTAACCAATCCATGAGCAAATGCTCTCAGATGTAAAGTCAGCTGGGCAAAGGGAAGAGTATATTCCATGAAAAGGCACTGCTGCTGAAATTCTTAGCCATGTCTATTGAATGCTCAATGCTCCTTAAAAAAGTACCGCTGACCGTCAGAACCACATAAACTCTCTCATATATTCATTGCGCAATTTAAAATTTTTGAAGCAAAACTATGAACATGGAAGAAGTATAGTGCTATATATTAACAGAGCGTACAGGTACAGAAGGATAAGATAATATGATTAATAGGTGATGTTACTAACCTGATGTAGTGCGAGTAGTGGTCTCAGTTGTTGGTGTTGTTTCTAAAGAAAGAAAAATGGTCATATTTAACCAATGCAGGCGAGATGCATGTCAAAATGAATTGATATGCAGTTGAGAAACCTATGATAGGAATTCATGTGCTGACACATTTCATTAAAATGTTTTACCAAGTGTTTTTTTCTTAATCGTAAATGCAGTTGGTGGGCATGTTAGACTACTACAAGTCTTTCCCTTTGTAAATCGTTGGTAGGGCTGCAGCCGCATAGACCAGAGATTCTGGTTCCACCTTGACCTCGGGTGCTGTCTGCATGCACGTTCTCCGTTTTACAGCATGGATGGCCTCCAGGTATTTGATAGATGTTGTTACTAACCTGTTGTAGTGCTGGTAGTGGTTCCAGTTGTTAATGTAGTTGTTGTTTCTGGCGAAAGAAAATAATGCTATCGTCAACTAAGGCAGCTAAGAGAAATAGGTATGCAGTATTGAATCTTCAACAGGAATTCCTGAACTGGATCATTTCATGAAAACGATTTTGAGTTGACATTGTATCAGTGTGAGATGTTTCTGAAAACAATCTGCATTTATGTTCGCATATCCAAAAGTGACATGATCCACAAGCTGCTCAAAATTTCGAGGTCATAATTGCACTTTTGCTCAGTCCTGCTGAGTATACGTGGAAATGAGAAGCAAGAAACTCATGTTCTTCCACATTTCCTATGTTTTTTAAAGATTACATTATAACTTGATATAATTGATTTGAGGCAAACATTGAAATCTTGACATGTGTGTTTCCACCATCTATCTCAATAATGTAAACAAAGATGCAAGACGTAAACCGGAGACCTGGTCTAAGGGCTTAGAAGTAAGCCGGAGACCCATTGGATTACACTTTGTCGCTGTTTACAGGAAGTGGTTTGACTCACCTGTCGTGGAACTGGTGGTGGACTCAGTTGTGCCAGTTGTCGAAGATGTTGTTGGGGTTGTTCCTGGAGAGAGAGTACAAACATGTTTATGAAATTAATTGCAAGAGGTGCAACCACGTAGCGCCGGAGACCCTAGTTCTATCCTGGTTTCTCGTTCCGTCTGTGTGGAGATTGCACTTTCTCACTTTTACCGTGTAGGTTCCCTTCAGGTGTTTGTTAGATGTTGTTACTCACCTGATGTAGTGCTTGTAGTGGTCCCTGGTGTTGATGTTGGTGTTGTTTCTAGTGAAAGAAAAGAATGCTATCTTCAACCAAGGCAACCAAGAGGAATTGGTACCAAGTAAAGAAACCTCCAAAAGGAATTCATCAGCAGGCACATGTTAATAAATTGTTTTACTGTGGTTATTTCCTTCATCATAGAATCATGTGGGAGGGTATGCTTTGCTGTTACATTTCTTCATCTCTGACAATCAGCAGATGGCTATTTTGCTCCATTCTAGAACAATCCTACATTCTTGACACTTCGATTGTGGATTTCATGAAGAATTACAAGGCCCTTTTTATTTCAGAAGTGGTTCTCCTATTTTCCGAGTGAGAATTGTTAAATGTTTGTGGCAACACCATGAACAGGCAAGAGAGAAGTATAGAGCTTTGCTTTGACGTTACCTGATGTAGTGCTGGTTGTGGTCTCAGTTGATGATGTGGTTGGCGTTGTTTCTGGAGAAGAAAATATTATATTCAATCAAGGCAGCTAGGTCAATTGGTACGCATTTTAGAAGCCTTGTACAGAAACACATGAGCTGGCGCGATTTATGAATACATTTATTTATGTCTTATTTTCGTCATCGTATAACAAAATTGGACTGCTTCATTTTTTTCTCAGTGTCAATCAGCAGCCGATCATTTTAGTGCAATTATAAATAATTAAGTTCTCTTGTGTTCCAATGTCAGATTTCATTGAGGCTCAAACGTGTCTTCCAGAAACTGCAGGTGATCAGAAATGCCTATAGAAAAGTGTCATGCTCAGTACGTCTTTTAACATTACTGTGGGTAATTAGTACCACAAAGTCTTTCCTTATTCATTGCCATCACAGACAATCATGCGTTCTTAATGCATTACACTTGACATTTCCCTCATCGTAGAAAAAAATGGGAGGACCTAGTCTGCTGCTAAATTTCTTTATCTCTGTCAACTAGCATATTAATATTTCTCTGCCATCTCAAACAGTCAAGTGCTCTTGACACATCGATTGTGGATTTACTGGCAATTGAACCAAGACATCCTGTATGGTCTTCTTTTGCCAATATTACTAACAGTAGAGTTGTACAATTCATGCCAATAATGGTAACGAAGATGCAAGAATGGAGCAACAGAGCTGATGTATGAAATGTTGACCCATTGTCCAAAGATTAGCCAATGTTGGGGTCAAGGAAAGAGTGTTCATGTCGCGGCCCTGTTTCCACCAATCTTTCCACCGCCGAGCACAAGAAGTGACAAGTGAGACACCATTGAATGCAGATGCCGAGAAGTGTGTTCTGCTCTTGATGAACAACTTCTAATCTTATGCTTGGTATACACAGTTACAAATGGAACCACAGACCCCAGCAGTGAAATATTGACCCATTGTCTTATTTCAGTGCCACTGCTAAACAATCTTTTGCTCTTGATGCACCAATTGCGGATTGTACGGAAGTTCATCCGTGTTTTCCAAAAACTGTATGTTCTACTTTATACCGTTATTACTAATGGTGTGTGATGTGCTTGCACATAATGAGCATTTGTGTTCCACTTGTCCAAATGGGCCAGGCCTGAAATTGCATAAAATGTGCTGATCTAATCATGCTTTAGCTTGTTATTGCTGAATATCAGAAGAAAATGAGCAGCAGAAGCCAACAACTCAGTTGGACACAAAGCGCTGATTAAGGAACTGCAGATGCTAGATTACACAAAATGACCCAAAGTGCTGGAAAAAATCAGCATGTCAGGCAGAATCACTGGAAAATGTGGATTGGTGACATTTTGTGTCAGGACCCTTCTGCAGATTGAAGAAGAGAGCCGAATGTAAACTACACTTATTCATGTTCTCCCGAGATGCTGCCTGACTCGCTGATTGGGTCAACATTTTGCGTCATTTTGTGTAATCCAGCATTTGCGGTCCATTGTTTCTGTCCCAACTCGGTTCCGCCACAATTCCTAAGCTTTTTGAAGATTACTTTATAACTTGGTATAATTGGATTGAGCCAAACATTGAAATCTTGACATGTACATTTTCACCTTGTACATCAATACTGTAAGCAAAGAAGCAAGAAGAGGTAAGAGCTGCTGTTAGAAATGTTGACCCTGTTGTCTTCCGATTTGTCACTGTTGACAGTGAATGGTTTGACTCACCTGTCGTGGTGGACTCAGTTGTGCCAGTTGTTGAATATGTTGTTGGTGTTGTACCTGGTGAGAGAATAAAATGTGTTTACAACTTGAATTGTAAAGGGACTGTCCCACTAGCGCGCGATTAGACGCGACAAGCGCGACCTACCGTGGTCGCTTTAGTCGCCCGGCCTCGCGTGACCCTGTCCCACTGCGATCGCCGGAGTCTCGTCGAGTTGTGTGTAGCTGGTGTCGACATCGCGCGTAGTGTCCAAAAACCGACACTGCTTAAAAAATTACGCGCGGCAAAATCCTGTCGCGCAGAACGTGATTAACGTGATGACGTTTTGACGTTGTGCGTCTTCAGCGTGGCGTTGCGTGATGACGTCACTGCCCGACGTCGTGCAACGCGCATGCTCATGCGCATCGTCACGTGATGAAAAATAACGTCCTTCCTTCGGACGTCGCGCGTGTAATCGCGCGCTAGTGGGACAGGCCCTTCACTCGCACCGGGATCGCCTGACCCCCACGCGACCCCCGCGTCCGAATTTGTCGCGCTTGTCGCGTCTAATCGCGCGCTAGTGGGACAGGCCCTTAAGAGTTCATATTCAGCTTCTGTATGACTCAGCACATTTTCATGAAAGTAAACTGAATTTTATAAATATTCCATGACGAAATTTAAATTTAAATGTAGAAAATTGCCAAATTCTGCTTTGTTTGCTTTGTTCATCATTTTGTTAGCATGGGATCCATTAAATTCGGAACTTTTCAGTATATTTTTATCCACCTCCACAGTGATATACAGTACATCAAATAGACTGGCGTGAACAAGAAAATATACATTTCTGTAGACAAATATTGACTCCTGCTCTTTCAAATGTTTACAGTGCTATTGCACAACACATTGCAACTCATCACAATTTTACTAACTACTATGTATCCTGGGACATAGACTAACCAATCCATGAGCAAATGCTCTCAGATGTAAAGTCAGCTGGGCAAAGGGAAGAGTCTATTCCATGAAAAGGCACTGCTGCTGAAATTCTTAGCCATGTCTATTGAATGCTCAATGCTCCTTAAAAAAGTACCGCTGACCGTCAGAACCACATAAACTCTCTCATATATTCATTGCGCAATTTAAAATTTTTGAAGCAAAACTATGAACATGGAAGAAGTATAGTGCTATATATTAACAGAGCATACAGGTACAGAAGGATAAGATAATATGATTAATAGGTGATGTTACTAACCTGATGTAGTGCGAGTAGTGGTCTCAGTTGTTGGTGTTGTTTCTAAAGAAAGAAAAAAGGTTATATTTAACCAATACAGGCGAGATGTATGTCAAAATGAATTGATATGCAGTTGAGAAACCTATGATAGGAATTCATGTGCTGACACATTTCATTAAAATGTTGTACCAAGTGTTTTTTTCTTAATCGTAAATGCAGTTGGTGGGCATGTTAGACTACTACAAGTCTTTCTCTTTGTAGATTGCTGGTAGTGCTGCAGCCGCATAGACCAGAGATTCTGGTTCCACCTTGACCTCGGGTGCTGTCTGCGTGCACGTTTTCCGTTTTACAGCATGGATGGCCTCCAGGTATTTGATAGATGTTGTTACTAACCTGTTGTAGTGCTGGTAGTGGTTCCAATTGTTAATGTAGTTGTTGTTTCTGGCGAAAGAAAATAATGCTATCGTCAACTAAGGCAGCTAAGAGAAATAGGTATGCAGTATTGAATCTTCAACAGGAATTCCTGAACTGGATCATTTCATGAAAACGATTTTGAGTTGACATTGTATCAGTGTGAGATGTTTCTGAAAACAATCTGCATTTATGTTCGCATATCCAAAAGTGACATGATCCACAAGCTGCTCAAAATTTCGAGGTCATAATTGCACTTTTGCTCAGTCCTGCTGAGTATACGTGGAAATGAGAAGCAAGAAACTCATGTTCTTCCACATTTCCTATGTTTTTCAAAGATTACATTATAACTTGATATAATTGATTTGAGGCAAACATTGAAATCTTGACATGTGTGTTTGCACCATCTATCTCAATAATGTAAACAAAGATGCAAGACGTAAACCGGAGACCTGGTCTAAGGGCTTAGAAGTAAGCCGGAGACCCATTGGATTACACTTTGTCGCTGTTTACAGGAAGTGGTTTGACTCACCTGTCGTGGAACTGGTGGTGGACTCAGTTGTGCCAGTTGTCGAAGATGTTGTTGGGGTTGTTCCTGGAGAGAGAGTACAAACATGTTTATGAAATTAATTGCAAGAGGTGCAACCACGTAGCGCCGGAGACCCTAGTTCTATCCTGGTTTCTCGTTCCGTCTGTGTGGAGATTGCACTTTCTCACTTTTACCGTGTAGGTTCCCTTCAGGTGTTTGTTAGATGTTGTTACTCACCTGATGTAGTGCTTGTAGTGGTCCCTGGTGTTGATGTTGGTGTTGTTTCTAGTGAAAGAAAAGAATGCTATCTTCAACCAAGGCAACCAAGAGGAATTGGTACCAAGTAAAGAAACCTCCAAAAGGAATTCATCAGCAGGCACATGTTAATAAATTGTTTTACTGTGGTTATTTCCTTCATCATAGAATCATGTGGGAGGGTATGCTTTGCTGTTACATTTCTTCATCTCTGACAATCAGCAGATGGCTATTTTGCTCCATTCTAGAACAATCCTACATTCTTGACACTTCGATTGTGGATTTCATGAAGAATTACAAGGCCCTTTTTATTTCAGAAGTGGTTCTCCTATTTTCCGAGTGAGAATTGTTAAATGTTTGTGGCAACACCATGAACAGGCAAGAGAGAAGTATAGAGCTTTGCTTTGACGTTACCTGATGTAGTGCTGGTTGTGGTCTCAGTTGATGATGTGGTTGGCGTTGTTTCTGGAGAAGAAAATATTATATTCAATCAAGGCAGCTAGGTCAATTGGTACGCATTTTAGAAGCCTTGTACAGAAACACATGAGCTGGCGCGATTTATGAATACATTTATTTATGTCTTATTTTCGTCATCGTATAACAAAATTGGACTGCTTCATTTTTTTCTCAGTGTCAATCAGCAGCCGATCATTTTAGTGCAATTATAAATAATTAAATTATCTTGTGTGCCAATGTCAGATTTCATTGAGGCTCAAACGTGTCTTCCAGAAACTGCAGGTGATCAGAAATGCCTATAGAAAAGTGTCATGCTCAGTACGTCTTTTAACATTACTGTGGGTAATTAGTACCACAAAGTCTTTCCTTATTCATTGCCATCACAGACAATCATGCGTTCTTAATGCATTACACTTGACATTTCCCTCATCGTAGAAAAAAATGGGAGGACCTAGTCTGCTGCTAAATTTCTTTATCTCTGTCAACTAGCATATTAATATTTCTCTGCCATCTCAAACAGTCAAGTGCTCTTGACACATCGATTGTGGATTTACTGGCAATTGAACCAAGACTTCCTGTATGGTCCTCTTTTGCCAATATTACTAACAGTAGAGTTGTACAATTCATGCCAATAATGGTAACGAAGATGCAAGAATGGAGCAACAGAGCTGATGTATAAAATGTTGACCCATTGTCCAAAGGTTAGCCAATGTTGGGGTCAAGGAAAGAGTGTTCATGTCGCGGCCCTGTTCCCACCAATCTTTCCACCGCCGAGCACAAGAAGTGACAAGTCAGACACCATTGAATGCAGATGCCGAGAAGTGTGTTCTGCTCTTGCTGAACAACTTCTAATCTTATGCTTGGTATACACAGTTACAAATGGAACCACAGATCCCAGCAGTGAAATATTGACCCATTGTCTTATTTCAGTGCCACTGCTAAACAATCTTTTGCTCTTAATGCACCAATTGCGGATTGTACGGAAGTTCATCCGTGTTTTCCAAAAACTGTATGTTCTACTTTATACCGTTATTACTAATGGTGTGTGATGTGCTTGCACATAATGAGCATTTGTGTTCCACTTGTCCAAATGGGCCAGGCCTGAAATTGCATAAAATGTGCTGATCTAATCATGCTTTAGCTTGTTATTGCTGAATATCAGAAGAAAATGAGCAGCAGAAGCCAACAACTCAGTTGGACACAAAGCGCTGATTAAGGAACTGCAGATGCTAGATTACACAAAATGACCCAAAGTGCTGGAAAAAATCAGCATGTCAGGCAGAATCACTGGAAAATGTGGATTGGTGACATTTTGTGTCAGGACCCTTCTGCAGATTGAAGAAGAGAGCCGAATGTAAACTACACTTATTCATGTTCTCCCGAGATGCTGCCTGACTCGCTGATTGGGTCAACATTTTGCGTCATTTTGTGTAATCCAGCATTTGCGGTCCATTGTTTCTGTCCCAACTCGGTTCCGCCACAATTCCTAAGCTTTTTGAAGATTACTTTATAACTTGGTATAATTGGATTGAGCCAAACATTGAAATCTTGACATGTACATTTTCACCTTGTACATCAATACTGTAAGCAAAGAAGCAAGAAGAGGTAAGAGCTGCTGTTAGAAATGTTGACCCTGTTGTCTTCCGATTTGTCACTGTTTACAGTGAATGGTTTGACTCACCTGTCGTGGTGGACTCAGTTGTGCCAGTTGTTGAATATGTTGTTGGTGTTGTACCTGGTGAGAGAATAAAATGTGTTTACAACTTGAATTGTAAGAGTTCATATTCAGCTTCTGTATGACTCAGCACATTTTCATGAAAGTAAGCTGAATTTTATAAATATTCCATGACGAAATTTAAATTTAAATGTAGAAAATTGCCAAATTCTGCTTTGTTTGCTTTGTTCATCATTTTGTTAGCATGGGATCCATTAAATTCGGAACTTTTCAGTATATTTTTATCCACCTCCACAGTGATATAAAGTACATCAAATAGACTGGCGTGAACAAGAAAATATACATTTCTGTAGACAAATATTGACTCCTGCTCTTTCAAATGTTCACAGTGCTATTGCACAACACATTGCAGCTCATCACAATTTTACTAACTACTATGTATCCTGGGACATAGACTAACCAATCCATGAGCAAATGCTCTCAGATGTAAAGTCAGCTGGGCAAAGGGAAGAGTATATTCCATGAAAAGGCACTGCTGCTGAAATTCTTAGCCATGTCTATTGAATGCTCAATGCTCCTTAAAAAAGTACCGCTGACCGTCAGAACCACATAAACTCTCTCATATATTCAATGCGCAATTTAAAATTTTTGAAGCAAAACTATGAACATGGAAGAAGTATAGTGCTATATATTAACAGAGCGTACAGGTACAGAAGGATAAGATAATATGATTAATAGGTGATGTTACTAACCTGATGTAGTGCGAGTAGTGGTCTCAGTTGTTGGTGTTGTTTCTAAAGAAAGAAAAATGGTCATATTTAACCAATGCAGGCGAGATGCATGTCAAAATGAATTGATATGCAGTTGAGAAACCTATGATAGGAATTCATGTGCTGACACATTTCATTAAAATGTTTTACCAAGTGTTTTTTTCTTAATCGTAAATGCAGTTGGTGGGCATGTTAGACTACTACAAGTCTTTCCCTTTGTAAATCGTTGGTAGGGCTGCAGCCGCATAGACCAGAGATTCTGGTTCCACCTTGACCTCGGGTGCTGTCTGCGTGCACGTTCTCCGTTTTACAGCATGGATGGCCTCCAGGTATTTGATAGATGTTGTTACTAACCTGTTGTAGTGCTGGTAGTGGTTCCAGTTGTTAATGTAGTTGTTGTTTCTGGCGAAAGAAAATAATGCTATCGTCAACTAAGGCAGCTAAGAGAAATAGGTATGCAGTATTGAATCTTCAACAGGAATTCCTGAACTGGATCATTTCATGAAAACGATTTTGAGTTGACATTGTATCAGTGTGAGATGTTTCTGAAAACAATCTGCATTTATGTTCGCATATCCAAAAGTGACATGATCCACAAGCTGCTCAAAATTTCGAGGTCATAATTGCACTTTTGCTCAGTCCTGCTGAGTATACGTGGAAATGAGAAGCAAGAAACTCATGTTCTTCCACATTTCCTATGTTTTTCAAAGATTACATTATAACTTGATATAATTGATTTGAGGCAAACATTGAAATCTTGACATGTGTGTTTGCACCATCTATCTCAATAATGTAAACAAAGATGCAAGACGTAAACCGGAGACCTGGTCTAAGGGCTTAGAAGTAAGCCGGAGACCCATTGGATTACACTTTGTCGCTGTTTACAGGAAGTGGTTTGACTCACCTGTCGTGGAACTGGTGGTGGACTCAGTTGTGCCAGTTGTCGAAGATGTTGTTGGGGTTGTTCCTGGAGAGAGAGTACAAACATGTTTATGAAATTAATTGCAAGAGGTGCAACCACGTAGCGCCGGAGACCCTAGTTCTATCCTGGTTTCTCGTTCCGTCTGTGTGGAGATTGCACTTTCTCACTTTTACCGTGTAGGTTCCCTTCAGGTGTTTGTTAGATGTTGTTACTCACCTGATGTAGTGCTTGTAGTGGTCCCTGGTGTTGATGTTGGTGTTGTTTCTAGTGAAAGAAAAGAATGCTATCTTCAACCAAGGCAACCAAGAGGAATTGGTACCAAGTAAAGAAACCTCCAAAAGGAATTCATCAGCAGGCACATGTTAATAAATTGTTTTACTGTGGTTATTTCCTTCATCATAGAATCATGTGGGAGGGTATGCTTTGCTGTTACATTTCTTCATCTCTGACAATCAGCAGATGGCTATTTTGCTCCATTCTAGAACAATCCTACATTCTTGACACTTCGATTGTGGATTTCATGAAGAATTACAAGGCCCTTTTTATTTCAGAAGTGGTTCTCCTATTTTCCGAGTGAGAATTGTTAAATGTTTGTGGCAACACCATGAACAGGCAAGAGAGAAGTATAGAGCTTTGCTTTGACGTTACCTGATGTAGTGCTGGTTGTGGTCTCAGTTGATGATGTGGTTGGCGTTGTTTCTGGAGAAGAAAATATTATATTCAATCAAGGCAGCTAGGTCAATTGGTACGCATTTTAGAAGCCTTGTACAGAAACACATGAGCTGGCGCGATTTATGAATACATTTATTTATGTCTTATTTTCGTCATCGTATAACAAAATTGGACTGCTTCATTTTTTTCTCAGTGTCAATCAGCAGCCGATCATTTTAGTGCAATTATAAATAATTAAATTATCTTGTGTGCCAATGTCAGATTTCATTGAGGCTCAAACGTGTCTTCCAGAAACTGCAGGTGATCAGAAATGCCTATAGAAAAGTGTCATGCTCAGTACGTCTTTTAACATTACTGTGGGTAATTAGTACCACAAAGTCTTTCCTTATTCATTGCCATCACAGACAATCATGCGTTCTTAATGCATTACACTTGACATTTCCCTCATCGTAGAAAAAAATGGGAGGACCTAGTCTGCTGCTAAATTTCTTTATCTCTGTCAACTAGCATATTAATATTTCTCTGCCATCTCAAACAGTCAAGTGCTCTTGACACATCGATTGTGGATTTACTGGCAATTGAACCAAGACTTCCTGTATGGTCCTCTTTTGCCAATATTACTAACAGTAGAGTTGTACAATTCATGCCAATAATGGTAACGAAGATGCAAGAATGGAGCAACAGAGCTGATGTATAAAATGTTGACCCATTGTCCAAAGGTTAGCCAATGTTGGGGTCAAGGAAAGAGTGTTCATGTCGCGGCCCTGTTCCCACCAATCTTTCCACCGCCGAGCACAAGAAGTGACAAGTCAGACACCATTGAATGCAGATGCCGAGAAGTGTGTTCTGCTCTTGCTGAACAACTTCTAATCTTATGCTTGGTATACACAGTTACAAATGGAACCACAGATCCCAGCAGTGAAATATTGACCCATTGTCTTATTTCAGTGCCACTGCTAAACAATCTTTTGCTCTTAATGCACCAATTGCGGATTGTACGGAAGTTCATCCGTGTTTTCCAAAAACTGTATGTTCTACTTTATACCGTTATTACTAATGGTGTGTGATGTGCTTGCACATAATGAGCATTTGTGTTCCACTTGTCCAAATGGGCCAGGCCTGAAATTGCATAAAATGTGCTGATCTAATCATGCTTTAGCTTGTTATTGCTGAATATCAGAAGAAAATGAGCAGCAGAAGCCAACAACTCAGTTGGACACAAAGCGCTGATTAAGGAACTGCAGATGCTAGATTACACAAAATGACCCAAAGTGCTGGAAAAAATCAGCATGTCAGGCAGAATCACTGGAAAATGTGGATTGGTGACATTTTGTGTCAGGACCCTTCTGCAGATTGAAGAAGAGAGCCGAATGTAAACTACACTTATTCATGTTCTCCCGAGATGCTGCCTGACTCGCTGATTGGGTCAACATTTTGCGTCATTTTGTGTAATCCAGCATTTGCGGTCCATTGTTTCTGTCCCAACTCGGTTCCGCCACAATTCCTAAGCTTTTTGAAGATTACTTTATAACTTGGTATAATTGGATTGAGCCAAACATTGAAATCTTGACATGTACATTTTCACCTTGTACATCAATACTGTAAGCAAAGAAGCAAGAAGAGGTAAGAGCTGCTGTTAGAAATGTTGACCCTGTTGTCTTCCGATTTGTCACTGTTTACAGTGAATGGTTTGACTCACCTGTCGTGGTGGACTCAGTTGTGCCAGTTGTTGAATATGTTGTTGGTGTTGTACCTGGTGAGAGAATAAAATGTGTTTACAACTTGAATTGTAAGAGTTCATATTCAGCTTCTGTATGACTCAGCACATTTTCATGAAAGTAAGCTGAATTTTATAAATATTCCATGACGAAATTTAAATTTAAATGTAGAAAATTGCCAAATTCTGCTTTGTTTGCTTTGTTCATCATTTTGTTAGCATGGGATCCATTAAATTCGGAACTTTTCAGTATATTTTTATCCACCTCCACAGTGATATAAAGTACATCAAATAGACTGGCGTGAACAAGAAAATATACATTTCTGTAGACAAATATTGACTCCTGCTCTTTCAAATGTTCACAGTGCTATTGCACAACACATTGCAGCTCATCACAATTTTACTAACTACTATGTATCCTGGGACATAGACTAACCAATCCATGAGCAAATGCTCTCAGATGTAAAGTCAGCTGGGCAAAGGGAAGAGTATATTCCATGAAAAGGCACTGCTGCTGAAATTCTTAGCCATGTCTATTGAATGCTCAATGCTCCTTAAAAAAGTACCGCTGACCGTCAGAACCACATAAACTCTCTCATATATTCAATGCGCAATTTAAAATTTTTGAAGCAAAACTATGAACATGGAAGAAGTATAGTGCTATATATTAACAGAGCGTACAGGTACAGAAGGATAAGATAATATGATTAATAGGTGATGTTACTAACCTGATGTAGTGCGAGTAGTGGTCTCAGTTGTTGGTGTTGTTTCTAAAGAAAGAAAAATGGTCATATTTAACCAATGCAGGCGAGATGCATGTCAAAATGAATTGATATGCAGTTGAGAAACCTATGATAGGAATTCATGTGCTGACACATTTCATTAAAATGTTTTACCAAGTGTTTTTTTCTTAATCGTAAATGCAGTTGGTGGGCATGTTAGACTACTACAAGTCTTTCCCTTTGTAAATCGTTGGTAGGGCTGCAGCCGCATAGACCAGAGATTCTGGTTCCACCTTGACCTCGGGTGCTGTCTGCGTGCACGTTCTCCGTTTTACAGCATGGATGGCCTCCAGGTATTTGATAGATGTTGTTACTAACCTGTTGTAGTGCTGGTAGTGGTTCCAGTTGTTAATGTAGTTGTTGTTTCTGGCGAAAGAAAATAATGCTATCGTCAACTAAGGCAGCTAAGAGAAATAGGTATGCAGTATTGAATCTTCAACAGGAATTCCTGAACTGGATCATTTCATGAAAACGATTTTGAGTTGACATTGTATCAGTGTGAGATGTTTCTGAAAACAATCTGCATTTATGTTCGCATATCCAAAAGTGACATGATCCACAAGCTGCTCAAAATTTCGAGGTCATAATTGCACTTTTGCTCAGTCCTGCTGAGTATACGTGGAAATGAGAAGCAAGAAACTCATGTTCTTCCACATTTCCTATGTTTTTCAAAGATTACATTATAACTTGATATAATTGATTTGAGGCAAACATTGAAATCTTGACATGTGTGTTTGCACCATCTATCTCAATAATGTAAACAAAGATGCAAGACGTAAACCGGAGACCTGGTCTAAGGGCTTAGAAGTAAGCCGGAGACCCATTGGATTACACTTTGTCGCTGTTTACAGGAAGTGGTTTGACTCACCTGTCGTGGAACTGGTGGTGGACTCAGTTGTGCCAGTTGTCGAAGATGTTGTTGGGGTTGTTCCTGGAGAGAGAGTACAAACATGTTTATGAAATTAATTGCAAGAGGTGCAACCACGTAGCGCCGGAGACCCTAGTTCTATCCTGGTTTCTCGTTCCGTCTGTGTGGAGATTGCACTTTCTCACTTTTACCGTGTAGGTTCCCTTCAGGTGTTTGTTAGATGTTGTTACTCACCTGATGTAGTGCTTGTAGTGGTCCCTGGTGTTGATGTTGGTGTTGTTTCTAGTGAAAGAAAAGAATGCTATCTTCAACCAAGGCAACCAAGAGGAATTGGTACCAAGTAAAGAAACCTCCAAAAGGAATTCATCAGCAGGCACATGTTAATAAATTGTTTTACTGTGGTTATTTCCTTCATCATAGAATCATGTGGGAGGGTATGCTTTGCTGTTACATTTCTTCATCTCTGACAATCAGCAGATGGCTATTTTGCTCCATTCTAGAACAATCCTACATTCTTGACACTTCGATTGTGGATTTCATGAAGAATTACAAGGCCCTTTTTATTTCAGAAGTGGTTCTCCTATTTTCCGAGTGAGAATTGTTAAATGTTTGTGGCAACACCATGAACAGGCAAGAGAGAAGTATAGAGCTTTGCTTTGACGTTACCTGATGTAGTGCTGGTTGTGGTCTCAGTTGATGATGTGGTTGGCGTTGTTTCTGGAGAAGAAAATATTATATTCAATCAAGGCAGCTAGGTCAATTGGTACGCATTTTAGAAGCCTTGTACAGAAACACATGAGCTGGCGCGATTTATGAATACATTTATTTATGTCTTATTTTCGTCATCGTATAACAAAATTGGACTGCTTCATTTTTTTCTCAGTGTCAATCAGCAGCCGATCATTTTAGTGCAATTATAAATAATTAAATTATCTTGTGTGCCAATGTCAGATTTCATTGAGGCTCAAACGTGTCTTCCAGAAACTGCAGGTGATCAGAAATGCCTATAGAAAAGTGTCATGCTCAGTACGTCTTTTAACATTACTGTGGGTAATTAGTACCACAAAGTCTTTCCTTATTCATTGCCATCACAGACAATCATGCGTTCTTAATGCATTACACTTGACATTTCCCTCATCGTAGAAAAAAATGGGAGGACCTAGTCTGCTGCTAAATTTCTTTATCTCTGTCAACTAGCATATTAATATTTCTCTGCCATCTCAAACAGTCAAGTGCTCTTGACACATCGATTGTGGATTTACTGGCAATTGAACCAAGACTTCCTGTATGGTCCTCTTTTGCCAATATTACTAACAGTAGAGTTGTACAATTCATGCCAATAATGGTAACGAAGATGCAAGAATGGAGCAACAGAGCTGATGTATAAAATGTTGACCCATTGTCCAAAGGTTAGCCAATGTTGGGGTCAAGGAAAGAGTGTTCATGTCGCGGCCCTGTTCCCACCAATCTTTCCACCGCCGAGCACAAGAAGTGACAAGTCAGACACCATTGAATGCAGATGCCGAGAAGTGTGTTCTGCTCTTGCTGAACAACTTCTAATCTTATGCTTGGTATACACAGTTACAAATGGAACCACAGATCCCAGCAGTGAAATATTGACCCATTGTCTTATTTCAGTGCCACTGCTAAACAATCTTTTGCTCTTAATGCACCAATTGCGGATTGTACGGAAGTTCATCCGTGTTTTCCAAAAACTGTATGTTCTACTTTATACCGTTATTACTAATGGTGTGTGATGTGCTTGCACATAATGAGCATTTGTGTTCCACTTGTCCAAATGGGCCAGGCCTGAAATTGCATAAAATGTGCTGATCTAATCATGCTTTAGCTTGTTATTGCTGAATATCAGAAGAAAATGAGCAGCAGAAGCCAACAACTCAGTTGGACACAAAGCGCTGATTAAGGAACTGCAGATGCTAGATTACACAAAATGACCCAAAGTGCTGGAAAAAATCAGCATGTCAGGCAGAATCACTGGAAAATGTGGATTGGTGACATTTTGTGTCAGGACCCTTCTGCAGATTGAAGAAGAGAGCCGAATGTAAACTACACTTATTCATGTTCTCCCGAGATGCTGCCTGACTCGCTGATTGGGTCAACATTTTGCGTCATTTTGTGTAATCCAGCATTTGCGGTCCATTGTTTCTGTCCCAACTCGGTTCCGCCACAATTCCTAAGCTTTTTGAAGATTACTTTATAACTTGGTATAATTGGATTGAGCCAAACATTGAAATCTTGACATGTACATTTTCACCTTGTACATCAATACTGTAAGCAAAGAAGCAAGAAGAGGTAAGAGCTGCTGTTAGAAATGTTGACCCTGTTGTCTTCCGATTTGTCACTGTTTACAGTGAATGGTTTGACTCACCTGTCGTGGTGGACTCAGTTGTGCCAGTTGTTGAATATGTTGTTGGTGTTGTACCTGGTGAGAGAATAAAATGTGTTTACAACTTGAATTGTAAGAGTTCATATTCAGCTTCTGTATGACTCAGCACATTTTCATGAAAGTAAGCTGAATTTTATAAATATTCCATGACGAAATTTAAATTTAAATGTAGAAAATTGCCAAATTCTGCTTTGTTTGCTTTGTTCATCATTTTGTTAGCATGGGATCCATTAAATTCGGAACTTTTCAGTATATTTTTATCCACCTCCACAGTGATATAAAGTACATCAAATAGACTGGCGTGAACAAGAAAATATACATTTCTGTAGACAAATATTGACTCCTGCTCTTTCAAATGTTCACAGTGCTATTGCACAACACATTGCAGCTCATCACAATTTTACTAACTACTATGTATCCTGGGACATAGACTAACCAATCCATGAGCAAATGCTCTCAGATGTAAAGTCAGCTGGGCAAAGGGAAGAGTATATTCCATGAAAAGGCACTGCTGCTGAAATTCTTAGCCATGTCTATTGAATGCTCAATGCTCCTTAAAAAAGTACCGCTGACCGTCAGAACCACATAAACTCTCTCATATATTCAATGCGCAATTTAAAATTTTTGAAGCAAAACTATGAACATGGAAGAAGTATAGTGCTATATATTAACAGAGCGTACAGGTACAGAAGGATAAGATAATATGATTAATAGGTGATGTTACTAACCTGATGTAGTGCGAGTAGTGGTCTCAGTTGTTGGTGTTGTTTCTAAAGAAAGAAAAATGGTCATATTTAACCAATGCAGGCGAGATGCATGTCAAAATGAATTGATATGCAGTTGAGAAACCTATGATAGGAATTCATGTGCTGACACATTTCATTAAAATGTTTTACCAAGTGTTTTTTTCTTAATCGTAAATGCAGTTGGTGGGCATGTTAGACTACTACAAGTCTTTCCCTTTGTAAATCGTTGGTAGGGCTGCAGCCGCATAGACCAGAGATTCTGGTTCCACCTTGACCTCGGGTGCTGTCTGCGTGCACGTTCTCCGTTTTACAGCATGGATGGCCTCCAGGTATTTGATAGATGTTGTTACTAACCTGTTGTAGTGCTGGTAGTGGTTCCAGTTGTTAATGTAGTTGTTGTTTCTGGCGAAAGAAAATAATGCTATCGTCAACTAAGGCAGCTAAGAGAAATAGGTATGCAGTATTGAATCTTCAACAGGAATTCCTGAACTGGATCATTTCATGAAAACGATTTTGAGTTGACATTGTATCAGTGTGAGATGTTTCTGAAAACAATCTGCATTTATGTTCGCATATCCAAAAGTGACATGATCCACAAGCTGCTCAAAATTTCGAGGTCATAATTGCACTTTTGCTCAGTCCTGCTGAGTATACGTGGAAATGAGAAGCAAGAAACTCATGTTCTTCCACATTTCCTATGTTTTTCAAAGATTACATTATAACTTGATATAATTGATTTGAGGCAAACATTGAAATCTTGACATGTGTGTTTGCACCATCTATCTCAATAATGTAAACAAAGATGCAAGACGTAAACCGGAGACCTGGTCTAAGGGCTTAGAAGTAAGCCGGAGACCCATTGGATTACACTTTGTCGCTGTTTACAGGAAGTGGTTTGACTCACCTGTCGTGGAACTGGTGGTGGACTCAGTTGTGCCAGTTGTCGAAGATGTTGTTGGGGTTGTTCCTGGAGAGAGAGTACAAACATGTTTATGAAATTAATTGCAAGAGGTGCAACCACGTAGCGCCGGAGACCCTAGTTCTATCCTGGTTTCTCGTTCCGTCTGTGTGGAGATTGCACTTTCTCACTTTTACCGTGTAGGTTCCCTTCAGGTGTTTGTTAGATGTTGTTACTCACCTGATGTAGTGCTTGTAGTGGTCCCTGGTGTTGATGTTGGTGTTGTTTCTAGTGAAAGAAAAGAATGCTATCTTCAACCAAGGCAACCAAGAGGAATTGGTACCAAGTAAAGAAACCTCCAAAAGGAATTCATCAGCAGGCACATGTTAATAAATTGTTTTACTGTGGTTATTTCCTTCATCATAGAATCATGTGGGAGGGTATGCTTTGCTGTTACATTTCTTCATCTCTGACAATCAGCAGATGGCTATTTTGCTCCATTCTAGAACAATCCTACATTCTTGACACTTCGATTGTGGATTTCATGAAGAATTACAAGGCCCTTTTTATTTCAGAAGTGGTTCTCCTATTTTCCGAGTGAGAATTGTTAAATGTTTGTGGCAACACCATGAACAGGCAAGAGAGAAGTATAGAGCTTTGCTTTGACGTTACCTGATGTAGTGCTGGTTGTGGTCTCAGTTGATGATGTGGTTGGCGTTGTTTCTGGAGAAGAAAATATTATATTCAATCAAGGCAGCTAGGTCAATTGGTACGCATTTTAGAAGCCTTGTACAGAAACACATGAGCTGGCGCGATTTATGAATACATTTATTTATGTCTTATTTTCGTCATCGTATAACAAAATTGGACTGCTTCATTTTTTTCTCAGTGTCAATCAGCAGCCGATCATTTTAGTGCAATTATAAATAATTAAATTATCTTGTGTGCCAATGTCAGATTTCATTGAGGCTCAAACGTGTCTTCCAGAAACTGCAGGTGATCAGAAATGCCTATAGAAAAGTGTCATGCTCAGTACGTCTTTTAACATTACTGTGGGTAATTAGTACCACAAAGTCTTTCCTTATTCATTGCCATCACAGACAATCATGCGTTCTTAATGCATTACACTTGACATTTCCCTCATCGTAGAAAAAAATGGGAGGACCTAGTCTGCTGCTAAATTTCTTTATCTCTGTCAACTAGCATATTAATATTTCTCTGCCATCTCAAACAGTCAAGTGCTCTTGACACATCGATTGTGGATTTACTGGCAATTGAACCAAGACTTCCTGTATGGTCCTCTTTTGCCAATATTACTAACAGTAGAGTTGTACAATTCATGCCAATAATGGTAACGAAGATGCAAGAATGGAGCAACAGAGCTGATGTATAAAATGTTGACCCATTGTCCAAAGGTTAGCCAATGTTGGGGTCAAGGAAAGAGTGTTCATGTCGCGGCCCTGTTCCCACCAATCTTTCCACCGCCGAGCACAAGAAGTGACAAGTCAGACACCATTGAATGCAGATGCCGAGAAGTGTGTTCTGCTCTTGCTGAACAACTTCTAATCTTATGCTTGGTATACACAGTTACAAATGGAACCACAGATCCCAGCAGTGAAATATTGACCCATTGTCTTATTTCAGTGCCACTGCTAAACAATCTTTTGCTCTTAATGCACCAATTGCGGATTGTACGGAAGTTCATCCGTGTTTTCCAAAAACTGTATGTTCTACTTTATACCGTTATTACTAATGGTGTGTGATGTGCTTGCACATAATGAGCATTTGTGTTCCACTTGTCCAAATGGGCCAGGCCTGAAATTGCATAAAATGTGCTGATCTAATCATGCTTTAGCTTGTTATTGCTGAATATCAGAAGAAAATGAGCAGCAGAAGCCAACAACTCAGTTGGACACAAAGCGCTGATTAAGGAACTGCAGATGCTAGATTACACAAAATGACCCAAAGTGCTGGAAAAAATCAGCATGTCAGGCAGAATCACTGGAAAATGTGGATTGGTGACATTTTGTGTCAGGACCCTTCTGCAGATTGAAGAAGAGAGCCGAATGTAAACTACACTTATTCATGTTCTCCCGAGATGCTGCCTGACTCGCTGATTGGGTCAACATTTTGCGTCATTTTGTGTAATCCAGCATTTGCGGTCCATTGTTTCTGTCCCAACTCGGTTCCGCCACAATTCCTAAGCTTTTTGAAGATTACTTTATAACTTGGTATAATTGGATTGAGCCAAACATTGAAATCTTGACATGTACATTTTCACCTTGTACATCAATACTGTAAGCAAAGAAGCAAGAAGAGGTAAGAGCTGCTGTTAGAAATGTTGACCCTGTTGTCTTCCGATTTGTCACTGTTTACAGTGAATGGTTTGACTCACCTGTCGTGGTGGACTCAGTTGTGCCAGTTGTTGAATATGTTGTTGGTGTTGTACCTGGTGAGAGAATAAAATGTGTTTACAACTTGAATTGTAAGAGTTCATATTCAGCTTCTGTATGACTCAGCACATTTTCATGAAAGTAAGCTGAATTTTATAAATATTCCATGACGAAATTTAAATTTAAATGTAGAAAATTGCCAAATTCTGCTTTGTTTGCTTTGTTCATCATTTTGTTAGCATGGGATCCATTAAATTCGGAACTTTTCAGTATATTTTTATCCACCTCCACAGTGATATAAAGTACATCAAATAGACTGGCGTGAACAAGAAAATATACATTTCTGTAGACAAATATTGACTCCTGCTCTTTCAAATGTTCACAGTGCTATTGCACAACACATTGCAGCTCATCACAATTTTACTAACTACTATGTATCCTGGGACATAGACTAACCAATCCATGAGCAAATGCTCTCAGATGTAAAGTCAGCTGGGCAAAGGGAAGAGTATATTCCATGAAAAGGCACTGCTGCTGAAATTCTTAGCCATGTCTATTGAATGCTCAATGCTCCTTAAAAAAGTACCGCTGACCGTCAGAACCACATAAACTCTCTCATATATTCAATGCGCAATTTAAAATTTTTGAAGCAAAACTATGAACATGGAAGAAGTATAGTGCTATATATTAACAGAGCGTACAGGTACAGAAGGATAAGATAATATGATTAATAGGTGATGTTACTAACCTGATGTAGTGCGAGTAGTGGTCTCAGTTGTTGGTGTTGTTTCTAAAGAAAGAAAAATGGTCATATTTAACCAATGCAGGCGAGATGCATGTCAAAATGAATTGATATGCAGTTGAGAAACCTATGATAGGAATTCATGTGCTGACACATTTCATTAAAATGTTTTACCAAGTGTTTTTTTCTTAATCGTAAATGCAGTTGGTGGGCATGTTAGACTACTACAAGTCTTTCCCTTTGTAAATCGTTGGTAGGGCTGCAGCCGCATAGACCAGAGATTCTGGTTCCACCTTGACCTCGGGTGCTGTCTGCGTGCACGTTCTCCGTTTTACAGCATGGATGGCCTCCAGGTATTTGATAGATGTTGTTACTAACCTGTTGTAGTGCTGGTAGTGGTTCCAGTTGTTAATGTAGTTGTTGTTTCTGGCGAAAGAAAATAATGCTATGGTCAACTAAGGCAGCTAAGAGAAATAGGTATGCAGTATTGAATCTTCAACAGGAATTCCTGAACTGGATCATTTCATGAAAACGATTTTGAGTTGACATTGTATCAGTGTGAGATGTTTCTGAAAACAATCTGCATTTATGTTCGCATATCCAAAAGTGACATGATCCACAAGCTGCTCAAAATTTCGAGGTCATAATTGCACTTTTGCTCAGTCCTGCTGAGTATACGTGGAAATGAGAAGCAAGAAACTCATGTTCTTCCACATTTCCTATGTTTTTCAAAGATTACATTATAACTTGATATAATTGATTTGAGGCAAACATTGAAATCTTGACATGTGTGTTTGCACCATCTATCTCAATAATGTAAACAAAGATGCAAGACGTAAACCGGAGACCTGGTCTAAGGGCTTAGAAGTAAGCCGGAGACCCATTGGATTACACTTTGTCGCTGTTTACAGGAAGTGGTTTGACTCACCTGTCGTGGAACTGGTGGTGGACTCAGTTGTGCCAGTTGTCGAAGATGTTGTTGGGGTTGTTCCTGGAGAGAGAGTACAAACATGTTTATGAAATTAATTGCAAGAGGTGCAACCACGTAGCGCCGGAGACCCTAGTTCTATCCTGGTTTCTCGTTCCGTCTGTGTGGAGATTGCACTTTCTCACTTTTACCGTGTAGGTTCCCTTCAGGTGTTTGTTAGATGTTGTTACTCACCTGATGTAGTGCTTGTAGTGGTCCCTGGTGTTGATGTTGGTGTTGTTTCTAGTGAAAGAAAAGAATGCTATCTTCAACCAAGGCAACCAAGAGGAATTGGTACCAAGTAAAGAAACCTCCAAAAGGAATTCATCAGCAGGCACATGTTAATAAATTGTTTTACTGTGGTTATTTCCTTCATCATAGAATCATGTGGGAGGGTATGCTTTGCTGTTACATTTCTTCATCTCTGACAATCAGCAGATGGCTATTTTGCTCCATTCTAGAACAATCCTACATTCTTGACACTTCGATTGTGGATTTCATGAAGAATTACAAGGCCCTTTTTATTTCAGAAGTGGTTCTCCTATTTTCCGAGTGAGAATTGTTAAATGTTTGTGGCAACACCATGAACAGGCAAGAGAGAAGTATAGAGCTTTGCTTTGACGTTACCTGATGTAGTGCTGGTTGTGGTCTCAGTTGATGATGTGGTTGGCGTTGTTTCTGGAGAAGAAAATATTATATTCAATCAAGGCAGCTAGGTCAATTGGTACGCATTTTAGAAGCCTTGTACAGAAACACATGAGCTGGCGCGATTTATGAATACATTTATTTATGTCTTATTTTCGTCATCGTATAACAAAATTGGACTGCTTCATTTTTTTCTCAGTGTCAATCAGCAGCCGATCATTTTAGTGCAATTATAAATAATTAAATTATCTTGTGTGCCAATGTCAGATTTCATTGAGGCTCAAACGTGTCTTCCAGAAACTGCAGGTGATCAGAAATGCCTATAGAAAAGTGTCATGCTCAGTACGTCTTTTAACATTACTGTGGGTAATTAGTACCACAAAGTCTTTCCTTATTCATTGCCATCACAGACAATCATGCGTTCTTAATGCATTACACTTGACATTTCCCTCATCGTAGAAAAAAATGGGAGGACCTAGTCTGCTGCTAAATTTCTTTATCTCTGTCAACTAGCATATTAATATTTCTCTGCCATCTCAAACAGTCAAGTGCTCTTGACACATCGATTGTGGATTTACTGGCAATTGAACCAAGACTTCCTGTATGGTCCTCTTTTGCCAATATTACTAACAGTAGAGTTGTACAATTCATGCCAATAATGGTAACGAAGATGCAAGAATGGAGCAACAGAGCTGATGTATAAAATGTTGACCCATTGTCCAAAGGTTAGCCAATGTTGGGGTCAAGGAAAGAGTGTTCATGTCGCGGCCCTGTTCCCACCAATCTTTCCACCGCCGAGCACAAGAAGTGACAAGTCAGACACCATTGAATGCAGATGCCGAGAAGTGTGTTCTGCTCTTGCTGAACAACTTCTAATCTTATGCTTGGTATACACAGTTACAAATGGAACCACAGATCCCAGCAGTGAAATATTGACCCATTGTCTTATTTCAGTGCCACTGCTAAACAATCTTTTGCTCTTAATGCACCAATTGCGGATTGTACGGAAGTTCATCCGTGTTTTCCAAAAACTGTATGTTCTACTTTATACCGTTATTACTAATGGTGTGTGATGTGCTTGCACATAATGAGCATTTGTGTTCCACTTGTCCAAATGGGCCAGGCCTGAAATTGCATAAAATGTGCTGATCTAATCATGCTTTAGCTTGTTATTGCTGAATATCAGAAGAAAATGAGCAGCAGAAGCCAACAACTCAGTTGGACACAAAGCGCTGATTAAGGAACTGCAGATGCTAGATTACACAAAATGACCCAAAGTGCTGGAAAAAATCAGCATGTCAGGCAGAATCACTGGAAAATGTGGATTGGTGACATTTTGTGTCAGGACCCTTCTGCAGATTGAAGAAGAGAGCCGAATGTAAACTACACTTATTCATGTTCTCCCGAGATGCTGCCTGACTCGCTGATTGGGTCAACATTTTGCGTCATTTTGTGTAATCCAGCATTTGCGGTCCATTGTTTCTGTCCCAACTCGGTTCCGCCACAATTCCTAAGCTTTTTGAAGATTACTTTATAACTTGGTATAATTGGATTGAGCCAAACATTGAAATCTTGACATGTACATTTTCACCTTGTACATCAATACTGTAAGCAAAGAAGCAAGAAGAGGTAAGAGCTGCTGTTAGAAATGTTGACCCTGTTGTCTTCCGATTTGTCACTGTTTACAGTGAATGGTTTGACTCACCTGTCGTGGTGGACTCAGTTGTGCCAGTTGTTGAATATGTTGTTGGTGTTGTACCTGGTGAGAGAATAAAATGTGTTTACAACTTGAATTGTAAGAGTTCATATTCAGCTTCTGTATGACTCAGCACATTTTCATGAAAGTAAGCTGAATTTTATAAATATTCCATGACGAAATTTAAATTTAAATGTAGAAAATTGCCAAATTCTGCTTTGTTTGCTTTGTTCATCATTTTGTTAGCATGGGATCCATTAAATTCGGAACTTTTCAGTATATTTTTATCCACCTCCACAGTGATATAAAGTACATCAAATAGACTGGCGTGAACAAGAAAATATACATTTCTGTAGACAAATATTGACTCCTGCTCTTTCAAATGTTCACAGTGCTATTGCACAACACATTGCAGCTCATCACAATTTTACTAACTACTATGTATCCTGGGACATAGACTAACCAATCCATGAGCAAATGCTCTCAGATGTAAAGTCAGCTGGGCAAAGGGAAGAGTATATTCCATGAAAAGGCACTGCTGCTGAAATTCTTAGCCATGTCTATTGAATGCTCAATGCTCCTTAAAAAAGTACCGCTGACCGTCAGAACCACATAAACTCTCTCATATATTCAATGCGCAATTTAAAATTTTTGAAGCAAAACTATGAACATGGAAGAAGTATAGTGCTATATATTAACAGAGCGTACAGGTACAGAAGGATAAGATAATATGATTAATAGGTGATGTTACTAACCTGATGTAGTGCGAGTAGTGGTCTCAGTTGTTGGTGTTGTTTCTAAAGAAAGAAAAATGGTCATATTTAACCAATGCAGGCGAGATGCATGTCAAAATGAATTGATATGCAGTTGAGAAACCTATGATAGGAATTCATGTGCTGACACATTTCATTAAAATGTTTTACCAAGTGTTTTTTTCTTAATCGTAAATGCAGTTGGTGGGCATGTTAGACTACTACAAGTCTTTCCCTTTGTAAATCGTTGGTAGGGCTGCAGCCGCATAGACCAGAGATTCTGGTTCCACCTTGACCTCGGGTGCTGTCTGCGTGCACGTTCTCCGTTTTACAGCATGGATGGCCTCCAGGTATTTGATAGATGTTGTTACTAACCTGTTGTAGTGCTGGTAGTGGTTCCAGTTGTTAATGTAGTTGTTGTTTCTGGCGAAAGAAAATAATGCTATCGTCAACTAAGGCAGCTAAGAGAAATAGGTATGCAGTATTGAATCTTCAACAGGAATTCCTGAACTGGATCATTTCATGAAAACGATTTTGAGTTGACATTGTATCAGTGTGAGATGTTTCTGAAAACAATCTGCATTTATGTTCGCATATCCAAAAGTGACATGATCCACAAGCTGCTCAAAATTTCGAGGTCATAATTGCACTTTTGCTCAGTCCTGCTGAGTATACGTGGAAATGAGAAGCAAGAAACTCATGTTCTTCCACATTTCCTATGTTTTTCAAAGATTACATTATAACTTGATATAATTGATTTGAGGCAAACATTGAAATCTTGACATGTGTGTTTGCACCATCTATCTCAATAATGTAAACAAAGATGCAAGACGTAAACCGGAGACCTGGTCTAAGGGCTTAGAAGTAAGCCGGAGACCCATTGGATTACACTTTGTCGCTGTTTACAGGAAGTGGTTTGACTCACCTGTCGTGGAACTGGTGGTGGACTCAGTTGTGCCAGTTGTCGAAGATGTTGTTGGGGTTGTTCCTGGAGAGAGAGTACAAACATGTTTATGAAATTAATTGCAAGAGGTGCAACCACGTAGCGCCGGAGACCCTAGTTCTATCCTGGTTTCTCGTTCCGTCTGTGTGGAGATTGCACTTTCTCACTTTTACCGTGTAGGTTCCCTTCAGGTGTTTGTTAGATGTTGTTACTCACCTGATGTAGTGCTTGTAGTGGTCCCTGGTGTTGATGTTGGTGTTGTTTCTAGTGAAAGAAAAGAATGCTATCTTCAACCAAGGCAACCAAGAGGAATTGGTACCAAGTAAAGAAACCTCCAAAAGGAATTCATCAGCAGGCACATGTTAATAAATTGTTTTACTGTGGTTATTTCCTTCATCATAGAATCATGTGGGAGGGTATGCTTTGCTGTTACATTTCTTCATCTCTGACAATCAGCAGATGGCTATTTTGCTCCATTCTAGAACAATCCTACATTCTTGACACTTCGATTGTGGATTTCATGAAGAATTACAAGGCCCTTTTTATTTCAGAAGTGGTTCTCCTATTTTCCGAGTGAGAATTGTTAAATGTTTGTGGCAACACCATGAACAGGCAAGAGAGAAGTATAGAGCTTTGCTTTGACGTTACCTGATGTAGTGCTGGTTGTGGTCTCAGTTGATGATGTGGTTGGCGTTGTTTCTGGAGAAGAAAATATTATATTCAATCAAGGCAGCTAGGTCAATTGGTACGCATTTTAGAAGCCTTGTACAGAAACACATGAGCTGGCGCGATTTATGAATACATTTATTTATGTCTTATTTTCGTCATCGTATAACAAAATTGGACTGCTTCATTTTTTTCTCAGTGTCAATCAGCAGCCGATCATTTTAGTGCAATTATAAATAATTAAGTTCTCTTGTGTTCCAATGTCAGATTTCATTGAGGCTCAAACGTGTCTTCCAGAAACTGCAGGTGATCAGAAATGCCTATAGAAAAGTGTCATGCTCAGTACGTCTTTTAACATTACTGTGGGTAATTAGTACCACAAAGTCTTTCCTTATTCATTGCCATCACAGACAATCATGCGTTCTTAATGCATTACACTTGACATTTCCCTCATCGTAGAAAAAAATGGGAGGACCTAGTCTGCTGCTAAATTTCTTTATCTCTGTCAACTAGCATATTAATATTTCTCTGCCATCTCAAACAGTCAAGTGCTCTTGACACATCGATTGTGGATTTACTGGCAATTGAACCAAGACTTCCTGTATGGTCTTCTTTTGCCAATATTACTAACAGTAGAGTTGTACAATTCATGCCAATAATGGTAACGAAGATGCAAGAATGGAGCAACAGAGCTGATGTATGAAATGTTGACCCATTGTCCAAAGATTAGCCAATGTTGGGGTCAAGGAAAGAGTGTTCATGTCGCGGCCCTGTTTCCACCAATCTTTCCACCGCCGAGCACAAGAAGTGACAAGTGAGACACCATTGAATGCAGATGCCGAGAAGTGTGTTCTGCTCTTGATGAACAACTTCTAATCTTATGCTTGGTATACACAGTTACAAATGGAACCACAGACCCCAGCAGTGAAATATTGACCCATTGTCTTATTTCAGTGCCACTGCTAAACAATCTTTTGCTCTTGATGCACCAATTGCGGATTGTACGGAAGTTCATCCGTGTTTTCCAAAAACTGTATGTTCTACTTTATACCGTTATTACTAATGGTGTGTGATGTGCTTGCACATAATGAGCATTTGTGTTCCACTTGTCCAAATGGGCCAGGCCTGAAATTGCATAAAATGTGCTGATCTAATCATGCTTTACCTTGTTATTGCTGAATATCAGAAGAAAATGAGCAGCAGAAGCCAACAACTCAGTTGGACACAAAGCGCTGATTAAGGAACTGCAGATGCTAGATTACACAAAATGACCCAAAGTGCTGGAAAAAATCAGCATGTCAGGCAGAATCACTGGAAAATGTGGATTGGTGACATTTTGTGTCAGGACCCTTCTGCAGATTGAAGAAGAGAGCCGAATGTAAACTACACTTATTCATGTTCTCCCGAGATGCTGCCTGACTCGCTGATTGGGTCAACATTTTGCGTCATTTTGTGTAATCCAGCATTTGCGGTCCATTGTTTCTGTCCCAACTCGGTTCCGCCACAATTCCTAAGCTTTTTGAAGATTACTTTATAACTTGGTATAATTGGATTGAGCCAAACATTGAAATCTTGACATGTACATTTTCACCTTGTACATCAATACTGTAAGCAAAGAAGCAAGAAGAGGTAAGAGCTGCTGTTAGAAATGTTGACCCTGTTGTCTTCCGATTTGTCACTGTTTACAGTGAATGGTTTGACTCACCTGTCGTGGTGGACTCAGTTGTGCCAGTTGTTGAATATGTTGTTGGTGTTGTACCTGGTGAGAGAATAAAATGTGTTTACAACTTGAATTGTAAAGGGACTGTCCCACTAGCGCGCGATTAGACGCGACAAGCGCGACCTACCGTGGTCGCTTTAGTCGCCCGGCCTCGCGTGACCCTGTCCCACTGCGATCGCCGGAGTCTCGTCGAGTTGTGTGTAGCTGGTGTCGACATCGCGCGTAGTGTCCAAAAACCGACACTGCTTAAAAAATTACGCGCGGCAAAATCCTGTCGCGCAGAACGTGATTAACGTGATGACGTTTTGACGTTGTGCGTCTTCAGCGTGGCGTTGCGTGATGACGTCACTGCCCGACGTCGTGCAACGCGCATGCTCATGCGCATCGTCACGTGATGAAAAATAACGTCCTTCCTTCGGACGTCGCGCGTGTAATCGCGCGCTAGTGGGACAGGCCCTTCACTCGCACCGGGATCGCCTGACCCCCACGCGACCCCCGCGTCCGAATTTGTCGCGCTTGTCGCGTCTAATCGCGCGCTAGTGGGACAGGCCCTTAAGAGTTCATATTCAGCTTCTGTATGACTCAGCACATTTTCATGAAAGTAAACTGAATTTTATAAATATTCCATGACGAAATTTAAATTTAAATGTAGAAAATTGCCAAATTCTGCTTTGTTTGCTTTGTTCATCATTTTGTTAGCATGGGATCCATTAAATTCGGAACTTTTCAGTATATTTTTATCCACCTCCACAGTGATATACAGTACATCAAATAGACTGGCGTGAACAAGAAAATATACATTTCTGTAGACAAATATTGACTCCTGCTCTTTCAAATGTTTACAGTGCTATTGCACAACACATTGCAACTCATCACAATTTTACTAACTACTATGTATCCTGGGACATAGACTAACCAATCCATGAGCAAATGCTCTCAGATGTAAAGTCAGCTGGGCAAAGGGAAGAGTCTATTCCATGAAAAGGCACTGCTGCTGAAATTCTTAGCCATGTCTATTGAATGCTCAATGCTCCTTAAAAAAGTACCGCTGACCGTCAGAACCACATAAACTCTCTCATATATTCATTGCGCAATTTAAAATTTTTGAAGCAAAACTATGAACATGGAAGAAGTATAGTGCTATATATTAACAGAGCATACAGGTACAGAGGATAAGATAATATGATTAATAGGTGATGTTACTAACCTGATGTAGTGCGAGTAGTGGTCTCAGTTGTTGGTGTTGTTTCTAAAGAAAGAAAAAAGGTTATATTTAACCAATACAGGCGAGATGTATGTCAAAATGAATTGATATGCAGTTGAGAAACCTATGATAGGAATTCATGTGCTGACACATTTCATTAAAATGTTGTACCAAGTGTTTTTTTCTTAATCGTAAATGCAGTTGGTGGGCATGTTAGACTACTACAAGTCTTTCTCTTTGTAGATTGCTGGTAGTGCTGCAGCCGCATAGACCAGAGATTCTGGTTCCACCTTGACCTCGGGTGCTGTCTGCGTGCACGTTTTCCGTTTTACAGCATGGATGGCCTCCAGGTATTTGATAGATGTTGTTACTAACCTGTTGTAGTGCTGGTAGTGGTTCCAATTGTTAATGTAGTTGTTGTTTCTGGCGAAAGAAAATAATGCTATCGTCAACTAAGGCAGCTAAGAGAAATAGGTATGCAGTATTGAATCTTCAACAGGAATTCCTGAACTGGATCATTTCATGAAAACGATTTTGAGTTGACATTGTATCAGTGTGAGATGTTTCTGAAAACAATCTGCATTTATGTTCGCATATCCAAAAGTGACATGATCCACAAGCTGCTCAAAATTTCGAGGTCATAATTGCACTTTTGCTCAGTCCTGCTGAGTATACGTGGAAATGAGAAGCAAGAAACTCATGTTCTTCCACATTTCCTATGTTTTTCTAAGATTACATTATAACTTGATATAATTGATTTGAGGTAAACATTGAAATCTTGACATGTGTGTTTGCACCATCTATCTCAATAACGTAAACCGGAGACCTGGTCTAAGGGCTTAGAAGTAAGCCGGAGACCCATTGGATTACACTTTGTCGCTGTTTACAGGAAGTGGTTTGACTCACCTGTCGTGGAACTGGTGGTGGACTCAGTTGTGCCAGTTGTCGAAGATGTTGTTGGGGTTGTTCCTGGAGAGAGAGTACAAACATGTTTATGAAATTAATTGCAAGAGGTGCAACCACGTAGCGCCGGAGACCCTAGTTCTATCCTGGTTTCTCGTTCCGTCTGTGTGGAGATTGCACTTTCTCACTTTTACCGTGTAGGTTCCCTTCAGGTGTTTGTTAGATGTTGTTACTCACCTGATGTAGTGCTTGTAGTGGTCCCTGGTGTTGATGTTGGTGTTGTTTCTAGTGAAAGAAAAGAATGCTATCTTCAACCAAGGCAACCAAGAGGAATTGGTACCAAGTAAAGAAACCTCCAAAAGGAATTCATCAGCAGGCACATGTTAATAAATTGTTTTACTGTGGTTATTTCCTTCATCATAGAATCATGTGGGAGGGTATGCTTTGCTGTTACATTTCTTCATCTCTGACAATCAGCAGATGGCTATTTTGCTCCATTCTAGAACAATCCTACATTCTTGACACTTCGATTGTGGATTTCATGAAGAATTACAAGGCCCTTTTTATTTCAGAAGTGGTTCTCCTATTTTCCGAGTGAGAATTGTTAAATGTTTGTGGCAACACCATGAACAGGCAAGAGAGAAGTATAGAGCTTTGCTTTGACGTTACCTGATGTAGTGCTGGTTGTGGTCTCAGTTGATGATGTGGTTGGCGTTGTTTCTGGAGAAGAAAATATTATATTCAATCAAGGCAGCTAGGTCAATTGGTACGCATTTTAGAAGCCTTATACAGAAACACATGAGCTGGCGCGATTTATGAATACATTTATTTATGTCTTATTTTCGTCATCGTATAACAAAATTGGACTGCTTCATTTTTTTCTCAGTGTCAAAAACTGTATGTTCTACTTTATACCGTTATTACTAATGGTGTGTGATGTGCTTGCACATAATGAGCATTTGTGTTCCACTTGTCCAAATGGGCCAGGCCTGAAATTGCATAAAATGTGCTGATCTAATCATGCTTTACCTTGTTATTGCTGAATATCAGAAGAAAATGAGCAGCAGAAGCCAACAACTCAGTTGGACACAAAGTGCTGATTAAGGAACTGCAGATGCTGGATTACACAAAATGACCCAAAGTGCTGGAAAAAATCAGCATGTCAGGCAGAATCACTGGAAAATGTGGATTGGTGACATTTTGTGTCAGGACCCTTCTGCAGATTGAAGAAGAGAGCCGAATGTAAACTACACTTATTCATGTTCTCCCGAGATGCTGCCTGACTCGCTGATTGGGTCAACATTTTGCGTCATTTTGTGTAATCCAGCATTTGCGGTCCCTTGCTTCTGTCCCAACTCGGTTCCGCCACAATTCCTAAGCTTTTTGAAGATTACTTTATAACTTGGTATAATTGGATTGAGCCAAACATTGAAATCTTGACATGTACATTTTCACCTTGTACATCAATACTGTAAGCAAAGAAGCAAGAAGAGGTAAGAGCTGCTGTTAGAAATGTTGACCCTGTTGTCTTCCGATTTGTCACTGTTTACAGTGAATGGTTTGACTCACCTGTCGTGGTGGACTCAGTTGTGCCAGTTGTTGAATATGTTGTTGGTGTTGTACCTGGTGAGAGAATAAAATGTGTTTACAACTTGAATTGTAAAGGGACTGTCCCACTAGCGCGCGATTAGACGCGACAAGCGCGACCTACCGTGGTCGCTTTAGTCGCCCGGCCTCGCGTGACCCTGTCCCACTGCGATCGCCGGAGTCTCGTCGAGTTGTGTGTAGCTGGTGTCGACATCGCGCGTAGTGTCCAAAAACCGACACTGCTTAAAAAATTACGCGCGGCAAAATCCTGTCGCGCAGAACGTGATTAACGTGATGACGTTTTGACGTTGTGCGTCTTCAGCGTGGCGTTGCGTGATGACGTCACTGCCCGACGTCGTGCAACGCGCATGCTCATGCGCATCGTTACGTGATGAAAAATAACGTCCTTCCTTCGGACGTCGCGCGTGTAATCGCGCGCTAGTGGGACAGGCCCTTCACTCGCACCGGGATCGCCTGACCCCCACGCGACCCCCGCGTCCGAATTTGTCGCGCTTGTCGCGTCTAATCGCGCGCTAGTGGGACAGGCCCTTAAGAGTTCATATTCAGCTTCTGTATGACTCAGCACATTTTCATGAAAGTAAGCTGAATTTTATAAATATTCCATGACGAAATTTAAATTTAAATGTAGAAAATTGCCAAATTCTGCTTTGTTTGCTTTGTTCATCATTTTGTTAGCATGGGATCCATTAAATTCGGAACTTTTCAGTATATTTTTATCCACCTCCACAGTGATATACAGTACATCAAATAGACTGGCGTGAACAAGAAAATATACATTTCTGTAGACAAATATTGACTCCTGCTCTTTCAAATGTTCACAGTGCTATTGCACAACACATTGCAACTCATCACAATTTTACTAACTACTATGTATCCTGGGACATAGACTAACCAATCCATGAGCAAATGCTCTCAGATGTAAAGTCAGCTGGGCAAAGGGAAGAGTCTATTCCATGAAAAGGCACTGCTGCTGAAATTCTTAGCCATGTCTATTGAATGCTCAATGCTCCTTAAAAAAGTACCGCTGACCGTCAGAACCACATAAACTCTCTCATATATTCATTGCGCAATTTAAAATTTTTGAAGCAAAACTATGAACATGGAAGAAGTATAGTGCTATATATTAACAGAGCATACAGGTACAGAAGGATAAGATAATATGATTAATAGGTGATGTTACTAACCTGATGTAGTGCGAGTAGTGGTCTCAGTTGTTGGTGTTGTTTCTAAAGAAAGAAAAATGGTCATATTTAACCAATGCAGGCGAGATGTATGTCAAAATGAATTGATATGCAGTTGAGAAACCTATGATAGGAATTCATGTGCTGACACATTTCATTAAAATGTTGTACCAAGTGTTTTTTTCTTAATCGTAAATGCAGTTGGTGGGCATGTTAGACTACTACAAGTCTTTCCCTTTGTAAATCGTTGGTAGGGCTGCAGCCGCATAGACCAGAGATTCTGGTTCCACCTTGACCTCGGGTGCTGTCTGCGTGCACGTTCTCCGTTTTACAGCATGGATGGCCTCCAGGTATTTGATAGATGTTGTTACTAACCTGTTGTAGTGCTGGTAGTGGTTCCAGTTGTTAATGTAGTTGTTGTTTCTGGCGAAAGAAAATAATGCTATCGTCAACTAAGGCAGCTAAGAGAAATAGGTATGCAGTATTGAATCTTCAACAGGAATTCCTGAACTGGATCATTTCATGAAAACGATTTTGAGTTGACATTGTATCAGTGTGAGATGTTTCTGAAAACAATCTGCATTTATGTTCGCATATCCAAAAGTGACATGATCCACAAGCTGCTCAAAATTTCGAGGTCATAATTGCACTTTTGCTCAGTCCTGCTGAGTATACGTGGAAATGAGAAGCAAGAAACTCATGTTCTTCCACATTTCCTATGTTTTTCAAAGATTACATTATAACTTGATATAATTGATTTGAGGCAAACATTGAAATCTTGACATGTGTGTTTCCACCATCTATCTCAATAATGTAAACAAAGATGCAAGACGTAAACCGGAGACCTGGTCTAAGGGCTTAGAAGTAAGCCGGAGACCCATTGGATTACACTTTGTCGCTGTTTACAGGAAGTGGTTTGACTCACCTGTCGTGGAACTGGTGGTGGACTCAGTTGTGCCAGTTGTCGAAGAAGTTGTTGGGGTTGTTCCTGGAGAGAGAGTACAAACATGTTTATGAAATTAATTGCAAGAGGTGCAACCACGTAGCGCCGGAGACCCTAGTTCTATCCTGGTTTCTCGTTCCGTCTGTGTGGAGATTGCACTTTCTCACTTTTACCGTGTAGGTTCCCTTCAGGTGTTTGTTAGATGTTGTTACTCACCTGATGTAGTGCTTGTAGTGGTCCCTGGTGTTGATGTTGGTGTTGTTTCTAGTGAAAGAAAAGAATGCTATCTTCAACCAAGGCAACCAAGAGGAATTGGTACCAAGTAAAGAAACCTCCAAAAGGAATTCATCAGCAGGCACATGTTAATAAATTGTTTTACTGTGGTTATTTCCTTCATCATAGAATCATGTGGGAGGGTATGCTTTGCTGTTACATTTCTTCATCTCTGACAATCAGCAGATGGCCATTTTGCTCCATTCTAGAACAATCCTACATTCTTGACACTTCGATTGTGGATTTCATGAAGAATTACAAGGCCCTTTTTATTTCAGAAGTGGTTCTCCTATTTTCCGAGTGAGAATTGTTAAATGTTTGTGGCAACACCATGAACAGGCAAGAGAGAAGTATAGAGCTTTGCTTTGACGTTACCTGATGTAGTGCTGGTTGTGGTCTCAGTTGATGATGTGGTTGGCGTTGTTTCTGGAGAAGAAAATAGTATATTCAATCAAGGCAGCTAGGTCAATTGGTACACATTTTAGAAGCCTTGTACAGAAACACATGAGCTGGCGCAATTTATGAATACATTTATTTATGTCTTATTTTCGTCATCGTATAACAAAATTGGACTGCTTCATTTTTTTCTCAGTGTCAATCAGCAGCCGATCATTTTAGTGCAATTATAAATAATTAAGTTCTCTTGTGTGCCAATGTCAGATTTCATTGAGGCTCAAACGTGTCTTCCAGAAACTGCAGGTGATCAGAAATGCCTATAGAAAAGTGTCATGCTCAGTACGCCTTTTAACATTACTGTGGGTAATTAGAACCACAAAATCTTTCCTTATTCATTGCCATCACAGACAATCATGCGTTCTTAATGCATTACACTTGACATTTCCCTCATCGTAGAAAAAAATGGGAGGACCTAGTCTGCTGCTAAATTTCTTTATCTCTGTCAACTAGCATATTAATGTTTCTCTGCCATCTCAAACAGTCAAGTGCTCTTGACACATCGATTGTGGATTTACTGGCAATTGAACCAAGACTTCCTGTATGGTCTTCTTTTGCCAATATTACTAACAGTAGAGTTGTACAATTCATGCCAATAATGGTAACGAAGATGCAAGAATGGAGCAACAGAGCTGATGTATAAAATGTTGACCCATTGTCCAAAGGTTAGCCAATGTTGGGGTCAAGGAAAGAGTGTTCATGTCGCGGCCCTGTTTCCACCAATCTTTCCACCGCCGAGCACAAGAAGTGACAAGTCAGACACCATTGAACGCAGATGCCGAGAAGTGTGTTCTGCTCTTGCTGAACAACTTCTAATCTTATGCTTGGTATACACAGTTACAAATGGAACCACAGACCCCAGCAGTGAAATATTGACCCATTGTCTTATTTCAGTGCCACTGCTAAACAATCTTTTGCTCTTAATGCACCAATTGCGGATTGTACGGAAGTTCATCCGTGTTTTCCAAAAACTGTATGTTCTACTTTATACCGTTATTACTAATGGTGTGTGATGTGCTTGCACATAATGAGCATTTGTGTTCCACTTGTCCAAATGGGCCAGGCCTGAAATTGCATAAAATGTGCTGATCTAATCATGCTTTAGCTTGTTATTGCTGAATATCAGAAGAAAATGAGCAGCAGAAGCCAACAACTCAGTTGGACACAAAGCGCTGATTAAGGAACTGCAGATGCTAGATTACACAAAATGACCCAAAGTGCTGGAAAAAATCAGCATGTCAGGCAGAATCACTGGAAAATGTGGATTGGTGACATTTTGTGTCAGGACCCTTCTGCAGATTGAAGAAGAGAGCCGAATGTAAACTACACTTATTCATGTTCTCCCGAGATGCTGCCTGACTCGCTGATTGGGTCAACATTTTGCGTCATTTTGTGTAATCCAGCATTTGCGGTCCCTTGCTTCTGTCCCAACTCGGTTCCGCCACAATTCCTAAGCTTTTTGAAGATTACTTTATAACTTGGTATAATTGGATTGAGCCAAACATTGAAATCTTGACATGTACATTTTCACCTTGTACATCAATACTGTAAGCAAAGAAGCAAGAAGAGGTAAGAGCTGCTGTTAGAAATGTTGACCCTGTTGTCTTCCGATTTGTCACTGTTGACAGTGAATGGTTTGACTCACCTGTCGTGGTGGACTCAGTTGTGCCAGTTGTTGAATATGTTGTTGGTGTTGTACCTGGTGAGAGAATAAAATGTGTTTACAACTTGAATTGTAAAGGGACTGTCCCACTAGCGCGCGATTAGACGCGACAAGCGCGACCTACCGTGGTCGCTTTAGTCGCCCGGCCTCGCGTGACCCTGTCCCACTGCGATCGCCGGAGTCTCGTCGAGTTGTGTGTAGCTGGTGTCGACATCGCGCGTAGTGTCCAAAAACCGACACTGCTTAAAAAATTACGCGCGGCAAAATCCTGTCGCGCAGAACGTGATTAACGTGATGACGTTTTGACGTTGTGCGTCTTCAGCGTGGCGTTGCGTGATGACGTCACTGCCCGACGTCGTGCAACGCGCATGCTCATGCGCATCGTCACGTGATGAAAAATAACGTCCTTCCTTCGGACGTCGCGCGTGTAATCGCGCGCTAGTGGGACAGGCCCTTCACTCGCACCGGGATCGCCTGACCCCCACGCGACCCCCGCGTCCGAATTTGTCGCGCTTGTCGCGTCTAATCGCGCGCTAGTGGGACAGGCCCTTAAGAGTTCATATTCAGCTTCTGTATGACTCAGCACATTTTCATGAAAGTAAACTGAATTTTATAAATATTCCATGACGAAATTTAAATTTAAATGTAGAAAATTGCCAAATTCTGCTTTGTTTGCTTTGTTCATCATTTTGTTAGCATGGGATCCATTAAATTCGGAACTTTTCAGTATATTTTTATCCACCTCCACAGTGATATACAGTACATCAAATAGACTGGCGTGAACAAGAAAATATACATTTCTGTAGACAAATATTGACTCCTGCTCTTTCAAATGTTTACAGTGCTATTGCACAACACATTGCAACTCATCACAATTTTACTAACTACTATGTATCCTGGGACATAGACTAACCAATCCATGAGCAAATGCTCTCAGATGTAAAGTCAGCTGGGCAAAGGGAAGAGTCTATTCCATGAAAAGGCACTGCTGCTGAAATTCTTAGCCATGTCTATTGAATGCTCAATGCTCCTTAAAAAAGTACCGCTGACCGTCAGAACCACATAAACTCTCTCATATATTCATTGCGCAATTTAAAATTTTTGAAGCAAAACTATGAACATGGAAGAAGTATAGTGCTATATATTAACAGAGCATACAGGTACAGAAGGATAAGATAATATGATTAATAGGTGATGTTACTAACCTGATGTAGTGCGAGTAGTGGTCTCAGTTGTTGGTGTTGTTTCTAAAGAAAGAAAAAAGGTTATATTTAACCAATACAGGCGAGATGTATGTCAAAATGAATTGATATGCAGTTGAGAAACCTATGATAGGAATTCATGTGCTGACACATTTCATTAAAATGTTGTACCAAGTGTTTTTTTCTTAATCGTAAATGCAGTTGGTGGGCATGTTAGACTACTACAAGTCTTTCTCTTTGTAGATTGCTGGTAGTGCTGCAGCCGCATAGACCAGAGATTCTGGTTCCACCTTGACCTCGGGTGCTGTCTGCGTGCACGTTTTCCGTTTTACAGCATGGATGGCCTCCAGGTATTTGATAGATGTTGTTACTAACCTGTTGTAGTGCTGGTAGTGGTTCCAATTGTTAATGTAGTTGTTGTTTCTGGCGAAAGAAAATAATGCTATCGTCAACTAAGGCAGCTAAGAGAAATAGGTATGCAGTATTGAATCTTCAACAGGAATTCCTGAACTGGATCATTTCATGAAAACGATTTTGAGTTGACATTGTATCAGTGTGAGATGTTTCTGAAAACAATCTGCATTTATGTTCGCATATCCAAAAGTGACATGATCCACAAGCTGCTCAAAATTTCGAGGTCATAATTGCACTTTTGCTCAGTCCTGCTGAGTATACGTGGAAATGAGAAGCAAGAAACTCATGTTCTTCCACATTTCCTATGTTTTTCTAAGATTACATTATAACTTGATATAATTGATTTGAGGTAAACATTGAAATCTTGACATGTGTGTTTGCACCATCTATCTCAATAACGTAAACCGGAGACCTGGTCTAAGGGCTTAGAAGTAAGCCGGAGACCCATTGGATTACACTTTGTCGCTGTTTACAGGAAGTGGTTTGACTCACCTGTCGTGGAACTGGTGGTGGACTCAGTTGTGCCAGTTGTCGAAGATGTTGTTGGGGTTGTTCCTGGAGAGAGAGTACAAACATGTTTATGAAATTAATTGCAAGAGGTGCAACCACGTAGCGCCGGAGACCCTAGTTCTATCCTGGTTTCTCGTTCCGTCTGTGTGGAGATTGCACTTTCTCACTTTTACCGTGTAGGTTCCCTTCAGGTGTTTGTTAGATGTTGTTACTCACCTGATGTAGTGCTTGTAGTGGTCCCTGGTGTTGATGTTGGTGTTGTTTCTAGTGAAAGAAAAGAATGCTATCTTCAACCAAGGCAACCAAGAGGAATTGGTACCAAGTAAAGAAACCTCCAAAAGGAATTCATCAGCAGGCACATGTTAATAAATTGTTTTACTGTGGTTATTTCCTTCATCATAGAATCATGTGGGAGGGTATGCTTTGCTGTTACATTTCTTCATCTCTGACAATCAGCAGATGGCTATTTTGCTCCATTCTAGAACAATCCTACATTCTTGACACTTCGATTGTGGATTTCATGAAGAATTACAAGGCCCTTTTTATTTCAGAAGTGGTTCTCCTATTTTCCGAGTGAGAATTGTTAAATGTTTGTGGCAACACCATGAACAGGCAAGAGAGAAGTATAGAGCTTTGCTTTGACGTTACCTGATGTAGTGCTGGTTGTGGTCTCAGTTGATGATGTGGTTGGCGTTGTTTCTGGAGAAGAAAATATTATATTCAATCAAGGCAGCTAGGTCAATTGGTACGCATTTTAGAAGCCTTGTACAGAAACACATGAGCTGGCGCGATTTATGAATACATTTATTTATGTCTTATTTTCGTCATCGTATAACAAAATTGGACTGCTTCATTTTTTTCTCAGTGTCAATCAGCAGCCGATCATTTTAGTGCAATTATAAATAATTAAGTTCTCTTGTGTTCCAATGTCAGATTTCATTGAGGCTCAAACGTGTCTTCCAGAAACTGCAGGTGATCAGAAATGCCTATAGAAAAGTGTCATGCTCAGTACGTCTTTTAACATTACTGTGGGTAATTAGTACCACAAAGTCTTTCCTTATTCATTGCCATCACAGACAATCATGCGTTCTTAATGCATTACACTTGACATTTCCCTCATCGTAGAAAAAAATGGGAGGACCTAGTCTGCTGCTAAATTTCTTTATCTCTGTCAACTAGCATATTAATATTTCTCTGCCATCTCAAACAGTCAAGTGCTCTTGACACATCGATTGTGGATTTACTGGCAATTGAACCAAGACTTCCTGTATGGTCTTCTTTTGCCAATATTACTAACAGTAGAGTTGTACAATTCATGCCAATAATGGTAACGAAGATGCAAGAATGGAGCAACAGAGCTGATGTATGAAATGTTGACCCATTGTCCAAAGATTAGCCAATGTTGGGGTCAAGGAAAGAGTGTTCATGTCGCGGCCCTGTTTCCACCAATCTTTCCACCGCCGAGCACAAGAAGTGACAAGTGAGACACCATTGAATGCAGATGCCGAGAAGTGTGTTCTGCTCTTGATGAACAACTTCTAATCTTATGCTTGGTATACACAGTTACAAATGGAACCACAGACCCCAGCAGTGAAATATTGACCCATTGTCTTATTTCAGTGCCACTGCTAAACAATCTTTTGCTCTTGATGCACCAATTGCGGATTGTACGGAAGTTCATCCGTGTTTTCCAAAAACTGTATGTTCTACTTTATACCGTTATTACTAATGGTGTGTGATGTGCTTGCACATAATGAGCATTTGTGTTCCACTTGTCCAAATGGGCCAGGCCTGAAATTGCATAAAATGTGCTGATCTAATCATGCTTTACCTTGTTATTGCTGAATATCAGAAGAAAATGAGCAGCAGAAGCCAACAACTCAGTTGGACACAAAGCGCTGATTAAGGAACTGCAGATGCTAGATTACACAAAATGACCCAAAGTGCTGGAAAAAATCAGCATGTCAGGCAGAATCACTGGAAAATGTGGATTGGTGACATTTTGTGTCAGGACCCTTCTGCAGATTGAAGAAGAGAGCCGAATGTAAACTACACTTATTCATGTTCTCCCGAGATGCTGCCTGACTCGCTGATTGGGTCAACATTTTGCGTCATTTTGTGTAATCCAGCATTTGCGGTCCATTGTTTCTGTCCCAACTCGGTTCCGCCACAATTCCTAAGCTTTTTGAAGATTACTTTATAACTTGGTATAATTGGATTGAGCCAAACATTGAAATCTTGACATGTACATTTTCACCTTGTACATCAATACTGTAAGCAAAGAAGCAAGAAGAGGTAAGAGCTGCTGTTAGAAATGTTGACCCTGTTGTCTTCCGATTTGTCACTGTTGACAGTGAATGGTTTGACTCACCTGTCGTGGTGGACTCAGTTGTGCCAGTTGTTGAATATGTTGTTGGTGTTGTACCTGGTGAGAGAATAAAATGTGTTTACAACTTGAATTGTAAAGGGACTGTCCCACTAGCGCGCGATTAGACGCGACAAGCGCGACCTACCGTGGTCGCTTTAGTCGCCCGGCCTCGCGTGACCCTGTCCCACTGCGATCGCCGGAGTCTCGTCGAGTTGTGTGTAGCTGGTGTCGACATCGCGCGTAGTGTCCAAAAACCGACACTGCTTAAAAAATTACGCGCGGCAAAATCCTGTCGCGCAGAACGTGATTAACGTGATGACGTTTTGACGTTGTGCGTCTTCAGCGTGGCGTTGCGTGATGACGTCACTGCCCGACGTCGTGCAACGCGCATGCTCATGCGCATCGTCACGTGATGAAAAATAACGTCCTTCCTTCGGACGTCGCGCGTGTAATCGCGCGCTAGTGGGACAGGCCCTTCACTCGCACCGGGATCGCCTGACCCCCACGCGACCCCCGCGTCCGAATTTGTCGCGCTTGTCGCGTCTAATCGCGCGCTAGTGGGACAGGCCCTTAAGAGTTCATATTCAGCTTCTGTATGACTCAGCACATTTTCATGAAAGTAAACTGAATTTTATAAATATTCCATGACGAAATTTAAATTTAAATGTAGAAAATTGCCAAATTCTGCTTTGTTTGCTTTGTTCATCATTTTGTTAGCATGGGATCCATTAAATTCGGAACTTTTCAGTATATTTTTATCCACCTCCACAGTGATATACAGTACATCAAATAGACTGGCGTGAACAAGAAAATATACATTTCTGTAGACAAATATTGACTCCTGCTCTTTCAAATGTTTACAGTGCTATTGCACAACACATTGCAACTCATCACAATTTTACTAACTACTATGTATCCTGGGACATAGACTAACCAATCCATGAGCAAATGCTCTCAGATGTAAAGTCAGCTGGGCAAAGGGAAGAGTCTATTCCATGAAAAGGCACTGCTGCTGAAATTCTTAGCCATGTCTATTGAATGCTCAATGCTCCTTAAAAAAGTACCGCTGACCGTCAGAACCACATAAACTCTCTCATATATTCATTGCGCAATTTAAAATTTTTGAAGCAAAACTATGAACATGGAAGAAGTATAGTGCTATATATTAACAGAGCATACAGGTACAGAGGATAAGATAATATGATTAATAGGTGATGTTACTAACCTGATGTAGTGCGAGTAGTGGTCTCAGTTGTTGGTGTTGTTTCTAAAGAAAGAAAAAAGGTTATATTTAACCAATACAGGCGAGATGTATGTCAAAATGAATTGATATGCAGTTGAGAAACCTATGATAGGAATTCATGTGCTGACACATTTCATTAAAATGTTGTACCAAGTGTTTTTTTCTTAATCGTAAATGCAGTTGGTGGGCATGTTAGACTACTACAAGTCTTTCTCTTTGTAGATTGCTGGTAGTGCTGCAGCCGCATAGACCAGAGATTCTGGTTCCACCTTGACCTCGGGTGCTGTCTGCGTGCACGTTTTCCGTTTTACAGCATGGATGGCCTCCAGGTATTTGATAGATGTTGTTACTAACCTGTTGTAGTGCTGGTAGTGGTTCCAATTGTTAATGTAGTTGTTGTTTCTGGCGAAAGAAAATAATGCTATCGTCAACTAAGGCAGCTAAGAGAAATAGGTATGCAGTATTGAATCTTCAACAGGAATTCCTGAACTGGATCATTTCATGAAAACGATTTTGAGTTGACATTGTATCAGTGTGAGATGTTTCTGAAAACAATCTGCATTTATGTTCGCATATCCAAAAGTGACATGATCCACAAGCTGCTCAAAATTTCGAGGTCATAATTGCACTTTTGCTCAGTCCTGCTGAGTATACGTGGAAATGAGAAGCAAGAAACTCATGTTCTTCCACATTTCCTATGTTTTTCTAAGATTACATTATAACTTGATATAATTGATTTGAGGTAAACATTGAAATCTTGACATGTGTGTTTGCACCATCTATCTCAATAACGTAAACCGGAGACCTGGTCTAAGGGCTTAGAAGTAAGCCGGAGACCCATTGGATTACACTTTGTCGCTGTTTACAGGAAGTGGTTTGACTCACCTGTCGTGGAACTGGTGGTGGACTCAGTTGTGCCAGTTGTCGAAGATGTTGTTGGGGTTGTTCCTGGAGAGAGAGTACAAACATGTTTATGAAATTAATTGCAAGAGGTGCAACCACGTAGCGCCGGAGACCCTAGTTCTATCCTGGTTTCTCGTTCCGTCTGTGTGGAGATTGCACTTTCTCACTTTTACCGTGTAGGTTCCCTTCAGGTGTTTGTTAGATGTTGTTACTCACCTGATGTAGTGCTTGTAGTGGTCCCTGGTGTTGATGTTGGTGTTGTTTCTAGTGAAAGAAAAGAATGCTATCTTCAACCAAGGCAACCAAGAGGAATTGGTACCAAGTAAAGAAACCTCCAAAAGGAATTCATCAGCAGGCACATGTTAATAAATTGTTTTACTGTGGTTATTTCCTTCATCATAGAATCATGTGGGAGGGTATGCTTTGCTGTTACATTTCTTCATCTCTGACAATCAGCAGATGGCTATTTTGCTCCATTCTAGAACAATCCTACATTCTTGACACTTCGATTGTGGATTTCATGAAGAATTACAAGGCCCTTTTTATTTCAGAAGTGGTTCTCCTATTTTCCGAGTGAGAATTGTTAAATGTTTGTGGCAACACCATGAACAGGCAAGAGAGAAGTATAGAGCTTTGCTTTGACGTTACCTGATGTAGTGCTGGTTGTGGTCTCAGTTGATGATGTGGTTGGCGTTGTTTCTGGAGAAGAAAATATTATATTCAATCAAGGCAGCTAGGTCAATTGGTACGCATTTTAGAAGCCTTGTACAGAAACACATGAGCTGGCGCGATTTATGAATACATTTATTTATGTCTTATTTTCGTCATCGTATAACAAAATTGGACTGCTTCATTTTTTTCTCAGTGTCAATCAGCAGCCGATCATTTTAGTGCAATTATAAATAATTAAGTTCTCTTGTGTTCCAATGTCAGATTTCATTGAGGCTCAAACGTGTCTTCCAGAAACTGCAGGTGATCAGAAATGCCTATAGAAAAGTGTCATGCTCAGTACGTCTTTTAACATTACTGTGGGTAATTAGTACCACAAAGTCTTTCCTTATTCATTGCCATCACAGACAATCATGCGTTCTTAATGCATTACACTTGACATTTCCCTCATCGTAGAAAAAAATGGGAGGACCTAGTCTGCTGCTAAATTTCTTTATCTCTGTCAACTAGCATATTAATATTTCTCTGCCATCTCAAACAGTCAAGTGCTCTTGACACATCGATTGTGGATTTACTGGCAATTGAACCAAGACATCCTGTATGGTCTTCTTTTGCCAATATTACTAACAGTAGAGTTGTACAATTCATGCCAATAATGGTAACGAAGATGCAAGAATGGAGCAACAGAGCTGATGTATGAAATGTTGACCCATTGTCCAAAGGTTAGCCAATGTTGGGGTCAAGGAAAGAGTGTTCATGTCGCGGCCCTGTTTCCACCAATCTTTCCACCGCCGAGCACAAGAAGTGACAAGTGAGACACCATTGAATGCAGATGCCGAGAAGTGTGTTCTGCTCTTGATGAACAACTTCTAATCTTATGCTTGGTATACACAGTTACAAATGGAACCACAGACCCCAGCAGTGAAATATTGACCCATTGTCTTATTTCAGTGCCACTGCTAAACAATCTTTTGCTCTTGATGCACCAATTGCGGATTGTACGGAAGTTCATCCGTGTTTTCCAAAAACTGTATGTTCTACTTTATACCGTTATTACTAATGGTGTGTGATGTGCTTGCACATAATGAGCATTTGTGTTCCACTTGTCCAAATGGGCCAGGCCTGAAATTGCATAAAATGTGCTGATCTAATCATGCTTTACCTTGTTATTGCTGAATATCAGAAGAAAATGAGCAGCAGAAGCCAACAACTCAGTTGGACACAAAGTGCTGATTAAGGAACTGCAGATGCTGGATTACACAAAATGACCCAAAGTGCTGGAAAAAATCAGCATGTCAGGCAGAATCACTGGAAAATGTGGATTGGTGACATTTTGTGTCAGGACCCTTCTGCAGATTGAAGAAGAGAGCCGAATGTAAACTACACTTATTCATGTTCTCCCGAGATGCTGCCTGACTCGCTGATTGGGTCAACATTTTGCGTCATTTTGTGTAATCCAGCATTTGCGGTCCCTTGCTTCTGTCCCAACTCGGTTCCACCACAATTCCTAAGCTTTTTGAAGATTACTTTATAACTTGGTATAATTGGATTGAGCCAAACATTGAAATCTTGACATGTACATTTTCACCTTGTACATCAATACTGTAAGCAAAGAAGCAAGAAGAGGTAAGAGCTGCTGTTAGAAATGTTGACCCTGTTGTCTTCCGATTTGTCACTGTTTACAGTGAATGGTTTGACTCACCTGTCGTGGTGGACTCAGTTGTGCCAGTTGTTGAATATGTTGTTGGTGTTGTACCTGGTGAGAGAATAAAATGTGTTTACAACTTGAATTGTAAAGGGACTGTCCCACTAGCGCGCGATTAGACGCGACAAGCGCGACCTACCGTGGTCGCTTTAGTCGCCCGGCCTCGCGTGACCCTGTCCCACTGCGATCGCCGGAGTCTCGTCGAGTTGTGTGTAGCTGGTGTCGACATCGCGCGTAGTGTCCAAAAACCGACACTGCTTAAAAAATTACGCGCGGCAAAATCCTGTCGCGCAGAACGTGATTAACGTGATGACGTTTTGATGTTGTGCGTCTTCAGCGTGGCGTTGCGTGATGACGTCACTGCCCGACGTCGTGCAACGCGCATGCTCATGCGCATCGTCACGTGATGAAAAATAACGTCCTTCCTTCGGACGTCGCGCGTGTAATCGCGCGCTAGTGGGACAGGCCCTTCACTCGCACCGGGATCGCCTGACCCCCACGCGACCCCCGCGTCCGAATTTGTCGCGCTTGTCGCGTCTAATCGCGCGCTAGTGGGACAGGCCCTTAAGAGTTCATATTCAGCTTCTGTATGACTCAGCACATTTTCATGAAAGTAAACTGAATTTTATAAATATTCCATGACGAAATTTAAATTTAAATGTAGAAAATTGCCAAATTCTGCTTTGTTTGCTTTGTTCATCATTTTGTTAGCATGGGATCCATTAAATTCGGAACTTTTCAGTATATTTTTATCCACCTCCACAGTGATATACAGTACATCAAATAGACTGGCGTGAACAAGAAAATATACATTTCTGTAGACAAATATTGACTCCTGCTCTTTCAAATGTTTACAGTGCTATTGCACAACACATTGCAACTCATCACAATTTTACTAACTACTATGTATCCTGGGACATAGACTAACCAATCCATGAGCAAATGCTCTCAGATGTAAAGTCAGCTGGGCAAAGGGAAGAGTCTATTCCATGAAAAGGCACTGCTGCTGAAATTCTTAGCCATGTCTATTGAATGCTCAATGCTCCTTAAAAAAGTACCGCTGACCGTCAGAACCACATAAACTCTCTCATATATTCATTGCGCAATTTAAAATTTTTGAAGCAAAACTATGAACATGGAAGAAGTATAGTGCTATATATTAACAGAGCATACAGGTACAGAAGGATAAGATAATATGATTAATAGGTGATGTTACTAACCTGATGTAGTGCGAGTAGTGGTCTCAGTTGTTGGTGTTGTTTCTAAAGAAAGAAAAAAGGTTATATTTAACCAATACAGGCGAGATGTATGTCAAAATGAATTGATATGCAGTTGAGAAACCTATGATAGGAATTCATGTGCTGACACATTTCATTAAAATGTTGTACCAAGTGTTTTTTTCTTAATCGTAAATGCAGTTGGTGGGCATGTTAGACTACTACAAGTCTTTCTCTTTGTAGATCGCTGGTAGTGCTGCAGCCGCATAGACCAGAGATTCTGGTTCCACCTTGACCTCGGGTGCTGTCTGCGTGCACGTTTTCCGTTTTACAGCATGGATGGCCTCCAGGTATTTGATAGATGTTGTTACTAACCTGTTGTAGTGCTGGTAGTGGTTCCAGTTGTTAATGTAGTTGTTGTTTCTGGCGAAAGAAAATAATGCTATCGTCAACTAAGGCAGCTAAGAGAAATAGGTATGCAGTATTGAATCTTCAACAGGAATTCCTGAACTGGATCATTTCATGAAAACGATTTTGAGTTGACATTGTATCAGTGTGAGATGTTTCTAAAAACAATCTGCATTTATGTTCGCATATCCAAAAGTGACATGATCCACAAGCTGCTCAAAATTTCGAGGTCATAATTACACTTTTGCTCAGTCCTGCTGAGTATACGTGGAAATGAGAAGCAATAAACTCATGTTCTTCCACATTTCCTATGTTTTTCTAAGATTACATTATAACTTGATATAATTGATTTGAGGCAAACATTGAAATCTTGACATGTGTGTTTGCACCATCTATCTCAATAATGTAAACAAAGATGCAAGACGTAAACCGGAGACCTGGTCTAAGGGCTTAGAAGTAAGCCGGAGACCCATTGGATTACACTTTGTCGCTGTTTACAGGAAGTGGTTTGACTCACCTGTCGTGGAACTGGTGGTGGACTCAGTTGTGCCAGTTGTCGAAGATGTTGTTGGGGTTGTTCCTGGAGAGAGAGTACAAACATGTTTATGAAATTAATTACAAGAGGTGCAGCCACGTAGCGGCGGAGACCCGAGTTCTATCCTGGTTTCTCGTGCTGTCTCTGTGGAGTTTGCACTTTCTCACTTTTACCGTGTAGGTTCTCTTCAGGTGTTTGGTAGATGTTGTTACTAACCTGATGTAGTGCTTGTAGTGGTCCCTGGTGTTGATGTTGGTGTTGTTTCTAGTGAAAGAAAAGAATGCTATGATCAACCAAGGCAACCAAGAGGAATTGGTACCAAGTAAAGAAACCTCCAACAGGAATTCATCAGCTGGCACATTTTAATAAATTGTTTTACTGTGGTTATTTCCTTCATCATAGAATCATGTGGGAGGTTATGCTTTGCTGTTACATTTCTTCATCTCTGTCAATCAGCAGATGGATATTTTGCTCCATTCTCTAACAATCCTACACTCTTAACACTTCGATTGTGGATTTCATGAAGAATTACAAGGCCCTTTTTATTTCAGAATGTGTTCTCCTATTTTGCGAGTGAGAATTATTAAATGTTTACTTCAACACCATGAACAGGCAAGAGGGCAGTATAGAGCTTCGCTTTGACGTTACCTGATGTAGTGCTGGTAGTGGTCTCAGGTGTTGATGTGGTTGGCGTTGTTTCTGGAGAAGAAAATATTATATTAAATCAAGGCAGCTAGGTCAATTGGTACGCATTTTAGAAGCCTTGAACAGAAGCAACTGAGCTGGCACATTTTATAATTTTTTGACGGTTTTGTGGAAATATAACTTACTTCTACATGAATGAACACATTGTGTCGTATCTTCAGAGAGCATCAATCCCTCTGGACAGAAGCAACCTTCAGTAGGTTCAGAGAACACTTCTCCAGTTCTCATAAAACTGTAAATAAATATTGTTATCTGTTATGGTACTAAACATTATAGCAAAGAAAGATATCTAATATTACAAAAAAAATGATCTTTACTTATATTGAAAACATTTTAAATAACAGAAAAGATATAAAAAAATACTTACTTGTCTTTACAATAATTGTTATTGTTTGTGGCACAGGGTCTATAGATGAAACCATATGGACAGGTGTAGCCTGAAAACAAATAAATATATACAATTAGGCACAAAGACACAAATCTTAATCCACATATCTACATATCTTTAGTGCCGGCCTGGGTGATTTAATATAAGTTCAGTGTGAAATAAAATTATTGCCACAGAATATTGGTGTTCCAACTGAAAATACTTTGGGGAAATATTTGGATTTGATTATCAGACCTTAATGGATGCAGGAGTATCTGGCAATGTCCCATCTCTGTTCATCCAGTTCCACTGATATTCATTAGGCATGGGCAAGAACAATTAGTGGACAGTGGTTGGATTCTCATTTATCACAGGCGGTCAAAATATATTTCCCCTGATTGTCAGTCAATGAATGTAAGAATGTTCAAGAAGGAACTGCAGATGCTAGAAAATCGAAGGTAGACAAAAGTGCTGAAGAAACTCAGCGGGTGCGGCAGCATCTATGGAGCGAAGGAAATAGGCAACGTTCGGGCCCAAACCCTTCTTGAGACTGATGTTGGGTGGGGGGGTGGGGGGGGTGGGCGGAAAGACGAAAGAAAAAGGAAAGGAAGAGGAGTAGCCAGAGGGCAGAGGGAGAGCTGAGAAGGGAAGGAGACAGCAAGGGCCACCTGAAATTGGAGAAGTCAATGTTCAAGCCATGGGGGTGAAGACTGCCCAAGCGGAATATGAGGTGCTGCTCCTCCAATTCCCCTCACTCTGTTCATGGAGGTGGCCCAGGACAGAAAGGTCAGATTTGGAATGGGAGGAGGAGCTGAAGTGCTGAGCCACATGGAGATCAGGTTGGTTAATGCGGACCTAGCAGAGGTGTTCGGCGAAACAATCGCCAAGCCTACACTTGGTCTCACCGATGTAGATCAGCTGACTTCTAGAGCAGTGGATGCAATAGATGAGGTTGGAGGAGGTGCAGGTGAATCTCTGTCGCACCTGAACGACTGCTTGGGTCCTTGAATGGGGTCGAGGGGGGTGATAAAGCGAGAAGTGTAGCATCTCCTGCGGTTGCAAGACAAAAGTGCCCGGGGAGGGGGTGTTGCTGGTGGGAAGGGAAGAATTGACCAGGGAGTTACGTAGGGAGCAGTCTTTGTGGAAAGCAGACTGTGGGGGAGATGGGAAGATGTAGCGAGCGGTGGGGTCACGTTGGAGGTGGCGAAAATGACGGAGGACTATTTTTTGTATGTGACAGCTAGTGGTGTGGAAGTGGTGAGACTGCCCTTGTTCCGAGTGGGGGGATGGGCAGAGAGAGCAGTGTTGCGGGGTATTGAAGAGACCCTTGTGAGAGCCTCATCTATAGTACAGGAGGGGAACCCCCGGTCCCAGAAGAATGAGGACATTTCTGCTGCCCTGGTGTGGAACACCTCATCCTGGGAGCAGATAGAAACATAGAAACATATAAAATAGTAAGATTAAACAAGAACTTACCAGTTTGAAGTTTGATCTTTATTTTATGAGGAGTTGCGATGAGGGATTTCGTGAAGACCCCGCCAGGCACGCATGCGCGACATTCTTCAAAGCAGCGGTGTGGAATCACAGATCACAAACCGAAGATAGTAAGATTAAAACTTGACCATACCAGTTGAATATATAATAGAGGGTTGGGAGCGGAGGGCACGAAATCCCTCATCGCAACTCCTCATAAAATAAAGATCAAACTTCAAACTGGTAAGTTCTTGTTTAATCTTACTATTTTACTTCGGAGTCACGTGAGTGACTTCGTGAAGATTTCAAAGCTCTGTGATTACATGCCCTGGACCACGCCCATGCTCACACACTGCCGTAATTCTGATGGAGGAAGTATGTTAACGTATTTCAGACTTGAACAAGCTGAAAAATAATAACATTTGTTAATACAACAATAACCCCCTGAACTCGGGGACAAACGTTTAGGGAACAGCACTTAAAACTGAATCCGCCAACGTTGCGGGAGCGGTTATAAATCAGTTATAAAACCGCTGAAGTGTAGATTCACTGGCCCAGCTCGCTATTGCGAGGCCAAAATCCATGAACACCGCCATAGTCCTTGCCACTGATGTGGATGCAGCCCTGATAGAATGACATTTAAAATATTAGTGTCTTACCTGCTGCACCGAATACCACCTCATGTCATCTGGAGATAGTCTGCACAATCACCCTGTGACGTGGGTTACCATGGCTGAAACAGACCCGTCTCCATATATCTGATGCCCATTTGCAGACGTGTAGTCCCAGGTCTGTGTAGTGTAAGTAATTCTTCTATAAAGAAGTTACCTTATTATGGTCCGATCATTCTATCCAGGTTTAATTCCTGTAAAGTCATGACCTGTTGAGCAGTGTTCAGTGCCATTATCATAAGCACTTTGAAAGTGAGTAAGTCCATCATAGGCGACCAGCTCCTGAGGAGGGTCAACACTACCTCATCCCAGTCCAATCTAGCGATAGGACGACAATGCACTCCTGGCACTGTATACAGCACTGTAACTGAGGGACTCATCATAATGACGACCCATGAGTATTCCAGCACCTTGGAGAGTATAGCAGATATGTAGATGGTCTAGGTCCGACTACAGAAACCTCCCATATCCTTATGTAGGCGAGGTACTGCTTCCTACTGGACTCTCTCTGCACGATGCTGTTTGACATCCATGGTCCTTTATGTTGCAGAGCCTGGTTGCGTATCCTGCAGCACCTGTCTGATGAAGCAGAATGGGGAAAACATAGAAACCCCGCATTTCCCCCCAACGTAGCGAAAACGCGTCCATCGCCACTGCCCCAGGATTTAGTTCTCAAGACATATGTTGGTATCCAATGGCTCAACCTGGACGCAAAGAGGTCGAAATCTGGTATTCCATATTAGGCTATAATTTTAGCAGATATTTGGAGGTTCAATCTACTTGATGTTGTTATTAATAGTTGTGACCTGGTGTCCGCCACTATATTGAGCTTATCCAGAAGGTACTTAGCTGAACTCAAATTTCTTTCAATCCACCAGAGCCAAATTAATGTTTCCAATTCATCCCAAGATATTAACTTGACGCCACCCATAAGGTTTAATATGCCTCCTCAGTGGTATTATTTTGAAGACGAACATACGTATGCTGCAGATTAGTGCATTAACGCGCAACCCTGGACATGCTCCCAGCATTTCTAAACAGTTTATACCTTGTGATTGAAGAAAGTAGACTCATGCAATCCCATTTACCGCCCCACCTGGAATGGTGTCAGTGGTTCCCCAGCCCTCGGCGCTTGCGTCGGTTTGTAACGCGACTACTAGGTTTGATGTAATGATGGGATTTAACAATCACAACCATTGCTAATCCACCGTTGTACCTCAATTATGCTTTGATTGGCAGCTGCTTAAACTCGTAATTGTCCAGCATTCGCTATACATGCCGAGATTTTGCTTATTCACCCAAGCTTTGATAGCGTAACGACCCAATTATGTGGCTGGAATGTAGCTCCAATTTACCCATAGCTCAGCAGCATGTCGAAAGTCGGTTCCCTGGCGCAAGCAAGGCTGTTACATGCATCTATTATGGCTATAGCTCTGTTCCCTGGATAGTGACAAACAGAGCCGCAGAATGTATGTACCTCCCTCCTACTTGTGAGGTTATGCATGCAGCACTTCCAAGAGAACCAGGCCCCCTTACCTCCATGGTTACCGGCGAGCCTGACGTTCTGCTTTCTAGTATTCCTTCTTTGCTGGGTGCTGCTCGATCGCCTCGGTAAATCCTTGTTCCTGCAGCTGGTGTGTGGTTAGGTAGTCTATGCTGGCTCTGCCCTAACAAGGCTGCTGCTGTTGGGGAGCTGGTGCAGATGTGTTCTTGATGGCCTCGTCTTTGACCTGCTTGGGCAGGTCCTCCCCAAACAGCTGTCTTGGAGGAGTGGTGGAGGTACGACCCAACCCAGCGAATTCAGGGTTAATGTCGGGCCGGATGGAGCTCTGACTAAAACAGTTTCCCGAAGTGTGTTACACAGGAGGGCTAGAGCATCCTGCTGCTCTGCGGATGCACCTGCCCCATCGAGGGTCCTGATGAGCGCCGTGATGCCCGACGCCAATAGCTTCAGAATTTTCTGCCTCTTCATCTCTTGTTCCCTCGCATTGGAAATGATGTTCCCTCAGATGGCTGAGTCGACCCTCGGGACGTTCAGGGTAACACAGTTTCCAGGATCCTTGTACTTCTCCATGGTTTCTGAAAGCACCTGGTCTAGGAACTGGTGTGTCGTCAAGAAATTAATACTTACTGCCAATGTAGAGTGCAGCGGTACCCCTGAAAACAGGTTTCAGATTTTCGACACCTCCAACTTCTTATTCTGGATCGAGAGCAGTGGGCTCTTCTGCTGCCGCTTCTTTGTCAAATCGGCCATCTGTTGAATGCTAGCACTCCCGATGGACGAAGGTGAGATTGAAGGTGGTGGTCATGATCCGAACTCCCAGACCGCTGAGACTCCTGCTCTTGCCGACCCAGGTCCTGCTGATATAGTTGCTCCACCATTAGCTCCATCCTAGCCATGCGACCGCTGCCGCTACACACGGACAACAGGTCGACTTCCCCAGGCCCTGATGAGTCGCTGGGGCTTCTGCCAGTAGGTCACACCTCAACGAAGTAGCTGACAGGTACTCGTCAGCACCCGCTCCTGCGGGGCTGAACGACTTCCGCACGGACAACCCGCTAGCCCGGCATCCCTCGGACCTTAGCGGCCTCTCTACCTGACGAGCAGGCAGAGGAAAGGAGTCGGAATCGGTCCCCAATACCGGCTCCGTGGTCCGTGCAGGCACACCGTCACCTTCACCCCCAGGGGTCTGTGACGGCGCTTGGCTGGCTTTACCCGCAGCAACGGGATTGCCTAACCGTATTCTGTTGCCACCGGTCTGCGCTCCGGCAGCCTGTTCCGGTGCAGTGCCGGTACCTCCTGCTCCCGCAGGCTGTACGACTCCTGCACGGACATACCGCTAGTCCGCCGTCGTTTGGACCTAAGCGGCACCTCTGCCTGGTGGGAAGGCAGAGGGAAGGATCGGTACCGGTCCCCAATACCGGCTCCGCTGTCCGTGCAGGCTTGCCGTCACCCTTAACCACACGGGTCCATGAGGGCGCATAGCCGGCTTTACCCGTAGCAATGGGGTTGCCTAGCCGTAAACTGCTGCCACCGGTCTGCACTCCGGCAGCCTGTTCCGGTGGACACCGGTACCTCCTGCTCCTGCAGGGCTCCCCGATTTCCAGCAGGTCCATCACCGGCCTGCAGTCTAGCAGGTTACCCCCGGCGGTATGTCGATGCCTCCCACTGCAGCGGGGCATGACTTGTGCACAGCTCTCCCCATCTCTGATACCTGCATAGTAGGAGAGACAAAACGAGCCGCCGAGCGGGTCACATGTTTACACACCTTTGACCCACAGTCACTATGCATAGGTGAGAGTGGTAGGGAGTCCAGGTCTTGCCCACCCTGCTCCCACGCGGTGCTCCACCATTTTGCGGCCCCATGGTCAGCCGTAGTGGAGAGACGGGTCCTGGCTGCGCAGGGCTCCCCGACCTCCGCGTTCTTCTGGAATGGTGGCCGCTGACTCCCATCTGAAGTCGCACGGCCCTTGGAGACCTGCTTCGCTGCCTTCATTCTGGCCACCATCCCTCTGTAAGCAAACTCTAATACAGACGCTTAGCTATTCAAAGTTAGTATCTTACCTGAGGGTCTTTAAGAAGTATGGTGACCAGCCTCTCATGCTTCAATAACTTTTATATGTTGGCAGTCTGAACTTCTTGAAGACAATGCATACCCTAGAGTAGCAGGGCACTTTAATGTAGCCAGGCCACAGAATCCCTGCAGATGCAGTGTGGAGTCAGGCTGCCTTTGCTTGCAAGCCTGCTTCTCCCTGAATGCCAGCAACCCGCAGAACCCCTGCAGGCTGCGGCGTAGAGTCGGGCTGCTGCCCATGGCAAGCACAGCAAGCCCTACTCCACATGCACACCGCCAGCCCGCAGTATCACCCCCGCGGGCTGTGGTGTAGAGTCGGGGCTGCCGCTCCGCCGTTGAAACTTCTGACGGCGAGCCTGTAAGCCCGACTCCTGCATGCACACCGCCAGCCCGCAGTATCCCCCGTGGCTGCAGTGTAGAGTCGGGGCTGCCGCTCTACCGTTCCTACTTTGAACAGCGAGCCTGCAAGCCCCACGCCTACATGTACACCGCCAACCCGCGGTGTTCCCCGCGGCTGTGGTGTAGAGTCGGGGCTGCCGCGCTGCCGTCGCGAACTTTTGACAGCGAGCCGGCAAGCCCCATTCCTTTTCGTGCCGCCAGCCCGCGGCGTCCCCTGCTGGCTGCGGTGTGGAGCCGGGCTGCCTCTGCCGTCCTCCGCCGGCGAGTGTATGAGCCCGGACCCTCCTGGGTCAACGGGCTTCCCGACTCCAACTATTGGAGCCGCCGCTGACTGCCGCAGCAGTCAGATCCGAGGCGGCTGCGAGACCCTGCGACAGGGCCACCTAGAAGAAAAAGACCGCAGGTTAGTGTTTTACTTACCTGCAGGTCCCAGCAGTAGAGGAGCAACGCTCCTCCCTGCCTGTCGCTCGCATGCGGTCGACGATATGTCGCGCATGCGTGCCTGGCGGGGTCTTCACGAAGTCACTCACGTGACTTCGAAGTAAAATAGGGGCAGTAGGACATTCGGCCCTTCGAGCCTGCACCACCATTCAATATGATCATGGCTGATCATCCAACTCAGTATCCTGTACCTGCCTTCTCTCCATGCCCCCTGATCCCTTTAGCCACAAGGGCCACATCTAACTCCCTCTTAAATATAGCTAATGAACTGGCCTCAACTACCTTATGTGGCAGTGAATTCCAGAGACTCGTCACTCTCTGTGTGAAAAATGTTTTCCTCATCTCGGTCCCAAAGGAATTCCTCCTTATCCTTAGACTGTGACCCCTTGTTCTGGACCTCCCCAACATCGGGAACAATCTTCCTGCATCTAGCTTACCCAACCCCTTAAGAATTTTGTAAGTTTCTATAAGATCCCCCCCTCAGTCTTCTAAATTCTAGCGAGTACAAGCCAAGTCTATCCAGTCTTTCCTTATATGAAAGTCCTGACATCCCAGGAATCAGTCTGGTGAACCTTCTCCCTACCCCCTCTATGGCAAGAATGTATTTTCTCAGATTTGGAGACCAAAACTCTACGCAATACTCCAGGTGCGGTCTCACCAAAACCTTGTACAACTGCAGTAGAACATCCCTGCTCCTATACTCAAATCCTTTCGCTATGAATGCTAACATGCCATTTGCTTTCTTCACTGCCTGCTGCACCTGCATGCCTACTTTCAATGATTGGTGTACCACGACACCCAGGTCTCGTTGCATCTCCCCTTTTCCTAATTTGCCACCATTCAGATAATAGTCCACCCTCCTGTTTTGCCACCAAAGTGGATAACCTCACATTTATCCACATTATACTGCATCTGCCATGCATTTGCTCATTCACCCAGCCTATCCAAGTCACCTTGCAGCCTCCTAGCTTCCTCCTCACACCTAACACTAACCCCCCAACTTAGTGTCATCCGCAAACTTGGAGATGTTGCATTCAATTCCCTCGTCCAAATCATTAATATATATTGTAAATAGCTGGGGTCCCACCACTGAGCCTTGCGGTACCCCACTAGTCACTGTCTGCCATTCTGAAAAGGATCCGTTTACTCCTACCCTTTGCTTCCTGTCTGCCAGCCAGTTCTTTATCCACATCAATACTGAACCCCCAATAACGTGTGCCTTAAGTTTGTATACTATTCTTTATAATAATACTAATAAGAGGAGGGATTGGGAGTAGGGGATGGATTTCTTACAGGAAGCAGGGTGGGAAGAAGTGTAGTCTAGATAGCCCTGGATGTCAGTGGGTTTATAGTGGATGTCGGTCAGAGGTCTATCACCTGCGATGGAGATAGTGAGGTCAAGAAATGGTACGGAAATGTCAGAAATGGTCCAGGTGTATTTGAGTGCCGGATGGACGTTATTGGTGAAGTTGATGAAGTCAGTGAGTTGTGTGTGGGTGCAGGAGGTAGCACCAATGCAATTGTCAATGTAGCGGAGGTAGAGGTCGGGAATGCGGCCTTGCTATGTCTCGAACATGGATTGTTTGACGAACCCTACAAAGAGGCAGGCATAGCTGGGGCCCATGCTCATGCCCATAGCTACGCCTTGTATTTGGAGGAAATGGGAGGAGTCAAACAAAAAGTTATTAAGGGTAAGGACCAGCTCTGCTAGGCGGAGGAGAGTATCTGTAGACTGCAGGTACAGAAGGTAGTGAGGAATGAGAGAAAATCAAATAATTGTGTATTTAATTCGGTCATGTAGAAATAATAGTAAATTATTTGGAACCATGCTTATTTTTTTGGCGACTGAAATAATTCAGACAATTTGTAAAGAATGAAATGATTTAAACCAACCAGTTCTGAGCTTTGTATATTAGTCTGAAATTATTTTTACATTGATAATTTAATACTTAAGTGTAACTGCACAGTTCCACAATACTCACTGCATGATCCATTTGTAGATTGTCTCCAGTCAACACATAATCCAAGTGCATTACATCTCAAGGCAGCTGCTTCCAGGCTGGAACATTCTTCAAATGTGGCGTTCCAACAGTTGTCATCCCGACATGCCTCAAAATAGTGCGAAAGTGAATTGAGGCTTCTGCAACTTCGGAATGAACTGCATAATACAGACATAAAATAAGTTGTTAGTTACACAAAAGCAAAATCATTTTCTGTTGAATAAAAATCCGCCGTGATGAAAAATGTATTTTATGAGGAACTGGTGTAAAATAGATCTTGTTTCTTTTCTTCAAGCATAAGGTTATATTTAAAAGTATTAATGTTTGTTGTAAAAATTCTGAACAATTGTTAAATGATTTTAAATCCCAAGTATTGTTTCATTCGTTTCAGGTATAGCTCATTTGTTAATATTCCTACTCAAAAGCCAAATTGGAGGTACCTGAATCTATCCCAAAAACTCAAGGTTTGAACTGTTCTTCGTTACTGAGGATTGCTGGCCTATTGTAGGTGGTACTTTTTGAATGATATGAAATATGATGCTTTTCCCCTATGAATATCCCCTATGCCTAGCAATGTTACAAAATTTTGAGATTTTAAAAATCAAGTCTGCAATTTATCCCATCAGATAAAGCATAAAAAGAAGTTTAATTTGACACCTAATTCACTTTCATATCTTCAGTATTAAGAAAGTTATGACCATTTTCATACTCGGAAATTAGCATCTTGTTCCCCATTGCCTTTCAATTGACTTAACTCAAAAGCTGTGATCTGGAAACGTTAAAAGCCCATAACTTTCTTAAAAATTAAGAGAACTCAATGAAATTTCCAGTTATTATAGATTGAAGCATTCTGAAACAAATATGAAACAATCTTACTTGGATTACCTGAAATTAAAGCATATAATTAGTTAGTTATCTAATTGTAGCTAATTACAAAATTCAATGAGTAGATCTAAACATCTATCCATTTCTTAAGAAAAGATAAACTTTTTTTTAATTGCCTAAGTGGCCAAATAACATTCATACAATAATCCACAATATAACAAAATTTTTAAATCTCATTTTCATGAATTTCTGGGCCGAATGGAAGGAATTTAGTGTTTAATGCCTGTAAATTAATGGCCATTTAAATCAACTAGCGAGTGGGTTTTAGTGGAATGCGATGGATTGGAACGTTGCGGTTTGCAGTGAGGTCGGGAGGAAAAATACTGTTGGTTCATACTTTTTTTTGGACCCCATTTCGCAACATGAAAATCTGATTAAAGCCTCCCTAAAAACCAACTTTTAATATAAAAATAAACTGTGTACCTTTTTTTCTCCCCTACGCAAAATCCTTCCCTTTGTCGACGCTCACGGCTTTTGAAGGTGATTTTTAAATTACTCTAGTTAATAAATAATCTAACGTAATTTAAAAATACCTTCATGAATGAAATGTCGGAGCGATTTTTCTTCCGCAACGAAATCGCCCGACATTGATCGATTTTCCCAGTCTACAGAAAAACGGCACTTTAAGCCCGCCCCCCTCTGAAAGGCGCCGAAGTCACGCACACAGGGAGCGGTAGACTGCAGTGCTGCTCAAGGTAAGTTTTGTAACATACCTACTATGTCCATATTATTTCTTTATCCAACATTGCAGTGCAGAAACTTGGCTGATAAAGCTTTTAATAGCTATTAGAACTTTTAAATTTGCCATTTCCCATTGCAAATTCTCCTCAATTACTGACAAAGGAGTCTTCTGAGTTTTAATAATGGTAGGCTAATATGAAATAATTTGGTATATGTTTATCAAAAGTACTGTAGGGTCTTCACCCAACCTTTCAATTACAGCCAATAAACATCACTGAGATTAAAAAATAATTAAGATTTTGATTAAACATTTACTTTCAAATGCATTGTGATTGGTGCTGGATTAAATATGACAACAGCACAACAGAACAAAAAAGTGTATTTTGGTGTGGTTTGCAACAGTAAAGCTTAAGTAAATATTTTGCAGATGAACTTTGTATCAGTGATAATATTAAAATCTATAAGCTTCTTCCATCGATCTTTTCAGGAATCCTGAGCAATTTTGTATAATTTTCTTATAGGAAACCTTGCCACACGAAAAGTGGATGGCTGGCCTTATCCAAGCAGGACAGTTATGATTGATCGATAATTTATGCAGAAAATCAGAAACCAGGCCGGTAGATAAAATGTAAAGTTATCTATCTCAAATGAATTTGATGAAGAGTTGGTGGAAAATATTTGCTGTATATATTAAAACATGAAATAAGTAATTTAAAAAATAAATCTTTGATTTCAAGTTATGACATAAAATGTTACATACCCTCCAAATAAAGCATCACATATAGGCTTCTCATATTCACATGGTGGAGGAGGAGTTGGTGGAGTACAATGCCGATATGTAGGTAGATCTGTGCAATGTCTTTTATTTGTATAAGAAGTTTTCCACTCATGAGCTGTTTCAGAACAACAGTCAGTGGGCTCTATTATCCCATTCTTTCTCTTGCAGTCATCAGTTTGTTGATTAGAAATAGAACCTATGAAATGGAAATAATTTGTATTAATTAAAACAAATCCTTTGACATTACAAAATTAAGTGAGATTTTTGACAAATGAATGAATGAATCATTCAATAAATCAATAATTGAATAATTTATTGAAATGTTATTGTCACATGTACCAAGGTACTGTGAAATGTTTTGTTTTGCAGACAACCTAGTGTCGTCACATTTTGGCACGAGGCAGCAGGTCTCCCATCCCCACCGGGTACCCGTTCTCGGCAGCCCCCTCCCTACCTGCCGGGTCCCCCCTTTTTTATACCCCATTAACCCCCCCCAACCCCGCCAGGGCCAAGTAGCTCTCAATGGTCCCCTTGCTTTCCGATGACCTTCCTCCCTCTATGGCAGAGCCTTAGTGAACTGATGGCATTTACATTTGTAAATGTGAAGAAATATGCCATTTATCCAAAAATGCAAGTCCCAAACTTCCTGACAGATTCTTTACTGTATGCATAAATTTTGTGCTCTTACGCTAAGAATTTAAACTGCACTTATGCTACGAAATATGCTCTTGGATCTTGCAGCACATTAAAGTTGTGTTGCAGGGAAGAAAAAGTTAGCTACCATTCTTAAATTATCCATGTATCAATTTGTTATTTTAGCAATATTTTGAAGTGCTTTTTTAACTTTTAAAAAATTCAGTCCTTTTTTCATTTTTAGAAAAATGTTTTTAGATGGCAATATTTGACTGTTTCGATAGACTGCAAAGATGGAGGCATAGCAATCTCATCTATCAATAGTTTCTGCAGCAGTTTCATCAATTGGCCTCGTCCTGATCCACCAGAAGACAAGGTAACATTGGGTCTCACTGATCAGGTCTGCAAAACCCTTGAATGGCCTTACAGATTCAAACTATCTTGGTGTTTCTTGGCGCCAATGACAGTTGTTGGCCCTCACTTAGTAAAATGTAAGCTGATATTTTACATCTTAATCTTTGTTTCTAATGCCCATGCAGGCCATATGTACAAAAATATTAAGGTTTATGAAGCTCTAAGGAAGGAATATAGGGAAAAAAGTAAAAACATAGAGTACACCATGCTTATGTTAGCTTATACGTATGTGTTATAAATAGCCATTGTGTCACTTCTTTGCTAGAGGAATACAAAAATGAGTGTATTACCCTGTACTCTCGCCAAGCTTAATGGTACTCTCATTAATTAGATTTATATTCTTATTAACAACATCCTATCTCATACCACATTGTCCTTGTATTTTATCCTTGAAAAGCGAATTTGATAATTTAATTCGTAAGTGTCTTCGGTTTGCTGAAATTACGGTTCGAATGGAAGGAATCTGAACTCGTATAAAGAAACACCGTTTTGAAATGTAAAATCCTTCTGCATAAAAAGGTAGACTGACAGATTCTCCATTGATTTTCACCTGCCAAGAATAGATGGAAACATGTTGAAAATCGTTTGAAACCTCTACATGAGAAAATTATTATCACATTATGTCAAATAAATTATAATTATAACTTTATAGTCAGCATTCTGGAAGAAAATATGATGGTCTCAGTAATACATGGGGCCAGTTTTAGTTGAGTATAGTTTGGAAGAAGTTTAAGACAAACTTACTGCAGCAAAAATAAAGCCTTCTAAGCAACTTATGGACCTGATTTTAAAGTTGCAAGCAGACATTTCTGTAGGAATCTATTATAACTGTAACCAGTGGAAGGAAAGTTGCTAGCATATCTTATCTCTTACTCAGTCAATGGACTTCCAAAAAGGTTGAGCAAAATAGTGGTGTTGTTCTGGAAGGAGGGACTCGATACACTTTGCAGTAGAACAGTGGAGAACAGGGACAGACCCTTCAGCTCACAATATCTGGCTGAACATTGTGCCTAGTTAAACTAATCTGCAAGTGATCCAAATCCCTCCATTGCCTGCAAATCCATGTGCCTATCCAAAGTCTCTTAAACAACACTAGCATATCTGCCTTCATCACCATCCCTGGAAGCTGATATGGTGTGCTTGCCTTCAATGGTAGGGATTTTGAGTGAAAGAGTCAGGAAGTCATGATTTCACACCTCTCGTCTTAAAGCTATGCCCTTAAGTCTTTGAAACTTTCATCCTTAGGGAAAAAAGATTATGACTGTCTACCGCATCTATGCCTCTCATAATTTTACATGCTTTAAGATCTCTTTTCAGATCTGTCCCTCCAGAGAAAACAATCCGTTTTTCCAACCTCTCGTTATGGCTAATACCTTCTAATCTAGGCAGCATTTTGGTAAATCTTTTCAAAGCCTCCACATCCTTCCTGTATGTGCAGACCAGTTGCACAAAATACTCCAAATGCGGTCTAACCAAAAATCCTGTAAAACTGGAACGTGACTTCACAATTCTTAAATTCAGTGCCCCAACTGATGAAGGCAAGTATATCGTATGCCTTCTTTACCACTCTATCTACTTGTGTTACCAATTTCAGGGGGGCTATGAGCTTGGACCCCAAGATCCCACTGTATATCAATGCTGTTAAGATCTTTCCATTAATTAATATTTGTCACTTACATGTGACATTCCAAAGTGCAACACTTCACATTTGCTCAGATTAAACACCATCTGTCATTTCTCTGCCCATTTCTGTAGCTGACCTATATCCTGCCATGTACTCTGACAGCCTTCCTCACAGTCCCAGACTCCAGAAACGCTAGTGTCGTCTGCAAACATATTCATTAATCTGTCTACATTAACTTACAAGTCATTTATATATCCCAACCTAAGAGCCTGTCCTTATAACTCAAACCCAAGTTTTTTGAGGTAACAATGATCGAAGAGGGTAGGGTTGGTGAATGTTGTCTACATGGATTTTAGTAAAGCATTTGATAAAGTCTCCCACAATTATTGATTTAGACTATTAAGATTAATGGGCTTCATAATGGTTGATTTAGAAGATTAAGATGACTGGCTTCATCTTGATTTGTTTATATGGATTTTGGTAAAGGACATAATTCAGGATAGATGTTTTTGACTAGTGAAGATTTGCAGAGATCCTTACTGAGACCATTGTTTTTTGCGATATATACAAATGACTTGGACATAAATGTTGATGGCTTCGTTTCTAAGTGAGCAGGCAACATCAAGAATGCTGGAGTTGCAAACTGTGAGGAAAACTGTCAAAGTATATAGTGGAATACCAACCAGCTACAGAAATGGACAGAGAAATGGTAAATGCAGTTTAATCTCAGCATGTGTGAGATGTTGCTCTTTGGATGTCGAATGTATAGAGATATATGGTTGATGGCAAAACCTTTAACAATATAATGTGCAGAGGGATCCTGGAGTCCGAGACCAAAGCTCAATAGAGTGGCAAAGAAGGCATATGTTGTGCTTGCCTTCATTGGTAGGGATTTTGAGTGAAAGAGTCAGGAAGTCATGATGCACCTTTATCGGACGTTGGTTAGGCCCCATTTGGAGTATTGGATACAATTCTGATTGCGACATTACTTGAAAGATGTGGATGCTTTTGAGAGGAAGCAGAGGACGTTTACCAGAAAGTTGTGTGGATTGGAGAATATTAGTTATAAGCAGAGGTTGGATAAACTTGGATTGTTTTATCTGCAGCATTAGAAGCTGAGGGGAGACCTGAAACAAATATATACAATTATGACAGGGATAGATGTAGTAGACAATCAGAACTTTTAACCCGGTGTGGGAATGCCAAAGACTAGGTGGCATAGTTTTAATGTGAAAGGGGCAAAGATTAAAGAAGATGTGCAGGAGATGTATTTTCATATAGAAGGTGGTGGATGACTAGAATGTGCTGCCAAGGATGGTGTGGAGATAGATAAGAAGCTTTTAGATAGTTAAATTGATAAGCAGGGAATGGTGGGGTACGGATTATGCGCAGAGGAGGTTACTTTAGCTTGGCATCATGTTCAGCACAGATGTTGTGGGTCAAATTGTATTTGGATGATTGCAACATGATGGGGATAGGATGGGGAGTGAGATCCAGTTGAGGGAATGCGGACGACTGGAAAATAATTAGCAAAACATTGGATGGCTGAAAAGAGCAAGATGTCTGGAGAGAAGTCTGGAGGGAAAATTCAGGTAGGAAATGCAAACGGGGGTTCAGGGAATGTATTTGATGATATTGTTAAGGAGATTTTAGAGTACTGAGGAAAGATTTCAGCGAGGAGCTTAAATGATTGATGGGATCAGGCAGGTAATATTCATAGTGAATGTACATACAGACATTAGTACTTACATCATTTTGCCTTGGTGATACATGTATGGTGGTTCCATTGTAATGAATAATTATTGATTTCTCACAGGATTTATATGCTGATGGATGACAGTTCTGATTATCAAGGATCACAGAAAAATTGTATATTGGGATAATTTCTTCCACAAGAACGTATGAACAATCTTCAATGAACTTGTAGAATATACCCTCGAAGGTACGATAATGTTTTCTTCCCCATACATAGCATACAGCTAAAATTTAAAACAGATATTGATAATTAGATTCCGATTGAAAAAGCAATGGAATTGCTTGTAATTAAAATTTTCTATTTGAAATTTAATTTGAAAGTAAGATGAATAGTTAAAAATATAGTTACATTGACAATCCCATTCTGAACAGCAGCCATCTTCAGTTTTGACTCTGGTAGGTTTTAACCCACTGTAACATTGTGGCTTTGGAGTTAGTTCACAGGAAACATGTTCAATTTTGTATGTTTCTGCATAAACGCAAGTGTAGGTCGCACAATTTTCAATCCATGTTTCGTTGCACTAGAAAAGAATGTAAAACAAATGAATGCATCTTTAAACTTGTAATTTAGTTTCACTGAAATAGTATTCATGCAAATGTGTTTGAGGGATATATTTGTTTGATTGGTTGGATTAAATTGCTCTAATAGCACAATTCAAAAAAGTTATGTTTCTGTAAGGTTCTGTTTAATAATGTAATTAGTGGAAACCAGCATTTTAATATTTCAATTTTAATGAATGTAATCATCAGAGGGCAGATTTCCAGATCCATAAACATAATCTATTATAATCCTGTTTTTATTTGTGTGCACTATTGGATGAATGGGACATAAAAGTGAATTCATCAAATGCAATCCATTGAATAGCACCATTTTGATAATTGATGATGTGTGGGATCAAAAACTGACCCGTGATTTCCAGAACAAATGTGCCTGGCCTACGGTGAACCTTTGGAATGTCTTCCTTTGGAGCTGTGAAGTTGCATTAGTGACTAAAACGGAGTTCATATTATTAATTTAACCTTTGGTGTCTTTTGGCAACCAAATCAAAATAATCACAATTAATAATTTAGCTTTTTTTAAATTTCAACACACTCATGAATTACATATAAGGAAGCGATGGACCATTCATTGCTACAAATATCATTGCAGAAAAGAAGATTACTTGTATCTTTAGTCACTAAAGCGTAAGTTGATAACATCTTTGTTGGCTCTGGCCAAACCAAAAGACAAGATGTACAGAGGTACATTTGAGAAGATGTACAGAGGTTTTGTCAGCATTGAGCTAACACAGGCAGATGATTCAGATCATAGATAGCAGACTAACTTAGAAGCTAGCAGTTTTTAGTTTAGTTTAGTGATACAGCGCGGAAACAGGCCCTGTGGCCCACTGGGTCCGCAACAACCAGCGATCCCCGCATATTAACACTATCCTACACCCATTAGGGACAGTTTTTACCTTTCCAAGCCAATTAACCTGCAAACCTATACGTCTTTGGAGTGTGGGAGGAAGCTGAAGATCTCGGAGAAAATCCACGCAGGTCATGGGGAGAACGTGTAAACTCCGTACTGACGGCACCCGTAGTCTGGATCGAACCCGGGTCTTTGGCATTGCATTTGCTGTAAGGCAGCAACTCTACCGCTGTGCAACCTTGTCTAAAAACATGAATGCTATGGTATGAAATTTAGTTCAGTGATAAGTAGCATGCTGAGATACAAACAGCTCCAGAGAGCATGGGACCATTTAGCTTTTTCATTAAGCTAATTCATTTAGTTTTTTCACCCTGGTCATTCGATCTTTTTCCCTCTCCTGTCGGGCAGAAGATACAATAGCTTGAAAGCATGTACCACCAGACTCAGGACAAGCTTCTTCCCCTCTGTTATCAGACTACAACAGTCCTCCCATAAGATAGGGTGTAGTCCTGATCTTCCAACCTATCTCGTTGTGGACATTGGACCTTTTACTTTGAAATGATATCACTACAAAGCTGTACAACTATATGTAGGTATGTTACAAAACTTACCTTTACCGGCGCTGCACTTCTGCCGCTCCCCGTGTGCACGACTTTCGCGCCTTGCAGAGGGGGGCGGGCTTAAAGTGCCGTTTTTCCACAGGCCTGGATAATCGATGAATGTCGGGCGATTTGGTGGCTGAAGAAAAATCGCTCCGACATTTAATGAATGGTGGTATTTTTAAATTACTCTAGATTATTTATTAACTAGAGTAATTTAAAAATCACCTTCAAAAGCCGTGACCGCAGACAACCGGAAGCATTTTGCGTAGGGGAGAAAAAAAGGTAAATAGTTTATTTTTATATTAAAAGTTGGTTTTTCGGGAGGTTTTAATAATATTTTTATGTTGCGAAATGGGGTCCCCAAAAAATGTATGAACCCCCAACATTTTTCCCCCCGACTTCACTGCTAACCGCAACGTTCCAATCCACCGCATTCCACTAAAACCCACTTGCCAGTTGATTTAAATGGCCATTAATTTACAGGCATAAAACACTAAATTCCTTCCATTTGGCCCAGAAATTCATGAAAATGAAATTTAAAAATTATGTTATATTGTGGATTATTGTGTGAATGTTATTTGGACACTTAGGCAATTTTAAAAAAGTTTATCTTTTCTTAAGAAATTGATAGATGTTTAGATCTACTCATTGAATTTTGTAATTAGCTACAATTAGATAACTAACTAATTATATGCTTTAATTTCAGGTAATCCAAGTAAGATTGTTTAATATTTGTTTCAGAATGCTTCAATCTATAATAACTGAAAATTTCATTGAGTTCTCTTAATTTTTAAGAATGTTATGGACTTTTAACTTTTCCAGATCACAGCTTTTGAGTTAAGTCAATTGAAAGGCAATGGGAAGCAAGATGCTCATTTCCGAGTATGAAAATGGCCATAACTTTCTTAATACTGAAGATATGAAAGTAAATTAGGTGTCAAATAAACTTCTTTTTATGCTTTATCTGATGGGATAAATTGCAGACTTGATTTTTAAAATCTCAAAATGTTGTAACATTGCTACTATATGCAGCCCTCCGATAATTTTCCCTTTGCACTACTTGTGTATAGCTTGATTATAATCATATATGATATGATCTGATTTAATTGAATAGCATGCAAGCAAAAGCTTTTCACCGTATCATGGATCAAGATTAGGCAACATATTTTGTATTTACCTTGTGAAGAATCATTTGAAAAACTTAAGAATAATATTTGTAGTGTAAGCTTACGAAAAATCAAAATTACCAAATTAATTAAATATATTTACCTTTCGTGGTGGATTTGAACCACAGTAACATTCTTCTGGTGGGGTGGTGGTGGGGACAGTTGTTGACATGGTTGTCACTTCTGTTGGCTCACAGCAAACTCTGATCTCATAGTCATTACAAATATGTCCCACTGCTTCCTCAGAAACTGTACAAATCAGCCCTATGTCTTTATCACACACCACAACTTCTGATGATAAACCTGGAGGCCAATAAGTATAATTGGCGAGTTGACACTGAATGTTACTGATCTTATCAGAAGGATAGGAGCATATTCTTGTACGTATTGGAGTCAGCAATTCAGTATCATTTGGTCTCTGTGCTGATGGTGTATTATCATTATACCAGGAAGACCATACACCAGAACAGTGGGCCTCTGCAATGGGAAAATAGGACAGCATTAGAATCACATTCAAAGAGGGGAATGATAAATATAATTGGATCAATCTACATTGATGAATTTTAGATAATGTCTCATGAGATGTACGCTAAATGGACAAAATAAGGTGATTAACAGTTGTGTTGTTTCCAGAGAATGGGCAATTTAGGATTCATTAAAAGGAAGACCTATAGAAACATAGAAACATAGAAATTAGGTGCAGGAGTAGGCCATTCGGCCCTTCGAGCCTGCACCGCCATTCAATATGATCATGGCTGATCATCCAACTCAGTATCCCGTACCTGCCTTCTCTCCATACCCTCTGATCCCTTTAGCCACAAGGGCCACATCTAACTCCCTCTTAAATATAGCCAATGAACTGGCCTCAACTACCCTCTGTGGCAGAGAGTTCCAGAGACCCACTACTCTCTGTGTGAAAAAATTCCTTCTCATCTCGGTCCTAAAGGATGTCCCCCTTATCCTTAAGCTGTGACCCCTTGTCCTGGACCTCCCCAACATCGGGAACAATCTTCCTGCATCTAGCCTGTCCAACCCCTTAAGAACTTTGTACGTTTCTATAAGATCCCCTCTCAATCTCCTAAATTCTAGAGAGTATAAACCGAGTCTATGCAGTCTTTGTTCATAAGACAGTCCTGACATCCCACGAATCAGTCTGGTGAACCTTCTCTGCACTCCCTCTATGGCAATAATGTCCTTCCTCAGATTTGGAGACCAGAACTGCACGCAATACTCCAGGTGTGGCCTCACCAAGACCCTATACAACTGAAGTAGAACCTCCCTGCTCCTATACTCAAATCCTTTTGCTATGAAAGCTAACATACCATTCGCTTTCTTCACTGCCTGCTGTACCTGCATGCCTACTTTCAATGACTCGTGTACCATGACACGCAGGTCGCGCTGCATCTCCCCTTTTCCTAATCGGCCTCCATTTAGATAATAGTCTGTTTTCCTATTTTTGCCACCAAAGTGGATAACCTCACATTTATCCACATTATACTGCATCTGCCAAACATTTGCCCACTCACCCAGCCTATCCAAGTCACCTTGCAGTCTCCTAGCATCCTCCTCACAGCTAACACTGCCCCCCAGCTTAGTGTCATCCGCAAACTTGGAGATATTGCCTTCAATTCCCTCATCCAGATCATTTATGTATATCGTAAATAGCTGGGGTCCCAGCACTGAGCCTTGCGGTACCCCACTAGTCACTGCCTGCCATTGTGAAAACGACCCGTTTACTCCTACTCTTTGCTTCCTGTTTGCCAGCCAGTTCTCTATCCACATCAATACTAAACCCCCAATGCCATATGCTTTAAGTTTATATGCTAATCTCTTATGTGGGACCTTGTCGAAACCTTGTGTGGGACCTTGTTCAATGCAAGAAGAAAATTAACAATGCGGATTTATAACAATAAACCTCAAGATGGCAGTGGTGGAAGGTCCAAAGGAAAGTCGGTGGCTGTGAATAGTCTTCCAGCTCATCTCCCGAACCTCAGAAAGCATCCAAAAGCTCTATGGTCATTTCAGGATGCAGGACATGGTGACCTTGGTGCATGGATGATATGGCCGTGGTAGTCATGGATCATAATGTTAGTAGAGGCAGCCACAGGAAGCCCTACAGCCAGGTTAGCCAGCGGTTCGGGAACGACATGGAGTGGTACTAAAAGGAACCAATGGCATGGCGTGGGTCAGACTCACCACTACATCATCAATCCAATGATGTTCAATACTGGGCCTTAAAATGTACAAATAAGAAATTGAAAGTCTCCTTATTGCAAAATTGTCTTTTCTGAAATGTGAGACTTGAAAAGTTGCAAGAATGTTAAAGACGGGAGGGCATAGTTTTAAGGTGAAAGGGACAATGTTTAAAGGAGATGCGCGAGGCAAGTTTTTATACACAGGGTTATGGTTACCTGGAACATCCTGCCAGGAGTCGTGGTGGTGGCAGATTTGATAATGTTGTTTAAGTAGGTTTTAGATAGGCACATGGATATGCAGGGATGGGAGTGTAATAGATAATTTGCAGGGAGATGAGATTAGTTAATCTTTCCGTCATATTGAGTGCAGATATTGTGGGCCAAAGGGCTTTTTCCTGTGGTACATGTTTCTATGTTCAATGGTGTGATTTGACTTGACAGCACACAGAATAAGCTTTTCACTGTACACCTAACAATAATAAACTGAAACTGAACTAGACCAAGGAAGAGGGAGATTTGTATGGCAGAGCGACAAATAACTAAAAATAAACTCAGCTAATGGAGTCAAGGAAAGAGCATTCACGTCGCGGTGCGTTTCCATCAATCTTTCCACCCATCTTTTCACCACCATACACAAGAAGCGCAAGAAGCGCAAGACATACACCATTGTGCAGATGCTGAGAAGTGTGTTCATCTCTGGCTGAACAACTTGTAATCTTGTACGTGGACTCAATAAGAAGAAGAGGAACTCGGCTAATTTTGATTTTTGTCCATAGTAACAATTTGTATGTCTAGGCTGAATTAAGAATGTGAAGAATAGAAGCAGAGGAAGGCGACAAGGCCCCTTGTGCTTGCATCACCTTTCATTAAAATCACAAATGAGAGACGACTCAGTTCATTCATTCATTCAAATTCATTCTACATTTTCAATTTCCAGTCTTCTTCAAGAATGAATTCCAATAATTTACTACTCTCTGGTGAAGACATTTTTGTGTTCAGTCCTGGTGGTCCAATCCCTCAAACTAAGAACTGGTGAAAACAATTATACATATTGAATCTCTCCACTCTCACACTTCAGTGCACTTTTCTCTCACGTGACTAATCATGTTTTTCCAATGACCATTAGCTACATTCTCAGCCTGTGTACTCCCTTAATTTCCACTCTCTATATTATTTCCCCCTAAAGATGCTTGCCATCTTTCTAACAAATGCTTATGTGTGCAAATGAAGTTGCAACACAGGTTGGCAATGTTGCTCATCGACATTGAAAAACATAATCAGTCACTTGAGGGAGAAGTGCATTCACAACCACTACATGCTACATGGTGTGACTGTGGGGAGATTCAACGTGTGTAATTATATTCAACAAAACTGTGAAAACCTAGCATGTTTGTTAATAAAGCGAGAAAAATTAAGTCATGACGTTAGAAATGTCCAATCAGAAAAATTGCAAAAACTTATCATGTTTACTACTCAAAAAGTAGTACTGGAAAAAAAGAACTTCTGGAGCTTAAGATGTTTAAAATGTCCACTCATTTTCTTAAGGTCTGCCATTACTAAAAGGTAGTTGACTCACCTGTTGTGGAACTAACGGTAGACCCAGTCATGACAGTTGTCACTGTTGTTGGTGATGTTTCTGGTAAAAGAGTACAAATGAGTTTACAACCATACTACACAACTTGAATTGCAAGAGCAGAAATTGAATTATGTAAGAATCAGCATTTACTAAGGAGCCAGGCCCAAATTCGTTTGACCTTGATCACATATACCTAATCTGAATTTATCTAGAATGTTTGTTTGGTCAATCACAATGACAGCCCCACTATCAAATGCACCCTGTTTACTAAGCAGATGATCCATGCGACAATTATATTTTTTTAGAATTTCTGTATCCAAATCTGCAGTGAAATTTATTATATGGACAAAAGTGTAATTGGAAAAAGACACTTTTGCGAAGGTATGCCATGACTGAGTTTCACAAGATTGAGGTGCATAAGTTAGAGCATGGAATGTTGAAACTAACCATCCTTGATTTCACTATTGTACACATACTAACATACTTGCAAGATACTATAACTAACCTGATGTGGTACTTGTACTCGTCTCAGTTGTTGTTTCTAGTGAAAGAAAAGAATGACATACTCAACAAAGGCAACCAAGTTGAATTGACACCCAGTTGAGAAACGTTTAACAAGACTTGACAATAATTGACTAGCTGGCACATTTCATTAAAACATTGTACCATATGTATTATTTTCTTAATCATAATATTATTGCAGGGCAAATTGTCTATAGAGAATCCTGTTTATATCAATGGGACGATGGTGGAGAGAGTAAAAAACTTCAAATCCCTGGGCGTGCATATTTCCAACGATCTTTCCTGGACCCAGCACACGGATGCAATTGTAAAGAAAGCACATCAGTGCCTCTACTTTCTCCGAAGATTACGGAGATTCGGTATGTCAAAGAGGATTCTATTGAATTTCTACAGGTGCACAGTAGAGAGCAAATTGACTGGTTGTATCATGGCCTGGGTCGGCAACTTGAACGTCCAGGAGTGGAAAGACTGCAAAAAAGTTGTGAATATTGCCCAGCCCATCACCGGCTCTGAGCCTCTCACCATCGAAGAGATTTATCGGAGTCTCTGTCTCAAAAAGGCAGTATCAGAGACTCACACCATCCTGGCCACACACTCATCTCACCACTGCCATCAGGAAGGAGGTACAGGAGCCTGAGAACTGTAACGTTCAGGTTCAGGAACAGCTTCTTCCATACAGCCATCAGGCTATTAGACACTGCAAACTCATAAGCTCTGATCTACAATAGACTATTATTATTATTATTGCACTGTTATTGTTTGTTTATTTCAGTTTGTGTGCATGTGTGTGTCTCATTTATTATGATTACATATTCTGTTGTGTTGCAGCAAGTAAGAATTTAATTGTTCTATCTGGGACATATGACAATAAAACACTCTTGACTACTACAGTTCTTTGTCTTTGTAATTCAACAGATGAGTATTTCAGCGTCAACAGGAAAAATATTGCTGTGTCAAAGTATTCCAGAAACCTCAGGCTGTATGGTCAACTTTAACTGCATGCTAATCAGAACTGCGTGACATTGCACATCCACACCACCACTAGTATCAATGGACTTAGTTATTGGCAAAGAAAGAAGTGGTCCTTTTCTGAGAAATATTTGACATTAAATATAAATTCATGTTTACTCAAATTAAAATAATGACATTGCATGTGGGATATGCATCATGTGCAGGCAGCTGAGATTAATTTATATTTTAAAATGTTCAGCAGTAACATTGCGGGCTGAAGAGCCTGTTCCTGTGCTATGTATTCAATATGCTATGTATACTTAATGGATGCAACATATTTACTTAATATGATCTGTTCAGAATCATAAGTAATTAAAGGCCATTTAATTAAAGGATGATAGGCTTAAACAATTTGAATATTATCCCGACCTATGTTCAATAATATTACTATTCTTAAATGCCACTAAGCTTGGTATACACAGATTAAAATGGGCCGACAGACCCTAGCTGTGTAATATTGACCCATTGTCTTATTTCAGTGCCGCCATTGGCAATCTTTTGCTCTTAATGCACCAATTGTAGATTTAATGGAAGTTCAACAGTGTTTTCCAAAGACTGCATGGTCTACTTTGTTCTATCTACCTACCTATCTATCTATCTATCTATCTATCTATCTATCTATCTATCTATCTATCTATCTATCTATCTATCTATCTATCTATCTATCTATCTATCTATCTATCTATCTATCTATCTATCTATCTATCTATCTATCTATCTATCTATCTATTTGTTTGTTTGCTTGTAAGCATGCGTGTGTGTTCTGGAAAGTCAGCCAAAACAGTACACAATACAGCTACAATTTTGGCCCACATAACTCACCATTGTCCTGCGGTGTGCATTAGCCAAGTTTAGTTCTGATTAATGTTATATTTTACAACTTATTGACATTTTAAACTTTACAAAAAACACTTTTCCACTTGCCCTGCCCAATAACCGCATTAGACGTCAACGAAACTTCACCAAAACGGTAGACGATAGTACTACAATTTTTTGCCCACCTTACTCACCATTATCCTGCGATGTGAACTACCAAGTTGCGTTCAGATTTATGTTATATTTTACCGTTATGACATTTTAAGCTTATCTTATAAAATGCCCTTCTACAGTTTGAAGAAGAGAGCCGATCCTAAACAACACTTATCCATGTTCTCCCGAGATGCTGCCTGACTCGCTGATTATGTCAGCACTTTGTGTTATTTTATGTAATCTAGCATTTGTGGTGCCTTATTTCTCTTCCAACTCAGTTCCTCCACGATTCCTAAGCGTTATGAAGAGTACTTTATAACTTGGATTGAGCCAAACATTGAAATCTTGACATGTACATTTTCACCTTGTACATCAATAATGTAAGCAAAGAAGCAAGAAGAGGTAAGAGCTGCTTTTAGAAATGTTGACCCTGTTGTCTTAAGATTTGCCACTGTTTACAGTGAGTGGTTTGACTCACCTGTTGTGGTGGACTCAGTTGTGCCAGTTGTTGAAGATGTTGTTGGTGTTGTTCCTGGTGAGACAATAAAATGCCTTTACAACTTGAATTGTAAGAGTCCGTAATCAGCTTCTGTATGACTCTGCACATTTTCATGAGAGAACTTTATCAATATTCCATGACGAAATTTAAATTTAAATTTAGAAATTTGCCAAATTCTGCTTTGGCTGCTTTGCTCATTTTGTTGGGATGGGATCCATTAAATTCTGAACTTTTCAGTGCTTTTTTATCCACCTCCACAGTGATATACAGTATATCAAATAGACTGGTATAAACAAGAAAAGATACATTTCTGAAGACAAATATTGACTCCTGCTCTTTCAAAAGTTCACAGTGCTAATGCACAACACATTGCAACTCATCACAATTTTACTAACTAGTATGTATCCTGGGACATAGACTAACCTATCCATGTGCAAATGCTCTCAGAGTTAGAGTAAAAGTCTGCTGGGCAAAGGGAAGAGTCTTTTCTCTGAAAAGGCACTGCTGCTGAAATTCTTAGCCATGTCTGAAGAGGGGTCTCAACCCGAAACGCCGCCTATCTCCTTCGCTCCTTAGATGCTGCTGCACCCACTGAGTTTCTCCAGCCTTTTGTGTACCCTCTATTGAATGCTCAATGCTCCTTAAATAAATACTGCTGACAGTCAGAACCACATAGACTCTCACATACTTTCAGTGAGAAACTTTAAATTTTAGGAGTAAAACTATGAACAGGGACAAATGGAGTATAGAGCTTTATTTTAACAGAGCATACAGGTACAGAAGAATAAGCTAATGTGATGAATAGGTGATGTCACTAACCCGATGTAGTGCGAGTAGTGGTCTCAGTTGTTGGTGTTGTTTCTAGAGAAAGAAAAAAGGTTATATTTAACCAATGCAGCAAAGATGAATGTCAAAATGAATTGGCGGGCAGTTGAGAAACCTTTAATAGGAATTCATGTGCTGGTACTTTTTATTAAAATGTTGTACCAAGTGTTATTTTCTTAATCATAAATGAAGTTGGTGGGCATATTAGACTACTACAAGTCTTTCCCTTCGTAGAGAGCTGGTACGCCTACAGCCGCATGGGCCTGAGATTCTGATTCCACCTTGACCTCGGGTGCTGTCTGCGTGCACGTTCTCCCTTTTACAGCTTGGATGGCCTCCAGGTATTTGATAGATGTTGTTACTAACCTGTTGTAGTGCTGGTTGTGGTCCCAGTTGTTAATGTGGTTGTTGTTTCTGGTGAAATAAAATAATGCTATGGTCAACTAAGGCAGAGACAAGACAAAAGCAGTATTGAATATTCAACAGGAATTCCTGAACTGGATCATTAGATGAAAATGATTTTGAGTGGACATTGCATTAGTGTGTGATGTTTCTGAAAAAAATCTGCATTTATGTTTGCACATCCAAAAGTAACATGATCCACAAGCTGCATAAAGTTTGGAGGTCATAATTACGCTTTTGCTCGTTCCTGCCTACTATTCGTGGAAATGAGAAGAAATAAACTCATGTTCTTCCACATTTCCAATGTTTTTCTTCGATTACATCATAACTTGATATAAATGATTTGAGGCAAATATTGAAATCTTGACATGTTTGCACCATCTATCTCAATAAAGTAATCAAAGATGCAAGAAGTAAGCCAGGGACCTGATCTTAGAAGTGTTGTCCCATTGACTTAAGATTTGTCACTGATTACCTAAAGTGGTTTGACTCACCTGTTGTGGAACTGGTGGTGGACTCAGTGGTGCCAGTTGTCGAACATGTTGTTGGTGTTGTTCCTGGAGAGAGAGTACAAACATGTTTATGATTTTAATTGCAAGAGCTGCAGCCACATAATGCCAGAGACCCGCATTCTATACTGGTTTCTCGTGTTGTCTGCGAGGAGTTAGCATGTTCTCCCTTTTATCGTGTGGGTTCCCTCCAGGTGTTTGGTAGATGTTGTTACTAACCTGATGTAGTGCTTGTAGTGGTCTCTGTTGTTGATGTTGGTGTTGTTTCTAGTGAAAGAAAAGAATGCCATGTTCAACCAAGGCAACCAAGAGGAATTGGTACCAAGTAAAGAAACCACCAACAGGAATTCATCAGCTGGCACATTTTAATAAATTATTTTACTGCGGTTATTTCCTTCATCATAGAATCATGTGGGAGGGTATGCTTTGCTGTTACATTTCTTCATCTCTGTCAATCAGCAGATGGCTATTTTGCTCCCATCTCAAACAATCCTACACTCTTGACCCTTCGATTGTGGATTTCATGAAGAATTACAAGGCCCTTTTAATTTCAGAACGTGTTCTCCTATTTCCTGAGTGAGGATTATTAAATGTTTGCGGCAACAACATGAACAGACATGAGGGAAATATAGAGCTTCATTTTGAGATTACCTGATGTAGTGCTGGTTGTGGTCTCAGTTTTTGATGTGGTTGGCGTTGTTTCTGGAGAAGAAAATATTTTCTTCGATCAAGACAGCTAGGCACATGAGCTGACACATTTTATTAAAACATTTATCAGGTGTTATTTTCTTCATCGCATAACAAAGTTGGACTGTCTCATTTCATTCTCTTTGCCAATCAGCAGCTGATCATTTTAGTGTTTACAAACAATTATGTTTCCGATGTCGGATTTCATTGAGTCTCAAACGTGTCTTCCAGAAACTGCAGATGATCAGAAATGCCTATTGAACGGTGTCATGCTCAGTGTGTATTTAATATTACTGTGGGCAATTAGAAACACAAAGTCTTTCCATATTCATTATTCACAAACATTCATGTGTTCTTAATGCATTACACTTGACATACCCCCTTGTCGTAGAAAAAAGTGGGAGGACATAATATGCTGTTAAATTTCTTTATCTCTGTCAACTAGCATATTGATATTTTTCTGCCATCTCAAACAATCCTGTGCTCTTGACACACCGATAGTGATTTTACTGGGTATTGAACCACGTCTTCCTGTATGGTCTTCTTTTGCCATTATTACAAACAGTATAGTTGCACAATTCATGCCAATAATGTAAGCAAAGATGCAAGAATGGAGCCACAGAGCTGATGTTAGAAATGTTGACCCACTGTCCGAAGATTAGCCAATGTTGGGGGTCAAGGAAAGGGAGTTCATGTCGCTGCCCTGTTTCCAACAATCTTTCCACCACCGAGCACAAGAAGTGACAAGTCAGACACCATTTAATGCAGATGCCGAGAAGTGTGTTCAGCTCTAGCTGAACAACTTCTAATCTTGTGTGTGGACTCGATAAGATGATAAGACTCAATATACTAAATGGATGCCACATATTTATTTGGGGGAAAGAACTGCAGATGCTGGTTTAAATCAAAGGTAGACACAAAATGCTGGAGTAACACAACGGGTCAGGCAGCATCTCTGGAGAGATTGCTTCATATTTATTTAATGTGTCTGATTTGTGAAGGATGATAGGCTTAAACAATTTGATTATCGTCAAGAACTGTGTTCAATAATATTAGTATTCTTAGATGCCACTAAGCTTGGTATACACAGGTTCAAATCAACCCACAGACACCAGCAGTGAAATATTGACCCATTGTCTTATTTCAGTGTCACTGCTAAACAATCCTTTGCTCTTAATGCACCAATTGCGGATTGTATGGAAATTCATTTGTGTTTTCCATAGACTGTATGTTCTACTTTATACCATTATTACTAATAGTGTGCGACGTGCTTGCACACAATCAGCATTTGTATTCCATTCGTCCAAATGTGCCAGAACCTGGAATTGTATAAAATGTGCTGATTCTAATCATGTTTTAGCTTGTTATTGCTGAATATCAGAAGAAAATGTGAAGCAGAAGCCAACAACTCAGATGGACACAAGGTGCTGAACAAGGAACTGCAGATGCTGGATTGTACAAAATGACCCAAAGTGCTGGCATGTCAGGCAGAATCACTGCAGAACATGGTTTGGTGATGTTTCGGGTCAGGACCTTTCTACTGTTTGAAGAAGAGAGCCGCTCCAAAACAACACTTATCCATGTTCTCCCGAAATGCTGCCGGACTCGCTGATTACATCAGCACTTTGTTTCATTTTGTGTAATCCAACATTTGCGGTGCCTTGTTTCTGTTCCAACTCGGTTACTCCACAATTCCTAAGCTTTTTGAAGATTACTTTATAACTTGGTATAATTGGATTGTGTCAAACATTGAAACCTTGACATGCACATTTTCACCTTGTACATCAATAATGTAAGCAAAGAAGCAAGAAGAGGTAAGAGCTGCTGTTAGAAATGTTGATCCTGTTGTCTTCCGATTTGCCACTGTTTACAGTGAGTGGTTTGACTCACCTGTTGTGGTGGACTCAGTTGTGCCAGTTGTTGAATATGTTGTTGGTGTTGTACCTGGTGAGAGAGTACAATGAGTTTACAACTTGAATTGGAAGATTCCGTAATCAGTTTCTGTATGACTCAGCACATTTTCATGAGAGTAGGCTGAATTTTATAAATATTCCATGATGAAATTTAGATTTAAATTTAGAAGTTTTGTTAGGATGGGATCCATTAAATTCAGTGCATTTTTATCCACCGTGATATGCATTTTTAAAAATAGACTGGTGTTTACATGAAAAGATACATTTCTGAAAACAAATATTGATTCCTGCTCTTTCAAAATTTCACAGTGCTAATGCACAACACATTGCAACTCATCACAATTTTACTAACTAGTATGTATCCTGGAACATAGACTAACCTATCCATGAGCAAATGCTCTCAGAGTAAACCCCTGTCCCATTTTCCAGAGTTACTCACAAACTCTCCCGAGTTTTCCTCTTGAGTCGAACTCGGAAAATTACGGTAATAGCCATTCGTAGGTACTCGGGGCTATTTTTTTAACTCATAGACATTTTTCAACATGTTGAAAAAACGTCCCGAATTACCTGATGCCCCGTGTTCCTACGGCTGGCATTACAAGCTGCTACGAAATATCTACGGGCTTCTACGGCCTCCGATGACATCGCTACCGACATTCCCCATCATTCCTCGACATTCCCCGAGTTAGAACCAAGGGAAAAACTGGGGATAGTTAGTGAGTAACTCGGGGAAGTGGGACAGGGCGTTTGGAGTAAAAGTCTGCTGGGCAAAGGGAAGAGTCTTTTCTCTGAAAAGGCACTGCTGGTGAAATTCTTATTCATGTCTATTGAATGCTCAATGCTCCTTACAAAATACTGCTGACAGTCAGAACCACATAGACTCTCACATACTTTCAGTGAGAAACTTTAAATTTTACTAGCAAAACTATGAACAGGGAAGAATGAAGTATAGTGCTTTATGTTAACAGAGCATACAGGTACAGAAGGATAAGCTAATATGATTAATAGGTGATGTTACTAACCCGATGTAGTGCTGGTAGTGGTCTCAGTTGTTGGTGTTGTTTCTAGAGAAAGAAAAAAGGTTATATTTAACCAATGCAGGCAAGATGAATGCAAAAATGAATTGGTATGCAGTTATTTTCTTAATCATAAATGCAGTTGGTGGGCGTACTAGACTACTACATGTCTTTCCCTTTGTAGATAGCTGGTAGAGCTGCAGCCGCATAGGCCAGAGATTCTGGTTCCACCTTGACTTCAGGTGCTTTCTGCGTGCACATTCTCCCTTTTACAGTGGTGATGGCCTCCAAGTATTTGATAGATGTTGTTACTAACCTGTTGTAGTGCTGGTTGTGGTCCCAGTTGTTAATGTCGTTGTTGTTTCTGGTGAAGGAAAATAATGCTATGGTCAACTAAGGCAGCCAAGAGAAATAGGTATGCAGTATTGAATCTTCAACAGGAATTGCTGAACTGGATCATTTGATGAAAACGATTTTGAGTTGACATTGTATTAATGTGTGATGTTTCTGAAAACAATCTGCATTTATGTTTGCACATCGAAAAGTCACATGATCCACAAGCTGCACAAAATTTGGAAATTATAATTACACTTTTGCTCAGTCCTGCTGAGTATACGTGGAAATGAGAAGCAATAAACTCATGTTCTTCCACATTTCCTATGTTTTTCTAAGATTACATCATAACTAGATATAATTGATTTGAGGCAAACATTGAAATCTTGACATGTATGTTTGCACCATCTATCTCAATAATGTTGGAAACAATGCAGGAAGTAAGCCAGGGACCTGATCTTAGAAGTATTGTCCCATTGGCTTAAGATTTGTCACTGATTACATAAAGTGGTTTGACTCACCTGTTGTGGAACTGGTGGTGGACTCAGTGATGCCAGTTGTCGAAGATGTTGTTGGGGTTGTTCCTGGAGAGAGAGTACAAACATGTTTACGATTTTAATTGCAAGAGCTGCAGCCACGTAGCGCCAGAGACCCGGGTTCTATACTGGTTTCCCATGCTGTCTGTGTTGAGTTTGCACGTTTTCCTTTATTCCGTGTGGGTTCACTCCAGGTGTTTGACAGATGTTGTTACTAACCTGATGTAGTGCTTGTAGTGGTCCCTGTTGTTGATGTTGGTGTTGTTTCTAGTGAAAGAAAAGAATTCTATGTTCAACCAAGGCAACCATGAGGAATTGGTACCAAGTAAAGAAACCTCCAACAGGAATTCATCAGCTGGCACATTTTAATAAATTGTTTTACTGCGGTTATTTCCTTCATCATAGAATCATGTGTGAGGGTATGCTTTGCTGTTACATTTCTTCATCTCTGTCAATCAGAGATAGCTATTTTGCTCCCATCTCGAACAATCCAACTGGGCCCGCCGAAGACCAGAGCCGCACCCGCCTCACCTTGCATCGCCGCCGGACCGGGGCCCCCCGAACATGGCCGCCGCACCGCACCCCACTCTTCTCGCCGCCTCACCGGGCGGGCTGAACCTTGCTGCCACACCGACCACTCGCCCACCGGGACCACCCACGCATCGCCCGCCGACCCCGACTCCACTGCCCGCGGACTCCTACCTTCGGGCCCGCCGACCCACGACATTCCACCGCCCTCCAGCAGGCCGCAGCCGTCGCCTCACCTACAGACTGGACTGTGCAGCGGGCCTGAAGCCTCCACGTTGCTCACTCCTCCCACCACTCTGTTGTTAACGGAACTGGGTCCTAGTGCCCGTCTCCCCAGCCCCGGTGACCTCAGTGGCTATTCCACTGGGCCTTCCCCTTCCCCCTCCTACCATGTAACCCCTGCTCTTTCCCACCCACACCGCAGCCCCCATACCCCCCCACCCCCTGACCACCCTCCACCCCCCACCACACAACACTCCGTCCTCAGTCCACTCACCTGCCTTCCTCCAGCCACAACCCCCATTCCTGCCGCGTGTTCACCATCCCCCCGGACCTCCCCCTCTCCGACACCGAAAGGTCGGTCCTCAGCAGAGGTCTTACCTTTGTCCCCCTCCGTCCCCACCTCAATGAGTTCCGCGCCCACCATCAAGTCACCACCACCACCATCGAGCTCTTCTACCGTCGCCTCCGCCTCACAGCGTTTTTCCACGGGAACAAGTCCTCGCCCCCCACTGATGATCCCTTTTCCTGTCTCCCACGTACCCCCTCCTCGTGGACCCCCCCTCGTGGCCCTCCAGCTTTAGAACTCTTTATTCAGAACTGCCGTCGGGACATCAACCGCCTCGACTTCTCCACTCCCGTCTCACTCCAATCTCCCCCTCCGAACGTATTGCCATCGACTCGCTCCGCAACAACCCAGACTGGGTTATCAAACCCGCCGACAAGGGAGGTGCCGTGGTAGTCTGGCGCGTCGATCTCTACAAAGCAGAGGCCACGCGCCAACTCTCGGACACCTCCTCCTACTTACCCCTGGACCATGACCCCACTGACGAGCACCAGGCCACCATCTCGAGCACCATAACCGGCTTCATCAACTCCGGCTCCCTACCCCCCCGAGCCTCCAACCTCATCGTTCCCCAGCCCCGCACAGCCCGATTTTACCTTCTCCCCAAAATCCACAAACCCGACTGCCCCGGCAGACCCATTGTCTCTGCCTGTTCGTGCCCCACCGAACACATTTCCACATACCTTGACTCCATCCTATCCCCCTTTGTTAAATCCCTCCCCACCTATGTTCAAGACACCTCAGACGCTCTCCGTCGGCTCCGCACATTCCGTTGTCCAGGCCCCCATCCTCTCATCTTCACCATGGACGTCCAGTCACTATACACCTGCATCCCCCACCAGGATGGTCTCAAAGCCCTCCGGTACTTCCTCGACCAGAGGAGCAACCCATACCCATCCACTGACACCCTCCTCCGCCTAGCGGAGTTGGTCCTTACCCTCAACAACTTCTCTTTTGACTCCTCCCATTTCCTCCAAACACAAGGCGTAGCTATGGGTACACGCATGGGCCCTAGCTACGCCTGCCTCTTTGTCGGGCACGTCGAACAATCTTTGTTCTCGGCGTACCAGGGCCCCACCCCCGACCTTTACCTCCGTTACATTGACGACTGCTTTGGTGTCACCTCCTGCACCCACGCAGAACTGACTGACTTCATCCATTTCACCACCAACTTCCATCCGGCACTCAAATATACTTGGACCATTTCCGACATTTCCCTACCATTCCTTGACCTCACCATCTCTATTGCAGGTGATACACTCCTGACTGACATCCACTACAAACCAACTGACTCCCACAGCTACCTGGGCTACTCTTCCTCCCACCCTGCTTCCTGTAAGGACTCCATCCCCTATTCCCAATTCCTCCGTCTACGCCGCATCTGCTCCCAGGATGACGTGTTCCACACCAGGTCTTCGCAAATGTCCTCGTTCTTCAGAGAACGGGGTTTCCCCTCCCCCACTATAGATGAGGCTCGCACCAGGGTCTCCTCCATACCCCGCAACACTGCCCTCTCTCCCCATTCCCCCACTCACAACAAGGGCCGAGTCCCCCTGGTCCTCACCTTTCACCCCACCAGCCAGCGCATACAACAGATAGTCCTCCGCCAGTTTCGTCACCTCCAACGTGACCCCTCCACTCGCCACATCCTCCCATCTCCCCCCCTGTCTGCCTTCCGCAAAGACCGCTCCCTCCGCAACTCCCTCGTCAATTCTTCCCTTCCCTCCCGCTCCACTCCTTCCCCGGGCACTTTCCCTTGCAACCGCAAGAGATGCTACACTTGTCCCTTCACCTCCCCAATCCACTCCTTTCAGGGACCCAAGCAGTCATTCCAAGTCCGACAGAGGTTCACCTGCACCTCCTCCAACCTCATCTACTGCATCCGTTGCTCCAGATGCCAGCTGATCTACATCGGTGAGATGAAGCGGAGGCTGGGCGATCGTTTCGCCGAACACCTCCGCTCGGTCCGCAATAACCAACCCGACCTCCCGGTGGCTCAGCACTTCAAATCCCCCTCCCACTCCGTATCCGACCTCTCGGTCCTGGGCCTCCTCCACGGCCAGAGTGATCAACACCGCAAGTTGGAGGAACAGCACCTCATATTCCGCTTGGGGAGTCTGCATCCTCTGGGCTTAAACATTGAATTTTCTCAATTCTGTTAACCCAGACTGCCTCCCCCCCCACCTCTCCCTCAGCCCTCTGGCCCTGACATTCCTTCTCCATCTCCCCCCCCCCCCCCCAGTCGCACTAGCTTCTCATTTTCACACCACAAACAGCTTACAATGGCCTGCTTCCTTTATCACCAATACTTTTTTGCATATCTTTCACTCATTGTTCCTTATCTCTCCACATCACTGTTTATATCTCTCGTTTCCCTGATCCCCGACCAGTCTGAAGAAGGGTCTCGACCCGAAACGTCGCCTATCTCCTTCGCTCCTTAGATGCTGCTGCACCCGCTGAGTTTCTCCAGCTTTTTGTGTAACCCTCGAACAATCCTACACTCTTGACACTTTGATTGTGGCTTTCATGATGTATTACAAGGCCCTTTTAATTTCAGAATGTGTTCTCCTATTTGCCGAGTGAGAATTATTAAATGTTTGTGGCAACACCATGAACAGGCAAGAAGGAAATATAAAGCTTCACTTTGACGTTACCTGATGTAGTGCTGGTTGTGGTCTCAGTTGTTGATGTGGTTGGCGTTGTTTCTGGAGACAAAAATATTATATTCAATCTAGGCTGCTAGGTCAATTGGTACGCATTTTAGAAGCCTTGAACAGAGGCACATGAACTGGAATATTTTATTAAAACATTTATTCAGGTGTTATTTTCTTCATCGTATAACAACATTGGAATGCCTCATTTCTTTCTCATTGTCAATCAGCAGCTGATCATTTTATTGCCGTTATAAACAATTATGTTCTCTTATGTTCCGATGACAGATTTCATTGAGGCTCAAACATGTCTTCCAAAAATTGCAGCTGATCAGAAATGCCTATTGAAAGATGTCATGCTCAATACGTCTTTTAATATTACTGTGGGTAATTTGAACCATAAAGTCTTTCCATATTCAGTGCCATCACAAACAATCATGCATTCTTAATGTATTACACTTGACATTTCCCTCATCGTAGAGAACAGTGGGAGGACGTAGTATGCTGCTAAATTTCTTTATCTCTGTCAACTAGCATATTAATACTTTTTTGCCATCTCAAACATGCCTGCGCTCTGGACACATCGATTGTGGATTTCCTGGGTATTGAACCACGTCTTCCTGTATGGTCTTCTTTATGCCATTATCACTAACAGTATAGTTTCACGATTCATACCAATAAGGTAAGTGAAGATGCAAGAACGGAGCCACAGAACCGATGTTAGAAATGTTGACTCATTGTCCAAAGATTAGCCAATGTTGGGGTCAAGGAAAGATTGTTCACATCGCAGCCCTGTTTCCACCAATCTTTCCACCACCGCACACAAGAAGCACAAGAAGTGACAAGCCAGACACCATTGTATGCAGAAGCCGAGAAGTGTGTTCAACTCTGGTTGAACAACTTCTAATCTTGTGTGACGACTCGATAAGTAGATAAGACGATATACTAAATGGATGCCACATACTTAGTTGGGGGAAAGAACTGCAGATGCTGGTTTAAATTAAAGGTTGACACAAAATGATGAAGTAACTCAACGGGTCAGGCAGCATCTCTGGAGAGATTTCCTTCATATTTATTTTATATGTCTTATTTGTGAAGGATTATAGGCTTAAACAATTTGAATATCATCATGAGCTTTGTTCAATAATATTACTTTTCTTAAATGTCACTAAGCTTGGTATACACAGGTTCAAATGGACCCGCAGACCCCAGCTGTGAAATATTGACCCATTGTCTTATTTCAGTGCCACTGCCAAACAATCTTTTACTCTTAATGCACCAATTGCAGATTGTATGGAAATTCAACCATGTTTTCCAAAGATTGTATGGTCTATATACCATTATTACTAATGGTGTGTGATGTGTTTGCACAAAATAGGCATTTGTGTTCCATTTGGCTAAATGTGCCAGAACCTGAAATTGCATAAAATGTGCTGATCTAATCATGCTTTAGCTTGTTATGGCTGAATATCAAAAGAAAATGAGAAGCAGAAGCCAACAACTCAGTTGGACACAAAGTGCTGAACAAGGAACTGCAGATGCTGGATTACACAAAATGACCCAAAGTGCTGGAAAGATCCGTATGCCAGTCAGCATCATCGGAGAACATGGATAGATGACGTTTCGGGTCTGGACCGTTCTACAGTTTGAGAAAGAGCGCCGATCCGAAACAACACTTATCAGTGTCATCCCGAGATGCTGCCTGACTCTCTGATTACTTCAGCACTTTGTGTCATTTGGTGTAATCCAGTATTTGCAGTGCTTTGTTTCTGTTCCAACTTGGTTCCTCCTCAATTCCTAAGCTTTTTGATGATTAGTTTATAACTTGGTATAATTGGATTGAGCCAAACATTGAAACATTGACATGTACATTTTCACCTTGTACATCAATACTGTAAGCAAAGAAGCAAGAATAGGTAAGAGCTGCTGTTAGAAATGTTGACCCTGTTGTCTTTAGATTTGTCACTGTTTACAGTGAATGGTTTGACTCACCTGTCGTGGTGGACTCAGTTGTGCCAGTTGTTGAAGATGTTGTTGGTGTTGTTCCTGGTGAGAGAGTAAAATGCATTTACAACTTGAATTGTAAGAGTCCATAATCAGCTTCTGTATGACAACACATTTTCATGAGAGTAGGCTGAATTCTATAAATATTCCATGATGAAATTTAGATTTAAATTTAGGAATTTGCCAAATTCTGCTTTGGCTGCTTTGCTCATCACTTTGTTTGGATGGGATCCATTAAATTCTGAACTTTTCAGTGTATTTTTATCCACCTCCACAGTGATATACAGAATATCAAATAGACTGGCGTGAGCAAGAAAAGATACATTTCTGAAGACAAATATTGACTCCTGCTCTTTCAAATGTTCACAGTGCTAATGCACAACACATTGCAACTCATCACAATTTTACTAACTAGTATGTATCCTGGAACATAAACTAACCTATCCACGAAGAAATGTTCTCAGAGTAAAGGCCCTGTCTTACTTTGCCGAGTTACTCACGAACTCTCCCGAGTTTTCCCCTTGATTCGAACTCAGAGAATTACGGCAATAGCCATTTGTAGATACTTGGGGCTATTTACTTAACTCGTGGACATTTTTCAACATTTTGAAAAAATGTCCCGACTTACCTGATGCCCCGAGTTCCTACGGCTGGCATTACGAGCCGCTACGAAATATCTACGGACTCCTACGAGCTCGCTACCGACATTCCCGACATTCCCCGAGTTCGAATCAAGGGGATAACTCAGAAAAGTCTGCTGAGCAATGGGAAGCGTCTTTTCTCTGTAAAGGCACTGCTGCTGACATTCTTATCCATGTCCATTGAATTCTCAATGCCCCTTAAGAAAATACTGCTGTCTGTCAGAACCAAATAGACTCTCACATACTTTCAGTGAGAAACTTTAAATTTTAGGAGCAAAACTATGAACAGAGAAGAATGCAATATAGAGCTTTATTTTAACAGATCATACAGGTACAGAAGGATAAGCTAATATGACTAATAGGTGATGTTACTAACCTGATGCAGTGCTAGTAGTGGTCTCAGTTGTTGGTGTTGTTTCTAGAGAAAGAAAAAAGGTTATATTTAACCAATGCAGTCAAGATGTATGTCAAAATGAATTGGTGCACAGTTGCAGCTCTTGCAATTAAAATCATAAACATATTTGTTAATTCCTATTAACATTTAATAGGAATTCGTGTGCTGGCACATTTCATTAAAAGGTTGCACCAAGTGTTATTTTCTTAATCATAAATGCAGTTGGTGGGCATACTAGACTACTATATGTCTTTCCCTTTGTAGAGAGCTCGTAGAGCTTTCGCTGCATAGACCAGAGACTCTGGTTCCACTTTGACCTCGTGTGCTGTCTGCGTGCACGTTCTCACTTTTACTAACCTGATGTCGTACTGGTCGTGGTTTCCGTTGTTGGTGTAGTGGCCGTTGTTTCTAGTGAAAGAAAATAATTCTATGTTCAAACAAGACAGCCATCAGGAAGGAACCAGTTAGAAAACCATCTGCAGGAATTAATCAGTTGCCACATTTTAATAGAACATTTTGCATGGTTTAATAACATGTTCTTCCTTCACATTATCTTCATCGTAGGAAAAAAGTGAGATGCATACTAGGCTGCTACATTTTTTATCTCTATTATCTATTAGTATATTGCTGCCATCTCGAATAATCCTGTGCTCATGACACATCGATTGTGGATATCCCTGCGCATCAAAACACGTCTTCCATACACTTAATGGTCTTCTTTATGCCATTGTTACTAACAGTATAGTTGCACGATTCATGCCAATAATGTAAGCAAAGGTAAAAGAATGGAGCCACAGAGCTGATGTTAGAAATGTTGCCCCATTGTCTAAAGCCAATGATTACTAAAAATGGTTTGACTCACCTGATGTGGAACTGGTGGTGGACTCAGTTGTACCAGTTGTTGAAAATGTTGTTGGTGTTGTTCCTGGAGAGAGAGTACAAACATGTTTACGATTTTAATTGCAAGAGCTGCAGCCACGTAGTGCCAGAGACCCGGGTTCTATGCTGGTTTCCCATGCTGTCTGTGTTGAGTTTGCACGTTCTCCTTTTTTCCGTGTGGGTTCACTCCAGGTGTTTGACAGATGTTGTTACTAACCTGATGTAGTGCTTGTAGTGGTCCCTGTTGTTGATGTTGGTGTTTCTAGTGAAAAAAAAAAGAATGCTATGTTCAACCAAGGCAACCAAGAGGAATTGGTATCAAGTAAAGAAACCTGCAACAGGAATTCATCAGCTGGCACATTTTAATAAATTGCTTTAATGTTAATATTTCCTTCATCGTAGAATCATGTGGGAGATACTATGCTGCTACATTTCTTCATCTCTGTCAATCAACCTATGACTATTTTGCTGCCATCTCAAACAATCCTACATTCTTGACAATTCAATTGGGGATTTCATGTGGAATATAATTCAGAAGCTGTTCTCCTATTTTCCGAGTGAGAATTATTAAATATTTGCGGCAAGACCATGAACAGGCAAGAGGGAAATATACAGCTTTACTTTAACGTTACTGAAGTGGTGCTGCTAGAGGTCTCAGTTGATGATGTTGTTGGCGTTGTTTCTTGAGGAAGAAGAGAAAGTATAATTCATACAAATGTAGCTGAGAAAAAAATAGCATGCAGTTGAAAAACCTTCAACAGGAATTTTTTGTTAGGATGTGATCCATTAGATTCTGAATTTTTCTGTGCATTTTTATCCACCTAAACAGTGATATACAGCATATCAGACTGAAGGGTGAACAAGAAATATATACTTTTCTGAAGAAAAATATTGACTCCTGCTCTGTCAAAAGTTCACAGTCCTAATGCACAGTACATTGTAACTCATCACTATTTTACTAACTAGTCTATATCTTGGAACATAGACTGTTTACTAACCTATCCATGAGCAAATGCTCTCAAAGTTAGAGTAAAAGTCTGCTGGGCAAAGGGAAGAGTCCAGAAAAGGCACTGAAAAGGCACTGCTGCTGAAAATTGTTATCCATGTCTATTGAAACCTCAATGCTCTTTTAAAAAATACCAGCGATAATCAGAACCACATAGACTCTCGCATACTTTCACAATGAGAAACTTTAAATTTGAGGAGCAAAACTATGAACAGTGAATAATGAAGTACAGAGCTTTACTTAACAGAGCATGCAGGTACAGAAGGAAAAGCTAATATGATTAATAGGTGATGTTACTAACCTGATGTAATGCGAGTAGTGGTCACAGTTGTTGGTGTTGTTTCTAAAGAAAGAAAAACATATATATTTAACCAATGCCGGCAAGATGAATGTCAAAATGAATTGGTATGCTGTTGAAAAACCTTTACTAGGAATTCATGTGTACATTTTATTAAAATGTTGTACGAATTGTTATTTTCTTAATCATAAATACAGATGGTGGGCATATTAGACTACTACATGTCTTTCCCTTTGTAGATAGCTGGCAGCCAAGAGAAATAGGTATGCAGTATTGATTCTTCAACAGGAATTCCTGAATTGGAACATTTGATGAAAATGATTTGGAGTTAACATTGTAGAATAAAATGGGACTGCATGCTGACATGCTACATTTCATTCTCCCTGTCGATCAGCAGGTGAATATTTCAGTGCCATAAATATCTTAAGCATCAATTGAGGATTTCATGGATGTTCAAACATTTCTTCCAAAAACTGTATGATTTACTTTATGCCATTATTACTAATAGTATGTGATATGTCCGGAAACCATGTGTATTTATGTTTGTATATCCAAAAGTGACATGTTCCACAACATGCACAAACTTTGCAGATTATAATTACGCTTTTGCTTGTTCCTGCTGAATATACATGGAAATGAGAAGCAGTAAACACCGACTCATGTTCTTCCACGTGCTGTCCGTGTGGAGTTCGCACCTTCTCCCTTTTAAAGTGTTGGTTCCCTCCAGATGTTTGGCAGATGTCGTTGCTAACCTGATGCAGTGCTTGTAGTGGTCCCTGTTGTTGATGTTGATGTTGTTTGTGGAATATTGAGTTGGGGGAAAGGGCCCAATGGGCCTACACTTGGTCTATTTATTACAAATAGTGTGTGATGTGTTTGCACACAATGAGCATTTGTGTTCCATTTGTCCAAATGTGCCAGAACCTCACTTGCGTAAAATATGCTGATTCTAATCATGCTTTAGCTTGTTATTGCTGAATATCCAGAGAAAATAAGAAACAGAAGACAACAACTCAGTTGGACACAAAGTGCTGAACAAGGAACTGCAGATGCTGGATTATATAAAATGACCCAAAGTGCTGAAGAAATCAGCACGTCAGGGAGCATCACTGGAGAATGTGGATATGTGATGTTTCCGGTCAAGACACTTCTCCTTCTTGGAGTAGGAGCCGATCCTAAACAATACATCTCCATGTTCTCCCGTGAGGCTGTCTGACTTGCTGATTACTTCAGCACTTTGAGTCATTTTGTGTAATCTAACATCTGTGGTTCCTTGTTTCTGTTCCAACTCAGTTCCTCCATAATTCCTAAGCTTTTTAAAGATTACTTTATAACTTGGAATAATTGAATGAGCCAAACATTGAAATCTTGACATGTATATATTCACCTTGTACGTCAAGATGTTCAACTGTTTCATCCAAAGTCTGTATGATTTACTTTATGCCATTATTACTAATAGTGTGTAATGTGTCTGGAAACAATGTGCATTTATGTTTGCATATCCAAAAGTGACATGATCCACAAGCTGCACATAATTTGCAGATAATAATTATGCATTTGCTTGTTCCTGCTGAATATACGTGGAAGTGAGAAGCAGTAAATACCGTTAAAAAATGTTCTTCCACATTTCCTATGTTTTACTAAGATTACATCATAACTTTATATCATTGATTTCAGGCAAACATTGAAATCTTGACATCTATGTTTGCACCATCTATCTCAACAATGTCAGCAAAGATGCACAAAGTAAGCCAGGGACCTGATCTTAGAAGTGTTGACCCATTGGCTTAAGATTTGTCGCTGTTTACAGAAAGTGGTTTGACTCACGTGTTGTGGAACTGGTGGTGGACTCAGTTGTGCCAGTTGTTGGAGATGTTGTTGGTGTTGTTCCTGGAGAGAGAATAAAAATGGGATTGTAAGTGTCCCTAATCAGCTTCTGTAGGAGTCAGCACATTTTCATGAGAATAAGCTAAATTTTATAAATATTCCATGACAAAATTTACCCAAATTTTGCTGTGTCTTCTTTGCTCATCATTTTGTTAAGGGACTGTCCCACTTGGGCGACCTAATCCGCAAGTTCTGGCGAGTTTGCCCTCAACTCATACTCGCAGCATGGTCGGCACGAGGTCCTAGGAGGTCCCAATCTCTTCTAAACTTGCCAATTTGGTCGCGCAAGTAGGGTTTGTCCTACTTGGGGAACCTAATCGGCGAGTTTAGAAGAGTTTGAAAAAATGACATGTTGAAGACCTCCTTCGACTATGTAGAAGACTAGCTTCGACTAACTTTGGAAATATTGGACACCAAAAAGTGGAGAGTGAAGATGACCTCCTTCGATCTCTATTGACCTTGATTCGACCTCCCTTCTACTATAATGAAGACTATCAATGGCTACATTCAACTACCTTCGACTACCCTCGATTACCCTCGATTGTTAGTCAGGAAACTATCAGAAGGAATTCTTATGATGGCACACTTTATTAAAATGTTTAACAGGTGCCATTTTTATTCTTCCTTGAATAAAATGGCAGGGCAAAATATATTTGATCAATCAGCAGCTGAATATTTCTGCGCCATCACAAATAATCCTGCTTTCTCTATGCACCAGTTGCGGATTTCATGGAGGATCAACCGTCTTCCAAAGACAGCAAGGTCTACTTAATAGCATAATTTCTAATAGTATGGAATGTGTGTACTATGGGTAAGCATGTCTGTTCATGTGTCCCATTGATCCATGATTTGCAACTTGCGTAAAATGTGTTCATTATAATCATGGTTTTGCTGTTTGCGACAGAATATCCGAAGAAATTGAGAAGCAGAAAACACCAACTCATTTCCTCCACAAATCCGAACTGTTTTGAAATTGAGTCAAAATCTGGTATAACTGTTATGAGCCAAACCCTGACATCTTAACATGTATATTTGCACAATGTATGCCTATAATGTAAGCAAAGATGCAAGACGTAAGTCACAGAGCTGATGTTAGAAATGTTGTCTCATTGTCTTCAGGTTTGCCAATGTTAATTGAAAGTGGTTTGACTCACCTGTTGTGGAACTGGAGGTGTACTCAGTTGTACCAGTTGTCAAAGATGTTGTTGGTGTTGTTCCTGGAGAGGAAATAGAAAAGCATTTACAGATTGAATTGCAAGTCAGCAATCAATTTCAGTACGATTCTGCACATATTCCAGCGAATGGGTTGAATTTTATCAACGTTCATTGCTCATTGCTAAGCAAAGGTCATTTAAAAATTAACCAATATTTGCTTCATCATTTATCAAATGGACCGAAATTATGAAAAGACATGTGATTTTTCCAAGGAAGTTCAAAACTCCTTCATTGATCCATTTTGGAAACATCATTGAGCAGAAACAAAACAGTTTAATAACGTTGCCTTGACCAAAAATTCCCGCAATAGTTTAAGCGAAGGGAAGAGATTTTTTCTATAAAAGTGAAAATCCTTATCCATGTCTACGGAAAGGTGCCAGACTCAATGCTCTTTTTAAAATTATTTCAGGCAATCAGAACCAAAAGGCCTCTTTAATTCGGTAGTTGTTTCTATATTTACGTGGTGAGAAACTACATTTTTGGAACAAAGCAATGAATAAATGTTCCTGAAGACGGAGCTATATAGAGCTTCACAAAACAAAGTACAGAGTCCCAAAGGAAAAGCTAACAAGATTGATAGATGATGATACTAACCTGATGTAGTGCTGGTGGTGGTCTCAGTTGTTGGTGTCGTTTCTAGTGAAATAAAAGATTGCTCTATTCAAGTGGGGCAGCCAAGAGGAATTGGTACGCAGTTATAAAGCCATCAACAGGAATTCATGAGCTGGCACATTTCATGAAAGTGTTTTAATATGTAGATTGGTTATTTTTTACTAATATAAGCAAAGATAAACTGCTCAGCAACAACAGACTGTGTCCCCCGCGGCCTCTCCACAGTGTTCATCGCCCAGCATGCTTATTTCACCACCTCCACTCGGTGGGTCTCCGGTGCCGTCCCCGGTCACTTCCCCGGTCACTTCCCCGTCACTTTACCAGTGAATTGAATAAAGCGTGGGGCCATACTATACGGCTGCATTACTTTTTCCTTGTAAATCAGCAGCTGAATGTTTCAGGGCCATCACAAACAATTTCAATTTCTTAATGTATCAACTTCAGATTTTGTGGAAGCTCAGCAAGTATTCCAAAAACTACTGATCAGAAATTTAGAACATAAGGAGCGGAAAAGTGCCACACCTGGTGCAACTCCTACCTCACAGCACCAGAGACTTCAGATTGATTTGTTCCGTGGGTGCTGTGTGCATGGAGATGACATGTCCTCCCTGTTATGTGTGCCTTTCCTACAAGTGTCTAAAATATATTGTTACTAACGTGATGTAGTACTGGTAGTTGTCTCTGTTGTAGATGTAGTTGTTGGTGTTTCTAGTGAAAGAAAATAATGCAAAATTCAACCAAGACAGCCAAGAGGAATTGATATACAGCTAACTATTGAGAGTCAGGAAACCATCAGCAGGAATTCATATGGTGGCACACTTAATTAAAATGTTTAACAGATGGCATTTTTGTTCTTCGTAGAATAAAATGGAGGGCAAAATATACTTTTGATCAATCAGTTGCTGAATATTTCTGTGCCAACATAAATAATCCTGCTCTCTCTATACACCAGTTGCTGATTTCATGGAAGATCAACCGTCTTCCAAAGACCACAAGGTCTACTTAATACCATAATTTCAAATAGTATGGAACGTGTGTGCAATGCGTAAACATGTCTGTTCATATGTCCCATTGGTACATGATCCTCAACTTGCGTAAAAGGTGTTCATTCTAATCATAGTTTTGCTTTTTGCTACGGAATGTACGAAGAAATGAGAAGCAGAAAACACCAACTCAGTTCCTCCACAAAACCAAAATTTTTTGAAATTGTGTCAAAATTTGTTATAATTGTTATGAGCCAAACATTGACATCTTAACATGTATATTTGCACAATTTATGCCAAAAATGTTAGCAAAGATGCAAGAAGTAAGTCACAGAGCTCATGTTCACAATGTTTTCTCATTGTCTTCAGATTTTCCAATGTTTATTGAAAGTGGTTTGACTCACCTGTTGTGGAAATGGAGGTGGACTCAGTTGTACCTGTTGTCAAAGTTGTTGTTGGTGTTGTTCCTGGAGAGCAAATAGAAAAGCATTTACAAATTGAATTGCAAGAGTCACCAATCAATTTCAGTACGACACTGCACATTTTGTTGAGATTGTGCTGAATTTTATCAATGTTCATTGCTCATGCCTAAGCAACGGACATTTAGAAATTAACCACCTTTTGCTTCATGATTTATCAAATGGACCGACATTACGAACAGACCTTTGATTTTATGAAGAAAGTTCTAAACTCCTTCGTTGATCCATTTTGGAAAAATCATTGAGCAGAAACAAAACTGTTTAACAGCGTTGCCATGACCTTAAACTCCCAGAATAGTGGAAGAGATGAAAGGAAGAGACTTTTTCTATGAAAGTGAAAATCCTAATCTATGTCAACTGAAAGCTGCCAGACTCAATGCTCTTTTTTAAATTATTGCCGGCAATCAGAACCAAAGGGCCTCCTTAATTCGGCAGCTGTTTCTATATTTCTGTGGTGAGAAACTACATTTTTCGAACAAAGCAATGAACAAATGTTCCTGAAGAGGGAGCTATATAGAGCTTCACAAAACAAAGCGCAGAGTCCGAACTGAAAAGCTAACAAGATTGATAGATGATGTTACTAACCTGAAGTAGTGCTGGTGGTGGTCTCAGTTGTTGGTGTCGTTTCTAGTGAAATAAAACAATGCTGTATTCAAGTGGGGCAGTCAAGAGAATTGGTACGCAGTTATAAAGCCATCGACAGGAATTCATGAGCTGGCACATTTTATGAAAGTGTTTTAATATGTAGATTGGTTACTTTTTACTAATATAAGCAAAGATAAACTGCTCAGCAACAACAGACTGTGTCCCCCGCGGCCTCTCCACAGTGTTCATCGCCCAGCACGCTTATTTCACCACCTCCACTCGGTGGGTCTCCGGTGCCATCTCCGGTCACTTCCCCGGTCACTTCCCCGTCACTTTGATTTGTTGCGTGGGTGCTGTGTACATGGAGATTACATGTACTCCCTGTTATGTGTGCCTTTCCTACATGTGTGTGAAATATATTGTCACTAACCTGATGTAGTACTTGTAGTGGTCGCTGTTGTTGAAGTAGTTGTTGGTGTTTCTAGTGAAAGAAAATAAAGCAAAATTCAACCAAGACAGCCAAGAGGAATTGATATACAGCTAACTATTGGTAGTCAGGAAACCATCAGCAGGAATTCATATGCTGGCACACTTAGCTAAAATGTTTAACAAATGACATTTTTGTTCTTCGTAGAATAAAAGGCAGGGCAAAATATACTTTTGATCAATCAGCAGCTGAATATTTCTGTGCCATCACAAATAATCTTCCTCTCTCTATACACCAGTTGCGGATTTCATGGAAGATCAACCGTCTTCCAAAGACCGCCAGGTCTACTTAATACCATAATTTCTAATAGTATGGAATGTGTGTACAATGGGTAAACATGTTTGTTCATGTCTGCAAACATAATATATTTTTCTGAAAACTGGTTTAAGCAAAAAATAACATACGTTTTTCCCAAGTTTATTGACAATACAAGTTTATTAAGAAATAACTGAAATCAAACTGCTTGGTCAAAACTGAAGCAAACATGTGTCTGTACTCGAGTAAGTCACTTGATGATACACAAATCCATCATGTACAGCACCTGTCCACTGACCACTGAAGGACGTTTCACACTGGCGCCGTATAGACATCGCAAAATGACGTTGATAAATATGCTAAACAGACGTCACCAAATATGCCGTATGTGTATGATAAAATTACCAAAAAGAAATGACACACAAAAATTACATAAATTTACATATGTTTAGCCTATTTATCACTATTTGTCTTGGTACCCGTGGCAACCACTTGCGGAACACTGGCGTTCCGGGGAACCACGGTTGAGAAACGCTGGTCTAGTGTATGCCATTACTTCTGATAGATTGTGATGCATCTGTAAACAATGAGTTTTTGTGTGCATATGTTCAAACTTTGCCATGATCCTCATCCTGCGTAAAACGTCCTGATTTTAATCCTGTATTTGCTTCCTGCGGAATGTCCAAGGAAATTAAGAAGCAGAAGACACCAATTCAGTTCCTCTACATTTCTATAGCCTTTTAAAGATTGTGTTATAACTTGATATACTTGTTATGAGTCAAATATTGTATCTTAACAAGTATATTTGCACAATTTATGCTCATAATATAAGCAAAGATGCATGAGTTGAGGCACAGAGCTGTTAGAAATGTTAACCCATTGTCTTAAGATTTGTCAATGTTTATTGAAAGTGGTTTGACTCACCAGTTGTGGAACTGGTGGTGGACTCAGTTGTGCCAGTTGTTGTAGATGTTGTTGGTGTTGTTCCTGGAGAGAGAATACAAATGCGTACAAAAGAGAGTTACAACTTCAATTGCAAAAGTCGGCAATCAGTTCCAATACAACTCAACTTCATCAGTGATAAAGAGAACACTGCTTAGTAATGTCCATTGTAATCGTATTTGTTTAGTCCATCAGATAATGTATATCTGTGTATCTTATGAGATTCCATATTAATATCTATCAATTTGACCAAAATATGACCAAAATAAACAAAATGTGCCCAAATAAACAAAATAAACAAAATAGGACCTGTATAAACAAAATGGTATTTGTCGAAGACATTTATAAGCTCCGCCTGATTTTGGAATCATCATTGTGCAGAACAAACTGAAGCGCTATACTTTGCAAGTTATCACACCTATACTAACTGGTCATCTACACTATGTCTTGGAACATAGTCTGTTTCATAACCTAACCATGACCAAACAATCTCAGGTATGGAATAAGAGTCTGCCGTGAGAAGAGAAGTGTCTTTTCCTAAAAAGGCAAGACTGCTGAAAATTCTTATTTGTATCTATTGAAAGGTTAATTGCTTAATGCTCCTTTTAAACTTATTGCGTGCAATCAGCACCAAAAAGCCTCCTTAATTCAGAAGCTGTTCCCATATTTTCACAGTGGAAAACTACCCATGTATAAATAATTGGAGCACAACAAAGAAAAAATGTTCTTGAAGAGTGAAGAGTTTAATTGAACAGATCTCAGACGCACTCAAAGAAAAGCAAACATGATGTTACTAACCTGATGTTGTGATGGTGGTGGTCTCAGTTGTTGGTGTTGTTTCTAGAGAAAGGAAATAATGTTATATTTAATCAATGAGGCCAAGATGAAGTGGTTCATGGTTGTGAAACATTCAACAGGAATTCATAAACTGGCACACTTTAAAAAATGTTTTACCAGGTGACATTTTCATCATAGTTTAGTAAAGTTGGAAGGCATACTATACAGCTGTATTTCTTTCTCTTTGTCAATCAGCTGGTGAATGTTTCATTGTGTTCACAAACAATCCCATTCTCTTAATATACCAATTGTGGATTTCATGGAAGCGCAACCATGTCTTCCATGATTGTATTGTCCAGTGTATGCCATTATTTCTCATAGTGTGTAATGCATCACCTGAGCTGACCTGGACTGTCAATATCACGGCGATACCCAAGAAAGGACTCCAAAGGCTTCACTTCCTGAGGTGCTTGAAGAGGGCACGTCTCCCACAACAGCTGCTGGTGAGCTTCTACAGGTCAGCCATCGAGTCAGTTCTTACATACTGCATCACAGTATGGTACTCTAGCTGCACCGCAGAGAACAGGAAAGCTCTCCAACGCATCATTAAGACTGCTGAGAGGATCACTGGCACTCAGCTCCCCAGACTTGAGGACATATACTGGACCCGCTGCATCCGGAGGGTCAAGGGCATCATTAGAGACAGCACACACCCTGGACACTGCCTCTTTACCCCCCTGCCCTCAGGAAGATGATACAGGACACTGAGTGCCCGCACGACAAGACTAAAAAACAGCTTCTACCATAGAGCTGTGACACCACTGAACTTTACCCTCCTCCCACACTGATTCCCCCGGCCTCTTCTCTCTCACACACCCGCCCATACTCCTATATGTTTATAGTCTTTTTAACATATTTTTCACCTGTGCAGCTGGAGGACTGCTCCAACAAAATTTCATTGTCTTGCACAATGACAATAAAGATTATTATTATTATTATTATCAGTAAACAATGAGCATTTGTGTCCAAACGTGTTACGATCGTCAACCTGTGCAAATTGTGTTCATTGTGCTCCTGCATGCACTAGTTCCTGCGGAATGTCTGAGGAAAATGAGAAGCAGAAGACACCAACTCTGAAGAAGGGTCTCGACCCGAAACGTCGCCTATCTCCTTCACTCCTTAGATGCTGCTGCACCCGCTGAGTTTCTCCAGCCTTTTGTGTACACACCAACTCAGTTCCTCATTATATTTATATGCTCATCTGTATTGATATTTATCTGATGGGTTGAAGTGTGATGTGAAAGGTGCAGGAAAGGTACTGCTGCTGAAAATTCTTATCCATGTTGTCATTGTTTATATTGAAATGAAATCAATTATTTTATTGTGCTGCTCTGAATTTAAATTGCTGCAGTATCCAGTAGTTCAATAGCAATCAATAACTATTGGAGAAATGATGTGAAATTATTCAAAATGTTACACTGGGTGGCACCATCAGTGATGGCAGCCTCGCCACCAGTCTCTCTGTCTATTTGTCTTTTGTGTTATTTTTAGTGTGTTTTAAAAGTATGTGTTAATGTTCTCTAGTTTGTTTCATGTGGGGGTGGGGAAGGGGGTTATTAGTGTTTAAAAAATATTGAGATTCTCTCTCCTGTCAATCATGCCATGAAGGCCATGCGCCAGGTGGGAGGGGGGAGGGACTATAAAACCCTGATGTGTAGGCGTGGCTTAGTCTCTGCAAGATGGAGGAGGGAGAGGTCATGACTCCCTTACCTTGCCGGACATGCAATGTTTTTCCTGATCGTATATCCGGTAGCTTTGCGGCTTAACATCATGGAGCTGGTGACCTATCATCATGGAGCTGGCAGCCTTGCTCGAGTCTGACTTTGAGCCCCACCGTAGGGCCGTGCACTTGCCATCGGAGCTTGCAATACCTTGCCTGGTATCGATGCTCCAACCACAGCCTGCAGATTTCACCATCGATGAGCTCCCAGTCTTGGGTAGAGACTGATGTCGGGTAGCTCCAAAGTTGCAAGAGGTTCGACCAGCCCCAACCCGAGGTCAGATCGCCCGGCGCGGGGGAGCTGAGATATCCCGATGCAGGAGCTTGATCTCCCCGACGCAGAGGTCTCAACCGTCGGCTGCAGGAGCCAAGATTGCCTCGACAACGGAAGGTTCATGGCCCTCGACCATGGGAGGGCAAAGAAGATTGAACTTTTTCTGCATTCCATCACAGTGGGGAATGTGGGGGAGTCGCTGTGGTGGATTTTCAATGTTCAAAATTTATTTGGGTGTCATATTGCTTTTTGTTGGTCCAACTATGGCAAATCAAATTTGTCGTATGTTGCAAAACATACTTGGCTAATAAAGCACTATTATGATTTTGATTATGATTATGATACATGCCTCCAGAAAAAAAAGTCCTGATCACTCAATATTTGCAATCCTATGCATAAAAATATGCAAGCATGAATCTATGATCGTCAAAACATTCGGAATGATGCACCAGTTGCATCATCTTGTTGCACCCTATTGATCTATATATTTTATATTTTATGTTGATGGAAGTTACCATCAAATATGTATAATTTGGTTATCAGGAGACTGAGAAGGTCAAAGCACTCAGAGCATTTCCCTTCCAGTCAAGAAATAGCAGAGTGTCTTATTTGTCATATGGACCAGATAGGAACTGGTAAAGTGAAATTCTTGCTTGCTACAGCTTTGCAGGCACCGTAGATGTATCAACAGCAAAATAAAATGTAGAATAAATTACGTTATTCAAAGTAAACTACACCATGATAGTGCAATAATCAAAGTATATAGAGTTAATACATTCACAATATGGTGAAAATATAAGGAAACCTGAGTGTCTGAAATATTTACAACCTTAGCAAAGTGTTCACCCAGACATTGTGAATCTGTGGAATTATGCGCAACAGATGGCAGTGGAGGCCAATTCACTGGCTGTTTGCAAAAGAGAGTTAGATATAGCTCTTAAAGCTAATGGAATCAAGGGATATGGGGAGAAAGCAGGTATGAGGGACAGATTTAGGATGATCAGCCATTATCATATTGAATGGTGGTGCTGGCTCGAAGAGCCGAATGGCCTACTCTTGTACCTATTTTCTAGGTTTCTATATTTAAAGTTATACAGGTAGATGCTTTTCTTAATAATTCAACAGCTGAATAGTTCAAAGCTTGTTTTCTCTGGAATGTCTGAGGTTGAGGAGAGATCTGATAAAAGTATATAAAATTACTAGACTGAGTGGGACCCGTTTGGTCCCTGCATCACACGGGAGGGCTGGTCCCCCAACACAATATTCCACCTCTCCACCAATTCAAATATTGGTGGCCAGTGTGGGGGGGGGGGGGGGGGGGGGGTGTTCTGGAGCGCTAGTATGGTTGTTGTGGGCTGAAGTGCAGTTTCATACCATTTCAAGCAGGGTGCAAGGCCACTAAAAATAGCGAGTCATGACCTCTCCCTCCTCCATCTGGCAGAGACTAAGCCACGCCCACATATCTGGGTTTTATTGTCCCTCCCACCAGAAGGGGCGTGGCCTTCATGGCATGATTGACAGGAGATATAATCTCAACATTTTTTAAACACTAATAATTATTTTATTTTTCATCAATGGGAAAAATCCTCGGCATCTGATGAGCAGAGGGGGACTCTGAGTAAGATGGCCAAAAATCACAGTCGTATCTGGTAGCATTTTTTCTAAAATCAATATAAAGCGCAAACAGGGAGTGGTCATGATTAGACCTTTAATTATATAGAAGGCAAGGCAACTTTAATTAGGCAAGTCAACTTTAATTAGGCAAGGGAACTTTAATTAGGCAAGGGAACTTTAATTAGGCAAGGGAACTTTAATTAGGCAAGGCAACTTTAATTAGGCAAGGCAACTTTAATAAGGCAACACAGCTTTCACATTACCAAACCAAAGGCAACATAGTTTTAGCATTTCCAAACCAAAGGCAACACAGCTTTAGCATTTCCAAACTATATTTTCAAACCACATTAAGGGCACTGACAAGTCAGTAAAACCACTCACAGTTAGTAGACATGTATTCAGTGTTATTCACAGCTCAGACTGAGAGACGTGACCGTCTCGCTCTCCCATCTTGCAGAGACTGACTGAGGCACTCTACACTTCAGGGTTTTATAGTCCCTCCAGAAGGGGTGTGGCCTTCAGGAGAGATAATCTCAACATTTTTTAAACAATAATCACTCTTTTCTTTTTAATCAATGGGAAAAATCCTCTTGTCCTGCGCAGCGGAGGGGACTCTGAGTAATATGGCCAAAAATCACAACCGTAAGTGGCAGCGTTTTTTCTAAAATCAATATACAGAACAACAGGAAGTGGTCAAGATCAGACTTTTAGTAATATAGATAAGAGGCAGAGATAGACAGTCCGAATCGTTTCCCAGGATGAAAAAGTCAAATGTTAGAGTGAATACAAATATTATCTTAAGTTTAAAGGTGATGTGCAAGGCAGGTACACAGGGAGGTTAATGCTTGGAATCTTCTGTTGGGGGTGATGGTGGAGGCAAGTACATGGATATACAGGGAATGGTGAGTTATGGATTATGTGCAGGCAGATGAGTTGGTCTTGACATCTTAAATGTCTGGCACTGCCGAAGTTGACTTGGGTATGAGACATTCATGGCAATATCACAAACCTTACTTAAGTATAAATCATTAATTCACAATTATTGATAGTTACTGCAACTTTGGACACTGAGATTTATGCCACTTTAATCTGGTAAAATTGAAATATTCAGCCAAGATTGTGGCATTAATTTTCAAATCTGATTCTTTATTAAAATAGAAAACTAATAGAAAACTTTATTAAAATAGAAAGCAGGTAACCACCTTACCTGTACTGGTGGTTGAAGAAATCGTAGTTGTCAATGGTGTGGTGACTGCTGTTGTCGCAGTTGTGGTTGTTATTCCTGTTGTAATAAATATACGCACAATAAAGCAGGAGTCCTAATCAATTTGAGACATTTGACAAGCTCTTATTAAGCAGAAGTATAAGCAGTGTTTTATATGAGGTACATTGTTTTACATAAGGCACAAAGAATTTGTTATGACAATCAGAGTGCGACATAAATCTCCTGCTGTGACTCAACTGCTATTGTACTTCATGCTGGGGAATAAAGCTGATATCCCATATCAATTCCTGGGGAGAATGGCAATTGAATGAACTGAGTCAAAATGGCCAATGGGAGAAGTCAAGTTTTATTCCATATTATTACTGTCCTTATGATTTTTGTTATTTGGTTGGTTCCAAGTGATTAATCAGATTACTGAAGAACTCCAGTATAATTTGGATGGTTGCTTTATACCACTCCCTTCCCTGTTGAGCCTGGAAATTTACATTAATATGCTTCATCGCATTCAGAGCACAAACAATCTGCCATGTATAAGACCACTAATGTTATTTTGCAAGTTGCAGGTGGCTCACTAAAATATGTGTGATAGTATCTCCTAAACCTATGGCCTCTAGTAACTAAAATGGTAACTGCAATAGGTGCATGAGAGCACCACCACCTAAATAAATCTCCTCTCACATGTACTCCAATTGGCCTGGAAATATGGCTATTACTATTGCTGGATTTCTAGGCCTTAAATGTTGACTTCGCTGGCAATACCCATGCCACAAATAAATAAACAAAAACATCACAGATGTTTTTCCAAAGAATGGGTGCATTTGCGATATGAGAGTGTGAATAAGAAGTGACATGTAGTGATTTAAATTGACATTAGCATAAACTGTTTATGGTCAAGTATATCTGCAACAACTTCAGCAGAAGAAACACAACTATACAATAATTATGGTGTGATTATGGTACATTCCTTGTTGTTCATGTTTTTCATGGCTTTGCTTGCAAACATTGATGGAGAAAGAGAGAACCAAACGATAGAACGGGATCTTCGTAGATAAATATATAACTACTGCAATGATATCCACTCATTTGTATTATTTTTGTTGCAGATTTAATTGGTAGCTAATTAGTATTTGGAAAGTATTTTAGAAACATTCAGGTTAATTGTTAATAACATTATTATTGCATTGTTGACAAGACCAATATTAATATGATCTTAAATATGATAATTCATTCCATCATTTTGGACAAGTGAATGCTAAACAAAGTTACTTACGTTGGCACGTAGTGATTCCTTCATGGCACATACTGTAAAACAAACAAGATATTAAAACTACAAATGACCCAAAATAGATATTTATATTAACTACATGGAGGATAGTGAGAACAGTGTAAAGCAAACTAACATGTTAGGGGCTCTTTGAGATAAATAAGAAGGTTATTTTAGTCTCTTGTAAATCATTAAGGTGATAAATCCCCAGAGCCTGATGGAATCAATCTCAGGTTATTGAGAAATACAAAAGTTAAGATTGCAGGGCCTTGCACAAATTTTTATATCCTCTCTAGCCACAGGCATGATCCCAAAGAACTGGAGAGCAGCCAATGTTCTTTTGTTAAGAAGAGAAGTAGATATAGAAATTATAGGCCAGAGAAATTAAAGGCCAAATTACTGGGGAGGATTCTTCAAGCTAGGATTTACTCGCAATTAGAAGAGAATGAGATAATTAGGGAGGGTCTGCATGGTTTTGCCTGTGGCAGGTCATATTTTTCTAACTTGATTGAGGCTTGAGCAGGTAATTGATGAGGGTAGGGTAGGGATGTTTACATTGATTTTAGTTGGCATCTAATAAAGTTCCTCATGGTGCACTGATCGGGAATATTAACATGCAAGGGATTCACGGTGGTTTGGTAGTTTGAATACAGAACTGGCTTATTCATGGAATTCAAGTTTGTAAACACATATATTGCAAAAACGCCTGATGGTTGTCCATAACTACCTTCAAGTGGCTGCACATGGTGAATGAGTTTGAATAAAAAAGCCATACGATATGCTACATTTGTAAGGGCAATTATAAGAGTCAGGAAGTTATGTTGCAGGTTTACAAAACTTAGGTTGGGCTGCACATGGTGAATGAGTTTGAATAAAAAAGCCATACGATATGCTACATTTGTAAGGGCAATTATAAGAGTCAGGAAGTTATGTTGCAGGTTTACAAAACTTAGGTTGGGCTGCAGTTCTGTAGGTTAATTGCCCCTAGTGTGTAGGACGCGAAACTGAGATAACATACAACTAGTGTAAGTGGGTGATTTGGTTTGTTGTGGGCTCTGCTGACCAAAATGACCTGTTTCCAGGCTGTAACTTTATTTCTAGTCTCTCTTGACTCTTGTAGTTCTGGTCAACCCTTCACAAGAATGATGTGGAGGCTTTGGAAAATGTGCAGAAGAGGCTTATCAGAATGCTGCCTGGATTAGAAGGTATTAGCTAAACGAAAGTTTGGAAAAACGTGGATTCTTTGATTCTTCTGGGGCATCAGAAGTCGAGGGGAGACCTGATAGAAGTATGTAAACTTTTGACAGGCTTACATAGGGTAGATAGTTGGAAGTTTTTTTTCCAGAGAAGAAATAGTTGTGGTGCCTGTAAGGTACTGCTAGGGTGGTGGTGGAAACAGATACAATAGTGGTGTATCACAGATACAACAGATATAATAGATATAATAGTGGTGCTTAAGAGGTTTTTAGATTGGCACATAGATATGCAGGGAATGGAGGGCTCTAGATCATATACAGGCAGAAAAGATTAACTTGGCATCATGTTTGGCACAGACATTATGGGCCAAAGGGCCTGTACATTTGCTCTACTGCTCTGTTATATTTTCTAAAAATTATGAGCAACCAATGGACATTAAGTCATCAGAGAAAATGAAAGGTCAGTTCAAACTCTGAAATCATTATCAAAGCTTTTAAAGTGCAGGTTAGCGCATAACAAAGGAGAATTACGAGGGGTCTTACTTATAGGAATCAAAATTACCAAAAGTAGATATTGCAGAACAAAATCACAGATGCAGTTGAAGGAAATGAGAATGCTTAATCTTAATAAATCATAATGCATAATAGAGGATGAGTCGCACCCTGGCCACTCCCTCTTTTCCCCTCTCCCATCAGGAAAAAGGTATAGAAGAGTGAAAATGCACACCTCCAGATTTGGGGACAATTTCTTCCCAGCACTTATAAGACAACTGAATCATCCTACCACAACCAGAGAGCAGTGCTGAACTACTATCTATCTCTTTGATGACCCTCGGATTACCCTTGATCGGACTTTGCTGGCTTTCCCTTGCACTAACTGTTATTCCCTTATCATTTGTCTGTACACTGTATATGGATCGATTTTAATTGTGTATTATCTTTCTGCTGACTGGTTGTACGCAACAAAAACTTTTTGCTCTACATTGGCACATGTGACAATAAACTAAACTAAACTGAAATGAAACTGGATATATGAAGGAGTTTGAAACAACAAATGAGAATCTTGAAGTTGGGAATTAGTACAGGCTGTATTTTTTTTAATTGTCAAAATATCTATTTTATAAGCCAGTGCTTCAATATTAATCGAGAAACATATTTTTTATCCAAGAATATCAAATTTCCATCGAAATTTGGTAATTGTCAAAGGTAAATATATTTTCTATATTTATCTGGCGTGTTTGCTGTTTAAAATAAAAAAACTTTTCTTCTTTAAAGGGCTATGAAACACTAAGTGAAATCCATTACACCATATAACTGAACAGTTAAATGTGTAAAAGATTCCAGACCCACTTTCATGTCAAGATTATTGCTTTCAACATAAGAATCAAGATGAATTAAATAAAAAGCTCGCTTTTAGATAATTTACCATTCTTCACAACCATTTCTTGTTGTTTCACTGGGTTGCAATATCCTTCCTTCATAATAGCATGTACACTGAGGTAATGCAACGCACTTCATTGTATTTTCATCCAAATAAGGAGCATTCTCTGGGCATTTGGCATAGCAACCTTAAACATTGAGAAGTAAAAGTCACTATAAAGATAAACAGGAACTCTGTGAACGCTGGATATTTTAAGTAACAACAGAATCAGATCCACCAGTTTGAACTCGAAAACAGCAATTAAACACAATTTAAATTCATTGAATCCCGTTAAATAAAGTGAAACAGATTTTGCCACAACTGAGACTAAATTAGGGAGTACAAGAGAATATTGATATATTTGTTGATTTTGCATCTTGTCTGCCATCTTGTGCATGTAAGTAGAAATACCAGTCCATCTGATTTTTTGAATCGACTCTTTTATGAAGATTGTGGATGATCTTCCACCGTAGAGTAATTTTCCAGCTCTATCATCTTATCGTTTGAGTTCTGTAATGTCCAGAAATCTTACAATCTATGAATAAATAGCATTCTCTAACCATTTGATAGAGAACTCCAATGGTTCAGTGCCCTCTGAATGAAGAATTATTTCTCCATCTCAGTCCTAAATTGCCTGTCCTTATTTTCAAACAGTGCCCTCTGGTTCTAGACTTGTCAGTCAGACAATATATCCTCCTTGCATCCAGCCTGTTAAGCTACAAAATAATCTTGTATATTTCGATGAAATTTGCCACTCTTCTACACTGCTGATTGTCGCAGCCCTCACACACCAAAGTTGCCATCTCCTATCATCCTAGAGCATCTCTGCTGCAGCCCATCACCCCATGGCAAGTACATCCTATCTTAAGCAAGGAGATCAATACTGTACATAATCACTCCAAACATAGATTCATCAAGGGCTCATATAATTACAACGGGACTCCGTTACCCCTTTGATAAAACTATTTAATTATAAAGAAAAATATACCATTAGTCTTCTATTTCCCCTCATTGTATCTGTTTGATAATTGGTTTCAATCCATATTCGTATATTATCATTGATTCCTGTGCTCTTATGTTATTGACTGCTCCCGGCAAGCAACAGGCTGGGACGCTCCTGGCAAGCAGGTCCGACTCGTCTGCTGCGGACTGACCTCGGAGGAGGACTCACCCACCGAGGACATCGGTGGGTCCGGGAACCAGCCCGAAGACTCGTCGGTGTCTGCCCAAAGGCTCATGGTCAGCAGGGCCTCATGGTCGGAAGGACCTCAACCAAAGGCTTAGCTGTCAATGGGATCGGGAACCCGCCCAAATGCTTGGCAGACAGTGTAACCAGGAGGGAGCTCCAGAGGTCATCCCAGGGAGCAAGGACTGGTAGGAGGGTGAACCAGGGTAATGCCTCCAGTGCCTTCAGGTAGGCTGCAGGAGGCGCACCCGCGAGAGAGACATATATGCAAAATGAATTTCAGTGTGCTGTTGCATATGTGACAAATAAAGCACTATAACTATTGACTATTGGACTTTGTCAAACGCCTTATTGAAATCCAAATGTATTACATCCACTGGCTCCACTCATCTAATCTATTAATCACTAACTATATTAATTATGCATTATTGATTGTTAGAAACAGGGATTCTTTACAAATATTTATCAAAAGGTACAAATAATTTAAAGAAAATTAATTAATATTATATTGGACACAGTAATTTAAAACATTTTGGAATAGGTCATGAAATTTGAAAACAATCTATACAGCACCTTCAAGAATTGCTGAATACTTCTTTCCAATGAAATGGCTGGTACATGTTCTTGTTGTTATGGTTCCACATGGCTGATAGTGCCAGCTGCATTCATTGGGAGCATTATAATAGTCACAGTACACAGCTGTAATGTGAAATAGTATTTAAAAATTGTATTTTTAATTGCACTTTAAATACACTTAAGCAAGACGATCTTTAATCTGGACTGTCGGACGAAGTCTGTCTTGGCAGAGTTTCAATCCCAACATTCACTAACACTCAACTTGTTCCTCCCCAAAAGTTTTTATTGCAGTTAATAAATATTACTGGTGTAGGCAAAGGAGATACAATCATTCTTCTCTGCCCTCCTCCGCTATATAAAGTTGATCAGCAGCAACATTAGGAGTTAAGATGATACACGCATTTACTCCCAATGGCAGAGAACGCAAAGTGGATGGAAGCTGGATGATAGCTCCTCTTCCAAATTGCAAATAAAAAGCTACAAATGAACCCAATGATGGGATATTGTTCTGTGAAAAGTTCCGAGTGTGTTTTACTTGATGAAATGAACATTTAAAAAGTGCTGCAGTGCTGACCTGCCTTTCACTGATACGGCTGTAATCGCTTGTAAGAAAAAGAGCGGTGATGATTTTGATCATTTTGATGCTGCAGGTCACAGGTCATTCATAAGGTCGTAGAGTTCTACAGCATGGAAACAGGCTCTTTGGCCCAACCTGCCCACACCGGCCAACATATCCCGTCTTCACTTGTCCCACCTGCCTGCGTTTGACCCATATCCCTCCAAACCTATCTTATCCATGTACCTGTCCAAATGTTTCTTAAATGTTGCAATTTAATGCACAAAACAATTGCCTCTAAGTATCTTCCCCATACTGTTCAAGAAGAGGATAGGGGTTCTTATCATCCTCGAGTCATACAGTACAGAAACAGGCTCTTTGGACAACTGTGTCCACACCAGCCATCCATTACCCTTTACACACATCCCTTTTTTTTCAATATAGAATGTAAATGTCGGAGTAACTCAATGGGTCAGGGCCAGGCAACATCTCTGGTGGACATGGACATTCATGTCCTCCAGAGATACTGCCTGACCTGCCGAGTTACTCCAGCACTTTATGCTATATGCATGATTTCAGCATCTGTTCCAATTTTATTATTCTCCCCACATTTCCATCAACTTCCTCAAGATTCCACAGTTTATCTAAATAGGTGGGACAATTTACAATGGGCAATTAATCCAACATGCAGTACATGTTGGGATGTGGATGGAAATCAGAGCACGCAGAAGAAACCCAGTGGTCACAGGGAGAACATGAAAACTCCACACAGACAGCACTGGAATTTAGAATTGGGCTCTAGTCGCTGGGAGCTGTGAAGATCAAGCTATTATTAGCTGCAAAAAAAGAGATGGGAATATGAAAAATAATATATTGTTTATTTATTTGGTGTCGTTATAAATTGTGCCCAAGACAACAGAAATTAGTATCAGATTTAAATAGTGGTGTTATTTGTTGGTCAGTGTGTTACATGTGCAGGAGCCAATTAAGTTGCATTGTGAACAATTGGTGTTTTGAACTAAAATGCCTGCCCGGGATGAATAGGACAGTAATTGCATTTAAGAAAAAAATGAGTGATGCAAATGCTGATCACATGGAGGCTGGAGGTAACTGATCACTTAAGCACAAAGAATTGCCTGAGTTTCTTTGGAACCATGTTCAAGAAGAGGTGAGGATCTCACCGTTTATAGAGTAATCCTTCAACTCACTGTGTCTGTTAAATATGCATACGGTTATACTTACGACAAAGTTCAGGGGTTCTCCAGCGAATACAAACTTCAGCTTTATTACAAGCTTCTGCATACACAGCTACAGCAGTACAGAAACCAAGATATTTTCCCTCCATATCACAGGCACAAGCTTCTTGAATACAAGCATCATAAAATGGAATTGGATCAACCTAGTAAAGTAACAGTGTCAGAAAAAGAATTATGGAAATGCAGTTCATTTCATATTATATATTAAATTTGTTATCACTCAATCTCTCTTACCTTTTTATGGCACGCTTGAAAGGTTGCGCTATGAATTAAGTTGCACCTCTTCTGCGCCCATGACAAACAATATGGATTGTTATCACATGGATATATCTCATTTACTGTATCAGAGCAAAGCTGTGTGGATTTCCAGCAGTTCCCAAATTCCAAAGTGTTGGTCAGCAAGGCGTTCGCCCTTGATGTTAAGTCATCTTCAAGATCACCGTTGAAATTTCCACAAAGGCCACAAACTTTATTCTTTAGCACACAGGAGAAACAAATTGATGGTTACTATTCAAAAATTGCAATTACTGGTTAATACTAATCCTCAAAATAAAATAAAAATCTAACCCAGCTGAGAAAATTGGTCAATAAAGCACTTTGAGATCTGTTAAATTTGGGTACTCCAAATGTGAATTTATCAATATATATTTTATATTCAATTGCTTTTTTGTTTCTATATTTATGTACCACATTATGTGCAGCTTCAAGAGATTTTCCTGAACTTGTGAGCAGTCTTAACTAAATACAAGTTTTTTTTTTCTTGTTTTATGACATGAAACATGACACAATTAGTAGAATAAAATAGTCCATTGGTATGGTAAAATCTCGGGTTATTTTCAAGAAACCACCAAATCCTTGAATGAGAAGTCCTCAGCATGGTTCTGGATGGATGCATTGCCTTATAGATGGAATGGCCTTTTTTCTAATTATAATGAGTAAGCTTTTATACAGATTTTTTAAATTCTAGGTTTCAGAAAAGACCTTTATTATAGACATAAAGGGGAAAATATGTACATTTAAAATAGAACATGATTTGAGTTGGAAGGAACGGCAGATGCAGGTTTAAACTGAAGATAGACACAAAAAGGTGGAGTACCTCAATGGGTCAGACAGCATCTCTGGAGAAAAGGAAACATAGAAATACAGAAACATAGAAACTAGGTGCAGGAGTAGGCCATTCGGCCCTTCAAGCCTGCACCGCCATTCAATACGATCATGGCTGATCATCCAACTCAGTATCCCGTACCTGCCTTCTCTCCATACCCTCTGATCCCCTTAGCCACAAGGGCCACATCTAACTCCCTCTTAAATATAGCCAATGAACTGGCCTCAACTACCCTCTGTGGCAGAGAGTTCCAGAGACCCACCACTCTCTGTGTGAAAAAATTCCTTCTCATCTCGGTCCTAAAGGATTTCCCCCTTATCCTTAAGCTGCGACCCCTTGTCCTGGACCTCCCCAACATCGGGAACAATCTTCCTGCATCTAGCCTGTCCAACCCCTTAAGAATCTTGTAAGTTTCTATAAGATCCCCTCTCAATCTCCTAAATTCTAGAGAGTATAAACCGAGTCTATGCAGTCTTTGTTCATAAGACAGTGCTGACATCCCAGGAATCAGTCTGGTGAACCTTCGCTGCACTCCCTCTATGGCAATAATGTCCTTCCTCAGATTTGCAGACCAGAACTGTACGCAATACTCCAGGTGTGGCCTCACCAAGACCCTATACAACTGAAGTAGAACCTCCCCGCTCCTATACTCAAATCCTTTTGCTATGAAAGTTAACATACCATTGGCTTTCTTCACTGCCTGCTGTACCTGCATGCCTACTTTCAATGACTGGTGTACCATGACACCCAGGTCGCGCTGCATCTCCACTTTTCCTAATCCGCCACCATTTAGATAGTAGTCGGTTTTCCTATTTTTGCCACCAAAGTGGATAACCTCACATTTATCCACATTATACTGCATCTGCCAAACATTTGCCCACTCACCCAGCCTATCCAAGTCACCTTGCATTCTCCTAGCATCCTCCTCACAGCTAACACTGCCCCCCAGCTTAGTGTCATCCGCAAACTTGGAGATATTGCCTTCAATTCCCTTATCCAGATCATTTATGTATATTGTAAATAGCTGGGGTCCCAGCACTGAGCCTTGCGGTACCCCACTAGTCACTGCCTGCCATTGTGAAAACGACCCGTTTACTCCTACTCTTTGCTTCCTGTTTGCCAGCCAGTTCTCTATCCACATCAATACTGAACCCCCAATGCCATATGCTTTAAGTTTATATACTAATCGCTTATGTGGGACCTTGTCGAAAGCCTTCTGGAAGTCCAGATACACCACATCCACTGGTTCTCCCCCATCCACGCTACTAGTTACATCCTCGAAAAATTCCACAAGATTCGTCAGACATGATTTACCTTTCATAAATCCATGCTGACTTTGTCCAATGATTTCACCACTTTCCAAATGTGCTGCTATCCCATCTTTAATAACTGACTCTAGCAGTTTCCCCACTACCGATGTTAGACTAACTGGTCTGTAATTCCATGGTTTCTCTCTCCCCCCCTTCTTAAAAAGAGGGGTTACGTTTGCTACCCGCCAATCCTCAGGAACTACTCCAGAATCTAAAGAGTTTTGAAAGATTATCACTAATGCATCCACTATTTCCGGAGCTACTTCCTTAAGTACTCTGGGATGCAGCCTATCTGGCCCTGGGGATTTATCGGCCTTTAACCCATTCAATTTACCCAACACCACTTCCCGACTAACCTGGATTTCACTCAAGTACTCCTTTGACCTGTGGTCCCCTGCTATTTCCGGCAGATTATTTATGTCATCCTTAGTGAAGACGGAACCAAAGTAGTTATTCAATTGGTCCGCCATATCCTTGTTCCCCATGATCAACTCACCTGTTTCTGACTGCAAGGGACCTACATTTGTTTTAACTAATCTATTTCTCTTCACATATCTATAAAAACTTTTGCAGTCAGTTTTTATGTTCCCTGCCAGTTTTCTTTCATAATCTATTTTTCCTTTCCTAATCAAGCCCTTTGTCCTTCTCTGCTGGTCTCTGAATTTCTCCCATAGGAATAGGGGAATTTCTCTCAAAGGAATAGGGGAAGTTCGGAATTAGACCCTGCTTCATATTAATGTCTGAAGGAGGATCTCGACCTGAAAAAGTCACCTATTCCTTTTCTCCAGAGATATTGTCTGACCTGCTGGGTTACTCCAGCTTTTTGTGTCCATCTTCAGAACATGATTTGAGACTGGTTTATTAAACTTTAATGAAAGCTTCCATCCTCAACTTTAACTTACCGCAGCTCTTGATTCCTCAACATCTTTGCTATGTGCACTTCCTGCACAGATTACTGGTGCATTATTTACTCCTTACAGTTTAAAAACATTCACATCATCATTCATGGTTCATATGCGTACATGATTCATATATATGGTGTAGGACGGAACTGAAGATGCTGTTTAAACTGAAGATAAACATAAAATACTGGAATAACTCAGCTCTCTCCAGAAATGCTGCCTGTCCCGGTGAGTTACTCCAACATTTTGTGTCCATTCATATATATGGTTTAGATCTGGGCCTCACAATAGATGGCAGTACAAGAATACATTTCTGAAACTGCCCTTATTTCCTCGCTTTCAGGAAAATAATTTAAATTTTATAGAGATGATGTATCCCCTCGTGAATTCTGAGTCATGATCTTTTCACAAAGTAATAGAATCATAGAATTATAGAAAATAAGTGCAGGAGTAGGCCATTCGAACCTTCGAGCCTGCACCGCCATTCAATATGACCATGGCTGATCATCCAACTCAGTATCCTGTACCTGCCTTCTCTCCATACCCCCTGATCCCTTTAGCCACAAGGGCTCCCTCTTAAATATAGCCAATGAACTGGCCTCAATTACCTTCTGTGGCAGAGAATTCGACACTCACCACTCTCTGTGTGAAAAAAGATCTTCTCATCTCGGTCCTAAAAGACTTCCCCCTTATCCTTAAACTGTGACCCCTTGTTCTGGAGTTCCCCAACATCGGGAACAATCTTCCTGCATCTAGCCTGTCCAACCCCTTAAGAATTTTGTACGCCCCTATAAGATCCCCCCTCAATCTCCTAAATTCCAGCGAGTACAAGCCGAGTCTATCTAATCTTTATACTCACTCCCATTTTAACAAGTCCCAACTCTTACTCAGCAAATCTGTTGTAACAACAATAAATTGTTTTCCCACACTGCTACTTCCATCAACTTGGCATTCGGCCATTTCGTGAGCCAGCTTTAAATTGGCAACATTTTCCCAGCCTCACCCTGGCCGTTTCAGCCTCAGGTTCTGAATGCTCACTCCCATTTTAACAAGTCCCAACTCTTACTCAGCAAATCTGTTGTAACAACAATAAATCTCTAACCAGCAGCATCTAATCCACTTTTATTTTCCACAATTTAAATTCTGACAGCTTTCCTTCATTTTTTGAATAACTCATCCCTGCCCAATTTATACTGTAGATCATCAAATATTAAGCATCTATCTTTGTCTCTTCTTTTTCAATATAGTTTCACAGGCATATATATAAAAATATTGTCCAGCAAAATATGTTATCAGACTACCTGTTATATCATGTAATAGATGGAAATTTAGAATATTGATATTGTTGTGGTTTTATGGATTCTATCTTCTGAGAGCGATGCTTTCATTTAGCACCAAACTTGAGCTTTGCCATCTCAGTCATTTTTCTGTGCTCTATCGCATTTTACAGATTCTTTCCCATCTGTATTCTGTGAGTTTTGATGTAAATATATCTATATATGAAATGAATCAAGGTTCCCAATATTGGATTATACTTTCTGTATTATTAAGCAGAAACTTTAATTTTCAATCCCCACTCACCTTCCATTTTGGATCCAGTGTGATTGAAAGTCGTGTCCGTTTATCCCAAACCAAAGTGATCCCATTGGAAAATGACAGGATTAAGTAGAGTCCAACTGTGTGAATTGTATATGAATTATCTGCGCACTGGATATATTCAGAGGACACCTCACGTACTCCAGTTGCACTCGATAAAGTTAGTTCTCTCTCCTGTAAGGATAAATTTGAAAATACATTATTTTATAAGATGAATAATTTCCGATTAGACACTATAACTGCATAACCTGCAGTTCCTCTCATATGTTATAGATTAAAAGACATACCCCATTCAAGATTCTGATTTCTCTTGAACATGTCACTCCATTTTCACAGCAGGGAACACTTTGTGTCAGTATTTGGAATGTACCAATCTCTCGTCGACATTTGTCCTAAGATTAAAGCATCTTGAATTAATATGTGCAATAAGAATTCAACACATAATTTGTCATTGCACTGACAGTTCAATGTGTATAATTTTCCGATTTTAGAATTGTTTACACACTTTATCAGATTCAAAGAATTTCGATCACTGCCCTCCCTGGAATAGTGTTTGGTTTGGTGTCTTTATCTCCCAAGCTAGCCAGTGGAACACACATTTTCCGTACTTTATATTGTATCTAAATCCAACACAATTGAACAGCGGTGAAGTTGCTGCGTTGCGGCAACAGAGACCCAGGTTTGATTCTGACTACAGGTGCTCTCCGTATGGAATTTGGACATTCTCCCTGTGACTGCATGGGGTTTTTTTTTCCCAGTGCTCCAGTTTTCTATCACATTCCAAACATGTGCAGGTTTGTAGGTTAAATGGCTTCTGTAAATTGTCCCTAATGTGTAGGATAGAACGAGTGATCATTGGTTGGCGCAGACTTGGTGGCTGCATATCTAAACTAAACTAAACTGAACATTCAATTTTACTTTACCTGTATTTGAAACAAATTAAATAAATACAATTTCAACCATGTGCCTCAATCACAGAACATCACAAAGTTGCTAATATTAACCAACAAACTTTTCCAAAGATATATTTTCAGAAAAATGGAGATTGAAAAAATAACTTAATACATCTGCAATTAGACAGAATTGACAGTGGAAACAGCCATGTTAGATGTGACTTCTTTATCTTACCTCCACAAAGATATATTCACAGTTGCCATCAAATTTGTATCGTTTTCCATCAAATGTTATGTAGTGACCATCTCCATAAACAGTGCAGGTCTTTGGGCATGAATTATCTGTGCATTCCCATTCTCCACCTTGGCATGTGCTATAATGTAGAGTATAGAGATATATCATTTTACAGTTGTATGCAGTTAGTGTTATGTTTTATGTGGTCATTCCTCTCAGTATTTGTTTCGCTCACCATGTATTGCAATCAATGATGATTGTTTCTCCACCACCAAAGGTTTCACCTCCAAATAAACAGGGACATAGGGATGGTTCAATGCATCCTTCAGTTGAATCCTCCACCAAACCATCAGGGCAGACACAACCTGGGACACATGGGTCTGGCTTTATAAGAGAAAAAAAACATTGTGTCAATTGGCAGAATTAACAATATATAACATATATACCAATCAGGTGAGGATAGGGGACAAATGATCCTCTATGATAATCCTCAACACTGGTGCTCCACGAGGATAGAAACATAGAAAATAGGTGCAGGAGTAGGCCATTTGGCCCTTTGAGCCTGCACCGCCATTCAATATGATCATGGCTGATCATCCAACTCAGTGTCCCGTACCTGCCTTCTCTCCATACCTCCTGATCCCCTTAGCCACAAGGGCCACATCTAACTCCCTCTTAAAAATAGCCAATGAACTGGCCTCAACTACCTTGTGTGGCAGAGAATTCCAGAGATTCACCACTCTATGTGTGAAAAATGTTTTATTCATCTCAGTCCTAAAAGACTTCCCCCTTATCCTTAAACTGTGACCCCTTGTTCTGGACTTCCCCTACATTGGGAACAATCTTCCTGCATCTAGCCTGTCCAACCCCATTAGAATTTTGGAAGTTTCTATAAGATCCCCACTCAATCTTCGAAATTCTAGCGAGTACAAGCCAAGTCTATCCAGTCTTTCTTCAGATGAAAGACCTGCCATCCCAAGAATCACTGGTGAACCTTCTCTGTACTCCCTCTATGGCAAGAATGTATTTCCTCAGATTAGGAGAACAAAACTGTACGCAATACTCCAGGTGTGGCCTCACCAAGACCCTGTACAACTGCAGTAGAACCTCCCTGCTCCTATACTCAAATCCTTTTGCTATGAATGCTAACATGCCGTTCGCATTCTTCACTGCCTGCTGCACCTGCATGCCTACTATCAATGACTGGTGTACCATGACACCCAGGTCTCGTTGCATCTCCCCTTTTCCTAGTCAGCCGCCATTCAGATAATAGTCTACTTTCCTGTTTTTGCCACCCAAGTGGATAACCTCACATTTATCCATATTATATTGCATCTGCCATGCATTTTCCCACTCACCCAACCTATCCAAGTCACCTTGCAGCCTCCTAGCATCCTCCTCACAGCTAACACTGCCCCCCAGCTTCATATCATCCGCAAACCTGAAGATGTTGCATTCAATTCCCTCGTCCAAATCATTAAAATAAATTGTAAATAGCTGGTACCGAGCCTTGAGGCACCCCACTAGTCACTGCCTGCTGTTCTGAAAATGACCCGTTTACTCCTACTCTTTCCTTCCTTTCTGTCAGCCAGTTCTCTATCCACATCAATACTGAACCCCCAATAACGTGTGCTTTAAGTTTGCATGCTAATCTCTTATGTGGGACCTTGTTGAAAGCCTTCTGAAAGTCCAGATATAACACATCCACTGGTTCTCCCTTATCCACTCTATTAGTTACATCCTCAAAAACTTCAATAAGATTCCACTCTACTAGCTACATCGTCGAAAAAGTCTATATAATTCGTCAGACATGATTTACCTTTCATAAATCCATGCTGACTTTGTCCAATGATTTCACCACTTTCCAAATGTGCTGCAATTTCATCTTTAATAACTGACTCTAGCAGTTTCCCCACTACCGATGTTAGATCCCTTTTTTGTTTTGTTTTGCACTGAGTAGGAGCAGCTTTTAATCTCATTGTACATGTGTATAGTGACAATAAAAGGCATTCTGATTCGGATTTTGATTCTGATTCTAACTGGTCTGTAATTCCCCATTTTCTCTCTCCCTCCCTTTTAAAAAAGTGTGGGTTATATTAGCTACCATCCAATTCTCAGGAACTACTCCAGGATCTAAAGAGTTAAAAAAATATATCACTAATGCATCCACAATTTTTGGGGCTACTTCCTTAAGTACTCTAGGATGCAGCCTATCTGGCCCTGGGGATTTATCGGCCTTTAATCCATTCAATTTACTTAACACCACTTCCCGGCTAACCTGGATTTCACTCAGTTCCTCCATCTCAGTCCCCTGCTATTTCTGGCAGATAATTAATGTCTTCCTTAGTGAAGACAGAAACAAAGCAGTTATTCAATTGGTCTGCCATGCCCTTGTTCCCCATGATCAATTCACCTGTTTCTGACTGCAAGGGACCTACATTTTTTTTAACTAATCTTTCTCTCTTCACATATCTATAAAAACTTTTGCAGTCAGTTTTTATGTTCCCTGCCAGTTTTCTTTCATAATCTATTTTCCCTTCCCTAATTAAGCCCTTTGTCCTCCTCTGCTGACTCTGAATTTCTCCTAGTCCCCTGGTAGGCTGCTTTTTCTGGCTAATTTGTGTACTTCATCTTTTGTTTTGATACTATCCCTGATTTCCCTTGTATTCCATGGATGCACTACCTTCCCTGATTCATTCTTTTGCCAAACTGGGATGAACAATTGTTGTAGTTCATCCTTGCAATCTTTAAATGCCTTCCATTGCCTATCCACCGTCAACCCTTCAAGAATCAATTGCCAGTCTATCTTGGCCAATTCACGTCTCATACCCTCAAAGTTACCTTTCTTTAAGTTCAGAACCCTTGTTTCTGAATTAATTATGTCACTCTACATCCTAATGAAGAGCTCAACCATATTATGGTCACTCTTGCCCAAGGGGCCATGCACTTATACAATAATGTTGAAAAATGGCCATTTTTGTTTTTGCCCTGGATTTGTCTGCCTGCCACTTTTACTTTACACCTTGCTACCTATTGCTTCTACCCTCATTTTACACTCCTCTGACTCACTGATCACTCATTTAAGAAACCCACCACCTCTTATTCTTTGTTTATTATCTTAAGAAGGATGCGTTCTCAGCCTCCTTCTTTACTCCTTGTACACCCACATCTGTGCAGCCAAGTACAAATCTCATTCAATTTTTAAATTTGTAGACGACACCACCATTGTGGGCCAGATATCAAATAATGATGAAATGAAGTACAGGAAGGAAATTGAGAATCTCAGGTCAAGGTGTCGAGACACCACCCTTACTTCCAATGTCGGCAAGACAAAAGAGATTGCGATATACTTCAGAAAGTGAAGCAGTACACATACCCCAGTTTGCAGTGATGGTGCCAAAGAAGGAAACTTAAAATTCGTAGGAGTCAATTTCACCAGCAACTTCTCCTGGACCACCCATAATGAAGCAACGACCAAGGAAGCACATCAATGCCTCTATTTCCTTGGAAGGCTTAGGAAGTTTGGCATGTCTCCTACAACTCTCACCAACTCTCTGCAGATGCACCATAGAAAGCATTTTATCAGAATGCATCACAGCTTGGTTTGGGATCATCTCCATCCAAGACCACAAGAAGTTGCAGCAAATTGTGGACGTGGCCCAGACCATCACACAAACCAACCAACCTCCCTTCTATTTACTCTATTTATACCTCATGTTGCCTCGGCATAGCCAGCTGCAACACACCCTGATCATGTCAAGGACGTCACAGCCTGGCCATTCCCTCTTTGCCACTTTCCCATCAGGCAAAAGGTGTAAAAGCATGAAAACGGACACCTCCTGATTCAGGAACAGTTTCTTCCCAGCTATTCTCAGGCAAGTGAATCATCCTACCACAACCAGAGAGCAGAGCTGAACTACCATCTACCTCATTGATGACCCTCGGACTATCCTTGTTTGGACTTTGATGGCTTTATCTTGCACTAAATATTATTCAATAGACAATAGTTCATCCACAATCAGTGCCCCGTTCCTGCCTTCTCCCCATATCCCTTGATTCCGCTATCTTTAAAAGCTCTATCATATTCTCTCTTGAAAGCATTCCCTTATCATGTATCTATACATTGTAAATGGCTCGATTGTAATCATGTATTGTCTTTCTGCTGACTGGACAGCACACAACAAAAGCTGTTCACTGTATCTCGGTAAACATGACAATAAACTGAACTAAACTGAAAACTGAATAACATATATAGGTAATCATCACGTAAAAAAATCATAGTAATTATTCAGTATATGCTAAGTAATTACCTTTGGAGTATAACATCATAGAATTACACTCTTTGTGCTGTTTGTTTTACAATATAGAAACAAGGAACTACAGATGCTGGTTTTATAACCTGTAATGGATATCATAATGTAGACTTCTAAATGGGTTGCATGCTTCATTCAACAATGATCATGTAAAATAAAATAGACTGAACATATTGTTCAATCTATAAAAGAAGTTACATAAGCACCAGACTAGTATTTATACATGTTCACTTACACATGGTTTGTTTAGTGTGTCACATGTCCTCTTACATAAACTGGTATTGGTACAGTCCGAAAATTGTTTATCTTGGCAATCTAAAGAAAAACAAAGCGTTCTTTTATATACACATGTTAATTATTATTTTGATGATAAATTTAAATGTTGCACCTCAATAGTGGAAAAAGGTTTGGAAAATTATTAACCTTCTGAAATGGGCAGGTTGCTTCTATCAGGGCAGGACGGGACTCCATTCTGGCAGAAACTGGGAGAAAAAAATTACATGTTATCACTTTATGATTGTAGGCAACAAATAACTGGATTCAAACTGTGCAGCGCAACATAAAATGCTCACCAATTCATTCCATTTATTGGAATAATGTCACCTTTGTATGCAATGATCCCATTAACATAACAAGGACATTCTGATACTTCTACACACGTTGCTTTGTCGTCCATGTACGTTCCCTCAGGGCAACCACAGCCATCAACTGGAGTGTCTTGAAACTGACATGTGAAGTCAAACTTTGACAGAAATCCACAGGTGCGATTACAGGCTCTCATATTGTAATGGTAAACTTGTGTGCTGGGGCAAGTTATTGCTTGAAAGAAAATAATTACAATGTTAGCATATGATTTTAGCCATTTGCCATATAAATAGTAGAATGCTAATATTAAGATATTTTACGAATAAAGACACAACCAAATTAGTTTATTCTCTGCAGACACATCCAAATCAGATTATTCTCTTCTCTTGATGCCGTTTTTTTGATAATGTAGAGTATTCATATTTTTTTATGTCTATGACACCTCCTTTGCATTTGCTCTTTGATAAAATATATTTAATATAAAATATTATTAATGATATTTAACATTCTACAGAAAAGACATTATATATTGTCCTGTGCTTATAATCTTTTTTTCTTTCAGTATTTTCAGTTTAGTTCAGGGATACAGTGTGCGGAAACAGGTCCTACAGCCTACCAAGTCCACGCTGACCAGCGATCCCTATACATTCACAAAATCCTACACACACTAGGGACAACTTTCACTTATACCAAAGCCAATTATCCTTCAAACCTGTACATCTTTGTATTGTGGAAGGAAACTGAAGATCTCGGAGAAAACCCACGCAGTCACGAGGAGAACATAGAAACTCCGTACATATAGCACCCGTAGTCAGGATTGAACCCGGGTCTCCGGATCTGTAATGCAGCAATTCTACTGCTGCGCTATCGTGCACCTCAGTGGGAAGCTGGGTTATTAATTAATTGTATAATTTCCCCTTACATTAGTTCTCCCAAAGTGATCTGTATCCCACTGTATAATTTGACAGCTCACGACTGCTTCACAGTCATCTGCAAACTTACTAACTGAGCTGCCTACATTTATGTCAAAGTCATTTATTTCTATCACAATCAGCAGAGATCATCAATCAGCTCCAATCCCTGAGTAATTCCACAGACCTCCAGTTTGAATATTGTCCATCCACCATAATCTGTCTGCTATCAGTAAACCAGTTCTGAATCCATACAACCATCTCTGTTAATCCCATGCACTTTAATCTGCTGCATCAAATACCTTACTAAAGTAGTCTTCTGTTAAAATATTGTTAGAGAAAACTTGAGATATCCCTGCAGTATTATATTGTAAAACAACCACATAAATGTATCAAACTCATCAGTATTATGCTTTGCTAAATGAAAGTAAGTGTACTAAATAAGTCCACAGCCACGGCAAACAGTGAAGTATTCATAGAGAAATTGTGTGAATGTTACTGATTTGATGCATTAATATAAAATATAATATTCAAAAGACATGCCTTGCAAATGTGGTTAAATGCTGGATGAAATCTGTAATATTTATCATGCTTCAATATAGTCTACATTAAGTGGAATCATGTTATGAGCTAGAGTTGAACTGAAGTTGATAACATATTTAAGTAAATGGACTGTGTTGCTAAGAGGGCATAGGTACTTTCCATAGGTATCATGCAGAAAGACAATACATAAGTACTTTCCATAAGGGAATTGAGGAATGCTGTGGAACAGAGGGATCTAGTTCCCCGAAGGTGGAATTGTATGTAGATAGGGTGGTAAAGAAAGCTTTTGGTGTACAGACCTTTATAAATCAGAGCATTGAATATAGGAGTAGGAAGTAGGAAGGATGTCAACAAAATAGAGAGAGTACAGAGGAGATTTACTAGACTGTTGCCTGGGTTCCAGCAACTAAGTTACAGAGAAAGGTTGAACAAGTTAGGTCTTTATTGTTTGGAGCGCAGAAGGTTAAGGGGGGGCGACTTGATTGAGGTCTTTAAAATGATGAAAGGGATAGACAGAGTTGACGTGGATAAGCTTTTCCCATTGAGGGTAGGGAAGATTCAAACAAGAGGGCATGACATGAGATTTAAGGGACAGAGGTTTCGGGGTAACATGAGGGGGAACTTCTTTACTCAGAGAGTGGTGGCCATGTGGAATGAGCTTCCAGCAGAAGTGGTGGAGGCAGGATTGATTTTAACATTTAAAAGTAAAGTGGATAGGTATATGGACGGGAAGGGAATGGAGGGGTATGGTCTGAGTGCAGGTAGATGGGACTAGGGGAAAATAAATGTTCAGCACGGACTGGAAGGGCCGAGAGGGCCTGTTTCCGTGCTGTAATTGTTATATGGTTATATGGTTATAGGTATAACAAATACTTTTTTACAGACCTGATGGAAGCATTAATGCTGCATTCAAGGCTTTAACATGTTAGCAATAACTATGTTGCTTCGGGGGTGAAGATTAGATGAATAAGTTAGACCCCCAAAAAGAAATGGAAATAAACTTCTGTTATGAACATGTAATTTCATAAACTGTTCCAAATGATTAGTGTAATTGTAAAGGTGAAAAGATTAGATCAATGTAATGCTCGGAATGGTTATTTGCCCCCCTCAGTAGGATAAAAATGAAACATGTTTTAGTCATGTTACATTTGAAACAGCATTCCTTATAATCCTCTAAACACTGGAACAGGTGTTGCTTCTGCATCTAACTGACATATTTTCTTTAGCATACCAAGGAAAATAGAGTAAAAGTGGCGAATTGAGTAGAGTTAGTCAGCAATTATGTAATTGAATGGCACAGAATAGTTTAGCAGCTGAATGGCCTTCTCCTGTTCTAAGTGATCACTTTCTTTCTATAATGGAAATCATAACCAAAAACTACATACCGCAAATTGATCTCCTCCAGTTCATCACAACGATGCCCTTTGCGGAACAAGCATGGACATATGCTTCCATTGCAGCACAAACACAGTCATCAAGCTTTACACAATTACATGAAGCAGCTTTACACATCTAAAAATACAAACATGATTTGTTATCATTTTAAATGTTTCAATAGTGGATATTATCATAACTTTAAAACCTTTAACCTGAATTGAAAAAAAATCATTGTAACTTATTTCCATAAACCTTAATCTCTCAAAGTTTGTTATTTCCAACACAGGGGTGCAGTGGCACAGCTGACAGAGCTGCTGCTCACAGCGCCAGAGATTTGGGTTTGATCCTGACCTGGGGTGCTGCCTGTGTTGAGTTTGAAGAATCTCCCAGTGATCACATGGGTTTCCTGCGGTTGTTGCAATTTCTTCCCACATCACAGAGACGTGTGGGTTTGTAGATTGAATGGTCTCAGTAAATTGCTCCTTGTATGTAGGGTGATCGATGGTTATGGTGGGCTGAAGGGCCAGTTTCCCTGCTGAATCTTGCAATCAATCATAAAATCCAGCTTTATGTTTTAGCATAGAATTGCATTGTTATGATTCATGAAAGTGGGTGGTTTATGTGTATCAGAATTATTGGCAGTGAAAGCTGATTTCCAAACCATGGGAAATGTTTATTCAAGTTGCAATGGTATGTTATACCGTATGTAATCCCAACTGTGAGGAGTACTCCATTCAAATTCTGCATAAAGGAGAAAAGTGTGAATGTAAATCGGACTGATTTTAACCTGTGCTGGATTTGGGATAATATACAAAATTCTATCATAGAAATGTATTAACTTAGAAATTTCACTTTGCATCCAAAATGGCGCATTGTGTCAAGGAGAGTCAATGACCCCCTGAGGTGTCATCACACCCATTACCAAAAAATAAAAAATCTGTTGCTGGTGAAGACAAAAATGTAAATGCAGATCTCTTGCAACCCCCAACCAAACAGAAGAATGTGGTGCTGCAAAGTATATTGGCTCAGTATTTGTCGGGTTTAAAATCGGAAGGTTTAACTCAACATCAGAAGTGGAGAAATTAAAAACAGCATCAGGAAAGGAAGATTGGAAGCAACATTAACAGAAGAGGATGTAAAATAGGAGAGAAGGGAATGGGATTAGGAGAGACAGATGAAGAGCAGTGTTGGGAAAGAAGGATTGGGTACCATCAAAGATCATCATCACAAAGGAGGACAACATTATGAAATAGGGATGAGAGCAACTTTGGGATGGAGAGTAGCTCAAGTAGAGTGGCATGGGCAGCAGCATCAAAAGAGAGGAACATGAGGAGAGATTAATGGGAAATAAAATCAGGAGAAAATCAGAAGAGTGAGATTAGGTAAGCCAAAATTGATTGGTGTTGAGGCCAGATGAAGCAAAATGTTCATTTTCAGAAACATAAGCAAAAGGATTATGCAGCTGCAGGGCTTTAGATTGGTGTGTTGGGGGAATGTGGGACATCACTACATGCATTTCTGCAATAGAAGTCACATTGGGGTAACAATGATGAATCACAAATGAAGTGCTGAGTCAAATTTAGTAGTTGCCTGGTTTGGTGCTGAAATTATTTATTTTCTGAACAGCTTTAAGATGATTAATTTGATAACATATTTTCATCTGAAAAAATTCATACAAAATCCTGACTTACTTCATAATACACCATATACTCGACAACAGAATGACAGCTGGAAAAAGCCCCCGTTGGGTCTTTTAAATATGCACATTGCTCTCTGGCATAAGTTTCTGCAATGAAGATATAAGATACAATTATTTAAAACGTGAAGAGACCAGTTCATTCCTGATGTGCAGTGACTAATGATGACTGTAGTGTATCTGAGTTTGATTAGATTAGTGTGGTGACTAATGATGACTGTGTGTAGCTGAGTTTGACAAGCAAGGGCAAAATCAGTATCTGGCACTATTGTTTCATCATCTATTTCCATATTTTAATCATGGTGGAACTTTGAGATTCTTGCAATCAAACCTGCAAATAATAATGGTGCAATTTACAATAAGAACATTGCTCTAAGTTAAATTCAGTATTCAAGAGGCTGGAATCAAATTGCACTTTCAATATTCATTTAAGTTAGAATTGCTAAAAATGGTGACAGTTAGGAGAACAATACCTCAGAAGGCTTGGGAACCGTTCATTGTCACTAGACCTAGCCAATTCTTCATGCAAGATTTGGGTAAATAAGGAGTCTGGTCAAGTTGGAACAGAAAAACTTAGTTTTAAATTTCGGGAAATCTCTTTAACCAAAGCCAGACATTTTAGCAAACAGCAATGTGATTCAGGCCAATCAGGGGCTGGGTTCTTGGATTCTATTTTTTCAGTTAATTTTGTACTGAAAGCTGGAAGCTCTGCTATCACACCTTTGCGTACTTAGAAACTACCTGTAATTTTATCAATGGTCTCGTTTTCCAGAGCTGGTATGGGGCTAAGACCACTGCCGCCACCGGCTATTCCTGCACTGCACTGGTGAACTCCTCATGTTGTCCAGGCTTCCAGACTCACAGGCTTGGTAAGCAAAACCAGCACCCGTTTAAAGCAGCAGGAATAGAGCAGATTAGATTAAGATGAATGAGAGACAGGCCAATGCAAAAAAAAGTGTGACTAAGGCCGCATTTAATTATTTATTTACTTTTGTTTTGATGCTTTAAATTACTTCAATATGTGAATTAGTTTTTAGAATGCTAAAGATGCATAAAGAGGGATACAATTGGACCATTAGAGAGCCAGAATGGACAGCTATCTGCAGAGCCAAAAGAGATGGGGGAGATATTGAACAATTTATTTTCTTCGGTATTCACCAAGGAGAAGGATATTGAACTCTGTGAGGTAAGGGAAAAAAGTAGAGTAGCTATGGAAACTATGAGATTCAAAGAGGAGGAAGTACTGACACTTTTGAAAAATAAAAAGTGGATAAGTCTCCAGGTCCTGACAGGATATTCCCTAGGACATTGAGGGAAGTTAGTGTAGAAATAGCAGGGGCTATGACAGAAATATTTCAAATGTCATTAGAAACGGGAATAGTGCCAGAGGATTGGTGTACTGCGCATGTTGTTCCATTGTTTAAAAAGGTTTCAAAGAATAAACCTAGCAATTATAGACCTGTTAGTTTGGCGTTAGTGGTGGGCAAATTAATGGAAAGGATACTTAGAGATAATATATATAAGCATTTGGATAAACAGGGTCTGATCAGGAACAGTCAACATGGATTTGTGCCTCGAAGGTCAAATCATCTTGAATTTTTTTAAGAGGTTACTAGGGAAATTGATGAGGGTAAAGCAGTGGATGTTGTCTATATGGATTTCAGTAAGGCCTTTGACAACGTTCCCCATGGAAGGTTGGTTAAGAAGGTTCAATCTTTGGGTGTTAATGGCGGAGTAGCAAGATGGATTCAACAGTGGCTGAATGGGAGATGCCAGAGAGTAATGGTGGATGGCTGTTTGTCAGGTTGGAAGCCGGTGACCAGTGGGGTGCCTCAGGGATCTGTGTTGGGTCCACTGTTGTTTGTCATGTACATCAATGATCTGGATGATGGGGTGGAAAATTGGATAAGTAAGTATGCAAATGATACTAAGATAGGTGGTGTTGTGGATAATTAAGTAGATTTTCAAAGTCTACAGAGAGATTTGGGCCATTTGGAAGAGTGGGCTGAAAGATGGCAGATGGAGTTTAATGCTGATAAGTCTGAGGTGCTACATCTTGGTAGGACAAATCAAAATAGGACATACATGGTAAATGGTAGGGAATTGAGGAATGCTGTGGAACAGAGGGATCTAGGAATAACTGTGCAAAGTTCCCTGAAGGTGGAATCGCATGTAGGTAGGATGGTAAATAAAGCTTTTGGTGTGCTGGCCTTTATAAATCAGAGCATTGAATATAGGAGTAGGGAAGTAATGTTAAAATTGTACAAGGCATTGGTGAGACCAATTCTGGAGTATGGTGTACAATTTTGGTCGCCTAATTATAGGAAGGATGTCAACAAAATAGAGAGAGCACAGTGGAGATTTACTAGAATGTTGCCTCGGTTCCAGCAACTAAGTTGCAGAGAAAGGTTGAACAAGTTAGGTCTTTATTCTTTGGAGCACATAAGGTCAAGGGGGGACTTGATTGAGGTCTTTAAAATGATGAAAGGAATAGACAGAGTTAACGTGGATAAGCTTTTCCCATTGAGGGCAGGGAAGATTCAAACAAGAGGGCATGACATGAGAATGAAGGGACAGACGTTTAGGGGTAACATGAGGGGGAACTTCTTTACTCAGAGAGTGGTGGCTGTGTGGAATGAGCTTCCAGCAGAAGTGGTGGAGGCAGGATCGATTTTAACATTTAAAAGTAAAGTGGATAGGTATATGGATGGGAAGGGAATGGAGGGGTATGGTCTGAGTGCAGGTAGATGGGACTAGGGGAAAATAAATGTTCGACACGGACTGGAAGGGCCAAGAGGGCCTGTTTCTGTGCTGTAATTGTTATATGGTTTTATGGTTATATGGTTAAAGATGAAATACAAATGTTTTAAAACACTTTTCAACCAGTTGCAACACATTTGCAATAATCAAAATGCCCAATAATAATGACACCTGTGACAGCCTTGAACCTGGCGGCTGGGTCTCAGCAGCCTTTGCAGCCTTTTGTGATTCCAATAGGTTGCCTGTATTGCGGCAACTTCTATGATACACTGGGCTCTCAGTAAAGGACTGCATGCAGGCAATGTGGAACTCGGGTTGCCAACTTTTCCACTCCCAAATAAGGGACAATAGGTCAAAATACGGGACAAATTCCCAACGATAGTTCATTGATCGACTCGGCCGTGGCTGGGTGAATGATAAGTTGGCCCGGGTGCTGGACTCCACACAAAGCCCAGCTGAGGAGTTTTCGCCCGTGCGACATCGCACGCAAGTCCGGCACCTCATCCAACTCATGAACTGATGATGGGCCATGAGAAGGATGTGTGGTAGCATGGGCGGAAAGCAAAGTTCCATAGGTCAAACAGCTGGCCAGGCTGCTGACCTACCGGGCCACGGGTGAGATGCTGCTGCTGCACTCCATGGGCTGCACTACGTCAGGACGGGTGAGGCGGGACTCGACGCGGTGCACTGACCCGACAGTCCCCATGACCTGTGTGGCAGCAGTCAAATACGGGACAAGGGCGGTCCCATACGGGACAAACCAATTTAGCCCAATATACGGGATGTCCCGGCTAATACGGGACAGTTGGCAACCCTATGTGGAACAGTGAAATGCACAGTGTTGCCCAAGGAAGTCTACCAGTGATTTTGAGGCAATCAGAAGATTACCCCATTGTTAGCTCACAAAGTACAGGTTAAATAAACTGTGAATCTGTTTCAATTTGGCTCAATTTGGTGTTTTGTTCACTTAATATGTCTATTGTGCATTTAATTATTTTAAATCCATCCTCATGTTATTATTTAGTTAAATATCACCAGCAACCTGTCATGGACTAGCTATATCGAAGCAATGGCCAAGAAAGCACACCAATGCCTCTCCTTCGTTAGAAGGCTTAGGAAGTTCAGCATGTCCCCTCAACAACTCTCACCAGCTTCTATAGATGTGCCATAGAAGGTATTTTATGTTTTGGGAACAGCTCATTCCAACACACGAAATTGCAGATAATTGTGGACACAACCCATACCATTATGCGTATCAACCTCCATTTCTAGTTGACTCCATCTACACTCCACACTGCCTCGGCATAATCAAGGACGAGTCTCACCCGGACATTCCCTCTTCTCCCTCTCTTATCAGGCAAGAGGTACAGAAGTGTGAAAACACATACCTCCAGTTTAAGGGCTGTTATTAGTCAACTGAACCATTCTATCTTCAAGTAGAGAGCAGTCCTCAGCTATCGTCTATCTCATTGGAAACCATCGGACCATCGTTAATAGGATTTTACTGGACTTTATCTTGCACTAAACATTATAGGCTTTATCTTCTACCTGTTCATTGTGGACAGTTTGATTGTAATCTAGTATCATCTTTCTGCTGACTGGATAGCACGCAACAAAAAAAGCTTTTCACTGTACCTCGGTGCGCGTGTCAATAAACTAATTTCAACTAATTTAAGATTGCTATTTTTCCTAAGACATCTGCAGGACAAAGAATATCTCTGTTCCTATTACATTCTGTTTTACCGCTTCTCTTTCCTGTGACTCAGACTCCTGTGGTTTACTGTTTCTCTTTCCTGTGTCTCAGACTAAAATTCTTTTTATTATTTTGTTGTAAACAATATATTCTGAATAAAATACTTTTGCAGTTACTCTGTGTGCAAAGTTTGCTTAAATTCATAATCCCTTTCTCATGTTTTATGACTTTCAACTTCAGTTTTGTTGACCCAATTGAGAATTTTGATAGGAAACATTTACAGAAAAATGCCAGGTCAAATTATATGATGTATCTGTAATAGTGCAGAGACTGCAGAAGGAGATGGGGGTTCATGGGATAAAGTGACATTTATGCATGAATATACCGAACTCCTGCAAATAAAGATGAAAAGCCTTAAATGGAAAGTTATATTATTTGACTTGGTGCATTTCACAATATCTTAAAAGAAATGTCATAAATATTGTAAAATATGGTAAGGAAGATTCCATGAAAGAATTACCATGTTCTGAGCTAACACAGGTTGGATTCACTATTGGTGAAGGACATTCATCATTGGTTTTCCATGATTCAGTGAAAGGAAGATATGTGAACTCGACAATGCCCTGTGACGATAGAAAGTCATCTTCTACATTGTCGTTGTAGGTGCCGCACAAACCTAGGAAAAGTACAGTTCATTTGATCATAAGAGAGCAGTTATGTTCTTATATCATCTGTTATCAACTTTTAAGAAAACGATTCCATTAATAAACCACATTTCATTACTATGTAACAAAATCATATTTTCTTTCCTTTAAACAGACAACATTAATCCAAGTTGATCATTGAGAAATTGGCAGGGTCAAAGGCAAGGCTGATTTATTTCCCTTGCTAGAAATTACTCTCCAGCAAAGTAAATTGGACATTTTACTGGGAAGCAAAGCTATTTTTGTCTATCCTGTCTTGTCAGTTTTTTGAAATGCAGGATGTGTTAAAATTCTTCAAGGTAGGTTTTGGATAATCTTCATTTTTTACTCATTTTTGATCAAACCACTACACTCCCAGATATAACCAATTATTTCTCATACAGAGAATGTAAATTAACTTTTACAGATGACTTAATGTAGTTCAACAATTAATTTACAGAAGTAAATTACATAATTAATTTACTGATCCATGAACTGCAACAATGATGATGCTGTACATGACCTAATTATTTCTGGTGAATCCGCTTAATTGACTATGTCAACAGGAAGAAAATCAACCCAATATTAAAGCAGCTTTTAATGGATCTGATGTATGGATTGTAAATTTTAAGTTTGAAGCTGTTCTGGTACTTCATAATTTTAATGCTAAACCCAAAGGATGAAAAAAATCAAATCATATTTCCTTATATTCGGAAATTCATGGAGAACATATTATCACATGAATAACACAATGTTGCTTTGTATCCTACTTTTTGGTTTGTATATATTGTTACTTCAGTCTGTGAAGGTCAAAGAAGCAAATTATAAAGTTAGGAGCTAGGCGAGATGATGAAGAATGTGACTGCTACATTAATTCATGCAGCTACATAGAGCAAACTTGACACAGATTGTGAAAAAATTCAACAGTCGTTTATTCAGCAAATGTCCAGCAGTTCCATCGCATAACAAAATGTTCAGTCAATGCATTATTCATTTCTTGGAAATACATAAGTAATTATACCTTTAGTGGTTCCCTTGGCAGTTTTGGGCAGTGACATGTAAAGCTGCATGATGGGAGATATCAGTACCTGTATCTTCAGACCATCTTTTGTGATCAATTGAATGTACAATGATGACTGTTGAAATATCATTATTTCACCTGTGCAAAGAGATTAGAACAGGATAACTTCACTTTAATCATTATCTGTTTTGTTGCTTGAAAGATGAACCGATGAAAAGCTATTTACCATTTCCAAAAGGCAATCCAACTTGGTTGTCATTCTGATGAATAGCGCCTTCGTTATTGATTGAATAGGAGTTCTAAAATGGGAAGATGCACGTTATGAAATTCATGCAAAAAAAATTGTAACAGGAAAGGTGTGAATGAAAATCATAAAATTCTACCTGAAATTTTGTGAATGTTACTCGCTGTAGACATGTCTGTCGATATGCTGAATGACATAGATGCATTTCAATTTTCACTGACCAGTCTGTGGTCTGTGAAAAATATTTAAAAATACAAAACTCAGAAATATAATCCACAGATAAATGTGATAGATACATATACAAGTATTTATGAAAAGTAAGTAACAATAATTAAAATCAATTGATGTAGGAAGAGCTCACGTACGACAATTGCATAGTACGAGCAATCTCCGATCAAATTATAGTATTTGCCATCAAATGTTGTGATATGAGTTCCTTCTTCAATTTGGCATATTTCAGGGCAGTTAAGATCAGTACACTCCCAGATTCCACTTTTACAGGTGCTAAAAACATAAGAACATGTACTTATATAAAATGATTCTGCTAAAAGCAGTTGAGCATTAACTTATTGATAACTACATGATTTGAAACATTACCATGAATGGCACAAGGAATTCTGTGTTTCTCCAGAATTATATATTTGTCCATTATATTCACAAGGACAATCCATGTAGTTGATACATGTGTTATCACCTCTGACATCATCAAGGACAGTCCCTGAAAAACAATGACATTAATGTCTAAGTATTTTTCTAACAATAAACAACAAAACCAGCAATGTTCATCTGAAGATTAGGTAGAATACGTAGCGGAAAAATGAAACTTTCCAATAGAAGTGAGTTATCTCCAGATACCCATAGAACAGGATTATGAATTAACTGAATTCATAAAAATCTAAAAAAAATGTAGGATTACACATTCTCCACTACCATTTACTTTCTCAATATATAATTTTGGCATTAACAGAAGTACACAGAATGAAGACTACTGAATAACCTTAATTAAACAAGTGCCTATTGTCTTGAAGGAGGAAATACTTAATCAAAGAAACACATTAAACAAAAACATAACGTTTAGAAATCACATCATGCAAACTTTGTTCCAGTTTTTTAAGTTTTTTTTTTGGTTGTACATGATACAGGTGTCTTTAACAATGAATACGTTTTGTTTCAGAAACATTAATCAGCAAGAAAAATTAAAAAATACAAGCATATATATCTGGGAACAAAGGTTGATTCAGCCTTTTTCATCTTGTTATGATTTTTGTAAAAACTAACACCTCCATTCCAAAATGATTGCTATTTAAAGAAAATATATGTGTACAATTGCTGAGAAATATTTGATAAGTTGATGTTTAAAACAAGGTTGAAATGCCAATAAATAGGCAATATAATTACCTTGCGGACAATCACAGGTATTCACACACTGATCACACTGTTGTTCAGAATTTGGGTCGGTGCAGGTTGACATACAAACAGGACCACAATCTTGGTAAACCTGATTCCCTGGACAAGTGGGCCATGCTGAAGAGAGGAGTCATTGATTTTATAATTTGAATTACAAATTGTTGATAAGCAGCCAAAGATTATTATTATTATTCTTTTTTAAATATATATATATATTTACTCAGACTAGAAATTGAAAAAAATCTATTGAATTTTAAAAGAAGTAGGTTAAATAACATACTGCATTGGACAGAATCCTTCCATGTGTTCCAGTTTGATGGATCTACAAGCTCACACCCTTTTGATGCTTCATTAAAAGTAGAACAAAGGGATTTCTTTGCTTCATTATTAGTACAAACATCCTTCTGACACATTTCCACAAATTTATTGTTGATGGCAGGAGAAGAGCATGCTGCGAAAAGCTCTCGGATTGCTGAACAATCCTGAACAAGTACAGGAATAAGAGAATAATAATTTAATGAATACATTTTCAAAACAGATTTCTTGAGTTGTAATATACAAAAGAAAGCTAAGTGATTTTGCTAAAACTTGTTTTCTGTATATATCACAAATGGATCACGCAAGTAAGGGCGGTAATTCATCTGTCGCAAGATTGCCAGTCTATGCAATGTGAATTTTAGTGCTGTGAAATTTTGGATAGTTAGAGGGTGGGATGAGGAGGAGTGGTAGAGGTGAGAGAATAGATATGTCCATTGACTAAATGGTTAAAATTCAAATTTGTACTAGTGATTTGCAATGTACATTTCCTTTATGTGCCTATCGAGTCTGATGCAAGATGTGAAAGTAGTTAATTCTACATATTCAATACATGGAATTATTGAAACATACAATGCTGAAATGAGCTCTGAGGATGAACACATCTATGGTGTTGCCTATCCAGACCAATGCTATTCTCCTACCTTGGGCACATATCCCTGAACTCCTCTCGTATCAAGCTATCTGTCCAAAGGCCTTTTAAATGTTGCAATAGAAACTGCCTCTACTCCCACCTCTGGTAGCTTACTCCAAATATTCATCACTCTCTGGATGAAAACTTACCCTTTGATCTCCGTGTTAGTAGCAAGTAGCTGGTGGTAACCTAGTGTTTGCAACTAAAGACTACTTTTACGTTTGTTTCAGAGTGGTGAAATCATGCCGATTGAACTCAGGGGCAGATCATATAAAGGGTGGAAACTTTGTGGCTATAAATGTGTAGAAGTTACACTGAAAACAATATGTTAATAAGTAAGAGTAGACACCGAGATTTTTTGATTCAGCACCAAAGACGGATGGAGCATGATGGAGAAATGTAATGAACCAATATTATATACAAATACTGCCAGATTAAAATGAAATATGATTTATAAAGGAGATATGTATCATGGGGTCTTAATGCGATGGAATATTGCTGGATCTGGTTCTGGGGAATGTAGAACATAAACGTGGCATAGGACAGGAACAATCCATTGCATATGCTGAACATGATGCCATAATTAACATCCATCTATCCCTGCATATTCATGTGCCTATCCAAATTTTCTTACCGAATACCTGTAACTTATCTAAATCCCGTTGTATTCTTTGAGAGCCTTCCATACTCTCTGCAATTCCAATGTTGGTGCTGTCAGCAAATTTAGTAACCAATGCATCTATATTTATTTCCAAGTCATGTGTATATGTTTATATTTATACATTGCAAAATACAGAGTCCCATCATACATCGCTGCAAGCACATCACTTGTCATAAACCTCCCGCCAGAATAACACAACCTTCCTATGTGTTAGCCAGTTCTGAATCGATACTACCAAGTCACCATGGATCCCATGCAACTCTATCTTCTGGATCAGCCTACCATGCGAGACTTTATCAAATGCCTTACTAAAATCCATGTGGATATCATCAACTGCTTTACCCTTATCTATCATCTTCATCACCTCCTCAATCAACTTAGTAAGGTATAATTTGTCACAGACAAACCCATGCTAACTGTATCTAATTATCTCAATCTCTGGATAAATTTGAGTAAATCATATTCCGAGGAATCTCTCCAATAATATCTTTGCCTCAAACGTGATGCTCACCAGCCTATAACTTCCTGGATTATCTCTTATCAAAGGAACAACTTAGCTATGCCCCAGTCCTCCTAGATTGTGCCTATGACTAGAGTGGACACATATATATTTATCAAGGCACCTGCATTCTCCTCTCTTGTCCTTCTCAATAACTTGGGATGGACCCCTAAAGGCCCTGGGGATCTATTCACGTTGATGCTTTTCAAGAGACCCAACACCACCTTCTTCTTGATCTGAAACAATCCGAGCATACAGGTATTCCTCACCCTGATGTTACTACCCTCCATGTCCTTCGCTTTGGTGGCCACAGATGCAAAATACTGGTGTTGTACCCTGTCTTCATACTCTGACTCCAAACATAACTTCTCTCACTTATCCTTGAGTGGTCGTAACTTCTCCCTCATTACCCTCTTACTTTTAATGTACGTATAAATACCCTTGGAATTTTCTTTCATCCAACTTGCCAATTACATTTCATGGCCCCTTTTGAGCCTTCTAATTCTCAGTGTTCTTTCCTGCTTACTTTATATTCCTAAAAAAAAATGTAATCTTCCTAAACCTTGCGCCTTTCACTTTCCTAAAACTTCCTTTTTCTTTTTGAACAAATTTATAACCTGTCTGGGCATCCAATATTCCCTTACCTTGCCCTTCTTATTTCTCATTCTTACTGGAATATAACGATCCTAAACTTAATCAGCTGGTCTATAAATGACTCCTACATGTCAAATGTGAATTTACCCCATAACAACTGCTCCCAGCTTTACTCTCCATAGCTTCTGCCTAATATTGTTCTGATCTGCCTTACTCATGGAATGAGATAGGACGAGAAACATTTGGTGTTTTCTTGAAATCATGACTATGAGTCATAATCATGATGTAAGTTTTAGGTTTGTACTCAAGAAGAACAAGGAACAATTAAACTAGAATGTTTATATAAAAATGTAATAGGAGATCTAAGGAGGAGTTGCTGCAGATACAGTGTAGGTGCTTGCCTACGTGAAGGAAAAGCAGGAGAACCAAACTCACGGCTCCTTGGATGATGAGGTGGATGGAGAATGTGATGAAATAAAACAGCTATATTAAGCATGGTAGGTTGTTTTTCTTTCAATGAGAACCATGCAAAATATATCAGACACGTGAAAAATAAAATAAGCTGGCAAAGAATGAGTATGTAAGTAAAGTGGCAGCTAATATTAATAAGATTGGCATGTAATAAGTAATCTGGTATAAAGAGGTCGGATAGGATCTGACAAGGATAAAGAAAATAGCATATCTTTAGAAATACAGGACAATATCAGAATATATACCAAATGCATTATGTTATTGTCAGTGCTTAAACAAGAATGGGGTGCAGTCAAAATATTGGTGGAAGTGAAGAACACGAAGATTATTAAGCTGGTAGGTAAGTATTTGCACAATTTACAGCATGCAAAAATTTTCATGAGGTGATAGGATATTTCTTCAGCAGATACATTTTAACCATTTTTGCTTTAAAGAGCTGCAATTCAAGTACTTCTGGTGCAATGCAACTTACATCTGCGGATGCGCAACTGTTTACTTCGGAGAATTGGACAGTGCAGTCTGCATTCCATTCATCCAATTTGTACCCGTAGATGAAGTTCAAATCTAAAGTAAAGCCAAATCAAGAGTTAAAAATGGTTTATTGTTATGTGTACAGAACAATGACATTTTTATTTGCAGCAGCACAACCGATAGGTAAACATAGTACTCTGTAAAAACCATAATAAAGAAAAAATTGTTCAGTATATATATAGTGAACATTTTTTGTTTAATATGGTTTTTACAGTCCTCCCCCTCCCCCACCTGAGACAGTCTGACCACCTCTCTCTGTTCCTGCTCCCCAAATACACACCTCTGATCAGACGTGTGAAACATACCGTGAGGACAGTGAAGGTCTGGCCTGAGGGGGCTGTCTCTGTTTTACAGGAACAGTTTCAGCAAACAGACTGGAGTCTGTTTGCCACCCAGGCCACCTTTAACTTCTATGTGGACATCAACTCATACACCTCAACCGTTCTGGACTATATAAAATTCTGCATTGACAACGTCACTACCCACAAAGAGATAAAGACCTTCCTTAACCAGAAGCCGTGGATGAGCAGGGAGGTCAGACTCCTGCTGAAGGCTCGAGACGCTGCTTTTAAATCTGGCGACTCTGAGGGATACAGCTCATCCAGGGCCAATCTGAAAAATGGAATTAGGAATGCTAAACTCAATCACTAACAGCGGATCGAGGAGCATTTCCAAAACAACTCTGACCCCAGGCGCATGTGGCAAGGAATCAAATCCATTGCCGACTACCATAAAGTCAACACCCCCCCCCCCCCCCCAGACAATGCCTCCCTTCCTCATGAGCTAAACCATTTCTCGCTTTGACCGGGACAACAAAACTCCAGCCATCAAAGTTGCTCCACCCCCGAATGAACAACCCCTCAGTCTCTCCACCTCAGCTGTACAAGATGCACTGAGCAAGGTGAATAAGCACAAAGCTGCCGGCCCCGATGGCATCCCCGGGCGGGTGCTCAGGGCATGTGCTGGACAACTATCCCTGGTCCTCACTGACATTTTCAATCTGTCACTGGCCCAGGGTGTCGTCCCCACTTGCCTCAAGACATCTACCATTGTGCCAGTGCCCAAACAATCAGCGACAGGGAGTCTCAACGACTTCCGGCCAGTGGCACTCACCCCTATCATCGCCAAGTGCCAAGATCAGCCGCCATTGAGCGGCTGATCTTGGCTCACCTCAAAGCCAGCCTTCCCCCCACACTGGACCCCCATCAATTTGCCTACCGGACAAACAGGTCTACAGACCATGCCATATCGGCGGCCCTACACTCTGCCCTGACCCACCTGGACAGCAACAACACCTACATCAGGCTGCTGTTCATTGACTTCAGCTCCGCCTTTAGCACTGTCATACCCGCTAGCTTGATCACCAAACTCAGCGGTCTTGGCATCTCCACCTCCCTCTGCAATTGGACACTGGATTTCCTCACTAACAGACCACAGTCTGTTAGGGTCAACAACCTCACCTCCTCCACTATAACACTGAACACAGGGTTGTGTTCTCAGCCCTCTCCTCTACTCCCTCTTCACCCATGACTGCAACCCTAAGTATGGCTCCAACGCCATCATAAAATTCGCCGATGACACCACAGTGGTAGGACTGATCAGCGACAACGACAAGTCAGCCTACAGGGAGGAGGTCCAGCACCTGACTACCTGGCGTGCCAACAATAACCTCGTCCTCAACTACCAGAAGATGAAGGAAATCATTGTTGATTTTAGGAAGAACAGAGCGGGCAGACACACCCCCATCCATATAAACGGGACGGAGGTGGAGCGGGCCTCCAACTACAAATTCCTCGGGGTACACATCTCGGAGGATCTGTCCTGGTCCCTCAACACCTCCAGGCTGATCAAAAAGGCACAGCAGCGCCTTTACTTCCTGAGGAGGTTCAAAAAAGCCCACCTGTCCCCCCAGATCCTGACCAACTTTTACCGCTGTACCAGCGAAAGCATCCTGACCACCTGGTTTATGGTATGGTACAGCAGTTGCACCGTGGCAGACAGGAAGGCACTACAACGGGTGGTGAAAACTGCCCAGTACATCATCGGTGCTCCGCTCCCTGCCATGGATGCCCTCCACCGAAAACGGTGTCTGAAACGAGCCGGGAAGATCATCAAAGACCCCTCACACCCTAACCATGGACTGTTTGCCCTCCTACCATCATGGAGGCGGTACAGGAGCCTCAGGTCCCGCACTAGTAGGATGAGGAACAGCTTCTACAACAACACCATCACACTGCTGAACTCGGAGTCCCGCCGATAGATTTCTCCAGTCTCTCCGTCCACATTGTCTGCATTCTGTATTTATTTTCTTTATTGCTATCACTATGAACTGACGCTAAACTGCATTTTGTTGTACCCATACTTGTATCTGTGCAATGACATTAAAGTTGAATTGAATTGAATTGAATTGAATTGAATTACAGAGTACTACATTTACATATCAGTTGTGCTGTTGCTAGTTGCTAATACAAATTACATGTCCATATATATATACATATATACTATACACACAAATGAACAGACAAATAAATAAACAATAATAGTGCAAAGTCAACCACAAATCTGTAGTTCAGCGCCTTTGTAGAGATTGTAGCATCTAATAGCCTGATGGTTGTCGGGTGAAACTGCTCCTGAACCTGGACATTATAGTTTTCAGACTCTGATACCTTTCCAATGGCAGGAAGTGAAATCAGAATGAGGCCAGGGTAATGAACAACTGTTTTCCATTCATTTAAGTATTATTAAATATTATAAAACAAAGAACATTGACTTATCATTACCATAGGTTGTTGAGACGGTATCATCAAAGGGTCCACAGAGGCCACATAATAGTCCCTTATATTGAGGATCAACTGTTATCTGAAAAGTAAAGAACATAACAAATTAAAGAGAATGTTAATGGAAACAGATATAGGGAATAAAACCTCTTGAGCCTGCTCAACTATTCATTAAGATGCTGACCATTTTGCTGTCAGATCCCAAAATTCCTTGATTTCCTTAATGTGCGAAACTCTTTCAGCTTTGTATACTCAACCACTGAATATCTGCAGACATCTGAAGTCAAGAATGGCAAAATTCTGCATCAAGAAATTTCTACTCATAAAAGTCCTAAATCACTGACCGCTTACCCTGAAATAATGCCCATAATTATTTGGCTCTTGAGCAAGAGCAAGATTTGCCCTAAAAATCCATGTTGGGTACCAATGTCACAGATACAGGCCAGCCTAAACCTGTCCTCATGAGCTAACCTTCTCACAGTGCGAACAAATCTAGAGAACGAGCCTCCACCGCCTTCTGAGGCAGAGCATTTCACAGGCTCACAACTCGTGTGAAAATGTTTTTCCTCATCTCTGTTCTAAACGGCTTACCCCTTATTCTTAAACTGTGGCCCCTGGTTCTGGACTTCCCCAACTTCGGGAACATGTTTCCTGCCTCTAGCGTATCCAAACCCTTAATAATCTTATACTTTTCAATAAAATCCCCTCTCATCCTTCTAAACTCCATAGTGTACAAGCCCAGCTGCTCCATTCTCACAGCATATGACAGTCCCGCCATCCTGGGAATTGACCTTGTAAACCTACGCTGCACTCCCTCAATAGCAATAATTTTACCACTTTTACCAATTTTACCACTTATTTCTCCATAAGATATCCTGCTCTTTCCAGTATTAGTCTAGAATACTTTCTCTGAACATCAACCAAGGGTCTCGACCCGAAACGTCGCCTATCTCCTTCACTCCTTAGATGCTGCTGCACCCGCTGAGTTTCTCCAGCTTTTTGTGTAACAACCAATGTACTAACATCCTTGCACAAATAATTCCAATATAGTACATAACAGTTCACATATTCTCACTAAATTGAAGCATAACTCTCATATTCAGTATTGAATTCCCTTCTCAATAAATCATAACTGCCTACTGACTTTTCTATGAGGAAGTTCTTTCAAAATGTTTATTAAACTTTAACAGTAGGTTCACTCTGTTGATGACAAGTTATGACAAAAGACACACACAATTTTAAATTCAACTGAAATATTATCAATACCTATTGATTCTTCATTCTGAATAAATTACACATTCTTGAAACTTTCTTACCGACAATGCATCTTCATGATTCCAGATCACAGATATAGTGTGCTGCCTGTTTTTAATTCGTACATTGACTCCATAATGCTGAATTGTAATCACTTTGTTCTCAAAAGGCAATAAAACTCTGTTGAGAAGGAAAAGCAGTAATGGACAAAAAAGTATTGACTCAAAATATTAGGACTAATCAAAATGTTAACAGAGTTATTTTGAGCAGTGCTAATATTTATTTGGTTTAGTTTAGAGATACAGCAAGGAAACAGGCTCTTCGGCCCTCCGAATCCGCACTGGCCAACGATCTCCGTACACTAGCGAAATCGTACGAATAGGGACAATTTACAATCTTCAAAGCCTACAAACCTGTACATCTTTGGAGTGTGGGAGGAAACAGGAGCATGGGGAGAACGTCATGGGGAGAACATACAATCTTCGTACAGACAGCACCCACAATTAGGATCAAATCTGGGTCTCTGATATTGCAATTCTACCACTGTAATTATGCTCTATCTACTGTATTTATGCTGAAATATTTGGTACAAGGAAATGAATGCAGCCAATTTAAAATCATTCTCATTTAAAAATAATAATTTTGATTAAATTCCCATAAAATGAGTTACATCTTGGACTGCTCTATGAAAACGTGGTCGTGTGGATGATTATGTGATGACATAACAGTGAAAGTACAGACACTCTTAAATTCCGGAGCCCTGAAGGCAAAAAGCAAGAGCACTCTGGTGTTGGAGACGGTTGAGTGACGGGTATATTGTGCAATATCATGTTCTAACAAGTTTCCACTCAATGAGGTGCTCAGCAGGTTATTCATTTCTATAAAGACACAGCTTATAATTAACAGCAAAATTGGTCTGCTGGATTTTCTGGAACTCAGCGAGTCAGACAACAGCCGTGGAAAAAAATGGACAGTTGATGTTTTAGGTGGAGATCCTTCCTATAGATTGAAGAGAAAGGATCTTGACTGTTCATTTCCCTCCACAGATGGTGTGTGATCTGCACCAGTTTCCGTTTTGCTCCAGGTTCCAGCATCTTCACACTTTTGTATCAGTAAAATTGATCTGTTTAACTTACTTAACGTCGTTCACCTTGTACGTATCATTCATCACAACTATCATAACACCTTCAGTTTTTATGAAAATGTGCTCCAATTTGCCATTTGAATCACTACGAATTTCCACATTAAAATCTTCAGTGCCTCCTTGGCATTGGCGACTCAGAATATGGTGGCATGTTGATTGAAAATGATAAAATTCATTGGTATAGGTCTTGACTGCCTTGTTACCCCATATACTGCAGGTATCTGAAGAATGGGGAAGAAAAAAATCTCCTTCGTTATGATACCTCTGAACATAATCTCTCGATTATCTCTGTATTGTTTGCAAAATAAATAGAACAAGTAATTGAATACTTATATATCTTGTCATCTATTGATATATATACTTACGAGTTCCTTCATCTGATGTGCTTGAAAGATCTCTTGCAAATCTAAAGTTTTGTGTGATTGCAGATCCACTCAGATCTAACAAAAAATATGTTCAAGTTACATTTAATTCATACTGAACATGGGATGTTTTACTTTTATTTTTAATCAATTATTATTCCTTTCCATTCAGCACTCATTTTGCTTTGTCAGATTAACTGTGGCTATAAAATTCAGGAACTAATATTTTCATTATATGCTGGATTATTACCATCAGATCACACAATGGTTTTATATGGAGGGTTTAACATGTCAATATAATTGTTAGTAACATTAAATTATTTTCATTATGTTAAAGCTTTAACTTTACCAAGCATTCATTAAGCACAATGTATAAGGAAGGAGACATGGTTTCTAATCTCTCAAACATGAGATTCTCATTGGCCATCAGCTCTATTATAATAGCAATTTAAGCATTCAGAATGTTAACTTACCATATGTGGTTTGTGAATATTCCCGTTTGGCTCGATTGTGGGCAAAGGCATCCTCTGCATTAAACAATGATCAATTTTACTCAAATGTTATAAGATATATATAATTTGTATTTTTCCTTTGAATTAAAGTTTGTTTTTAATATCCAGTATCAAGAGTTATAAATTATTATGAAGAATTAAAGGCAAATAGAGTCTGCCATGAAATATCAACTCAATTTCTCTCCACAATTACTTTTTAAGACATCAATCTGTTAAATGAATTGGAAAATTATGCCCTCTTTCATACAGCATGAATTTGGAACTTTCAAATTTAGGTTTTGATCACCATAAATGTTTATTGATGGTGATCAAATTCGTGACGCATTGGGGCAATAATAAAAGTTTTAAAGAACTCCCAGAAAATGATGGAATAAATCATTTCATGTAATTAAACTTCTGTACTATCATTATGATCTAAGCCATTGTTACACCTCTACATTGGCATAACATTTCTCCTCCAATAAGTGACGGAAGAAAATGTGGATAAAGTCAGAATAAATGTGTGCCAGTTACACACTAATCATTTTCACTAACTAATCTCTTAGTGGATATGTAACATATATTTAAATATTGTCATGGAGCTCTCTTGATGGGAAGAGGGAAGCCTTCTTATCTCCTGTCAAATAGAACTCCACAAGATATGATGGGATTATGGTATATATGGTGTTTGCTCTGTTGAGGGAAATCAGGAGACTATTTTGCGAATTCTATCCAAAATTATTTAACCAAAGAGCAACTGTTTAATTCAAAGGAAATACCTCAGTGGCCTTGAAAATGTGAGAAAGTAAAATACGATATTGTTGGCTCTGTAGATTTATGTAGTTGTTACAGTTTGTAGAACAATGACAATAGCAATCTGACAATTTCAATAAAATATAAACAGAAATTGATGGAAATACTCAGGAGTAAGAGAAACATGGTTAATGTTTTAGGTCAACAATCTTTGTGTCAGAACGGCAAAAGAGAGAAAATGTAACAGTTTTAAGTTGCAATGAAGACATGAGAGGGGTAGATGGAACAAGGGGAACATCTCATGTGCATAAGATGTGGACCCCCTCCTGTCAATGGGGCATTGTGGATAGCTAGTAAGTGTTCAGACCAACATAGAACCATAAAATGTTGCAAAATACAGAGCTATGAAGCATGCCCTATATTCTCATAGCAAGAGAAAAAAAAGTGATATCATGAACTTGTAAAATTTAATTAAATGTTTCCTAACTGCCTTAGGCAGAATATAGTTGTGTTCTAACTTGATGAATGGCATCTATACATTGTCACACTTCTTTCTCAGCAGCAGTACTGTGTTCTTAGTTAAAATCTTGATAAATTACATGCAATAACTTCCCATAGAATAAATGAAAATCCAGTTGAAATCTCATGTATTTATCTGCTTAAATTAACCTCTTGGAAACTGATTAAGAATTATTTTCTATTCAAAAAATAGGTTGCAGTGTTTGTTATATGCACACATCATATCTCAACAAAATATATAAATATGCCAACCTGCTACTTTTCTTCAATGGCTTAAAAATAATGTATATGAGAAAGCTTACCTTTGAAGAGGAACAAAGCAAAGACAATGACAAGCATGTTACACTTCATTGTTTTGGGCTAAACTTAGATCATATTACGATCTGGTTTTGGTAAGTTCAGCTGACTACTGAGTGTGCAAGCACTCATGCATTTTATACCTTGCCTTCAAATGTGCCCATTAGAATAGAATGAGGAAATTACTGTCTGCTGGTGATTTTTTTTAATCATCAGACATTGTAACCATTTCAGGACTGAAACAGGTAGATTATGACGTGGCCCCTCCTTTAACCCAATAACAACATATTGTGATTTCATCAGTGCAATACAACAATGCCATTGGCATAAGAATACAGTAACAACAATTTTCCTTTATAAAAAATTGTCAAATGAAAATATCCATAGGTTTACTAAATGTGTAAAGGAAAGGTAGTAGATATTAATCTATAAAAAACTTTTGGAATTCTAAAACATGAGTTGAGATTTGTGAGGAGAAGTGAAAGGTTTGTCACTGGTGTAGGTGGTGAGGAGGGGCTTCGAATGAAGCGTTTGAGGTCAGGACAGCCAAATCATGCCAATGCTTGGCAGGCTGAAACAGAATGGAAGTGGTAGGACAAGTTTATTGAAGGATATTAAAAGGAGAATGAGGAATTGTAAAAAGTATATTGAGTGACCTGATCGCTTTCTGTCACAGTGAGCATTGAATGAGAGACAAATGCTTCTTATTTTGGAGCATGGCACTGTTCTAGAATTTTGCATGGTATGTTGTTAGCAAAATGTCGAAGTCGAAATGAAGGGCCTTGGTGTAATTGAGACAGGGGTGAAGAAAACAAAATATCATTGATCAAAATATTAAATGGCAGGCACTGATTTAACCAGCGTTTCATTTTGTGCTGAGACAGGGTTACAAAGATAGTTCTGAGAGGGCCAGAAAGGAAACTTGAATGCTGCAACACATGTTGAACCTTGAAGGAAAAAAAGTGAGGTAAAGTTTAAAGCTTATTTGAAGGGTATTTATGAAGTGGGTACGATGGCAGAAAAGTGTGCTCTCAAGGAAAGATAAAAACTAATAGTATCAATGAGTAAGGAAATGATATCGATTTTGGAGTAGGATGGGATTAAAGACACAGTAAGTGGATTGCAATGATGCAATGAATAGGAGTTTGGCATTCAGGAGAAGATGGATGAGAGATGAGAAATCAGGGCAAGTGTACAGTGCATTCAGAAAGTATTCAGACCCCTTCACTTTTCCCACATTTTGTTACATTACAGCCTTATTTTAAAATGGATTAAATTCAATTTTTTATCTTCAATCTACACACATTACCCCGGTATGAAGAAGCGAAAACAGGTGTTTAGAATATTTTGCGAAGTAATTAAAAAGAAATAATTGCAATATCACATTTACATAAGTAAATGATCCTTTGCTATGACACTCAAAATTGAGCTTGGGTCCATCCTGTTTCCATTGATTATCCTTGAGATGTTTCTACAACTAGATTGGAGTCCACCACTGGTAAATTAAATTGATTGGACATGATTTGGAAAGGCACGCACCAGTCTATATAAGTTCCCACAGTTGACAGTGCATGTCAGATCAAAAACCAAGCCATGAAGACGAAGGAATTGTTCATAGACCTCCAAGACAGGGTTGTGGCGAGACACAGATCTGGGGAAGGGTATAAAACAATTTCTGCAGTATTGCAGGTCCCGAAGAGCACAGTGGCCTCCTTCATTCTTAAATGGAAGAACAATGAAACCACCAGGACTCTTCATAGAGCTGGCCGCCTGTCCAAACTGAGCAATCGGGGGAGAAGGGCCTTGGTCAGGGAGGTGATCAAGAACCCGATGGTCACTCTGACAGAAATCCAGAGTTCCTCTGTGGAGATGGGAGAACATTCCAGAAGGACAATTATATCTGCAGCACTCCACCAATCAGGCCTTTATGGTAGAGTGGCCAGACGGAAGTCACTCCTCACTAAAAGGCACATGACAGCCCACTTGGGGTTTGCCAAAAGGCACCTAAAGGACTCTCAGACCATGAGAAACAAGATTTTCTTATCTAATGAAATGAAGGTTGAACTCTTTGGCCTGAATGTCAAGTGTCACGTCTGGAGGAAACCAGGCTCCGCTCATCACCTGGCCAATACCATACCTAAGGTGAAGCATGTAGCACCATGTTGTGGGAATGTTTTTCAGTAGCAGGAACTGGGAGACTAATCAGAATTGAGGGAAAGATGAACGGAGCAAAGTACAGATAGATACTTGATGAAAACCTGTCCCAGAGGGTTCTGGACCTCAGACCGGGGCGGAGGTTCACCTTCCAACAGACCCTAAGCATGCAGCCAAGAAAATGCAGGAGTGGCTTCGTGCCAGTCTGTGAATGTCCTTGAGTGGCCCAGCCAGAGCCCGGACTTGAACCCGATCGAACATCTCTAGAGGGACCTGAAAATAGCCATGCATCGATGCTCCCCATCCAACCTGACAGAGCTTGAGAGGATCTGCAGAGAAGAATGGGAGAAATTGCCCAAATACAGGTGTGCCAACCTTGTAGCATCATACCCAAGAAGATTTGAGGCTGTAATCGCTGCCAAAGGTGCCTCAACAAAGTAGCGAGTAAAGGACCTGAATACTTATGTATTTCAGTTATTTCTTTTTAATTACCTTGCAAAAAAAACACCTGTTTTTGCTTAAGGCTGTAGCGTAACAATATGTGGAAAAAGTGAAGGGGTCTAAATACTTTCTGAATGCACTGTAAGTGGAGGGAAGTTGAGTAGTTGCTATGATTAGAGAGGGAGGTTGTATATAACTGGGGGATAAGAGCAAGTGGTAAATGAGTGAGATGGACATGCAGTTTGTAATTGGAATTGCAGTTTGAGATTGGGAATGAATATGAGAGAACAGGACGTTTGGGAGCAGCAATTTGATAGGGAATTGGGAGTGAGAATGAGAAGGTGGGAGTGTTTGCGAGTGAGAGTAAAATAATGAAGAGATTGGAAACGAGAGCAAGGAGACAAGGAGCTTGAGAATGAGTCTGAGAAGGTTGCGAATGTGAGTGGCAGGATGAGGAGAAGAGATGGAGTGATCACTACTTCCACCATCATATACTTCATCATTGGCTGTTATCTTTGCTGTCTTACTGGGCCTAATTTCTTCGCGGTTACTTGGTGAAAGCCTGCTTAGTTTAGTTTTGTTCAGAGATACAGCACGGAAACAGGCCTTTCGGCCCACCGGGTCCGCGCGGACCAGCGATCCCTGCACATTAACACTATCCTACACCCACAAGGGGCAATTTTTACATTTACCAAGCCAATAAACCTACAAACCTGTATGTCTTTAGAATGTGGGAGGACACCCATGCAGGTCACAGGAAGAACGTACAAACTCTGTACAGATAACAACCGTAATCTGGATCAAACCACGTCTCTGGCGCAGCATTCACTGTAAGGCAGCAACTCTACCCCTGCGCCACCATGACTGCCCACTATGTTCTCCCTCCATGATTTAAATTGCATATTCAAGCACTAGCCTACAAGCACCTGTGTGTGCAGATCCTAATTTCACAACAGGGAGGCGTAGGAGACACAGGCAGATTGTCTAATTTTCTGTCCGTAGCCTCGAGGAATACTTGACTTACTCTTGGAATGCTACCAAATTCGTAAATGTGAATCACTAATCAAAAGCTGTGCGTGATGTGCGTTGTTGCTACCAAGTAATTGATGCATAATTATCTATTAAGAAACTAAGGAATGGGGACACGTGTAAGCAGGTAACTATGCTTAGTACTAAAATGAAATACAGGTTGTTTTTGCTTCATTCTGTCAAACATGATTCCAAATGATCCAACAATAAAATCTTTCAAATAGGTTTTGATCTTCTAAATGTTAGGAAGGGATTCAAACTATATCTGTCCAACATAAACATGAATAAGTGGATTTTGCATTCTTCTTCAACTTTGAAATTTGATTGATTAATTTTTGAAATGCCAGGCTTGCTATCAATATATAATAAACTGCATTTTGTTGGAATAGGTAAAACATGATTTATTGAGGTTGGAGGAGGTGCAGGTGAACCTCTGCTTCACCTGGAAAGACTGCTTGGGTCCTTGGATGGGGTCGAGGGAGGAGGTAAAGCAACAAGTGTTGCAGTTCCTGCAGTTGCAAGGGAAAGTACCAGGGGAGGGGGTGGTTTGTGTGGAAAAGGACGAATTGACCAGGGAGTTAAGGAGGGAACAGTCTCTGTGGAAAGCAGAAAGGGGAGGAGATGGGAAGTTGTGGCCAGTGGTGGGATCCCGTTGGAGGTGGCGAAACACTGGAGGATTATCTGTTGTATGTGACGGCTGGTAGGGTGGAAGGTGAGGACAAGGGGGACTCTGTCCTTGTTACGAGTGGGGGGGGGATGGGGAGTGAGAGCGGAGTGGTGGGATATAGAGGAGACCCTGGTGAGAGCCTCATCTATAGTAGAAGAGGGAAACCCCTGTTCCCTAAAGAATGAGGGATGCCCTGGTTTGGAACATCTCATCCTGAGTGCAGATGCGGCGTAGATGGAGGAATTGGGAATAGGGGATAGAGTTCTTACAGGAAGCAGGGTGGGAAGAAGTATAGGTTTATATAGCCATGGGAGTCAGTGGGTTTATAGTTGATGTTGGTAAGTAGTCCGTTACGCGTGATGGAGGTGGTGATGTCCAGAAACTGTAGTGAGATGCCGGCATGGTCCACGTGAATTTGAGTGCCGGATGGAAGTTAGTGGTGAAATGGATGTAGTCAGTGAGTTCTGCACGGGTGCAGGAGGTAGCACCAATACAGTTCTTGGTTCTTGGTTACTTGGTCCTCCAAAATATTCCAACTGGAATTTAAACTGGAGGTGGTGAAGGGAGGGGTTTAGCCAGAGAGGGTTATTGGGAAGAAAGTGCCACTTTAAATTTAGTTGCATCTGGCTGGGCAACCGTGGTTTGGTGGAGATTATTCCATGCTTTAATAGTGCGTGGAAAGAACGAATTGCTGTACACATCTGTCTTTGTGGCTGGGACCACAAATTGGATCGAATGCCCTCGTCTGCTCCTAATTGGTTTGTGATCTATGTCTAGCTGACCATTTAACATTTTGTAAAAACAGGTCAAACGGTGAGCTTCACGTCTGTCTTGGAGAGGGTTCCACCCCCAGAGAATTCAGAAGTTTGGTGACACTCGCTTCTCTCTCGTAGGTGTTAGTAACAAATCGAGCGGCCTGTCTTTGGACACGTTCGATGGTTGAAATGTTTTTATCTGTGTATGGGTCCAAAGCTGCAACTGCGTAGTCCAGATGAGGTCTAACGAGGGTGAAATACAGCTTCTCCTTGACAGAAGCTGAACAATGATGGAAGTTGCGCCTCAGGAATTTTAGGACACCTGTTGCTTTCACTGTTACATGATGAGTCTGACCATTCCAACGTAGATCATTCTGCAATTTGATGCCAAGATACTTGGTTTGTTTGGGTTCTTCAAGGGTGACACCAACTATGTTGTAAGATGTGACGCCTGGATTCCTCTTTCTGGTGACACGCATGGTTTCACATTTGGAAGGTTTGAACTGCATGCCCCATTGTTGTGACCACTCGATACCATAGTATCAAGATCCTTTTGGCGAGCATCTTCATCATCAGCTGACTTAATTGGACGGTACAGCAAACAATCATCAGCGAATAGTCTGGTCGTACTTGCGACATTTTCATGGATGCCATTGATGTAAAGCAAAAAGAGGTGTGGGCCAAGTACTGTGCCCTGGGGTGTACCACTCAACACTGGGTGCCAATTGGAGCTCTTTCCATTCACACACACGCGCTGAAGATGTTTTGTCAGGAAACTGGAAATCCATCGTTTCGTGTTGGAATGGATACCGTAGAAGTCAAGCTTCCGAAGCAGTCTCTGATGTGGGATGACATCAAATGCTTTAGAAAAGTCCAGTACAACTAAATCCATGATGACGTTACTGTCAAGGTGCTTGGCCAGGTCATTTGTTGTCAGGATAAGCTGAGACTCGCATGATCTATGCCTCCTAAATGCATGTTGGTTGTCGGCAAGAATATTATGTTTGCTCACGTGATGCATCAGATTACTATCAATGATATGCTCCAGCAATTTACAGCAAGTACTTGTTAGTGAAACAGGCCGATAATTCGCTGGGTTGGTGGTTGAACCTTTCTTAAAGAGAGGAGTGATGTTGGCCTTCCTCCAATCCAGCGGTACATCGCCCGAGTCAAGCAATTGTTGAAAAATTAACTGTAAAACTGGAGCCAGTCCTTCAGCTGCAATCTTGAGGGCTTGTTTTTGTATCTGATCTGGTCCAATTGCTTTTGTAGTATTAATGTTGAGCAATAACTTCTTGACACCTTCAACCTCAATTTTAATAGCAGGCATATCAGCATATGGGTTGGGCGGAAGGCCTGGAAATGATGAAGGCGCCACATCTTCCCGGGTGAAAACGTGTTGGAATTGATTTTCAAGAGTTTCTGCTTTCGCCTGGTCCTCAGTGATCAGGCTGTTGTTCACTTTTAGCATCTGGAAACCAGTGTTGTCTGTCCATCTGAATTTCACATATCTCCAAAAAGCCTTGGGTTGTTCTCCCCCAAGAATAGAAGAAACATGTTGTCTATGAGCACTCCTAATTGCACGATCGACTTGCTTTCGCACACTAGTAAAATTGTCCCAGTCCAATTTTGTACCCCCTTTTTTGGCACGGAAATAAAACTTCTCTTTCTTACTGCAGAGACGTTTCAGTTTTGCCAAAAACCAAGGAGGACGCATACGGACTAATTAATTTTTGAGGAACATGATTTGTGAAAATATTATTAAAGATTTTTTCAGCCACACCCAGTTGTCTTCTACGGATCTTTTATCTGGTTGCAGGTTGAAGAAATCTTTTGCCAGTTTTTTAGCTAAGCCTTTAAATTCCTCGCTGTTCACTTTTTTCCAGAGGGAAATTTTTCGCGGTGGTTTTGAAGGGACTTTAAGCTTTAAACGCAATTTTGCTTGGATTATACAATGATCACTAATTCCTGCACATGATGAAACTTCCGAGATTAAATCTGGGTGTGAAGTGAACAGTAAATCTAAAATATTTTCGGTGCCACTTGTCTCATCACGCCTGGTAGGGAAAGAGACTTTTTGGGACAGGTGATTTTCCAGAGTAAAGTCAGCTAGGGCTTCCAGGAGAGCCCCTTTTGGTTCGCTTTGTATGCCATCTGACCAATCTACACCCGGGACATTGAACTCGCCCCCCAGGATGATAAGTGGTGAGCGTGAAGAGGCATTAATTTTGGAGATCTTCGATCCAAGATCTAAAAGAGGCTCCGTTTTCATGTCAGGAGGTCGGTAAAAGCTTCCGATCTGTAACGACTGACCCCCAAGCCTAGCCTGACACCAGATTTGCTCAAGAGTCGCTGACCAAGTCTGTTCTTTCAAAGCAGGGAATGGCATTGTTAACTCCGATGAAGACACCGCCTCCATGCTTGTTTCTGTCCTTTCTAAAGATTTGGAGGCGAGGAGGGAAAATCTCAGCAGATTTGATTGATGGGTCCAGCCAAGAATCAGAGCCGATAAGAATATCGGGGTTTTCAGTTTCAATAAATGAATTGATCACAGCACATTTTCCTCTTATACTGCGGCAATTTATAACGGCTATTTTGATCCCGTGTTCATTGCTGACCTCACTTCAATCAATATCGTCTCCAGCCCCGCGGATCCGCTGGCTTTCTCTGCACCCACTGCTCCGCTGCCGTTCCTCAGCCCCGCGGCTCACCTGGCGGGCTCCAGCCCCGCGGCTCACCTGGCAGGCTCCAGCTCCGCTACTCCGCTGGCGTTCTTCACCCCTGTGCCTCACCTGGCGGGCTCCAGCCCCGTTCATCCGCTGGCGGTCTTCACCCCTGTGGCTCACCTGGTGGTCTTCAGCCCCGCGGCTCTCCAGGCGGGCTCCAGCCCCGCTGCTCCGCTGGCGGTCTTCACCACAGCGGCTCACCTGGCGGGCTCCAGCCCCGCTGCTCCGGTGCTCCATTGCTCCGAGATCACCCCGAAAGTTGTTGCCACCGCAGGAACCGAGGTCCAGAACTTCCTGTCGGCTGTACGAAATGGGTCCAAGACTGCTCCGTGTGTGCAGCCTTGAAACAGGTAGGGGGATTAACTCAATTTTTCCCGTTCTTGGGAGACCTGGGGCGCCGCAATGTGCCCACGCTGCCGCCATTTTAAATCTGTCAATGTAGCGGAGGTAGTTGTCAATGTAGCGGAGGTAGAGTTTGGGGACAGGGCCATGGTACGCCTCGAACAAGGATTGTTCAACGTACCCGAGGCAGGCATTGCTGGGGCCCATAACTGTGCCCATAGCCACGCCTTGGATTTGGAGGAAATGGGAGGAGTCAAAGGAAAAGTTGTTGAGCATATTTGGTTCTTCGGTTGAGGAAGAAACGGAGGGCTTAAAGACCCTCCTGGTGGGGGATGGAGGTGTAGAGTGACTGGGAATCCATAGTGTAGATGAGGGAGTGGGGAGTGGGAAGTAATGAAGGAGACGAAAAGCATGTGAGGTGTCATGGACACAGGTAGGGAGGGATTTGACCATGGGGGATAGGATGGAGTCGAGGTATGTGGAAATGGGTTCGGTGGGACACGAAAAAGCAGAAACAATGGGTCTGTCAGGGCAGTCAGGTTTGTGGATTTTGGGGAGAAGATAAAATCGGGTCGTGCGGGGCTGGGGAACAATGAGGTTGGAGGCTTGGGAACGCAGGGAGCCGGAAGCGATGAAGCCAGTGATGGTGCTTGAGATAAAGGCCTGGTGCTTGTCCGTGGGGTCATGGTCCAAGGAAAAGTAGGAGGAGGTGTCTGAGAGTTGGCTCCTGGGCTCAGACCAGCCTCAGAGGTTAACATGCCAGACTGCCACGGCATCTCCCTTGTCGGCAGGTTTGATCATCCAATCGGGGTCCATATCTTTTTTCTCACTGGTACTTTCTCCTATGATTGATCAATAGATACTGGTTCAGCACTCACAATATTAAAAAAAACATTCTTAAATGTAAACAGGGAATTAAGCAGGCAAATTGAAAAAATAATTAGCCAATTTCTTCTTTTGTCGTAATTATAAATATGCAAAATTAAACTTCACTTTGGTCTTAAAAGTGACTCCACCTTCATCCTTGTCACAGAGTTGATGAAAAATAAACAAGAGCAGAGAAGGGCTAATTGGCTTAACGCACAGTCCTTTGTAGAAACCTCTTGAATGCTTTAAACGTTTACTTAATGACCTGATGTGAGAAGTGGAAATTCCCAGGTTGTACCGTATACTATCTGGGCTCAGTCAAGACATGAGGAGGGAATGGTACAACTAGGCTGCAAGAACAGGAGAAAAAGGTAATTAGTGCTCTTATTCCTGATCATTGTTCATCAACTGGTGTTGAATGTATATATTTGTGATCTGGATCTTTCATGCCTCACAAGTGAATCAACAAGAGTAAAATTGGCATTGCGAAGTAAAATTAACCAGAGCCAGGGGCTTTCCAATGAAGTGACTTTCTGTGGTAGGTGCTAATCTCATTACAGAATTGTCGTGCAAGAATCAGGAATATTTCCTTCAGGCTAGAGATGTAGTTGGAGGGCGACCAATGAAAAGACAGAACTAAGAAGTTCTTCTGATGTGTTTGAGGTTGGAGATTCAATCAAAAAGCAGAACCTCATGGGGTAATCATCTCCCAATAGTTATGCGAGTAATGCGTATTTCATTCAGACAGCACTCCCCTCGCTTGCCCTGTCCCCTGCCTGCATAACGGGCTGGTGAAGGAAGCAATGTGTGTATGTCTGTGTTCCACTCTGACAGTCACTGTTCCAGTTGCCGGGTTATCAGGCGTATGCCGGCAATTTGACAGTCGCCGGTAGTCACCTGAAAAATCACTTAAGTGGGACAGGCTCAATAGTTAAGTTTAAGAAGGTGGCATTTAACGGGACTTACGAGGATTATAAAGCGAGCAGGAAATAACTCAAGCAGACGATTAGAAGAGTTAAAAGGGGCATGAAATGTCATTGGCGAGTTGGATTAAGGAAAATCCCAAAGCCTTTAATGCAGATGATAAAAATAAGAGAGTGAGCAGGAAGAATGTATTACTTTTCTCCTAATTAATTGCAAAGCCAGCAGAAAACTCTTGCAAGGCTAACAAAAATGTTGATGTACCTTTTCCAATAACATAAGCGAGATAACAAACACAGCTTCATGAATGTCTCCTCTATAATATAAACATTTAGAGATTCTTGGCACTAACCCTTGCTCTATAAGATTAAATGTGTGTCATAAGTAGAAAAAAAAATGCTTGTTCTGCAGAAAATAGCCTTCTCATATAACCATATATGGCTAACCCTTCCTCTGTCAGAAGAACCTGTCAATCTTAAGAAGCTGTCAATCTTAAGAAGCAAGAGGCTGTATTATGCTCTGTAGATAAGGTATTGCTGAATTGTTAATTATTGGAGTATATTTATGTACTTAAATCACTGGCCCTTTGTGTGGGGATGAAACTCTGTATAGTCTGTAATCTGCATACTGTACAGAGTTTTACCACACCCGCCTGGTGAAATAAAGATTGTACTGCTTGACTACTGATTTTATTTGTGTTTTTGTCTGTTTAAAAACAATGAACTATAACAGTAGGACTGCACAAAGATTAAAGAACAAATCTATGCTTGATGTCGGATGATGTAGGTGAGGTGCAAAATGAATACTTTGCATATGTATTCACCAAGGAGAAGGACCTGAAGGATAACGATATCAGTGTAGAGAAAACATATTGATGAAGGTAGACAAAAATGCTGGAGAAACTCAGCAAGTGAGGCAGCATCAATGGAGCGAAGGAAATAGACAACGTTTCGGGTCGAAACCCTTCAAGATGCTGCCTCACCCGCTGAGTTTCTCCAGCATTTTTGTCTACCTTCAAATTTCCAGCATCTGCAGATCCTTCTTAAACAACTTGATGAAGGTAGAGCAGTGGATGTTGTATATACGGATTTTAGTAAGGACCTAACATGGATACGGTCCCTCAAGATAGGCTGATCCAGAAGATTATGATGTATAGGATTCACGATGACTTGGTCATATGGATTTGGAACTGGCTCATCTTTGAAGACAGGGACTTGTGGTGGAAGGTAGATATTCTGACTGGAGGTCTGTGACCAGTGGAGTTCTGCAGCAATTTGTGCTGGGACCTCTGCGGTTCAGAATACATATAAATTAGGTCATTATGATAAATATAAATGATGAGTTGATGATTAAGTTTGCTGATGACACAAAAATAGAGGAGTTGCAGGCAGTGAGGAATGCTGTCAGAAGATACAGCAGGACATAGACTAGCTACAGAAATGGGCAAATGTATGGATGATGATGTTTAGCTGAGCAAGTATGAGGTGATGCATTTTGGGAGGATGGATGTAAGGAGAGAATATGCAGTTAATGGCAAGACCCTTAACAGCTTTGATGTGCCGAAGGATCTTGGAGTCCCAAGTTCATAGCTCACTGAAGGTGTCAGCACATAGATAGGGTGGTTAAGAAGGCACATGGCATGCTTGCCTTCATTTCTAAAGATATTGAATATAAGAATCAGGTAGTGTTGATGCAGGACTTTGGTTAACACACTTTTTTGAGTATTGTCTGCAGTTATGGTTGCCTCGTTACAGGAAGGATGTGGAAAGGTGCAGATGAGGTTTACAAGATTGCTGCTTAGATTAGAGTGTTTCAGCTACAGGGTAAATTTGGATAGATTTGGATCGTTTTTTCTGGAATGTTGGAAGTTGAAGGGGAGACTTAATATTAGTATTTAAAATAAGCGAGTTTGGTATTTAAAATAAGCGAGTCCAGGCTTACAGCCAGCAGCGCTAAATCCAGCTCAACTGTGCCTGTCTCGCTGGGTTAAGCTACAGCCCTGCCTGGACTGACGGGACACCAGACCAGAGACATGGAGTTAGCACTGCTTCTCCGTGCTGGCTGTAAGCTTGGTCCATCGTACCCGTAAGTCCAGGCAGGGCTGGTAAGTTAGCAGGCAGTGTTGAGCTGGATATAGCGCTGCTTCTCCGCGCTGGTTGTGAGCTCCCAAACGGGGTTGTGGCAGATATGATAATGGTATTTAAGAAGCATTTGGATCGGCATATGAAAGGATACGGATTATGCACAAATATATAAGAGATGGTCTCAGCATCATGTTTGGCACAGATATTGTGGGCCGAAGGGCATGTCCTTGTGCTGCGATGTTCTATATCTATAAACGTGTCCTCTACTTTAGAACAAAATTTCCTTTTAGCCTTTTTGATGAAATCAGCCTGATTTGAATGCCTGAGATCTGATCCTCAAAAGATTGTGAACTTGACGGACAACCCTAAGCTTCTGGTTGGTGAATAATCAGATGTTTTTTGTGGGAACTCCACTACACCTTTCTTTATGAAGCCGGTAACAACCATGGCTTATTTGTTTGGGTACATTCCTGGATCCTTGAACTTCACCGAGTCTATCAACTCAAGCTTTCCCAGAATCATTCCTCTGCCTCCCTATACCAGCTCCCTGAAGTCCTCGATGCTAGGAGCTCAGCCAGATGGTACTATTTCCCAAAGTGATGTTGAGGGATAAAGCAAAAAACATCTTTGTTGGCATTGTAGTAGTGGTCGAGGGTGTTAGATCCTCTGGTGCTGAAGGGCATGTGCTAGTGGTAGTTAGGGGGTGTTTTCTTCAAGCTAGGCTTGTTGAATTCTCCAGCTCTGTTGGCGTAAATATACTCCTAAATCTTACCCCCCTTAGTCTAGTTCAGTAAAACACTGATTCAAGTACTGGACCAATTAAACTTTATTTTTGAACGAACAATGAATCCCCCTATACAATACCGAAACCACTGCGGGTTTGATCCTTGTCTCTGTCTGGCCTAGCCCTTCAGCCTCGTGCATGCACACACAACCAAAAGGTCACGGAGTCCCAAGTGCCCTTCCAGAAGATTGACAACGATCCAAGTGGGGGCTACCTTTTGTAGGTCAATAAACCCTGAGGGGCCGAACGACATAGGGGTGGCACCCCTAACAAGCCAATCACATATCCATTACATTAAAATATTATTGTCAGTCCCCCAACCCAATTACGAAGAGGGACCCGTTTACTCCTACCCTTTGCTTCCTGTCTGCCAGCCAGTTCTCTATCCACATCAATACTGAACCCCCAATACCGTGTGCTTTAAGTTTGTATACTAATCTCTTGTCAGGTGGAACCTTGTCAAAAGCCTTCTGAAAGTCTAGATATAACACATCCCCTGGTTCTCCCTTATCAACTCTGCTAGTTACATCCTTGAAAAATTCTATAAGATTCGTCAGACATGATTTACCTTTCATAAATCCATGCTGACTTTGTCTAATGATTTCACCACTTTCCAAATGTACTGCTATCCCATCTTTAATAATTGACTCTAGCAGTTTCCCCACTACTGATGTTAGACTAACTGGTCTGTAATTCCCCGTTTTCTCTCTCCCTCCTTTTTTTAAAAGTGGGGCTACATTAACTACCTTCCAATCCTCAAGAACTACTCCAGAATCTAAGGAGTTTTGAAAAATGATCACTAAATTGACACTATATTGCGAATGCTGGCCAGAGATGGCAGACTAAATGTGAGAAGATGTTATCTCAGCAATCCGACAGGCGTGCTAGGCTTGATTAAGGGTCAGTTCAGTGTTACAGAGCAATTCATCCCTTAACTGGTCATTCAGCATACCTCCAACGACCTTGTCACGGATGAGTTCATCACATAAATCGCGAAATTGACAGCGTGCAGCCATGTGTTTCAAGTTGCCAATAAAACATTCTATTGGCTCATCAATCTGTTGCATGAGAACATAAAACTTGGTATGTTCCATAATGTAGTTTGAGGGGAGGCCACACAACTGTCTAAACATAGCAAGTAAGGCAGCAGGGTCATCAATCGTTTCTGCAGGCACTTGGATTTTGATTTGATTTGATTTGATTTGATTTTATTACTTGGCATTCGAACCTCAGAGAGGCTCGAACGAAACTCAGTTTCTACAAGCCATACAACAGAACAATTCATAAAAAAATACACAGACAATTCAATTCACACAAACATCCATCACAGTGAATCTCCTCCTCACTGTGGTGGAAGGCAAAGCCTTCTCTCTCCCCCGCACCATTTCTCTCCCGAGGTCGAAGCCCCAGGCGGGCGGTGTTAAGTCCCACGGCCATTAAAGCCACGCCGGGCAATGTACGGCCCCGCTCTAGGCCCCAAGGTCACAGTTGGAGCCCCCGGCGGGCGCTGAAATATCCCGCGGCCATGAAAGCCGCGCCGGGCGATGTATGGCCCCGCTCCGGGTCGCTCCATCCCCGCGACACGGGCTGAAGAAGCTGTGTTGCAGGAGCTCCGGAGAGTGGTCTCTCACCCGGACCTGCGAGCTCCCGATACTGCACTGCAGCTGCAGCTGGAGCTGGAGCTCCGGAGTCGGGCCGCAGCAGCGAGCCACCACCGCTCCCCACGCTCCCAGGCCGGCCAGCCCCATGACAGTGAGTCTGCAGCTCCACAGGCTCCATGACTGGAGCCCTCAGGTCATCCCGGTTGGAGGCCGCTCCACGGTGCTAGGCCCCAAAGACAATGGAGACCCGACAGGGAAAAAGTCGGTCTCCCGTGCAGGGAAGAGATTTAAAAGTTCCCCCCCCCATATACACAGTTACAAACAATACAAAAAAAAAACACGAACAACTACATTTAACTAGACAAAACAGCAGGCTCAAATGTGAAACTGTCCACTCATTTCATTGCCTCAGGCCCAGCAAGGTTAAGTAACACAGAAGCACGTACATCTGGAGGATCATTGCGATGAACGATGCGAACATAGTGAATGTAGTCGCACTCGAAAAGGTGCCAGTGTTCAGCAATGTCTGAGTCAAAGATCAGAGGACTAGGACGGTGAGACAAGTTTGCCATGATAGAGTTAACAGGCACATAAAATAAACATTAAAAAAACAAAACTCCATAAACATGAACTAAGTAGGTAAGACTCACTCTCTGACACAATGTAATGAGTCGAGTCGGACACACATCAAGATACATGTTTATTAAAATCCACTTACAGCATCGATCTGCAGGACATTACAGTAACTAGCAACAACTCAGGCTGAATTGCGTAGGCAAGCACTCGGTAAATTGAATCGCATATTAGGCGGAGCAACGACTACACAAGAACTACAATTGCTTAGCAGGAAATAACCAATCTACAGGGTTCTTCATCCAGATCTAGAGACCACCATTGAGGGGTCACTATGGAGTAACACTGCCGTAAGGGAGCCCAGGGGTCACGACTATGTCTCTATCGCCATATTCTATTTTTAATTGGAAAGCACAGAGCAAATCTCTAGCCATTAAATTGCAATCTAATCCGGTGGTTATCACAAATCTGTGTTTGATTGCCTTTCCTCCATACACTATTTCAACTGGCTCAGAGATGGGATACTGGCAGACTTGTCCTAGACTCGGACAGGTTCTGAACATCTTTTGACTCGGGGAGATTGTAAATTGATTGGAGAGATGACATGGATGTGCCTGTGTCTACTAAGAAGGTGCAGGTTTTTAATTCTATCTGTAGTTCTTCGTCATAGGTTCTTCGTCAGACTTGCATTCAGTCACCATTAGGTTTGCTAATCATAGGCATGTGAATGGGTTATTCTGGGAGAAGGAGATTTGTCTTCTTGATTCTTGATTTTCCTGTCAGTTCCTACTGTGCTCTCGATGATCCCAGTGATCTCTGGGATCTCTTCATTCTCTCTGATCTTGAAAATTTCTTCTGTGACCCCCTCTTTCGTTCCTTTCTCTGTTTGGGCACTCCCTACTCCAGTGACCTATTCCTCCACAAATATAACACTGGCCCACTTGTGATGATCAGTGTTTCCTCAAACTTGGTCTCTGGGGGAATGGCTCTAGGGCAGGTATTTCTCCATGATATCGCTCGAAATATTCCGGAACCATAATTTCTCCCAATCAGTAATTTGCAGGTACTCTGGCGATTCATGGTTCAGGGTCAGATTTTGGCACTTCTGTTCTGATTGCATATTCGTTTTTTGGTTTCAATGCAGGCTGACTCTTCTGCTTTTTTATATCCCTCCAGTGATATCTTACTGCCTGAGCCATTTAACTGGCACTATTTTCTGTCCAGTCCATGTTATTGGTTTTAATGGATTCAGCTATTTTAGTGGGAAGACAATTCAATAAGATGGCACAGTATTGGGGGGAATTTACTCCATTTCGATAATTTAAGTTACCTGATTGATCCATATATAATTTGGGTAATCATTCCATAAATTCATGATCCCTCTCCCTTTTTCGGTCTTACATCCAAGATCCTAGCTTGGTCAATCGGTTTTTAAAGGGTATCCTCAAGGGCAGTTGAAACAGCCTCTTCTTTTGCACCTTCTTTGTCCATTATCTTTCTTCTACCTTCTTTCTATTATCAATGGAGTGATCGGGTTTAAGGAATCCTGTGCTACAGAATCTGATTGTCTATTCCATTCACAAGTTAAGCAATGCATATCTGAAGCATGGGGAACGCAAGAGGAATAAGGTGGCGGCCGTGGATTTAACGCTTTCCCAATCTTCTAAGTACTCATCGTCATCCCCCTCAAAACTAATGCCAACCATCGGGTCCTCAAGCTCGAGACCTATTGGTGCCAGTTTCCCTTTGAAAGATTTCCTTCGCCCTCGCTCTTCAATACATCCATGCTCCTCTTTCAGGATGCCTGGAGGTCGGTACACTTCAGTATCCTCCAATTCTATTCCGTGCTTCAGAGTTGCTTCCTTCCAACTTGCCATTCTTGCAGCCTCTCTACTCGCTTTCCATTCCTCATAATAATTTTTCCACAATCCAATTAATTCCTTTGCTGTATTGTGTACACTGTCGCTGTATTGCCAAATAATTTGCACAATGTACTTCACTCCCTTCAATGTCCCAACGCCTCTCTCGGGCCATAATTCGTCCCCTAATTCGCATAATCAATCCTTTGAATTTAGTATGCAAGTTCTTCTACTGTCTTCCACAAATGCGCACAATTTCAACTCTTACTATTTTAACAATCCTCAATCATCCAAAGATTAAGGTGCTCCAGGGAACAATCAAACACAGTCAAACACATTCCTGCAGCCCGTTTTCTATACTCGGAGCAATCCTAATTCAAACACATGCAAATGAGCTCCAAACATGTGAGCAAAATCGTACACAGACAAGAAATTATACCACTTATTATTATCATACAAAACCACACTCCTATATAAACTACAAGCATTTGTCTAATATCGCATTTGTTAACTGTACAATTCCAAGAGCAAAACACATTATATTTTAATCCCTCCTCGAGGTGTGTTCGGTCAACAGAACAAATCCTCCCCCGACACAGTGATCGGAAGGATACAAACCCCTGGCCGAACTATCACGAATCGGACTCTAATTATAACAACAGTTCCAATCAAACTATATTCTTGTACAGTCAATTTAAACTACCATTACAACTGTGGATCTAGCATTCCAAATTTAAATCAAAGGCACTACACAGTAAACACAATGCAACAAAGGCAGTCTTAAATACACTTTAAACTACAACTTCGAAGTTTTATTCTACACAGATTAATCTGGAAGAAAATGTGCACACTTTAAATTGACCAGCACAGCACATCAATATGAGATTGTGAATATTGGTAAATTTGAATCGGAAAATGTTCAGTTCATTATTCTCTATCTAATTATGTTTTAGTATGTAAATTCGACCTACGCAATTTTGAATTCAAAATTTATATGGAAACGTCTTTAGGGATATGACATTTTCAGATTGGTTAAAGTATTTTCGGCCAATTTATACTCTAATCACTAAGTTCCCGGTACCTTTACGAGACTCCTCCCCCGTCTTTTCAGAGATCCTGATGCTCTCACACAGGAGGGGACTCAAACGCACATAGGCTCACCATATCAAAAAGGCTTCTTCCTTTCCACCTGTTTGGTATTGGGTGTCAGCACGTATTCTCTTTATGCTGGCAGTCGATGCCGATTTTTAGAGCGCCTTTCCAATCTGCACCCCCAACAATGATTCAGTGCTTTGCCTCGTAGTACTGTTTACAACCAGTTTGTTTGTCAATATCCAGCCAATCGGATATCCAACTCTGGGCAAGGCCTCAAACCACTAGTTACTTTTGAACGATTGGTCTTGGCAGCAGCTGCAGCTGTTGACTAAGTTTAAGTTTACGGGCCTTTAACCCAAAGGAGAGGGACTTGAAACCAAACCCCAAAGGCACGAATGCCCCCATGCTTGCTAGACTACCTGTTCTACGATCTCGTTGGGACCCTTCCCTAAGTTCACAAATGATCGATCTGCTCTGACTAGTGGAGTGGGGAAAACCAATGCGAAAACTGCACCATGGCGCCGATTCCTCCCCTCGCGATCTGGAACAGCTCAGATCCCGTTGAGATCCTGGATGAGCCCCCAATGTAAATATGCTCCTAAAGCTTATCCCACTTAGTCTAGTTCAGTAAAACACTGAGTCAAGCACTGGACCAACTAAACTTTATTTTTGAATGAACAACAAATCCCCTATACGATACCTAAACCACTGTGGGTTCGGTCCTTGTCTCTGCTTGGCCAAGCCCTTCAGCCTCGTGCAAGCAGACACAGTCCAAAGCACCCTTCCAGAAGATCGACAACGATCCAAGTGGGGGCTATCTTTTATTTATTTTTTATATTTATTTTATTTTTTTTGTGATTGCAACCATTCACTTAATTTTATTTATTTATTTATTTTAATATGTTTTTGTTTATTTTTGTTAGAAGTGCAGTAGTGTGGTACCTAAGTACCTAATACATACACATTACCATTTTTGTACAATTTCTTAATTTTAATTTAATAATAAAAGAACAGTGAAAGAAAAAGGGATAAGGACATCGGCAGTGTTTTCCAGAATTTAATCAACCCATTTAATTTAGTTAATAAAGGCATATAGTTTGCCTTGAGTAATGATTTATATTTCCTAGTAATTTGGATGCCCAAATACTTAAATTTTTCTGTTGCAATTCTAAAGAGGAATTTCAACAGATGTATCGGCTCTTGAGGTTTTATCGTCATAATTTCGCTTTTGTTCCAGTTTATTCTATATCCTGAAAAAGAACCAAATTCCTCTATTAAATTTAGTATATTTGGTATGCTAAATTGCGAATTTGTAATATATAATAATATGTCGTCTGCATATAATGAAATTTTATTATTTGAGTGTTTGGTATTGTATCCATGAATATTCGGATGACTTCTTATACTTTCTGCTAAAGGCTCTATCACTAGTGCAAATAGCAGAGGCGATAGTGCGCACCCCTGCCTATTGCCCCTTGCCAATTGGAATTTTGGGGATAATATATTATTAGTATTCTAGCCGTCGGCTTATCATATAATAATTTTACCCATGAGATAAAGTTATCTCCCATGTTAAATTTTTGCAATACTTTGAATAAATATTACCATTCTACTTGATCAAAAGCTTTTTCTGCATCCAATGAGATAATTGCTAGGTCTTCTTCAGTATTGTGTGAGTACATTATATTAGACAGCCGTCTCAAATTGTTAAATGAGTATCTCTTTGGTATAAACCCAGTTTGATCCGTGTTTATTAGTTTGCTAACATATTTACTCAATCTTCTCGCTAGTGTCTTTGCTAATATTTTTTGATCTGTATTTAGGAGTGCAATAGCTCTATATGAGCCTGGGTCTTCTAGATCTTTATCCTTTTTTGGTATAAGTGTAATAGTTGACTCAGTTAGTGTTTCTGGGAGTTTATATTCTTTAAAAGTGTATATATATATAAATCTTGCAAGCGTGGAGAAATTATCTCGTGGAATCTTTTATAGAATTCATTACTAAAGCTGTCTGGTCCTGGCGTTTTGCCATTCTTCAATAAACTTATTGTTTCTTCTATTTCCTGAAGTGTAATCTGAGCTCCTAATCCCTCTTGTTCCACCATATTTAATTTTGGAAGATTACAATTGTCTAAGAAATTTGTAATTTGAGTATTATTTGCAGAGGTTTTCGATGCATATAAATTTTGATAATATTGAGCAAATCTTTTATTTATATCTTTAGGTAGTGTTAGTAATTCCCCTTTGTCTGATTTAATTTTAGTAATTGTATTTTCTGTTTCCCGTTTTTTCAGTTGGCGTGGTAAGAGTTTGTGGTTTATCACCAAATTCAAAATTTTCTTGTTTTGTAATTTGAAATAATCGTATTATTCTGGCTGTTAAAATTTTATTTAATTTATATTTTAGTATTGTTATCTTATTGTGTTTATCTATAGTTGGTTCTTTAGCATTTTCTAAATCTAATTGTCTAATTTCTTGTTCTAGTTGTAATTGTTCAGTATTATTCTTTTTATTTTGGAAAGCTTGATATGAGATTATAGTTCCTCTTATAAATGCCCTAAAAGTTTCCCATAATAAGGAGGGTGAAATATCTGGTGTATCATTTGTCTCAAAGAAGAATTTCATCTGCTCTTTTAAATATGTACAACCTTGTGAGTTGTTTTAAGTTGTTTTAAAATTGTTAAAATGATTTTTTGTCAGGCATTCCTTCTAAATTTGAAGAGAAAGTTAACGGGGAATGATCAGAAATAATACTATTGTGATATTTAGCATTATATGTGTATGGAATTAATTTTGTGTCCACTAAGAAATAATCAATACGTGAATATGTTTTATGTACCGTTGAATAAAATAAATATTCTCTACCTACTAGTTTAGCGATCCTCCATACATCTGTCATATTGGTATTTTTCATGTATGTATTTAGGAGTTCACTAGTTTTAGATTTTATGTTAATCCTTTTTGGTTTTGCAGATTTATCCAAATATGGATCTAAAACACAATTCAAATCTCCCCCTATTACCACATTTTGATAGTTAAGTTCTGAAATTGTATCCAGAATTTTACTAAAAAATTGAGGGTTGTCAAAATTAGGAGCATAAATATTTATTAAAGTAAGTGGAGTAGAATAAATGTCTCCCGTGACTATGACGTACCTCCCCTCTTTATCTGCTATGGTATTCTTTAATTTAAATGGTATACCTTTACGAATGATAATGGCCGTGCCTCTAGATTTAGAAGTAAATGAAGAGTAGTATGTTTGCCCTATCCAATTTGCCTTCAGTCTTATCTGTGTTTGATATTTCAGATGCGTCTCTTGTAAAAAAATGACATCAGTATTTAAAGCTTTTAATTGGGCAAAGATCTTACCCCTTTTAATTGGTTCATTAGCGCCCCTTATATTCCAACTGCAGAACGTGATTTCTCCAGTTTTCTTTTGTTAATCATCTTGCATTATGGATCATGTTAATACCTTTACTTCATATGGTGCAACCAAGAACCTCATTACTCTAGGTGAGGGATGATCATCCCCAGCTATTAAATTTTGTTGGCATCTCCCCTTCAGAATAGACCTTGAAAAAGACCAGAAAGTGTAGAGTCGTGAAAAGATAATTAACAAACAAAAAGTGATATTATAATATCCAAAAATAAAGATATTATAATTAAAAACAAACCACCAATAGGTGGTAGAAAAATTCTTATCGACTTCCGTAGACGTTTTTATATGTTTTGCTCCGCCCCCTTAACCAATTATTATTAATTGGAAGAGAGAGCGATACAAAGTTAAAAAATATATATATAAAATAAAACACACTCCGATAGATAGATTAGAAATGTATCTTCAAAGAGGAAAAACAAAATAAAAGAGAATTTCCAACATTAAGTATATACTTAGATATAACAGTGATTATATTAATTATATATCCATATCTATCGATATGCCAAGATCTATTACAATTAAGTCTCAAACTTTTGTATCAGACAACAGCAGGCCCCAAGGGGTTAACCTTGGAACCTGCTGTTGTCCGACACAAAAGCCCGGATAACTTCCAAGTACCCTTGGATAACTTCCAAGTATCTGAGTCTCCTCCCCTCCCCTTTGCGCGCAATTTAAACTAAATCTACTATATCCATAACATTTGTTAGTATGTTAATACTTATCAATCATATTTAACTCGTTATTCTTATATTTAGCAAGTAATTAACATCATGAAATAAACAACAGCCATTGTTACGCTATGCCTTAATATTACACAATTTTATTAATTATATTTTATGTTAGTATATAATTGTGTTTCTTAAATCATAAGTTTCTATATACAAGTCCACTGATAATATTTTTCCATATTCTCAAGTTATTTTCCCCGCCACAGTTTTTTTTCTTTTCCAATCCTTTGTTGAAATGAAACTTAAAATCCGACCTTGAATTAACATTCCAAAGATAAGATTCGCCATCTTAACCAGAGCAGTCTTTTTTGTGTGTTAAAAAAAGGGAAACACAATCCTTTCTTCTGTGTTATTGTGGGAGACCAACTCCTAATGATCAGTAGGCCTCCTGTGTGATACTTTGTGCATATTTAAATGCCTCTTCTGGATCCGTGAATGCACGTTTGACAGAGTTATAAGTAATTCTCAATTTCGTGGGATATACTATCCCATATCTTACTCCCTTGACCTCCTTCAGTAGCCTTCTCGTGTTTGTAAACTTGTCCCTCTTTTCCATGACTTCAGCTGGAAAATCACGGCAGAATCTTAGTTTGTCTTCTCCAAACATCAAATTCACTCCACATGGAATCTTTTTCATAATTCCTTCCAGGGTTGAAATATCATAGAATTTCAGAATAATCTGTCTTGGGGGGGAAGTTGAGCTTGCTTGAGCCTTACGTCAGACCCGGTGATCCATATCTATTCTCGGGGCTTCAGGCAGCTTAAGTACTTGTTTGAGTAAGTTGGCAGCAAACTCCTGAAAGTTCTGTCCACTCTCCTTTCCTTCTTTTACTCCAACTATCCTCAGGTTTTGCCTCCTCGAAACAGCAGCGTCTCTCACCCCACCACTGACGCCACCGGAAGTCAGTGGATCGCTTATTTACAATAACATTGCTGCAATGTTTTTGGGAACTAGATAAGCTACTGTGTATCTTGTTAACTAATTAAATCAAAGAACTGAGTTCTGTTATAGAGAAATAACAGAGATGTAATGTGAATTAGAATGGAGAAACATATTCAGATCAGGTTCAGAAAGTAGAAAGAATAAGATTGGATCAAAAGGGAGGAAACTAAACCTGAAGGTAAAACTTCAAATATATATTTTTGAAAGCCACAACAATTAAATGGAAGGTATGAAACTCTGAACTGGTAATAGTTCTTCCAGGACAAAAAGATTGATTGGCTATGCCAAGTCGTGCTCTTAAAAGATAGTTAAAATATAAAGATGACATTTAGTATAACATTTAGTGTATATCTACAACTTCTTGCGAGTACCAACATTGCAATGGTGGACGACGGAAAAATCGCTGTTGTCAGCAAATGCTAGGCTAACACAATGCAAGTCATAGAACATAGAAAAATAGGTGCAGGATGAGGCTATTTGGCCCTTGGAGAGTGCCGCCATACAATATGATCATGGCTGATCATCAAAAATCAGTACCCCGTTCCTGCTTTTTCCCCATAGCCCTTGATTCCTTTAGCCCTGAGAACTAAATCTAACTCTCTCTTGAAAACATCCAGTGAATTGGCCTCTATTGCCTTCTGTGGCAAAGAATTCCACAGATTCACACCTCAATGGGTGAAGAAGTTTTCCCTCAACTCAGTCCTGAATGGCCTACCCCTTATTCTTAAACTGTGACCACTGGTTCTGGACTCCCCCAACATCGGGAATATTTTTCCTGCATCTAGCCGGTCCAATCCTTTAAGAATGTTGTATGTTTTTATAAATCCCCTCTCATCCTTCTAAATTCCAGTGAATACAAGTCATGACTTTTGATGTTGCTGGTGTTACTTACCTATGTACATAAACAATGGAAGTGATAATATCAGACATTTTGGGTGCTTGATAAAATGGAGGATTTCTGCTTCTGTAAAACCTGCTTGTCATCTTTTGCAAAAGCTGTAAGGACCATGAGGATCATGACTCCAGAGAGTCTGTGGTCTGGGAAGGGGTTAAATAGAAGTTAATGTCCAGATGGCCTTTAATTGTTCATATGTATGAGATTTTGCAGAAGGTGCTAGGTCCTGTTGCAAATGCATGCTTGGGATTGGTTGGGGAAATGATGGATCACAATAATGTTGAGGTGTCTTCCCGCCATAATTATGATTGGTTCAGGAGAGGGGCCTTACCCAAGACGTTTACTTTACCTGGGAGAATGTTTATTTACCTAACAGAATTGTTTCCCCCTCAGTGCTTTGTGTTGCAACTATGTAATGTGATATTTTATGATTGGGTGAGGGAACTGTCGTCCAAGGATCTGTAAAGGTATAAAAGAGGGGGGAGCACATTGGGGTGTGCCGATCTTCTGGGGTATGTGTTCTATTTGCACAAGGCTGTTAGGCTCAAGTAAGTAGAGACACGGATCGGACCCGCGGCATTGGATTAGGTATTGTATTGGTATTGGTATTTTATAATAAAAGAGAATTGGATTTCCAGTGCTCGCATTCAGTGTTTGACTGAACCAGACTAAGGGGGGGCTAAGTTTATGACGGGAATTATATTGGGGGTTCATCCGGGATATCAACGGATTGCCAAACAAAATTTGCGTTCAGGGAAATGAGTCATGTCGGATTGCGGGAGGAGAAATCGGCGACATGGTGCGACTTTCACATCGGTTTTCACCGCTCTGTGGATCTGATGACAAATCGGTCATTCGCGTGCTTGTGTTTGGATTCCCAACGAGATCAATAGAAGATTAGTAGTCTAGCGATCTCTAAGGATGAGGGTTTGAGGCCCTAGAGGGTTTGAGAACCTGTCTAGGGGGTTTGAGGCCCAAGGAAGGTGGGAGTTGGGCTCAAAAGACTCTTCTCCTTACGTTAAAGGCCCAACACCATTGGTAAGGCGACAGCTGTTGCTATCGGCATTCCACTGAAACTGGCCCGAGGTTTGTGGGTTGGTAGACCCTGGGGTTTGAGGCCCCACTCAGCCTGGGATATAGATTTCCAGATATCCTCAAAGACAGGACTGAGAAAGTCAGTACTACGAGGTAAAGTATTGAATCGGTGCTGAGAGTGCGATTGGAAAGACGACACTGTAAAGATCAGCATCGAGAACCAGCACAAAGCGGCTAGGTGCTGAAGACCAGTATTATGTGGGTTGAAGGGTTTGAGGCCTGGGGGTTCGAGACTGCGCCTGTGTGTGGTTTACGTCCCAAACAGTGCTGTGAAATCAGTGTTGGAGTAAAATTGGTTGAAAATACTTAATAATCAACACTGAGAGGGGGGAGACGCCTCAATTATCTGGACAGTGATCTAAATTTTTCGATTTTAATTTTACCAAATTGAGGGCGTTCATATTGAAGGCTACTGGTATAGAGATCCGTTTTGATCTTGTAAAATTGTAAAATAGTGCCATCATTGTATATAACTGTATAGCTCCTGAATTATAATATAGCGATTGTGTGATTTATGCTGCTGTTGTAATCATAGTTTGAATCATAGTAATCATAGTTTAATTAATACATAGTTTGTATATTAATATAGCGTGATCTAGTGTAATTTAAAATAGTGTGATTTACTTCAGAATTGAACTGTAATCGAATGCCTATATTTTATATTGTAGTGTGTTTATGCATGATAATTATTAGCAGTTTTATGTGTTAAAAAGTGTTATCCTTGGTCTGAAGAAGGGTCTTGACCTGAAACGTTGCCTATCTCCTTCGCTCCTTGGATGCTGCTGCACCCGCTGAGTTTCTCCAGCCTTTTGTGTACCCTAGGAGTTATCCTTGTCTTGTGAGATACTTACTAGTGCAGTGAATAACTTTTGGCCATTGTTTTGTGAGCGAACTTGTCTTAGGAATTTTGTGAGTGAAGTGTGAATAGTTTAAGCTATTGTTTCCATTGTAAGTAACAATGGGAAACCAGATTGAGATTGATCAGAATCAGAATCAGAATCAGAATGCCTTTTATTGTCAATGTACAATGTACATGTACAATGAGATTAAAAGCTGCTCCTACTCAGTGCAAAACAAAACAAAAAGGGGGAGGGGGATAAGGTGCACAGTTTCTGCAGCGCTATATACATATCTATAAAAAGACAATGGGTAATTGAATGGATAATAGGATTCCTATATCCAGTATGGGTTATTGCACATATTGGAAATTACAGTTACAGTACAAATTACAGTAGGTGGATAGATGAAAGTCCGAGGGTTAGGCTGTGAAGTCAGTGCATGTGTGAGTTCAGGGAGACAATGGATTTTGGAAATAAACTGTTCTTGAGTCTATTTGTCCTTGTGCTGATGCACCTATAGCGCCTCCCTGAGGGTAGCAGGTTGAACAGGCCAAATGCAGGATGGGAGCTGTCCTTGATAATGTTCTTCGCCCTGCTGAGGCAGCGGGAGGTGTAAATGTCCATCAGAGAGGGGAGAGGGCAGCCGATTATCTTCTGTGCTGCCCTGACTACCCTCTGAAGCTTCTCCCTGTCTGCCATGGTGCAGCTGCCGTACCATGCTGTAATGCAGTATGTCAACAGGCTCTCAATGGACGAGCGGTAGAAGGTCAGCAGCAGGTTGGAGTCCAGGTTGTGCTTTCTGAGGGCCCTCAGGAAGTGCAGCCGCTGCTGAGCCTTCTTGATGACCGCTGTGATGTTGTCTGTCCAGGAGATGTCAGCGGAGATGAGGACGCCGAGAAACCAGAAGGTGTGGACCCTCTCCACACACTCGCCGTTGATGTATAAGGGGGTGCTGTGCTTCCTGAAGTCGACAATGAGCTCTTTGGTTTTCTTGGTGTTCAGAGCCAGGTTGTTTTCTGAGCACCAGGCTGTCAACTTCATGACTTCCTCTCTGTAGGCTGCCTCATCTCCCCTTGAGATGAGTCCGACTACTGTAGTGTCGTCAGCAAACTTGACGATTTGGTTGTTGTTGTGGGCCGGACTACAGCCGTGGGTGTAGAGACAGTATAGGAGGGGGCTTAGCACACAGCCCTGCGGGGAGCCGGTACTCAACATGCGAGTGGAGGAGAGGTGGGGGCCGAGTCTCACAGTCTGGGGCCGGTTGGTGAGGAAGTCCTTTATCCAGGCACATGTGAGAGTGGGGAGGCCGAGAGTGACCAGTTTGTCGATGAGAATGTCCGGAATGATAGTATTGAAAGCTGAGCTGTAATCCACAAATAGCATCCGAACTTAGCTCTGCCCCTGCTCCAGGTGGCTCAGCACAGGGTGGAGAGCTACGGTGATGGCGTCTTCTGTGGACCTGTTTGGGCGATAGGCGAACTGGTGGGGGTCGAAGTCTGGAGGGAGATAGTCCTTGATGTGCTGGAGGACCAATCTCTCGAAGCACTTCATGATTACCGGAGTGAGGGCCACGGGACGGTAATCGTTTAGGCTGGTGATGGGAGACTTCTTCGGCACTGGGACGATTGTGGCTGATTTTAGGCAGGATGGGATAACTGCCTGGTCCAGGGAGAGATTGAAGATTCTGGTGAAGATGACAGTGAGCTGGTGGGCACATGCTTTGAGCACCTTACCAGGTACTCCATCTGGGCCGGCAGCCTTCTTGGGGTTCACTGCCAGGGGCACCCGTCTGACATCGTGCTCCCTTACAGTGAGTGGAGTAGTGCAGGAGCCAGGTAAGGGTGTGATCAGGGCTGTAGCAGAGGAGTGCTGCTGTTGTGATGTTTCAAAGTGGGAAAAGAAGCAATTTAGCTTCTCTGCCAGCGGCGCACTCAGGTCTTCTGTCGTTGTGGCACAGCCTCTGTAGTTTGTGATGTCTCGTATGCCCCGCCATACCTCCCGTGTGTTATTGCTGGACAGGTGGGCCTCTATGCTCCTCTTATGGTCCACCTTGGCTTTTTTAATTCCCCTTTTCAGATCGGCTCGAGCAGCCCTGTACAGAGCTCTGTCACCTGACCTGAAGACATCATCGCGGGCTCTGAGGAGTGTGCGGACCTGGCTGGACATCCAGGGTTTCTGGTTTGGGGAAACCCGAATGCTTTTGTCCACAGTCACGTTTCCGATGCAGAACTTGATATAGTCCAGTACCGTTCCTGTGAATGTTTCCAGATCCTGGTGTTCGATTATGTCCCAGTTGGTCTGTGTGAAGCAGTCCTGGAGTTTGGAGAGTGCATTTTCAGGCCAGGTTGTAACAGTCTTTATGGTGGGCCTAGCACTGCGTCTGAGGGGGGTGTAGGCTGGGGAGAGCAGGAGGGAGAGATGATCTGACTGGCCGAGTTGGGGGAGGGGAATGGCTCTATACGCGTGCTTGATATTGGAATAGACATGATCCAGCATGTTCTCCCCTCTAGTAGGACACTTGATATGTTGATAAAATTTCGGCAATACAGTCTTCAAGTTGGCCTTATTAAAGTCCCCTGCAATTATGTGAACACCTTCGGGGTGGGCCCGCTGCTGTTCGTTAATGGTGTTCAGCAGGAGAGAGAGCGCCATGTTTACATTGGCGTCGGGTGTAATATACACAGCCGTGACAATCACTACTGTTAGTTCTCTTGGTCGAAAAAAGGCCGGCATCTTACAGACATGTACTCGAGGTCAGGGGAACAGCGACAGGCCCCGACAGCCCATTACAAATGGTTTGCAGTAAATTCCCTAAAGAGGCAGAGAGATTAAAGCATTTCTCTGGAACTTTGAAAAAGAAATTAGGAGGCGAGTTGTGGCCCGAAGGAGGGGTTGGAACCCTGGAGGACGTGCGATATATTGAGAAGGTTATTTGGCAATATAGTCAAAGTGAGACCGCAAAGGAACGTAATGGGCTGCAAAGACAATATTATGAAGGATTAAGAGAACGTAGAGAGGCTGCAATAATAGCGAATTGGCAGGAGGCAACTTTGAAACTTGGAATGGATTTTTAAAAAATGATGAAGGAAATAAACCTCTGGATACCTTGAAAAAGGAATGTGGATGTGCTTATAAACAACATAGGGAATGGGAGACTAAGAGGACTTCTGAAGGACAAGTGGCACGTAGAATTAGAGTTCAGGGACTCGTTGGTTGACTTTGGTTTGGAAGGGGGAGACGAGCAATATTTGTAAGAATGGGAGAATAGTCGTACTAAGCAAAATTTGCAGCCTCCACCTTATTCCCCATTGCGTTCCCTATGTGTCACCTCCACCTCCAGCACCACATGTGCCTCACAGACCACCTGTGCCTGCAGCACCACTCACACCCCCGCTGATGGTGATACTGTAGTATCACCTGCTCCCCAAACAGCTGCACGAGCACAGAGTTCCTTGACCCCAACAGCTCCAGCACTAACAGATATTCCAGAAGCGCACAGTACAAGGAGCAAGACAAAGAAAATATCACCCGTATTTCGAGAAAAAGTGCAATCACCAGAACCAGTTTATGAACCTAAACCTAGGAGAATAAAATGACCACGCAGAGAGAAAAGACATGCCTTTAAAAAGTACCGCCTTCCCCCAGGTGATGTGGATGATAAATCAGAGGGTGATGTAGTCTCTGGGGACACTGAGAGTGTCATACATAGGAAAAATCATGCAGGCAGAGCAATTATCTCGCCACCAGTTTCCAAGTTACGGAGATGCCTTTGATCCTGCCTTTGATCCTGCTAATGCAGTCGGTGCCACCAATCCTCGAACTATTGATGTGTACTCCCCATGGAAACCAAATGAAATGATGGGAGCACTGAGTAAAATACCTGACAGAACAAAATCACCTGCTGTCTTCGTAGACTATCTCCGGACCACTATGCGTGTGTATCACGCGGATTTCAGAGATTTGTGGGCTGTAATACCACCGATCATAACTTCAACGGAGCAAGTTGTTCCTAGCCACTTTTGGACACCCAACTCATGAGGCACTGGCTAATGTAATCGCCAATAACAATGCAAGAGAAGATGCAGTTTTAATTGTCCTTGCCACTGCCCTCCAAAAGCCAATAGACATCGCTGGGATTCTGGATGTTAGACCAAAGAAAGGAGAGGGAGCAGATGAGTTTTTAGAAAGGTTCTTGGAACTATATATGGAACAGTCGGGAGATTTAAATTTTTGGAATGGGGCGCATTCTCCCCAGTACTGCCCAATTTTGTTAAATTGTTTGCCAACTAATGTAGCAGAAGCAATCAAGACAAACAACATGGATTGGTCAGAGAATAGTGAAAGTCAAATGGCCCATGCAGTTCGATATCACTGGAAAGACAAGAAAACAAGAGAACCAGCCAGTCGTTAAGGCAAAAACTGAATACGTAATGAAAAAAGAAACGTCAAGATCTAATTTAGACTTATGGAATAGTCCTCAGACAAGAGCAAGGCATGATGCTCCAGATTGGGCAAAGGCACCAGAACCGGATTATCCAGGTTACCCTGATGAACCACCTCCATTAGAACCAATTTTCCCAAGACACAACTGGAAAGGGAATAGAGTATTAGGACCAGACCAATGTTATACTTGCGGCGGACAAGGTCACTGGAGTAGGGAGAGTGCCCGACACGAAAACGACAGAAAAGGGGAGGGGGGGGGGGGGGTGGTGGGCAAAGAGAACAGAGAGGGAACTGGCAAAGAAATCAGGGACAGAGAAGACAAACAACCCTTCTCTCAAAATAATCCATTCTCACATTCCTGATTAGCTAACTTGGTGGTCAATGGATGCAAATCTGATGAAGAACCTGTACTATCATTGCGAGTAGGAGGAAGGATATGCACCTTTTTGGTAGATACAGCGGCATCCATGTCATCTCTTCTATCAATATATAACCTTCCCAAGTCTAGTGAAGTTCAGAGCCTGTCCGGATTTCAGGGACAAGTTTGCCAGTATCCCTTCTCCCAGCCAGTTGAAGTGGTGTATCAGAGCAAGCAATAAAACAGATTTGTAATAACAACTGGATTGGATTGCAATTTAATGGCTAGAGATTTGCTCTGTGCATTTCAATTGAAAATTGAATGCAGCGACGGTGGAAAAATAGTAACCCCATGGGCTCCTGAAACACAGTGCTATTCATCAGTGACACCCCAATGGTGGTCCTTGGACTTACAAGATGAGCCTTCACTTCATATCACATTGGCCTATGATAGAAATGGCAAAAATAAAGAATTAGAAAACTTTTTCAGACCTTAAGAAGGAATAAAATGGAATGTGAATATTTTGGCATGGGGAACAGGACAAGAAGGAACTGCAGAGTACGTTAAAAAAAACCTAGATTTATGGAAACGAGCTTCAGAGTTGGCTCCACACATAATGAAAAGGTCTTGGGAGCAAAGGTAAAGAAAGCAATTGATCTGGCAGATCCGAATATATATGAAGAACAAAGTTTGTCTAACCAATGCACTCTTGAGTTTTATCAGACCCCGAGGACAGTTGTTGCCCAGCTATGCCAGCATCTGGGGAGTGAGGTATGTGGGTATGTGGACCCGCAAGTGTGGGCAGAAGATGCAAATCAGGTAGGATGTGTTTGCATTTATCCCGTCCAGGTAGCTGTCCAGAAAGGGGTAACACTGCCTTCAATACAGTAGTACCCATTGAAACGAAAGGCAATTCCCAATATAGACAAGCTGATTCGGGGATTGTTGGAACGAGACTTGGTAAAATGCCAGTCTATTTGCAACACACCAATCCTTGCAGAGCCCAAGGCAGGGAAAGAGGACCAGTTCAGACTGGTTCAATGAAGTGGTAGAACCGCCCATGCCTTGGTGCCAAACCCAGCTCATATTTAGGTTTGATTCCAGCAGAAGCCAAGATTTTTTCAGTTGTAGACCTGCAGTATGCCTTCTTCTCATTACCTCTGCACAGAAACAGCCAGTAATTATGTGCCTTTACTTACAGGGGACAACAATACACGTGGACAAGACTACCTTGTTTTCTTGATGTCTTCAAGGACAGTTAAGCACCTTTAGTTTTAAAAGAAAATCCACTCTAGTTCAATATGTGGATGACTTGTGGTTGACTAGTTTAGATGAGCAGAGCAATCGTGAGGCTACTGTTCAATTATTGAACCACTTGGCAACCTTAGGATATGTGGTCTCTCAGTCCAAAGTATTAATGGGGCAACAAAAAGTAAAATTTCTGGAAGTGATAATTTCGGCCACTGAAAGAAGTCTAGAGAGTAGTAGGCTTGAACCAATTTGCAAATTTCCTGTTCCAAAAGAGACAAAGCGGATGAGACAGTGGCTCAGCATGGCGAACTACTACCGACCATGGATCACTAATATTGCACTAGACACCAAGGAATTTACTCCTTATACTAGCCTAGAGAGCGAATATCAGTGGTCCAAAGAAGCTCAGAAAGCTTTCAAGAATTTAAAGAGATATTTAATGCAGGCTCCAGCACTAGGAAGGCCACTCTATGATAGACCCTTCCAACTTTGCTGTACCATCCTTTCCGAATGTTCAACTGCAGTCCTCACCAAGATATAGGGGGATAAGCACAGTCCAATGGCGTATTATTCTTCAGAGTTTGACCCAGCAGCGAGAGGACACCCAATATGCACCCAGATCTTAACAGCAATCTATAATAGTCTATAGTCTGCTACAAACTTGACCTTACAGCAGGAGATAGTAGTTCCCATTCGGTGGCAGCCTTGTTGGGACAACAGCAAACTCAGCATCCGACAATGACTCATCAAAACAAATATGAAATTTATCTATAGAATAATCCAAAACTCCAATTCAGACTATTGTACAACTATTGATCCGGCATCTTTCCTCATTTCACCACCAGAAGAACAGTCCAAATCAGGACATGATTATTTGTTCATAATACAAGAAGAAACATCTGTAAAGGAAGATCTAAAGGACGCTCCTATAGCAGACCTTGATATGACACTATACGTAGATGGAAGTGCATCCATTGGGCCCCAGGGAGAGAGACTTCCTGGGTACGCTATTGTAGACCAGGATGGGAACAGGCATTTGAGTCACCCTTTTCAGTCCAACACGCTGAACTGTTTGCTTTAATCAGAGCATGTACTGTTGGAAGAGATCTGCATGTAAACATATACACAGATTCTAGATATGCATTTGGGGTGGTACATGACTTTGGACAGCTGTGGAGGAATAGAGGATTCTTAACCTCAGCAGGGACTCAAATATCTCATAAGCAATTGGTGACTGATTAATTACAGGCTCTGCTGCTACCTAGGCAATTTTTGGTAATGAAGTGTAGTGCCTACACAAAGGGTGAGACCCCGATAGACATAGGGAATTGTTGTGCTGACCAAACAGCAAACAAGGTATCCCGGGAACGCAAGGTGATGGTGCCCAGAATGATGAGGCAGATAAAAAGTTCATGTAACAACTCTCCCTCGGAAAATCCATTGCCAACCGTCCAGGAAATTATTCAGTTGCAAGAAGAAGCTCCTGAAGGGGATATAAGAATATGAAAACAGCTTGGATGTACAATAGATTGCATGTCAGGATTGTCGGTTACTCTGGCAGGGCAGACTTGTATGCCAGATCCTCTTGCAGTTTGGGTTGTGGAGTGTATGCATTTTGCAACTCAATGTGGTGCAAGAGCAATTGGTGATGCTCTTTCAGCTACTTGGTGGCATCCAAGATTACAAACTTTGGCCCAGAAAGTGAGTAGCTACTGTAATATTTGTCAGAAATATAATCGTGGGAAAGGAGTGGGTTGTGAAGATGGAAGAACACCTTTGCCTACGGGTCCCTTTGAAACTCTTCAAATGGATTACATCGAGCTAGAGAAATGCCAATGATATAGATATGTACTTGGGATTGTCGATGTATTCAGCAAATGGATTGAGGCCTACCCCATACTTGATAACAAAGCGGCTACTGTTGTCAAGGTGCTTATGCGAGAAATTATCCCTAGATTCGGTATTCCAATACGGCTTAGCTCTGACAATGGTCCTCATTTCATTGGACAAATTAACAAAGAATTCTGTGAACAGCTGGGCATCCAGCAACAATTGCACTGTGCTTATCAACCACAGGCTGCTGGACTTGTCGAAAGGGCAAATCAAACCATGAAAACTAAATTAGCTAAATTGAAGGCAGCGACAGGAATTGGTTGGATCAAATTACTCCCTATAGCTTTGTTTCAGATGCGTGTCACGCCTGCCGGGAAATTGAGAATAAGCCCAGCTGAAATTGTTTATGGACGTCCCTTAAGATCCCCGTGGAACCAAAATGCCCCAAAGGTTGACAATTTCCATTACATTACTATGGAGATGACCAATTATGTTCTGACCTTGACTTGGACACTAAGGGATTCGCATTCAAGGGTGCGAACAGCATATAGTGAATTACCTCCTTTGGTTTCATCCATTAAGGTCAAGCCTAGTAATTTCGTGATTGTGAAGAGTTGAGTAAGAAAAGGTTTGGAGGCTCGATGGAAGGGACCTTGCCAGGTTCTCCTGACAGCCCCAACTGCTGTTAAGGTGGAAGGAATGCGTGGGTCCATCTTCACCATTACAAGAGTATTGGTGGAAGAGTTTGAGCTGCTAACTTGTTTTCGTAAAGCAATTTCTTAGATATAGGAACATCATACCCATTGAGAGCCAAGAGTACATCAAGCTGATGTGATGGACAAAGAGGATTCATGCCCATGCAAACTCGGGATATGGAGACTCGTCACTAAGAAATCATGAAACTATGCCCATGAAAACTCGGGAAGTTTCTTAGAGTTCGGACAATTGCATCGTCATCATTGTTAAATTGCACAACAAGAAGCAATGTCATCTTACTTTGTTTGTTATCATATATGATAAAAGAGGGGAATGACAATATCAGGCATTTTGGGTGCTTGACAAAATGGAGGATTTCCGCTTCTGTAAAACCTGTGTGTCATCTTTTGCAAAAGCTGTAAAGACCATGAGGATCATGGCTCTAGAGAGTTTGTGGCCTGGGAAGAGGTTGAATAGAGGTTGGTGTCCAGATGTCCTTTAATTGCTAATATGTATGAGATTTTACAGAAGGAGCTAGGAAAGGGGCCTTACCCATGATGTTTACTTTACCTGGGAGAATGTTTCTTTGCCTAACAGAATTGTTTCCCCTAAGTGCTTTGTGTTGAAACAATGTTATGTGATATTTAATGATTGGGTTAGGGAACTGTCATTCAATATATTTTGGAACCCTTATCGATAATTGGCTTGTAGGAGTTGTCCCCCCCCCCCCCCATGTATTTTCGTGCCAAGGATCTGTAAAGGTATAAAAGGGTGTGAGCACATTGGGGTGTGCCGATCCTCTGGGGTATATGTTCTATTTTAGCGAGACTGTTGGGCTCAAGTAAGTAGAGACAAGGATTGGACCCGTGGTATTGGATTAGGTATTGTATTAGTATTGGTATTGTGTAATAAAAGAGAGTTGGATTTCCAGTGCTCGTACTCCGTGTTTGACTGAACCAGACTAAAGGGGGAAAGTTAGGACTGGAATTACAGAAGCGTCAGGAACTTTGCTATTGATTTGACTGTGAGTCTGGACTAATGTCTCTCAGCAGGTTTGCCCATCAGATAATCTTTAACATGTTCATTAATGTTTGCCTTTTAAAGATAAATGTTTTAGTTTTTTTTTTCCGTTTGCAATTACTGGTGCTGTTTGCCATGTAACCTTACCTTTGCTCACATTGTGTGTTTTATTTGTTCTTGTGTTGTGGGTGACACTGGCTGGGCCATGTGCCCTGCCCATCATTCAGAGTCCTGAGGGCATATTCAGTCAACCACAGTTTGAAACTCAAGACACAAGTATGTCAGATTGCAGAGGAGTGGTTGCCATCCTTGCAAAAATAAATAATTTGACAGGTTTGAAATAACAATGCAGCAGCTTCCATTAATCTGTTGGCAGCCCGCGCCAACCTGTTTGTTATTTTGCAGCATTACTATTGAAGTAACCAAACACAGCAACAATATTTACAACCAAAAAATAGTCCCCTGTTACTTTGAAGGAATGCTCAAAAAAATAAAGTAACATCGTTGAAGAAATAAACAAAATTCATATTCTATGCCAACAAACTTCTCCCAGCCTTGCGAAGGTCTGAGTTCTGATGATAGTTATTAACTCTATGTTTGGCAGAATTTATCCAATAATTAAAAAAAATAAAAACAATGTTTATTATTAAGCATTTATTTTATTATGAATTTTCACCATTTCATAAAATGAAGAGCATGGCAACTGCATACAACAAAGAGCTAATAAGATTAAAAATATTAATTCCCTGTCCAAAAAAAATGCAAATGGGTACATCATTGTGAACAGAAAACATTAGAACTACTCAGCAGGTCAGGCAATATTTGTAGAGAGAGAAGAAAAGTTGACTTTTTTTTTATTGGGGAGAAGAGGAAGGAAGTTCTCCAACGTGAGTTCAGACAGTTAGGAAGAAGAGTGAAAAGCAGGACTTCTAGGGTGGTTATCTCTGAATTGCTTCCAGTACCTCGTGCTAGTGAGGACACGAACAGGGAGATAGGGGATCTGAATGTGTGGCTGAGGGGCTGGTGCAGGGTGCAAGGATTTAGATTTATAGACCACTGGGTTCTCTTCTGGGGCCGCGGTGACCTGTACAAAAGGGACGGGTTACACCTTAACTGGAGGGGGACCAACACTCTGGCAGGTAGGTTTGCTAAGGCTACACGTGTGGGTTTAAACTAAATAGTGGGGAAAGGGATTGATAAATTGGGAATTTAAATATGGAGTTGAAGGGGAAGTGAGTACAGGAAAAATTACAAAAGATTCTCGAATTAATGGGAGGGAAAGTTCAAGAAGGGTTAAAAGAATAAGGTCAGGGCCAATTGTGAGTGGTGCGAGCGGGGAGGTGAATACCGATGTCAAAGTGTTGTACATGAATGCGCAAAGTATAAGAAATAAAGTGAACAAGCTTGAGGCTCAGTTAGAAATTGGCAAGTATGATGTGGTGGGAATTACAGAGACATGGCTGCAAGAGGGCTAGGGCTGGGAACTGAGTACCCAAGGGGATACCTCCTATCAAAAAGACAGACAGTTGGGCAGAGGGGGTGGGGTAGCTCTGTTGGTGAGGAATGAATTTCAGTCCCTTGCAATGGGTGACATTGAAACAGGAGATGTGGAGTCAGTGTTACAGTTGAATAAGGGGGACTATGGGGCCATGAGGAAGAAGCTGGCTAAAGTTGACTGGAAAGATACTCTAGGAGTGGAACAACAATGGCAGGTATTTCTAGGAATAATACAGAAGGTGCAGGATCAGTTCATTCCTAGGGGAAAGAAAAATTCCAAGGGGAGTAAAGCGTGGCCGTGGCTGACAAGGGACGTCAGGGACAGTATAAAAATAAAAGAGAAGAAGTACAATGTAGCCATGATGCGCGGGAAGCAAGACGATTGGGTAATTTTTAAAGAGCAACAGAAGATAACTAAAAAGACATTGCGGGGAGAAAAGCTGAGGTACGAAGGTACGTTAGCCAAGAATATAAAGGAGGATGGTGAAAGCTTCTTTAGGTATGTGAAGAAGAAAAAAATAGTTTAGAGCAAAGTTGGACCCTTGAAGACTGAAAAAGGTGAATTTATTATGGGGAACAAGGATATGGCAGATTAGTTGAACAGGTACTTTGGATCCGTTTTCACTAAGGAGGACACAAACAATCTTCCTGATATAGTAGTGGCCAGAGGATCTGGGGTGATGGAGGAACTGAAGGAAATCCACATTAGGCAGGAAATGGTGTTACAGGTACAGATACAGATACATTTTATTTGTCACATGTGCCAATTGGCACAGTGAAATGAAGTCACCATACAGCCATACAGGAAAAAATAAAGAACACAACAGAGTAGACAGAAATTCAACATAAAACATCCCCTCACAGCAGGATCAAAATTTCCCACCGTGAGGGAAGGCACCAAAGTCAGTCTCTTCCCGCTGTTCCCCAATGTTCACCTGTGGTCGGGGCCTCCCCAAGCCCTCCGCTGTCGCCGCTCCGGGCGGCCCGATGTTCAGGCCTGCTCCCCGGAGTGATGTAAGTCCGACATCGGGCCTGGGGGGACGTCCTCAGCGGCCTGGACCCTGAGTCGGCCCCCTCCTACCGGAGTCCACGGCTCCCAAAGTCCGCAGGGCGCGCCGGGTGGAGATTCAACGATGGAGGCCCTCGGCAAAGGGCCCCAGGACTCCTTGGAGTTCAGCATCGCCCACGTTGGGAGCTCTCCAAACCAGAGCTCCACGATGTTGGAGGAGCAGCTCCGGAGCTCTAACAGCGACCCAGGTAGGCATCGCCCGCTCCGTGGTGACTCCAATGCCGCTGCCGCTGTTGCAGCTGTGATCCGGTTCCCAGTCCCCGGCAGGAAAGGCCACTCCGATCCAGGAGTTAGGCCGCGAGGTGGGGGGCGAGGACGCGACTTGGAGAAGTAGTCGTGTCCCCACCAGGAAGCAACTGGGAGTTAGATTCCCCCTTACCCTGCCCCCCTCCCCCACATAGAAAAGTTAAAGTTTCCCCCGAAAACACCCTTTTAACGGACTAAAAATAAAAAAAAGATGTAAAAACAAACAGGCTGTAGGCAGAGGCTGCTGTCAGTGCAGCGCCCCAGAAGTGTTGGCTAAACTGATGGGACTGAAGACTGATAAGTCCCCAGGGCCTGATTGTCTGCATCCCAGGGTACTTAAGGAAGTGGCTCTAGCAATTATGGATGCATTGGTGATAATTTTCCAATGTTCAACAGGCTCAGGATCAGTTCCTGTGGATTGAAGGGTAGCTAATATTATCCCACTTTTTCAGAAAGGCGGGATAGAGAAAACTGGAAATTATACACGAGTTAGCCTGATATCGGTGGTGGGGAAGATGCTGGAGACAATTATAAAAGATGAAATAGCCGCCCATTTGGATAGCAGTAAAAGGATTGGTCAGAGTCAGCATGGATTTATGAAGGGGAAATCATGCTTAACTAATCTTCTGGAATTTTTTGAGGATG